>CAWUFW010004462.1:0-1200000 GCA_963921515.1 Calotriton arnoldi
AAACTTCATCATAAGGCATGTAAGGCTGCATTTCCTATTGTGTGTATGTTGGTGTACATGTTATCCTGTGGGTGTCACCTGTGGGCAGCCACCCCCAGGCTGTGCACGTGTTCATGGGGACAGGATCCTGGGTGTTACGTGTACGTGACCACTGTGATGTGCAACTGTTCATATCTGTGCATGTGCCATGGTCACATTTCACAGTGGTGTATGTGTATGTCATGTCACATACCCCGTGAGTCCCATGTGGGACGGTATGTTTGAGCCAGGGTGTCCCAGTGGCACAATAGTGATGGTCCTCCACAGTCTTTGTGCATGTGGTGTTTACAATGTCTCTGATTTCATGTGCACAATGGGAGACAGTCTCCACATCCACGTTGTGTGTGCATGGACTCTGATGTTGTGCGTGTGTGTCACAGACGTCCATGTCTGTCCTGCCGTGGCAAGTGGGGCCACTACCTGTGGGGGTCATGGTTGTTTTGCTGTGGTGTATACATGCTACTCCATGTAATGCCAGTGTCCATGTGGCATTACAGGGTCCCTGGGAATGTACCTGCCGTTGAGCTGTGGTGCCTGGGGCACATCTGTCCTCACATGTCCCTGTGGGGGGTTATTGTGACACGGCAGCAGGAGATGGGAACTGTGACACGGCCCATGATATCCAATGGGCCAACCTGGGACTAATTGATGCCACCTGTTGGACCGTGTTGACAGATGTTGGCCATGTATGTACCATACATGTCCTTCCGGTACTGCACACTTCATGTAGTTGTGCCTCATAATGATGTATGTTGGGATCTTGAGTGTGTTCAATGCCGCATATGTGGGGTGACTGACAATCTTCCTTACTTCTCCTCTGCACTGCAGGGCTCCTGCTGTCCATCGGCCATTCCCAGACCTGGCAACGATGGTGGAACGGGACAGCATCCGACGGTACCGCTTCACCAGGCAGCTGATTGAGGATTTGGCAGTGCAGTTGTCCCCACATTTGCAGCCTGGCCGGCCGTATCCTACAGCGCTGACCCCCAAGGTGAAGGTGATGGCAGCCCTACACTTCTTTGCCACTGGTACCTTCCAACATACTGTGGCGACTGCTGGTGGGATGTCACAGACCATGTTCAGCCGTGTGCTCCGCGATGTTTTGGCGGCAATGTTGCTCTTCCTGAACCGGTACATCTATTTCCCTAGACTGCGACGACTCACTGACGTGAAGAGTGACTTTTATGCCCTGGGGAGGATGCCGCATGTCATTGGCTCCATTGATGGGACACATGTGGCTTTGGTACCACCACAGGCCCAGGAGCAGGCCTACAGGAACCGCAAGCACTACCACTCGGTCAATGCACTGGTGGTGTGTCTTGCAGACATGACCATCACACACGTGTGTGCCCGTTTCCCTGGTTCAGCACACAATGCCTTTGTGATGAGGAGTAGTCGCATCCCCAGGATGATGGCACAGATGCAGAACCAGCGTGCCTGGCTTGTCGGTGTGTACTGACTTTGTGCCATTGTGTGTGATCTGATCTGTAGTATTCCGCCCACTGTTCCAAGTCAGCTAATGTGCACTTGTCTGTCCGTAGGTGACTCGGGATACCCCAACATGCCGTGGTTGCTGACACCCCTCAGGAACCCTGTGACACCTGCCCAGATGCGCTACAATGAGGCACATGGTCGGACCAGGAGAGTGATTGAGCGGACCTTTGGTCTCCTGAAGAGCCGCTTCCGCTGCCTGGACAAGACCGGAGGGTCCCTCCCATATGCTCCTGCGAAAGTGTGCAAGATTATCATCGTCTGCTGCATGCTCCACAACCTGGCAGTGCGGAAGGAGTTGCCTCTCATCCAGGATGACAATGACCAACATCCGCCACCTGTGGAGGATCCTGGCCTGGACCACGATGCCAGTGACGATGATGATGATGATGATGATGATGGTGATGGTGATGTCCGCACACAGCTCATCACCAACTTCTTTAGCTGAATGTGAGTATCCTGAGGTGTCATGTCAATGATGTGAGTTGGCATGATGTGTGGGTGGTGCTCTGGTGCTGTGGGAGTGTGTCCATGGGCCACTTGACTGGATGTGTGTTGCGATGTGTGCTAACAGGTGGGCTGTACTCCCCAACAGTGTTGACATGCTAACTTGGTTCTGGGTGGGTATCTTGTAACATGTATTGTGCATGTGTTTTGCTGTTCTGTCCTGTACTCCATTGCTTTTGACTGTGTGTCATTTCTGTCCTTCACAGGGTACTTTCAGATTCGTTTGGTCAACTGTGTCCACCGACGACGTGATTGCACATCCAGGCTGGTAGCTGTTGTGTCCCTACAGGTGATGTGCGCCACACCCATGGACTTCCTTCCGTCTACAGTTGTTGACTGTGTGCCCGCTGCCAGGTGGGGTTACCTTGCATCTGTAGTGGTTACGGCATGTTGCAACTGTGTAATAAACCTGTGCTTCACTTTGTGATGTGCGTTGTCTGTGGTCACATATTTGACTGCCATTTGCTTACTGCACCTGTGGGCTACTTGACTACAACTGGGAATGGGTGTGGTGTCTGTGCATTGCACCGTCTTCCCTGGCAACATCAGTGTAGGCAATGAGTCAGATGGCCTAGGTGTGTATGTGTCGTGTAGCCCTGGTGGTGTGTCTCCCTCATGTGTGTCACGTTTCCTGTACTCACATGCCTGTGTTGTCCTTGCTGTTGCAGTTCGCATACACAGTGTAATTTTGCAGTTCATCATCCCCATAACAGCACCCACGTTGGAATCACGACAGAGGCAAGTATGGTGTATTAGTGTGTTTATTGTGATACATTTGTGTTAATAGTGCATAGGATGGGTTGTGCTGTACATGAATCTTGCAATCCCAAGTTCCTAGGTGAATTGAAAGTCCGGGTAGACAGGATCCCCAGTATCGGGGCCACAGTTGTCTGACACATTGGTCCAACTTGTACTCCCCATGCAATGTGTGGGAGTAGTGTTGCCGTCAACAGGGTGAACAGTCTGTGCACAAAGGCGAACATCCAGAACAGGTTCAGGCTTCCTGGGAGTTGCGCTTGGCCATCGGCCTCTCACTTTTCCCTCCTCGGACGACCCCTCTTCTTGGGGGGCCCTCAAGTGCAGGCTGCTGCGGTGCAGGGGACTCTCCGCCAGAGTCCTCCTCCCTCCCTGTGGCAGTTGCAGTTTGTTCGGCACCAGATGTTGTTGGCACACAGGGAGGTGTGGACTGGTTGCTGTTCATCTGGCGGAGGCATTGTAAAATGTCCCTGTGCACCGCCGTCATCTCATGCAGTGCATCCCACTTGGACTCCACGCGGGACATGTGTGAGTCCACACGGGACATGTGTGACTCCACGTGGGACATGTGGGAGTCCAAGCGGGCATGATGGGCAGCCTGCTGCTGTTTAATGTCTCTGAGGAGCCCCACTACCTGGCTGAGCTCTCCGGTGCTGGACTGGTACGCATCAGCTATGCGTACCAGTTGTGGGTCATCATGCACACCAGCAACGTCTGCAAGCAGCGACCTCTGTCTCCCACCCCTCCACCACCCCTGCTGACATGTGCAGTGTGTGCAGTGGCACGCACAGATAACCCTGGTCCACCTTGGGGGTTGGTGGTGGTGGTGGTGTCCATGGCCCCAGGTTGGTCCAGGGTCACTGTGCTGGTGTTGCTCCTTATTCTGTCCATGTCGGCAGGGATGGTATTTGTGGTGACAGTCATTGTAGGGGTGGGTGCAGGGGTGCAGCTGGTGGTCCTGCTGGTGCTGCAGCTGGTGGTCCTGCTGGTGCTGCATGTTGACTTGCACCGGATGTGCCAGGTTGTTCTTCATCGTCCGAGGAGGACAGAGGCTGTACGACGCCAGTGAGCTCGGCATCCTCTTGAGCCTGGGACTGGGACTCCTCAGCGTCTGCTGCTGTGTCCCCATCATCACCTGTTTTTGGGAGACACAAACAATGTATGTCATGTTTCTGCAGGCATCAATGGTTGACACACATGACAGTTGTGACTGTGCCTCTGGGTGCGGGCCTGTACATTGCATTGTCCTGAGTCGTCACAGTCAGGGGTTGATATTGGTGTGGCACATTGTCCTGCATTATTTGGGCATTTCTATGTATTTTCTGGGGTGTGAACATGGTCTGCATTGGTTGTGTTTGGTTGGCAGCCGGACCTCCTTCCCACCCACCCAGCCAGTCAGTTATCCCACCATGGAACGTGCTTTCGTTGCAGGGAGTGTAAGTTGTCTCTCAGGATGTCAGTCAGTGGTGTCCTGCTGTTTGTTGGTGCACAGTTGGCAGCAGGGCCTTGTGCTCCCCACAGCAGTAGCCAGTGTCAGCCATCTTGTGAGTCCTTCTCCACTCCCTGTGATGTGAGCATGGTTCAGGGTGGTGTTGATGGGACAGTTGTGGGGGTGACCAATATCAGTGACTACGACTCCCATCATGCTATTGCCTCCACCCCCTTCCCAGCATGCCCATGCTTCCTTCCTTTTGACTCTGCTTCCCTGTGGGGTGGGCTGGCTGTGCTGACAGGATGGCTGGGAGTGTTGTCCTGGCAGTTGTTTGGCTAAGAGTCCCAAGAGTGTCCCTGTGCTTCACACAACATAACCCAGGGTGGTGGTGCTTTGTGGGATCTTGTGTTAGGATGGGGGGCATTGCATTCTACCAGGTGGGTTCTGTGGAGTTTGTGTTGGGGTGTGTGTGAGGGGAGGTGCTTGTGACTATGGTCAGTGCTGCACGTCCCCCTTCCCACCCAGCTAGCCAGATATCCCAACATGGAACGTGCTTGCATTGCAGGGAGTGTAAGTTGTCTCTCAGGATGTCCGTCAGTGGTGTCCTGCTGTTTGTTGGTGCACAGTTGGCAGCAGGGCCTTGTGCTCCCCACAGCAGTAGTCAGTGTCAGCCATCTTGTGAGTCCTTCTCCACTCCCTGTGATGTGAGCATGGTTCAGGGTGGTGTTGATGGGACAGTTGTGGGGGTGACGAATATCAGTGACTACGACTCCCATCATGCTATTGCCTCCACCCCCTTCCCAGCATGCCCATGCTTCCTTCATTTGACTCTGCTTCCCTGTGGGGTGGGCTGGCTGTGCTGACAGGATGGCTGGGAGTGTTGTCCTGGCAGTTGTTTGGCTAAGAGTCCCAAGAGTGTCCCTGTGCTTCACACAACATAACCCAGGGTGGTGGTGCTTTGTGGGATCTTGTGTTAGGATGGGGGGCATTGCATTCTACCAGGTGGGTTCTGTGGAGTTTGTGTTGGGGTGTGTGTGAGGGGAGGTGCTTGTGACTTTGGTCAGTGCTGTAAGTCCCCCTTCCCACCCAGCTAGCCAGATATCCCACCATGGAACGTGCTTGCATTGCAGGGAGTGGAAGTTGTCTCTCAGGATGTCAGTCAGTGGTGTCCTGCTGTTTGTTGGTGCACAGTTGGCAGCAGGGCCTTGTGCTCCCCACAGCAGTAGCCAGTGTCAGCCATCTTGTGAGTCCTTCTCCACTCCCTGTGATGTGAGCATGGTTCAGGGTGGTGTTGATGGGACAGTTGTGGGGGTGACCAATATCAGTGACTACGACTCCCATCATGCTATTGCCTCCACCCCCTTCCCAGCATGCCCATGCTTCCTTCCTTTTGACTCTGCTTCCCTGTGGGGTGGGCTGGCTGTGCTGACAGGATGGCTGGGAGTGTTGTCCTGGCAGTTGTTTGGCTAAGAGTCCCAAGAGTGTCCCTGTGCTTCACACAACATAACCCAGGGTGGTGGTGCTTTGTGGGATCTTGTGTTAGGATGGGGGCATTGCATTCTACCAGGTGGGTTCTGTTGAGTTTGTGTTGGGGTGTGTGTGAGGGGAGGTGCTTGTGACTATGGTCAGTGCTGCAAGTCCCCTTCCCACCCAGCTAGCCAGATATCCCACCATGGAACGTGCTTGCATTGCAGGGAGTGGAAGTTGTCTCTCAGGATGTCAGTCAGTGGTGTCCTGCTGTTTGTTGGTGCACAGTTGCCAGCAGGGCCTTGTGCTCCCCACAGCAGTAGCCAGTGTCAGCCATCTTGTGAGTCCTTCTCCACTCCCTGTGATGTGCGCATGGTTCATGGTGGTGTTGATGGGACAGTTGTGGGGGGGCAATATGTGTGACTGCGACTCCCATGATGCTATTGGCTACACTGACTTGGCCAGCATACACAGAATTCCTTCCTTTGAGTGGTCTTCACTGTGTGTTGGTGTTGTTGTGGTGGCTACATGTGTGGATGTGTTTGTTAGTTCTATTTGTGCCACTGCCTAGCTGTAGTTGTGGTTGTGTTTGTACATGTGTTGGCACAGTTGGATGTGACTTTTTTGATGGCATGTGTTGTGTTTATCTGACTGACATACACATTTTGGGATGATTCTGTTCTGGTTGCTGTGTAATTGCTATGAGTGCATGGTTTGACTCTCCCTTGACAGTGATGTGTGTGTGTTTTGTGGCAGTATATTGTGTACATTTGTTGTGTACTCACCAGGCTCTGGGATGTCCTCTAGTCCATATATGCTCACTGGCGGAAGGATGGCCCGCACCTTCTCCTCCCAGGGCCTGAGGTATATTGGCTTGGCAGGAGGGCCACTGCCGGTGTGTTGGCTGTTGATGTAGTCTTGCTTCAGCAGTTTCCGTACCCTCCTGCGCACGTCATACCACCTGTTCTGGATGTCGGTCTTTGTGCGCCGACATGGTGATTGGGCGTTCACCCTGTTGATGATCCTCTCCCACATCTTGGTTTTCTGCGACATGGGGGTCTGTTGGACCAATGTGCCAAACAGCTGTGGCTCTACCCTGAGGATCTCGTCTACCAGGACTTCCAATTCACAATCTAGGAACTTGTGATTCTTCTTGGGGGCATGGTGATGGGTGGTGATGGTGAGTGATGTGTGTGTTGGTGTGCAGGTGAGGGTGTGTGAGTGTGTGTTTTGCTGGGTGTATGTGAGGTAGGTATTTGTTGGTGTGCTGATGGTGTGTGGCTTGTGTGAGGGATGAGCTGTGGGTGTTTGGTTGCTTTCTCTTGGGTGCTGGCAGTGGAATGGCATTTGCAAAGGCTCATGGTAGTGATTTGTGTCCTTTATATAGGTGGAGTTGTGGGTGTGTCTTTGTTCTCTGTCCCCACCCCCAGTATTTATTGGCTTGGTAATTGCTTGTTTGGCCTTTTTTGGGTGATTTTTCCTTTGTGCTGTTTGTGTATGTTGGAAACGTTCTTGTGACCGAGTCGGACCCTGCATTGGTCTCGTACGGTGTTCTCCGCTTCGTTCACGCTGTGTTTGTGCAGTTTTCTATGCTGTGTACGCGTCGGTCGCGGTGTATTGTGTTGCTTCGGCTCGGTTTTGTATGCGTGTCGGTCGTACGGCTTGTCCTCCATCCGACTCGCTCGTGGTTTTCGCGCCTTGCATCGTACTTTGCGGTTTGGAGTTCGCGTGTACGTTTCGGTCGGATTTGTTCCGGGTGTGTGTCGGTCGGTTGGATTCAGCGTGTTTTTCCGGCCGGATTGCTGTTTTCCGTGCGGCTCGGTCGGTCGACTTGGTTTCGGTACGTGTCGGTCGGATTTTTCGCGCCTTGCATCGTACTTGGCGTGTCGTGCGCCACGGGTACGTGTCGGTCGGTATTTTTTCCGGATCCGAGTCGGTCGGTGCTTTTTCCTGCCCGAATCGGAATCAACCCCAAAGTGTTGGCAGCCATCTTGTGACTCAGTAGAACCGAGTCATAAGAAAAAAGGTTAAAAATGAAGAAAAGGGGGCAGGCTAGAAACTCCCTGACCCCCTAGGTCTGCTCAGCCAAAAAAAGCATTTTTCTAAAATCATTTTCGGCTGGGTTCGCAAATCCCGCTGAAAATAAAAAAAAAACAAAGCGCGGGCTTCCGCACTTTATTTTCTAGAATGGGTGGGTGGGCAATGCTCAATTATCATGCAGGGACCCATGGGGGCCCCCGCAGCCCCGGGGACTGCCACTTCCCCGGGGCTTTGTTATTAATGTGCGGTGGCACGCGGCCCCCACGCAGCCCCTGGGACTGCCACCTCCCCGGGGCTTCAATAAAAAAGGCGTGTGGGGGCTCCTGCCCCCCCACGCTGCCCCGGGGACCGCCACCTCCCCGGTGCATAACTTAAATTATGTGCGGGGCCTCGTGAGCCCCCCAGGCCTCGGGGACCACCACTTTCCCGGGGCTTCAATTTAAATAAACAAGTGTGTGGGGGGGTTCTGCCCCCCCCACACTGCCCTGGGGACCACCACCTCCCCAGGGCATTCAGTAAATTAAATACGGGGGTCCGTAGCGGACCCCCAGCCTGGGGACCACCACCTCCCCGGGGCTATGATTACGTTGGGATGGGGGCTGAGCGGCCCCCCACCTGGAGGCCTCCATGGCCCTGGGGACCGTCACCACCCAGGGCCAGCTCCAGCAATATCCCGAGGTGCCTACCCCTGGGACATTGCAGTTTGCAATGGCAGGGCAGGAGCAGGAAACCTGCTCTCGCTTCAAAGAAGAGAAGTAGAATTGCTTTTGGACAAGGGGAGCTGAATGTTTGCAGCTCCCCTTGTCCAAAAGCAATGCCGGCTCCTGCAGGAGGTGGGGAGCCAGCTGGGACCACGGGGGTATTGGGGCTCTCCCTGCGGTCCCCAATGTTGAGGCCAGGCCCCAGGGGACGGGGTCTCCAGGGCCAAAAGTGGCCGAGGGAAGGGGGGCACGCGGCCCTCCTCCTGTAATAAAATAAATATTAAAAAAATGGAAAAGAGGCATAGCCCCGGGGGATGGGGTCCACGGGGCCAAAAATGGACTCAGGATTGGGCCACACGGCCCCCCTCCGTTATAATAAAAAAAAAAAAAAAAAATAGGTGGCCATGCCCCGGGGGATGGGGTCCCCGGGGCCGAAATTGGCCTCGGGAGGGGAACCACGCGGCCTCCTTCCCGTTTAAAAAAAAAGAAAATTTAAATTGCTCAGGCCCTGGGGGATGGGGTTCCCAGGGCCCACAAAATATTAAGAGAAGGGGGGCCACACAGCCCCACTTCTAACAAACAAAAAAAAGAAACGCCAGCATCTCGCTAGAGGCCCCGCCACCTCCCTGCACCACTCTGCAAACGCGCCTCCTGGTTCATTCTAAGTTGGGGGATTAAGTCCCCTTGAATCCTGAGGGTCCCTGGGGGCCAACTAGTCCACCAGGTACCTCCATTAAGCCCCACACAGTGGGATGCTGAGAGGTGGTCCGAGGCCGCGCCCCTTTTTTACACCACTCTGCACATGTGCCTCTTGGCGCACTGCTGGTGGGCGATGAGGTTCTCTCGTGTCCTGAGGACCTCAGGACTAAAGTGGAGTTCATCCCCTGAGCAGCAGTGCGCCAGGAGGCGCGTTTGCAGAGTGGTGTAATAAGGGGGCGTGGCCTCAAACCCCTCTCAGCAATCCAACTGTGTGGGGCTTACTAGAGATAACAGGAGGGCTAGTTGACCCCCAGGGACCCTCAGGAGGCAAGGGGACTTCATCCCCGAACCAAGAGTGTGCCAGGAGACGCGTTTGCCGAGTGGTGGAGAAAGGGGGCGTGGCCTGTGTCCACCTCTCAGCAATCCCACTATCTGGGGCTTACTGGAGGTATCAGGTAGGCTAGTTGACCCATAAGGACCCCCAGGAAGGGACTTTAATCCCCATCGAAGAGCACGCCAGGGAGTGAGTTTGCAGACTGGTTGTCAAAGGGGCCCTGGCCTGCTATGAAAACTTACCAATGCTGCTGTGTGGGACTTACTGGAGGTAATAGGAGGGGTAGTTGGCCCCCAAGGCTGTCTTTGGGGGCCAACTACCCCTCCTGTTACCTCCAGTAAGTCCCACACAGTGGGATTGCTAAGAGGTCTTCGGAGGCCACGCCCCCCTTTCTCCACCACTCTGCAAACGCGCCTCCTTGCACACTACGGGTTGGTGGGATGAAGTCCACTTTACTCCTGAGGGACTTTGGGGGCCAAGAAACCCTCCTGGTACCTCCTGTAAGTCCTAGGCAGCGGAATTCCTGAGCGCTGGTTGGAGGCCCAGCCCCCTTTCTCCACCACTCTGCAAACGCGACTACCAGTTAAAGAAGCATTTGTAATGTAAAAGGTCTCGCATTTGCAAGAGTTAGAGCTATTGGCGTTGTAAATGTAAAAGTTTTTTACTAATGTTTTTTGGAGTGGAGTTGATGTAGGTTGTGTGTAGTGGAATTATGTGGTATGTTGTGAAGTGAAATTATGTGGATAGAAAGTATGTGGTAATTAGTGTACAGGATTTATGTAGAGTGGGATTATGTGTTTTGGAGAGTAATTATGTGGTATGGTAGTCTGTGTTGTGGAGTCGTAACCTCAGGTTTAGTCTTCCTCGTTTCCATAGAAGCTAAACTATGAACTCAATGAGACAAAAAAAGAAGAAACCACTGAGGAGCACTCTGGACCTAGTCAGAGGTATGAGCAGGGCCACTGGAATTATGCGACTGTTTGACTGCACCGACTTTCGCACAATTGTACATTTTCCGCATTTGCCACATAATCCATCATCGACTGCATAATCTGCAGATTTGAACAAAAAAAACTTGTTTCTAGCACAAACGGGTCAAACTTTACCAAAATTGCAACAACAAGTGTTACAGCATGGTGGAAGGCCCCTTTGCAAACCTAGAATGGTCACCTGTTACTTATTGCTAAATGTGGGTATTAAATTGGTACTAATGGTGAGCAAACCACTCTTGCTTCTTTCTGCACCTCTCTTGCCTTTTACTGCATTTCTGTTGCTTCTTTCTGCACCTTTCTTTCTTTTTCTGCACTTCTTTTGCCTCTTTCTGCACATCTCTTCCACTTTCTGCACCTCCCTTGCCTCTTTCTGCACCTCTGTTGCCTCTTTCTGCACCTCACTTGCTTCTTTCAGCACCCCTCTTGGCTTTTTCTGCACCATTCTTCCCTCTTTCTGCACCTCTCTTGCCTCTTTCTGCACCCCTGTTCCCTCTTACTGCACCTCTCCTGCCTGTTTCTGCACCTCTTGTGCCTCTTTCTGCACTTCTTTTGCCTCTTTCTGCACCTCTGTTGCTTCTTTCTGCAACTCTCTTGCCTCTTTCTGAACTTCTCTTGCCTCCTTCTGCACCTCTGTTGCTTCTTTCTGCACTTCTCTTGCCTATTTATGCACCTCTCTTGCTTCTTTCTGCACCCATCTTGCCTCTTTCTGCACCCTTCTTCCCTCTTTGTGCAACTCTCTTGCCTCTTTCTGCCCCTCTCTTTCCTCTTTCTGCACCGCTCTTGCCTCTTTGTGCACCTCTGTTGCTTCTTTGTGCAATTCTTTTGTTTCTTTCTGCACCTGTTTTGCTTCTTTCTGCACCCTCAAGATTCTTTCTGCACCCTTCATCCCTCTTTATGCACCTCTCTTGCCTCTTTCTGCACCCCTGTTCTCTCTTTCTGCACCTCTTTTGCCTGTTTCTGCAACACTCTTGCCTCCTTCTGCACTTTTCTTGCCTCTTTCTGCACCTCTGTTGCTTTTTTCTGTAGTTATCTTGCCTCTTTCTGCACCCTTTACTTATTTCTACACTTCTCTTGCCTCTTTCTGCACCCCTCTTGCCTCTTTCTGCACCTCCTCTGTTTCTTGTTTCTGTACTTCTCTTGCTTTTTTCTGCACCTCTATTGCTTCTTTCTGCACCTGTTTCTTCTTTCTGCACCCTTTTTCCCTCTTTCTGCACCTCTCTTGCCTCTTTCTGCACCCCTGTTCCCTCTTTCTGTACCTCTTTTGCCTGTTTCTGCAACTCTCTTGCCTATTTTTGCAATTTTCTTGCCTCTTTCTGGACCTCTGTTGCTTCCTTTTGTACCTTACTTGCCTCTTTCTGCACCTTTGTTCCCTCTTTGCATCTCCTTTGCCTGTTTCTGCAACTCTTTTGCCTCTTTCTGCATTTTTTTTGCCTCTTTCTGCACTTCTGATGCTTCCTTCTGTACTTCTCTTGCCTCTTTCTGCACCTTTGTTGCTTATTTCTGCACTTCTCTTGCTTCTTTCTGCACCTCTCTTGCTTCTTTCTGCACCCCTCTTGCCTCTTTCTGCACATTTCTTGCTTCTTTCTGCACCTCCGTTGCTTCCTTCTGTACTTCTCTTGCCTCTTTCTGCACCTCTGTTGATTCTTTCTGCACTTCTCTTGCTTCTTTCTGCACCCCTCTTGCCTCTTTCTGCACTTCTGTTGCTTCTTTCTGCATTTCTCTTACCTCTTTCTGCACACCTGTTCCCTCTTTCTGCACCTCTTTTGCCTCTTTCTGCAACTCTCTTGCCTCTTTCTGTACTTTTCTTGCCTCTTTCTGCACCTCTGTTGCTTCCTTCTGTACTTCTCTTGCCTCCTTCTGCACCCCTCTTGCCTCTTTCTACACCTCTGCTCCTTGTTTCTGCACTTCTCTTGCTTTTTTCTGCACCTCTCTTGTTTCTTTCTGCACCCCTCTTGCCTCTTTCTGCACCCTTCTTCCCTCTTTCTGCACCTCTCTTGCCTCTTTCTGCACCCCGCTTGCCTCTTTCTACACCCTTCTTCCCTCTTTCTGCACCTGTGTTGCTTCTTTCTGCACTTTTCTTGCCTCATTCTGCACCCCTTTTGCCTCTTTCTGCACAATTGTTGCTTGTTTCTGCACTTCTCTTGCTTCTTTCTGCACCTTTCTTGCTTCTTTCTGCACCCCTCGTGCCTCTTTCTACACCCTTCTTCCCTCTTTCTGCACCTCTCTTGCCTCTTTCTGTACCCCTGTTCCCTCTTTCTGTACCTCTTTTGCCTGTTTCTGCAACTCTCGTGCCTATTTCTGCACTTTTCTTGCCTCTTTCTGCACCTGTATTGCTTCCTTCTGTACTTCTGTACTTCTGCCTCTTTCTGCACCTCTGTTGCTTGTTTCTGCACTTCTCTTGCTTCATTCAGCACCTCTCGTGCCTCTTTCTGTACCCTTCTTCCCTCTTCGTGCACCTCTATTGCCTCTTTCTGTTCCTCTCTTGCCTATTTCTGCACCCCACTTGCCTCCTTCTGCACCTCTGTTGTTTCTTTCTGCACTGTTCTTACTTCTTTCTGTACCTCTCTTGCATATCGCTGCACCCCTCTTGCCTCTTTCTGCACCTCTCTTGGTTTTTTCTACACTGCTCTTGCTTCTTTCTGCACCTCTTTTGCCCGTTTCTGCAACTCTCTTGCCTCTTTCCGCACTTTTCTTGCCTCTTTCTGCACCTCTGTTGCTTCCTTCTGCACTTCTCTTGCTTCTTTCTGCACCACTGTTGCTTCTTTCTGCACTTCTCTTGCCTTTTTCTGCACACCCTTTGTCTCTTTCCGCTCCTCTGTTGCTTGTTTCTGCACTTGTCTTGCTTCTTTCTGCACCTCTCTTGCTTCTTTCTGCACTCCTCTTGCCTCTTTCTGCACCCTTCTTCCTGCACCTCTATCGCCTCTTTCTGGACCTCTCTTGCCTCTTTCTGTACCCCTTTTGCCTCTTTCTGTACCTCTCTTGCTTCTTTCTGCACTTCTCTTGCCTCTTTCTGCACCCCTCTTGCCTCCTTCTGCACCTCTGTAGTTTCTTTCTGCACTGTTCTTGCTTCTTTCTGCACCTCTCTTGCAAATTTCTACACCCCTCTTGTGTCCTTCTGCACCTCTCTTGCCTCTGTATGCACCCATCTACCCTCTTTCTGCACCTCTTTTGCCTGTGTCTGCAACTCTCTTGCGTCTTTCTGCACTTTTCTTGCCTCTTTCTGCACCTCTGTTGCTTCCTTCTGCACCTCTGTTGCTTGTTTCTGCACTTCTCTTGCTTCTTTATGCACCTCTCTTGCTTCTTTCTGCACCCCTCTTGCCTCATTCTGCACCCTTCTTCCCTCTTTGTGCATTTCTCTTGCCTCTTTCTGCACCTCTGTTGCCTCTTTCTGCACCCCTTGTGCCTCTTTCTGCACCCCTGTTGTTTCTTTCTGCACTGTTCTTGCTTCTTTCTGCACCTCTCTTGCAAATTTCTGCACCCCTCTTGCCTCCTTCTGCACCTCTGTTGGTTGTTTCTGCCCTTCTCTTGTGTTTTTCTGCACCTCTCTTGCTTCTTTCTGCACCCCTCTTGCCTCTTTCTGTACCCTTCTCCCCTCTTTCTGCACCTCTCTTGCCTCTTTAAGCACCCCTGTTCCCTTTTCTGTACCTCTCTTGCCTGTTTGTGCAATTCTTTTGCCTCTTTCTGCAGTTCTCTTGCCTCCTTCTGCACCTCTGTTGCTTCTTTTTGCACTTCTCTTGCCTCTTTCTGCACCCCTCTTGTCTGTTTGTGCACCTCCGTTGGTTCTTTCTGCACTACTCTTGCTTCTTTCTGGACCTTTTATGTACATTTCTGCACCCCTTTTGCCTCCTTCTGCACCCCTCTTGCCTCCTTCTGCACCTCTGTTGGTTCTTTCTTCACTGCTCTTGCTTCTTTCTGCACCTCTTTTGCCTGTTTCAGCTACTCTCTAGCCTCTTTCTGCACATCCCTTGCCTCATTCTGCACCTCTGTTGCTTGTTTCTGATTTTCTCTTGCTTGTTTCTGCATCTTTCTTCTTCTTTATGCACTTCTATTGCCTCTTGCTGTGCTTCTCTTGCTTCTTGCTGCACCTTTCTTCCTCTTTCTGCACCTCTCTTGTCTCTTTCTACACCTTTCTTCCTCTTTCTGCACCCCTCTAGCTTCTTTCTACACCTCTCTTGGTTATTTCTGCACTTCTGGTGCCTCTTTGTGTACTTCTCTTGCGTCTTTCTGCACATTTCTTGCTTCTTTCTGCACTTCTCTTGCCTCTTTCTGCACATTTCTTACTCTTTCTGCACCTGTCTTGATTTTTCCACACTTCTCTTGCCTCTTTCTGTACTTCTCTCACCTCTTTCTGTACTCAAATGGGAAGTGCAAGCTCTCAAGTTTAAATGTCTGCGAGCTCCCAAAACTGAGGTATATGTCTACTTGTACATGTATTCTTAAATGTGTAATGCTCCTGAAGATGGTAGCTTAAAAAACGGGTAACTTCTCGTATAGGTGGTCAAATCTTCTCAGTTCTGCTCTGTCATTCGGTTGCACAGGCAGACAGGTCTTATGTATATAGGTGTTATAGAGCCCCTCAAATATACAATTGAATATCCATGTACCCTGTATTGTGAGCAGAAAGAAATGCATACACCTTTTTGAACATAAATTTACAGAGAATGCTGTTTGAAACACAGGTATTCAAGTATTTGTATGTTTGTTTTTATGTAACATGTCACTAGGTAAAAGTAGACACACACGCATGCAGACCTTCACAAACGTGGTGAGACTTACAACAGTGATATGGTTAGGATTGCTGTTTTACATTTGGTAGGCCTAACATTCTGAGCAGTCGATGAATAGTGAACCTTGAAGAGAAAAGTGAGGTTTAAGACATCTTGGGAGAAGGATTAGTAATTAGGCTACTTTGTATGAGTCTGTGGAAAGGTACAGTCAAAGTAGGCCTTTTTCTGCACCTCTGTTGCTTCTTTCTGGGCTTCTCTTGCTTTTTTCTCCACCTTTCTTCCTCTTTCAGGACTTCTGTTGCCTCTGTCTGCATTTGTCTTGCTTCTTTCTGCACCTTTCTTCCTCTTTCTGCACTTCTCTTGCTTCTTTCTGTGCCTTTCTTCCCCTTTCTGTACATGTTCTACCTATGTAGGCATAGTTAGAAATAAACATCTAAAAAACCTTAGAAATTCACTGCAAAAACCACAGGTTTCAGGGATGTTATAGTTTGTTATTAACATTTAAAATACCTTAGAAATTTACTGGAAAAAACAGGGGTTTTAGGGACGTTATAGTTATGAATTAGCATTTAAAAAACCTTAGAAATTCACTGAAAAAGCCACAGGTTTCAGGGAAGTTATAGTTAGGCTGACATTTCACTCATACAAAACCAGAGAAATTCGGCCATTATAGTTAGCTGAGCTAACTATAACTCGCGCCCCCGCAATGCACTGCTGATGACGTCACATATTACATGGTCAGTGACATCACTGATGACAGCTCAAATGACATCACTGATGACATCATTCAGTGACTGAGTGTTTCTAAAAAGTTTAAGAATGTTATATATATACACACCAAGGTTTTTTGAAGAATGAGTGGGTGTATAAGTGTCTGAAAGGATGATTTAGTGGGTGCGTGACTGACTGTATAAGTGAGTGATTAAACGTGTCTTAGTGAATACATGGGTGAATGACATCACTGATGACATCACTGATGACATCTAAATTACATCACTGATGACATCACTGGTGACATCATTCACTTAATATCTGATGTATCTCCTCACACCCTAATATAACCTTTCAAACACCCACTCTAAAATACAGACTATCATACACGAAACCATAGACACACCAATACCAGTTAGTAAAGACCCACTTACTGATTCATAGGTCTATACACATCCACTCACTCAACCATACAGTCACTCATACACGCATTCACTCATCAATACAGCCACTGATATATGCACTCATACACCCATACAGACACTCACATACTGCTACTCACCCACAGAGATACTCACACACCTAGTCAGTCACCCAAATACTGAATCACACTGCCATTTACTCACCTATACAGTTATACACACACCACCTCATTTATTCATACAGATACTAACACATACTTACTCTCTTATACAATCACTGACACAAGCACACACTCATCCATACAGCCACTCTCACAATCACTCAGTCTCACATATAGTGACTTATAGACTTCAACACTCACATATACTGCCTTTTACATATGTAGTTACTCACACATATACCACTGAAACATCCATTCACTCACCAACACAGCCATGCGCACACTCACTCACCCATACAGCCCCTCACAGACACACTCATGAACCCATACACCCACTGAATCACCCACTCACATATCCGTGCAGGGAGTCCCACCCCCCACCCACCCACACAGACACTCAGGAACCCATACAGGTAATCAGACAACCAATCATTAACCCATATAGACACTCATGTAGCTACTCACCAACCCACGCAGCCACTTACACACCAACTGACAGACTGATACAGACATTCACACAGATTAGTCATTCACCCATGTATTCACTAAGACACGTTTAATCACTCACTTATAGAGTCAGTCAAGCACCCACTAAATCATCCTTTCAGACACTTATACACCCACTCATTCTTCAAAAAACCTTGGTGTGTATATATATAACATTCTTAAACTTTTTAGAAACACTCAGTCACTGAATTATGTCATCAGTGATGTCATTTGAGCTGTCATCAGTGATGTCGCTGACCATGTAATATGTGACGTCATCAGCAGTGCATTGCGGTGGCGCGAGTTATAGTTAGCTCAGCTAACTATAACGGCCGAATTTCTCTGGTTTTGTACGAGTAAAATGTCAGCCTAACTATAACGTCTCTGAAACCTGTGTTTTTTTCAGTGACCTATATACATGCCTCTAGATTGAGATAGGACCCAAGAGAGATTGAGAAACTTGCACAGAGAAGGGAGCTAAACACCATCAAACACTTAGTATGCAACCATAGGGTTTAAACTGAAAACCGCCAAAAGCCCTACATCTTAGATTTTTTACACGGTTTTAGATGGGTTTTACTAATAACACACTTGAGGAGGATTTGCACACACCACTTTTAATATTTTTGCACAAGCACATGTTTTGTACAGTAGTAAGGTTTACAAGTCAGATGTTTACATTCAAGAGTACTGTATATGCACTAGCACTTTCATTCTGCTTACTTTAATTGAAAAGGATGATTTGGAAATCTCGGTATTTAAACCCGGATGTTTTTTGTCAAGCAGCAATAGCAAGAAAATCTTGCAAAATGTACATAAGGTTTTATTGCTTTTAACATCCAACAGTACTATGATAATTTTAAGGTATTATAGGATCAATGGTTTTGAGGTTTAAATATTTATGCATTTTACCTGATTAACCAGAAACCTACGTCCATGTAGACCTTAAATCTGTTGTTTATGTCTATGTTTACCTTACAAAATATAGTCACATGTCACTTTAAGACAAAGACTTTTGGAAAAAAAAAAGAAAAAAAGAAAAACCTTTGGAAAAAATGGAATTTAAGGAAACAACCTACCGTGTTGCACGTCATGTGATCAAGGCCCTCCGGGGTCGGAACGCGTCATGCTGATGGTGTACAAATGAGAGAAATAACATTTTGATGCTGCACCAACTTGTGGTCCGTGCTCCAGTTCCTGCAGAGGTTACCGAAGCAAAGGTGGAGTTTCTTTGATATATATATATATATATATATGTATATATATATATATATATATATATGTATATATATATATATACATATATATGTATATACTCAGATAGATCTATCTCTCTCTGTCAGGGCTTTCCATGGGATGAAAAAACTTGGGGGGGTTTCTCAAAGAGGTGTGGCCGATGTAATTAAGGGTGTTGCTTTAAAACACGTAAGCTGAAAATCTGTGCTTAGCTTAGTGTGCTGCCTGACTGGTATTTTGCTACTTCTGTCATGGCATCCAGGTATAATACAACAAGCAACATTACACCTACAAGCCAGTACTATTGGCTTTGTCAGTGCTTGATAGTTGCATAAAATATATAAGCAACAACTAGGAATTTGTTCTATAGCATACTGAAAATGTTTCAGTTCTGAAATGAGGAGACTGTGAAAGAACTACAATGAGTCTCTTTGAAGTTACATGAAAGGCAGTAAAGTGTGATACTGCTGCAGAGTTAAGATTTTTTTTCCTGCTAGAGAGAGAGATATTTGACATTTGTCTAGTGGCAGTTTTGATGCCCTAAAGTAACGCAAAGGGTATGTTGGAGAGAACAGATCTGTATTTTGTGGATAGCTAAGTGGATTAGTAAAGCCAGACATTAGAAACACTTTGAAACAAATGAAATGTATGTGAGAGAGGGGCTATGGAGAGATGAGGGGCACATTTGCTGGATGGTAGTGAGGGAATCCAAGGAGGTCATAGTGTGCATTTTTTAAAGCACACATTCACCCGTAGGCATCTTGGTGCTGAATAACAGCTGTTTATTGGAGGTCATGGGAGGGGGGCACCAAAATTATTGTCGCACTGGCTGCCACCAGCGCTAAAGGCTGCGATGATGGGTATGTGGCAAGGTGAAGTAATACTGTGTCTTCTTCTGTCTTTCTTAGTGTTTTTGGAGAGCCTACTGATTTTGGAAAGGCAAGGTAAGGTGACTTCGTCATTACTGACCGTTGCACACATCACTCACGCAGACACCCACCTACACTTTGAAATCAACAACCTATCTGCCTTTCTACATAGGATAGTGTTTTAAAATGAAGGTTTTAGGTACTAGCAGAGATGGCGCATCGTTGGATGAATGCTGCCCCGGACCTAAGTTTGGTCCTGGATTCCAGCTCTGAGGCAGGATTAGTTAGTTAGTTTAAGATGTGAAAACAATCATCATACAAGATATTGTGTCCTGTACCCTTTTTCAATAACATTGTGTATGATGCAAGTTAGTAATTGAGGTTTGACGCTGTCAAAGTAAAAATGTAGGTGAATGAGACCCAGAAGACATTTGTTTGGCTTATTACTTTAGGGAACTAAGGCAATATACCCTAACATATTTGACTTATTTTCAAAGGTAGATATGCTCGCTCAGTTGGAGATATGGCTTTGAGGCATACTCGGACACCCCCCAACTTGCATCCACAAAGTGGAAGGAGTTGAATTTAGCACAGTGAGTGCATTGATGGCGCATGACAGAAATATTTTCTCGAGCTTGAAGTAGCTACAGATGGAAGGCATTAGTATAAGCTCACTTGACAATCAGACAGGATTAGGCATGACTCTGATGAGGACAGACACACAAACAGGTATGAAGAGCTTACGGTAGGTGTGCTTTCTCAGGAATATTACATAGGTAGAAGGCAGATAGTAAAGGTAGTACAGATACACACCATGACTTCATCTCCACCCATGGATTCAAATCAATTGGTGCCACACTCGCATTGAATTTACTATAGTTCTTATGGGTCAATGCTTGACCTGCTTGCCATGTTCATCCTCAGTGAGAACTTACTGGATGTTCAGTTTGCTGTATGATAATTGCATTACAGTCACTGCACATAACGGTGGGTTGGACATATGCTACGTTGTCACAGACTACCCATGTTTCACATTCTATTGTTCTTCATAGTATATGATGTTCTCTTTAGCAAGCTTTAGAAAATTTCCAGTATGTTTGCCTTATTTCCAAAGGTAGATGTGCTCGCTCAGTTCAAGGAATGGCTTTGCGGCATACTCGGGCACCCCTCAACTTGCATCCACAAACTGGAAGGAGTTGGATTTAGCACAGTGAATGCGCTAAAGGCACTTGAAAGATGTGTCTTCCTGAGCCTCGTGTGGCTGTCATTGAGCCATTATTAAAGGTTCACTCGGCATGCATTTGGTAATATTCAGGAAGAAGGAGGCAGATACTTGACAGATGGTAAAATGCAGTCAAATTCATTACGTCTTGTGGTGTATGAATGTGATGGGCCCTTGCATGATGGCGGGATGTTGATGTGAGTGCAGGTGATCTGTTTGATTGGCAGTATGGAAGTCTTGTGTGTGGTGCGTGAATTGCGTGTGAATGGACCATAAAGCGGTTGGTGCCGTGAAGTGGCTTTGTGGTTCACCTTCAGAAGTCTTGGCTTCAATATTTATATACTTTGATAAGATTTCTGCTTTGAAGCCAGCTTTTCTGGAGCTGCTAAAACCAACCAGTGTAAGTGGTGGATTTATTTTATCAAATTAGTGCCAGATAAAAAAAATTGTGGCGCTAAGATGGTCTTTTGTAAGAACTTTTTTTTTGTCAATATACGTAGCTGGGGATTTTGTGCCCTAGCTCAGTCGTCACCTAGGCAAACCTTCATATTTTTGACTAGTAGACAATGAGGGGAGTATAGGGGTGCATGAATTGCGTAGCTCTCACAGGTTTTTTTTACCCAGAATTCCCTGCAAACCTCAAATTTTGCAAAAAATTAAAATTTCTTCAAATTTAAGTGATGGAAAGTTCCGGAATCTGTGGCGACCTGCAAACTTCCACCTACCCAGTGTTCTCCGAAGTCTCCAGATAAAAATGGTACATCACTTGTGTGGGTGGGCCAAGTAACCGCAACAGGCAAGGGCCCAAAACATATTGTGGAGACATCAAAACTACCTTTCACAAAACGACCTGTTTGTGCAATGGGGGTCACTTGGGTTTTTGGCCCCAGACTCGGTGGCCATCTAGGGAAATCTGCCAAACTCAGACATTTCTGCAAACTAGACACCCAGGGGAGTCCAGGGAGATAAGGCTTGCGTGGACCCCCCAACATTTTCTTACCCAGAATCCCCTACAATCCTCAAATTTAGTTGAAAAAAATCACATTTTTCTCATGTTTCTGTTTGGGAAAGTTGTGGGATAACCAGGCTGAAACAAATTTCCCACCACACAGTGTTCCCCCAGGTCTCCCGATAAAAATGGTACCTCACTCGTGTGGGTGGGCCAAGTACCCATGACACGAGTGAGGTCCCATTTTACCATGACAGGCAAGGGCCAAAACATAATAGGGAGACATCAAAATTACCTATCACAAAATGACCTGGTTTTGCAAGGGGGGTCACATGGGTTTTTGGCCCCGTACTCGGTGGCCATCTAGGGAAACTTACGAAACCCAGACAATTTTTAAAACTAGGCACCCGCGGGTATCCAGAGAGTTATGGCTTGGGTGGATCCCCCAACGTACCTAGAATCCCTTGCAAATCTCATATTTAGCTGAAAAAAAATCACATTTTTCCCACGTTTCTGTGTGGGAAAGTTCTGAGATCCCGGGCTGAAACAAATTTCCTACCACCCAGCATTCCCCCAGGTCTCCCAATAAAAATAGTACCTCACTTTTGTGGTGTTGCAGGGATACTGCACATATACAGAACTATGTGCAGGAAAACGGGACCTCAGTGAATAGGGGTGTACCAACCTACCACATTAGTACCCAAAATCCCAAACCGACTAGCTATAGTGTCTCATTCGTTCTCCGACTAACAGCAAAGCTACCAATGATTAGACAACCCAGAACACTACACTCCCGACTCTCTCATGAATCGCGGGATCCAGACAACTCTTTCGCTCCCTCACTCATACTTGTCCACAATGCGAGTAATCAGAGTCACGGTATAGTTTAACATGTTTATTTCAACTAACGCGCTCTATGGTACAGTACACGTGCCATTACTAGCAGCAAAATGCATAAACACAATATAGTCAGCATTGTCACAATTCCAAAGAATATAAACGGGGATATCATTTTGCAAAGACAGTGGAAGAGGGCTAAAATACCTAACCACCCTCCCCGTGGTAAGAAATAGTTTATTATAAAAAAGAAGACCTCTGGCTTTGTCAGCAGACCCCATACCTCAAGGCCTAGATGAAAGGTTTACATCTCAGGACAAGCACAGCTCTTCTCTCCGGAAAGGAATCTCTCCAAGTGCCTGCACCACATGTGTTGCTTGCAATATTAAAGCATACGATTTTCAGTAGTGCAGCTGTGTGTCATGTTATTTCTAGGTGCGAGGGACTGACCAGAACAGAATAACAAGGGGCATTGTTGATCGACCTTGTACATCGTGTGCAGACTAAACCTCAGAGCACAGCAGAGAACGCGAAAAGCAGACAGTTCTCATGTACTGGTGAATTTAATCCATCAGAGTGTAGGAGCAATAAAATGCAATACCCTCCAAAAGGAAATAAATCATTGCTGTTGGTAGAAAAAAGGGACGCCATCCAGTTCATCAAATCAAACGAACACGTGTGCTCCTCATAAGCGGGTGCCTCAATTAGCATTTCCGGACAACTTGCGTGATATTCGATGTAACTTTGAAGTAGGAGATTCTGCGCAGCCTCACAGACATCCCATTGAGCCGAGATACCAAGTATAGCTGCAAGTGCCATAAAGCCAACCCCAGAACAGTCCCGCTCAGTGGCCACTAAGGACCCATCAGCCGGTCGAAATCCGGGTCCGGACATGACGAATTGGAGAGGCACAAATCCAATGCCCACATAAATGGACATTGTAGACATGAAAAAACAGGTTGCATGCAAGTGAAGTATGGAAAGCGGAAGGACAACCCATAAGACACACTAAGAGCTGCCAGTAGTAGTGCACCGAAGCATTCATGCATACGATCACGGAGCAATTGCAGCCGATCTTGTCTGTGCAGTACCAAAAGAGGAGCAGCCATTGCACAGCAGACACAGTAGAAGCAGGATTCCAGCAGCTAAAGCCAGTATTAGAGGGAAACCACCAAAGACACTGGAAAAGATAGAATGAATGAATGCAGGTATAATACCAAAAACTGTCTGAAAAGAAGTCACAAGGCCAGAGCCGACAGCTTTAAAAAATGAGCAAGGCCACTTGTGTCAGACGCATTAAATATGCGGTGTATTAGCTCCCAAAATGTAGTGGGAGATTAGTTGTTAAAAGAGTTTGAATTTCACTAGCAGCGCTAGCCACCTGCAGGTTGAAGGTTTCTCGTGCGGAAGTAAGGGCGACTTCTTGTTGGGTTAAAAGTGCCTTTAATCTGCTCAACTTGTTGAAATCTGCTTTCAAAGTTGGTATGGAAGGCCAAATTGAGCTATCGAGCTGCCCACGCGGGGGAGGAAAAAGCACATTTTTACAACAAATTACGCGCTGTGAAACCGTTACTATGTATGGTATGCCAGCCAGCAAGCCGCAGCATTCTTGGTTATTTAGAATAAGATAACTACCGTTAGTAAGCAGAGTGAATGGGGGAATTATTGCGGGAACCGGATTACCCTTTAAAACACATGCAAGGTTCGGAGTGGACATATTACATGCTCCGTGCAACTTGATATTTTTGCAAACAAGGGAATGACCCACTGTAGAATCACGGTCCTCCCATGTAAGGTATACTTCAGTTTCTTCCCGCAAACATCGGTAGGTAAAAGGCAAGGACCACAGTTCATGCAGAAAAGCGCTACCCAGGGGTTCAAAGTGGCCTAACGGGTAATGTTTCATACAGGAGCTGAATTGGAACAGCGAGAAAGGCAAAGATATTACCCCATGAATTAGCCAAACAGCAGTGTCCATTGCCGCTACAGAAAAGGGCAAAGGGTCTATTTTTTCTATATGTAGAAGAGTGTAAGTTGCATCTTTCATGGAAATGAACTGCTGTTTGTCAATTAAATTAAATGGTAAAAACAAAGCAGTCGCATTTAAATAATCCCATGGTACTTTTCCCATTTTTAGAGTTTGCAAAGTCCATGCGAATTGCATGACAGAACGCAATTGATTCTGACCATGATATAACAGAGACACATCTTCTTGCACAATATCAATAACAGAAGAAACAATGTTATCTAGTGTGTAAATGCGGGAAGATAGTGTGTTAATACTATTATCGACAACAGCTAGAACCTTTTCTAAGTTCGCTTGTTCAATTTCCCACGGACGTGACGCCGCTTCAATCTGTGAAAGTTTCCATATTTCAGTGTAAGCTGCATAATAGAATCTCTTTGTTCTAGGCACCCTGGGTCCCAAGACAAAGTCGGCCAAATTAATGTTGTTGGACAACAACGATAAATGTTGTTTAACGGACGATAGTGTACTGTGCTGCAACCACTGTTGACATACTTTTCCAACCGAATAGGTCATTACTGAATGTGCATCTGGAAATCGTGGGTCGGGTCTGTCTTGCATATAACCAGAATTGGTGTTATGAAAATGAATTTGGCAGGCATTGGAACTCGTCTGCCAAACTCGCCAACCTAAATAATGCAATTTAGAGACATCAAAAGTGTTATTTTGAAATAAAGATTGTAAGGCTTCAATGGTATAATTCGTGTATATGCGCCAATTATTATACTCAGCTATAGAAGGAATGGCAGGGGCGTTTAACTTTTTTGCAGTTCCCAAACCAAAGCAAATCGTCTGGTAAACTGTTTCATTTAAAAACAAAATTTGTGTTGGGATGAGTCAGGCACGATGTAAGGCTTCAGTGCCTCGCACCTGCCAGGACCTGGAACCCCAGATTGATTTCAAATCAATGGTAGCCCTCCAATGATCATAACCATTGACAGACAGATCATGTCTGAAAGAATTTGAATAAATCAATTTTGTATGGGTCAACATTACTTTAGGAGTTGATAGAACATTTAATTTAAAATAATACGACTCGGGTGTTGACCTATCAAAGTCTGTAAAATATGTAAATTTGTCTCTAAGAGTTTTCGAACTACCTTTTAATGGTGCACGACAATGTTCCCACTGTGTGTAATTGCCAACAGGACGTAATGTATTAGTCTTATATAGGAAATGATGTCCATAATGTTGATAACAGAACAAATCAGCATAATTGGCAGAATTTAAATATAAATCTTCAGCATTAAAAGCAGCATAATATTTCAAATCAGAAAACAATGATTGTATAGCATGCACATCCCAGTCGTCTGAGCGTATGTCCTTTGTAACCACATCACCCATGGAGACGCGAAATACGTATGGAACGTTAATAATTTCCGTCGGCCCATGGAACTGATAATCCACATTGTCCCAGATGATGCCATCCGCAACCGGAAATGCTGAAATGTTAACAAGAGTTTGGTCATGCTTCATGATGTCGGAAGATGAGTGAGGGGTCAAAATACCATCAACCAAATTCACAGCAGAGCGTTCAGGTAAGTAGTGACCATTAATGAGTAGGAAAAACACCGTCACAAACCCAATTGACATAAAAAGAAAAATTGTGATCAAAACTAACCAGATGTATGTCCAGGGAGGGACCAAATAAGTCTGTTTAAACTAGGAAACAAAAATAGAGAATTTGGTAGGGCCAATTGAAATGGTGGAAGACGAGTCAAAAGAAAAATTGTCATGGTGTAACGAGCCTTCAGGCAAGCCATGCAAAGACTCACTTGTGGGATAAGCATACTCAACGTCCTCGTTGCAGGAGGGAGCAGGAGGGACAGATAAATGGTCAACAACAGGGTCCATCTCGATGACAGTGTCATTAGGTGAGATAAAAGATGCGCTAACCCCAGGATTTCTCGAAATTGTGGGACACGAAACAGCAGGCGTCACACTATTCAGAATCGGCCAGATGTTGTAGCTTGACATTGTCAATGGAGATGTATCTGTTGTCCTTGCGACCAGGAAGCGGTGGTAAAATGACTGTACGAGTGCCCTTCAAGCCAAGCACTGGAACCGGTGCACGATAAGAGGGACCACATTCTTTTTTGTTCTCCAACTTCTTCACGGACCAGATCACCAACTTTTGGAAGCCAGCCGGCCACCGGAATCAGCAGAGCAGCATCTGTTGCCGAAGGCAAATGTTCATTAGCAAGACGGGCACGGGTCTTTTGTAGGTCCTGTAACATAGTAGAATGATTATCTACGTCAAAGGTCGAGGCTGCCGCCGCAACGTCTAGACCATCAAGGTCTGGCACAAACATTTTGATGCCAAAGAGCATCTCGTATGGGGTCCGCCCACCCAGAGGTCTTCTAGGGAGATTATTAAGTGCACGTTGAACCCCATACAAGTGGGCCAGCCAGTTCCTGCCAGTACCTAAGACTCTAGCTCTCAAGGATTACTTTAAGTCACAGTTCATTCGCTCCACAATTGAATTGCCCTCAGGCCTGTATGGAGACGAAAACTGCACTAGCACCCCCATTGACTTCATCGCATCCCTGTATGCCTTAGAGGCGAACGCAGGACCTTGGTCTGAATGAAAGGTGCCACAGGCAAAAATCCCTACAAAGACACGCAAATCCCTGATGACATTTCGAGCGTCAGCACTGCATTGTGGTCAAACCCAAAGGAATCTAGTGCACGAATCAACTGCAACCAAAATGTATTTATATGCAGTATCAGAAGTAAAAGGACCGCAGTGATCAAGATAAACACAGGCAAAGGGGCGATTCACAATGCAAAGCTGTGTTTGCATCGGACGTGTCACCGTAGAAGGCTTGATTTGTTGACAGATGTCACACAAAAGCACACAAGTACGGGTCTGTTTATATAAACCATGCCACCAATAACGTTGCTGCAAGATAGAAACAGTCGCGGACACTCCAGCATGGGCCGAAGCCATACCTTCGTGTGCGGTTTTGATCAAAGTGTGTCTGCGGTCCGCGTTGGGAATCAGCCGATCTCCAACGTCAGGTATTCTAGCAAAAGGAACTTTTTCAGGAGTTAACTGATAAGAATACTTTGAAGGGAAACCCTGTGGATAATTAGAGCCCACAGCAGTTGCAGCAATTGCTGCCAAAATGTCATTATCAATTTTAGTCATGGACCTTGTAACGGCTGCTACGGAACACTTGGCTACTGCAGATTTGGCTGCTTCATCAGCCAAAGAATTCCCAAGAGCGTGTGCTCCCATACGCTGATGGCCAAGAGTATGTATAACATGTGTGAGTGGCAGACGTTGTTTAAGATCCGCCACTCGAACCCAAAGCGTTTTTGGCTTAATTGTGCTGCCTTTAGAATCTCGATAGTCATTTTGAGACCAAAAGAATAAGTTGTCATTGAAAGACTGAACACAGTAGCAAGAATCGCACACAATGAGCGTAAAAACATTCGGATCCGCAAACTCGAGAGCCAGAACCAAGGTGCCCAGCTCGGCCAATTGGGCGGTACAGTCTCCTAGCGCCTGTGTATGTACTATACTAGACTTGAATTCTCCATTCACCATCGCACCAGCCACAATAGCACAAGCTGCTGAATAAGCATGTTTAGAACCGGTGGCCGGTTGCGCCGAACCATCGGTGTAGATGATACATGTGTACTCCTCTAAGGGACGCAAAGACAGAGGAGGTGGATGAACGTGTTCATACTGCAAGAACTCCTGTGTCTGAAGTGAGGGGTCAAAGATAAACGTGACATCCGGAGACGTCAAAGAAGTAGCCCATTGTATCCAACGGGGATGTAATGCTTTAGAGTTTGGTACACTCGCCTTTGTTACTGCTTCCAAAGCAGGGAAAGCTGTAACCACTAAAATGCGTTTCCCTTGTGCCAGTGCGCGTTCCTTTAGGATCGCCATTTGCACAGCTGTCAAAACCTTTTCGACAGAGGAAAACCACATTTCGGCTGAAGTGTACAAATGTGATTTGTATGCAATAGGCACTGTGTCGCCTTCATTGTACGTCAAGTAAGTGAAACCCACTACGCCTGGCACGATTCGTATCACCAGGTTTGTGTGGTTGTCACGGGTCAACAAGTACTTAGATTCAAGTAGATCAGACTGCAAAGATAGCAGAATAGCAGAATGTTCTGGAAGCCAGCTGGCCTTTGAAAAGGTAGGTTGTATCAAAGCATAAAGAGGCTTGATAAGCTGGGCGTACTCGGGAATGTAAGACCTCCCAAAATTCAAAAATCCCAGCAAGGACTGACGTTTTTTCAGGGTAGTCGGAGATTGCAAACGTGCGCATTTCTCCAGAAAGTGGGGTGCCAAGCCCCGACCTTCATTATTGAGCTCATAGCCCAAAAACAACACCACATAGCAAGCGATGTGTGATTTAGCAAATTAAATTTGTATCCGTAGTCCGCAAACTGAAGGATGATGCGGTCAACACGGCATAGATGCGGCCATAATTCGTCATCTGTGAGATAAATATCATCAACATACGAGTATCAATCTGGGTCTATACTGTCTAACAAAGAGACAACACGCGCAGTGAAAACTCCGGGGCTATTCTTATACCCCATAGGTAAACGCCTACATTTTTTCTGTTTCCCTCCGGCCATAAATGCGGTCCATTGACTACATTCAGGGGCCAGGTTATGACTGTAAAAGCCATTGGAAATGTCAAGTGTCGTTTTATATTTTTTATGCACTATACTGTCCACAAGAGCAGAGCTATGGGTATTCTGTACCGCACAAGTACGACGATGAGAGTTCAAATGCCGGTAAGCCAAAACTATGCGATAAGACCCATCGGGTTTGGACACAGTAAAAAGAGAATTATTCATCGGTGACACACATGTCTCAATCACTCCTTGATACTCCAACTCAGCTAGAACATCAGAAACGGGACCTTTGGCTTCCCGCCGGAAGGGATATTGGGGTTGAGGTTGAGGTATAGACCGCAATGGAATCTCATGTGGCGGAGAATCTTTATCCCAGCCCACTTGATTACGGTACACTGCCGGCGCCAGGGCCAAAGCCCACTCAGCTGCAAAAGCCTCTGCATGCTCCTTGGGGACGTAACGCGAAAAACTCGGAAGAATCACGTCCTCCCCCCTTGATGTGGCCAGTACAAAAGATGGGGGCCAATCTGCCTCTGCTAACAAAATGTCAGAGGAAGGGGTCAGATTCCCCCAAAAATCCCTGTGACCACACGTTCAATGTCACCTTCAGTTTGAAAAACTATATTATACAGCCTATCCGGGGGGCAACCCGGGTGTCAGCTGTCTCTACTGTAATGAAAGTTTCAGTTGCTGTCGCCTCCAGACAAGGACGCAGTGCTTCCCGCACTATGGTAACTTCCGCTGCGCAGTCGAGCAGAGTCACTGCCCAAGTTCAATCCAGCAGTCGGGTTCTCACCGTCAGAGGCATATCTCGCTGTCAAAGCGGCAACCTTTTTCTTTGGAAACGGGGGACGGAAGCGTGTTTGCTCCTCTTTTTTCCCCTTGACGTCAAATTGACGAGGCTGATCACATCCCTGTTGTGCAGGCAGACTCTTGCCACGATCCTGGCGATCTCCACCACCGACTTGAGAGCCAGATGTGTCCTGTAAAGAACGAGGAGAACGCTGATCAGGTACTTGAAACCTATCAGGAGACTTCATTTTCGAGCGGTCGCGCAAGTCATAAGTACGCTCAGAAGTGTCAGGTGTCGGTGAACCAGCATGCGAACCCTGCTTCTGTTGTTGCTGCCCCTGTTTTTTTATTTTTCCAGTTCTTTTTAGGAAAGAACGGGCGTCCATCTTTATCTGTCTGGACTTTTTGTGTAGTTTGAGATTGAGTTTGCGTTTGAGTAAAAGGCTTAACTCCCAAACTATTGCGGCCTATGGTCTTATAAGTCTTTGCAATAATCTTTGGTAATTCGCGTGGTTTGTCTACATCAGGGACAGCCTCCGAGCGATTTGCCACTTGAAAGCTTACCGCATCGCCTTTGACATTTGCAAGGATCATATCTGCAACCACGTTGAACACCCCCACCAATCGCATCCCCAGCTCCACAGCCGCTTCGGCTCCATGTTCATCTTGAACACGTTTAATCACTGTAGGGAGTACGGTCATGGAAGGAGTGCCAAAACACTTCGAATATACCGCTGCAAACACCTTGCCCCAGGTGTTACAATCAGCTCACTCAGGAAGTAAGTCCTTTGGCAAACTAATAGTCAATATCCTGTGTTTCTCCACAGGAGATGTATTTGGAAAAACAGCCTCAATCTGGCCAAATTTTTCAGCAAGCCAATAAGGTAATTCATCCTTGTTCTGTGGACGCTTGCCCATTACTGAATTTACCATAAGGGGACTGATGGTCACACCACCAGGTCCCGCAGGTTGCGCAGCAACTCCAGGTGGTCCCACCTGAAAGTTGCGCGACATGAACTGTATAACAGCTCTATGCACGCGTATTAAAGACGTATGTAACACGCGGAGTTCTGCAAGGGTCGCCGTTGTCAAACGACGCGAATGTGGGGTATACCCAGCCAAAACGGGCCACGTGGCCCCATCTATCGATAAAGGACCTAAATGTACTGGCATTATTGGTTGAGGAAGGGCGCCATTAAACCAAATTTGGTGTTGCCAAGCTGTAAGTGGAACCTCTAGAGCCCGATAGGGCTGATAAGCATTAGGAAGGGCCATATGCGTATATTCGTGAAACAAGTTATCTGCTCAATCCACTGCCGGAAAGGTGACCCAAGAATAAAACACTTCGAATCGGTAAGCCGCATCTGCTTCTACTACAAAAATCAGCACAACACCAGCATTAGGGACTCCATTCTGAGTCAAATAAGCCGTGAGTGCTGCCCTATTAGCGGCCGGAATTGGGACCGCCATAACTGTCAATGAGGAACAACAACCTAGAGTGCGGCTGCAAAATATTGGGTTTAATATAAAGAGAAACCTTTTAAAACTTCAAGCTTGAAAGAACCTATAAAAACATCAATATAGGAGGTTACACCGTCACAGCTGTCTCCGGAAACAGAAGTGAGGGTATTGTGGACAAGCACAAGCATACTCAAGCGTCTCGCAGATAAGAACCAGACCAAACATTGGCGGCGCCATGTTGCAGGGATTCTGCACATATACAGAACTATGCGCAGGAAAAATAGGACCTCAGTGAATAGGGGTGTACCAACCTACCACATTAGTACCCAAAATCCCAGACCGACTAGCTATAGTGTCTCATTCGTTCTCTGACTAACAGCAAAGCTACCAATGATTAGACAACCCAGAACACAACACTCCCGACTCTCTCAGGAATCGCGGGAGCCAGACAACTCTTTCGCTCACTCACTCATACTTGTCCACAATGCGAGAAATCAAAGTCACGGTATAGTTTAAAATGTTTATTTCAACTAACGCGCTCTATGGTACAGTACAAGTGCCATTACTTTCAGCAAACTGCATACACACAATATAGTCAGCATTTTCACAATTCCATAAAATATAAACGGGGATATCATTTTGCAAAGACAGTGGAAAAAGGGCTACAATATCTAACCACCCTCCCCGTGGTAAGAAATAGTTTATTATAAAATAGAAGACCTCTGGGCTTTGTCAGCAGACCCCATACCTCAAGGACTAGATGAAAGGTTTACATCTCAGGATAAGCACAGCTCTTCTCTCCGGAAAGGAATCTCTCCAAGTGCCTGCACCACATGTGTTGCTTGCAATATTAAAGCAAACGATTTTCAGTAGTGGAGCTGTGTGTCATGTTATATCTAGGTGCGAGGGACTGACCAGAACAGAATAACAAGGAGCATTGTTGATCGACATTGTACATTGTGTGCAGACTAAACCTCAGAGCACAGCAGAGAACGCGAAAAGCAGACAGTTCTCATGTAAAAGAGCACGAACAGAGTCTTGCGAAATCTATGCATGCAGTGTCGTGCGCAAAATCAGCCTCATGGCAGCGAAGCTCATGCTAACTTGGCAGGTGTCAACAATGGACCCACAATCCATACTACAGTGGGTTGGCTAAGTACTCTCGGCAAGGAAGGGCCCCAAACGTATTGTGGCGACATCAAAATTACCAATCACAAAACAACCTGGTTTTGCAAGGGGGGCACCTGGGATTTTGGCCCTGGGCTCGGCGTACATCCAAGGAAACCTACCAACCCTAGACATTTCTGAAAACTAGACACCTGAGGGAGTCCAGGGAGGTATGGCTTGCATGGATCCCGCAACGTTTTCCTACCCAGAATCCCCTGCAAACCTCAGATTTCTTTTCAGCTTAATTTGGCGTTTACAGGGGATTCTGGGTAGGAAACATTGGGGGATCCATGCAAGCCATACCTCCCTGGACTCCCCTGGGTGTCTAGTTTTCAGAAATATCTGGGTTTGGTAGGTTTCCTTAGATGGCCGCCAAGCCCAGGGCCAAAAACCCAGGGGCCCCCCTTGCAAAACCAGGATGTTTTGCGATTGGTAAAAGACCCTGATAACATTGGATAATTTACTTGTAGCGGAACTAATTTCAAATGTAAAGGATGTTTTCTCCAGCTGGGGAATAAAAATCAATAGACCAAAGCCTGCGGTGTATCCGAAACCATTTGCCACACCTCTATCCCTGAATCGCTATCAACAAAATAAAGTAAAATTACAGGTTTATTCAGTGTTAAAAAATGCAATTGGAAAATCTGACTCACTGCTCAAACTACCATTGGATCTGGTAGAAATTGAAAAGCAAACTAAAGTAAATGATAAATGGATTGGTATGGCTCTCCATGGCAGTGAAGCACAATGACAGAATACAAAAGAAAAATTAATACCTAAAATAAATAAAGATGAAACTTTAAACTTGTGTTCATGGAATATTAATGGCCTACGCAAAAAAATAAGCAATGCTTATTTAACTCCAATGACTAGTTATTGTCATGTTATATTGCTACAGGAAACATGGTGTGTCAACCCCGTAATACTTGAGGGATACAAAGGATATTTCATGCCAGCAATTAAACAAAGTAAATGGGGACGCCCCAGTGGGGGTTTAGCCACATTTGTTGCTCTAGAATTAAGAGTGGAACACGAGCTAATTGATACGAGTAATTCTAATTTATTGATAGTAAAGTTGCGGTATATGGAAAATAATCTTTCAAAAACCTGTTTTTAATAAATATATATATACAACCTACAGCAACTGCGAGAATCGATATGACTAATACCCTGATTGCATTTTTATCTAAGCTAATGATGAATGACCCTTTTTCAGAGTACATTATCACAGGGGATTTTAATTTAAATTTGTTTGTTCCTTATATGAGAGATGAATTAATACAAGAACAGGATTATCTCTGGGCAATTCCGCAACAATACATTCCAACAGTTTCTAACGTCTTTCAAAGCAAATTAAGCGTAAACTTTGTTAAAGATGTGGAAGCATTGGGCTTAAGAATCCTAAATGGGAGGTTACCCCAAGACTCCCCAAGACATTCCAATTGCAGGATCATAAGTCACGAATCGACTATACAATGGTATCCTTGAATATCTTTATTAATGTGATCTCTTTTTCAATTGTAAAAACATCGGAGAGTGATCACGGGCAACAATTACTTATTACCAACTTGACCCTCGACAAGTATACTGTTATGTTATGTTAAAAGTGATTTATAGAGCGCTCGTTCACCAGGCGGTTTCTTGGCGCTAAGGAGGGGCGTCCGTGGTTGCAGATAGTATGAGTTTAGTTATATGCTTGGGTAAAAAGCCAGGTCTACCTGGGCAGACGGGTTCAGTAAATTACAGGAAACTAGTTTGGAAGGAGCACAGTAAAGATGTGACTAACAAGATGGTCCTTAAATTGGTGGAAACTTCTTTTGAAAATAACACCCTAACTGCGATTGACCAATGGGTGGATTTTATACAAAAACTTGTTAATACCTTTAAGCAAAAAACTTTCAAAAAACAACTGGTGCAAGCAGAAAGTGGGACGAAATTTACGTTAACCTTAACAACGAGAATTATGAAAAGATCGCGTAATTGATTGAGGAGACAGATAAAAAAGAATCCGAGAAATATGGAATTGTGTTTAAAATTAAAAGGGGTCAATCGTAACTTGCAGAAGTTATTGTGGGACGAAAGGAATAAAAAAACATGATCTCTGGGCTAAAGTACTCTTTTGCAGTAAAAAATCAAATTCCAGAGAATTTTGGACATTAATAAATAGTTTAGTGCGACCACACAGAATAGCTGTAACATCTTCCTTAACAGAGAATGAATGGATTAGGTTCCTGTCTATACATCTTAATCCTTGTGGGGATAAAACAGAGTTGAAAGTTAGGGACAATGTGATTGAACTAACAAAGAACGACATGATACAAGAGATTGATATAACGAGTAAACGAATATGTAAGTTAATCCAGAAACAAAAAAATGGTGCACCTGGCCCGAACGGTATCCCGTTTGCACTTTATAAGAATGACCCCAGTCTATGGTCAGGTTACTTGACGAAGGTTTTCAAGGAAATTGTAAAGTCAACATCGATACCTGAAACTTGGAAGGGATCATTGATAGCTCCTATTTATAAAAAGGAGATTGGTCTCTGCCGGAAAATTACCGACTCATTACGCTCCAGGATACTGATGCCAAATTATTTGCAGGTGTACTGCTATCTAACTTAACTGATTGGGTAAGAGAAAAGCAGATAATCCCTTCGAACCAAACTGGATTTACACAAGGCTTAGGTACTACAACAAATATCCTTGTATTATCTGTCCTAATGGACAAATATATTGCAAAGAAACAACCACTATACTTATGCTTTGTTGATTTCAAGTCGGCTTTCGACTGTGTGCATAGAGATCTTTTATGGCAGAAGTTAATTGATCAAGGTATACCACTCTCCCTTTTAAAATTAATCCAACTTCTTTACACTGACACATGGGTTAGGGTCAGGATGGGTGATGGTCAAACAGTATCAGAAAAAATACCAACAGCGTCAGGTTTGAAACAAGGATGTGTTCTGGCCGCAGTGCTTTTTAACGTATTTTTAGCTGATCTTACGCAAGCCTTAGATGAGGTGAATGCTTGTCCACCTAAATTAGCCAATGCTCCAATATCAAACCTGCTATATGCAGATGATGTTATCCTACTAAGTCAAACGAGGGTTGGACTACAACGCCTGCTAAATAAGATCTCCAACTACTCTAAAGAAAATAGAATGGTGATCAATGAAACGAAGACAAAAATTATGGAAGTTAATAAATACTCAAGGTTAAAACATAAGTATAAATGGATTTTGAATAACTCACAATTAGAACAAGTGAGTACATACAGATACCTAGGAGTACTATTTGATGAACGAGGATCATTTCAACCACACAAGACTGATATTCAACGGAGAGCAAAAATATTACTAGCGGCTTTCAGAACTATACAGAAATCCATAGGATTGCAGAGTTATGGACCGCTGTTGAAAGTAATATCAGCAAAACTTTTGCCAACTCTGACATATGGAAGTGAAGCATTGTGTGGAAAAGACTCACTCGTAATCAATAATTCAGTTACGAATATCTATAAAGCTCTCTTTTAATTCCGCATAATGCATCACCCGCACAGATACGAATGGAATTTGGGTTGACTAATCAGGCATTTGCGCGGAAAGGCCAATTTATTAAAGTCTGGAAAAGAATAAAAACGGATGCTACAAATCAATTGTCTAAATTATTGTGGCAGGAAATACATTTAAATCAGAAAGCCCAGGCGTGGAAATATCTATTTACATCATTAGAAGAATATTCAGTAAACTCGGTTTGGGAAATGCCAATTACTGTGAACTCATTTAAAAAAGTTATCAATAGTACAACTAAGCATCTATCATTACTCTTGGATAAAGAGACCTTCTCAAAAAGAAAGCATGCGTGGCCTCTAATGAATGGATATACCAAGGTAAAAGTGCAATTGTATCTCGAAATTCCTTGGTCTGTTAAGTATAAGCAAATATTCATAAATGCTCGCTTTGGAGTGTTTCCGGGCGTATGTCATCTAATGCCATGGTTGCGCACAGAAGCACCAACGACTTGTAACTTATGCAAACTTGGTGAAGAGAACATCATGCACCTTCTCTGTATTTGTCCCGAACTGAAGGTTGAGAGAGTATCCATTCTTAAAAGACATTTTAATGTTCGTGGAATAAGGAGCTGTAGGCAAGCTCTGATAAGATGCCTTCATACTGATGATATAATTTTAACTTCAGCTTTTGTAAAGTTTTTAATGCAACTGAGAGTTAAGTTAGAACATCAAAAACCAAAAGACAGTAATGTAGGATGTACATAATATGAAAATAGTATAATGAACTTGATGCTCAAAGTGTTTTTTATAATCAATTTTTATAAGTGGATTTTATTATCAAGAATTATTGTATATATATTGTAAGGTTTTAATTAATCAAACAATAAACTGTCATTATCATTATCACTGATTGGTAATTTTGATGTCTCCACAATACGTTTGGGGCCCTTCCCTGCTGCGGTTACTTGGCCCATCCACACAAGTGAGGTACCATTTTTATCAGGAGACTTTGAGCAATGCTGGGTGGGTGGAAGTTTGTGGATTCACACAGATTCCAGAACTTTCCTTCACAGAAATGTGAGGAAAATTGTATTTTTTGTTACAAAGTTTGAGGTTTGCAAGGGATTCTGGGTAACAGAACCTTGTGAGAGCCACACAAGTCACCCCATCCTAGATTCCCCTGAGAGACTAGTTTTCACAAATGTATAGGTTTTGCTAGGTTACCCTAGGTGCCAGCTGACCTAGGGTTCAAAATCCACAGCTAGGCACATTGCAAAAAAAGGGTCAGTTTTCACTGGAAAAATGTGATGTGCCAGCGTTGTGTTTTGGGCCATTTCCTGTCCCAGGCTCTAGGCCTACCCACACAAGTGAGGTGCCATTTTTATTGGGAGACTTTTGGAAATGCTGGGTCAATGGAAGTTTGTGGCTCCCCATAGTTTCCAGACTTTTCCATCACAGAAACGTGATGAAAATATGTTTTTTTTACAAAGTTTGAGGTTTGCAAGGAATTCTGGGCAACAGAACCTGGTGAGAGCCACACAAGTCACCCCATCCTGGATTCCCCAAGGAGTCTTGTTTTCAAAAATGTATAGGTTTGCTAGGTTTCCCTAGGTGCCAGCTGATTTAAGGTTCAAAATCCACAGCTAGGCATATTGCAAAAAAAGGGTCAGTTTTTACTGGAAAAATGTGATGTGCCCACGTTGCGTTTTGGGCCTTTTACTGTTGCGGGCACTAGGCCTACTCACACAAGTGAGGTACCATTTTTATCGAGAGACGTAGGGGAATGTTCGGTGGCTGGAAGTTTGCGACTCCCCACAGTTCTTCTGGATTCTGGGTAACGGAACCTGGTGACAGCCACAGAAGTCAACCCATCCTGGATTCCCTTGGGTGTCTAGTTTTCAAAAATATACAGGCATGCTAGGTTTCCCTAGGTGTGAGCTGACCTAGGGTCCTAAAACCTCAGCTAGGCACACTGCAAAAAAAGGTCCGTTTTCACTTGAAAAATGTGATGTGCCCACGTTGCGTTTTGGAACATTTCTTGCCTACCCACACAAGTGAGGTACCACTTATATCGGGAGACTTTGAGGAATGCTGGGTGGCTGCAAGTTTGTGGATCCGCGCAGATTCCAGAACATCCTATCACAGAAATGTGAGGAAAATGTGTCTTTTTGACAAGGTTTGAGGTTTGCAAGGGATTCTTGGTTACAGAACCTGGTGAATGCCACACAAGTCACCCCATCCTGAATTCCCCTGTGTGTCTAGTTTTAAAAAATGTACAGGCTTGCTAGGTTTCCCTAGGTGCCAGCTGAGCTATGGTCCGAAAACCACAGTTAGGCACATTGCAAAAAAAGGATCAGTTTTCACTGGAAAAATGTGATGTGCCCACGATGTGTTTTGGGCCGTGTCCTGTTGTGGGCAGTACGCCTACCCACACAAGTGAGGTACCATTTTATCGGGAGACTTAGGGGAGCACAGAATTGTAGAACAAGTGTTATTGCCAATTGACTTTCTATGCATTTCTGCCTTCCAAATGTAAGACAGTGTGTAAAAAATAAGTCATTTTAAAAAATGCCCTCTAATTCACGTGCTGGTATAGGTATCCACATATGCAGAGTTGTACAAGTAACCACTGCTTCTAAACTCCACATGTTGTTTCCATTTCTGAAATACATCGTTATTCTTGATACCTATTTTTCACTCTTTATATTTTACCAAGTGAATTGCTGTATACTCGGTACACAATGAAAAATCATAGCAAGGCTCAGCTCAGTTATTGGCTCTGGGCACTTCGGGTTCTTGGTAAACCTACAAGTACTATATACCCCTGCAACCATAAGGGTCCAGTGGATATAATGGTATATTGCTTTTAAAAATGTGCATACTTAGAAGAAGTTACAGGTGGAAACGCAGGCACAAATGGTTATTTTTTTCAACTCATTTTCAATTCGTTTTAATTTCAACTGTTACTTTCTATAGGAAAACCTTGAAGGATCTACACAAATGACCCCTTGCTGAATTCAGAATTTTGTTTACTTTTTGGAAATGTATAACTTCCAGGGATCCATTATTGGTTTCACATCAATTTCTACCACTAACTGAAAGGAGGTTGAAAGCACAAAACAATAGGAAAAATAGGCTATGTCCCACTAAAATGCCAGAATTGTGCAGAAAATGTTGGTTTTCTGACAAAAGTCTGCCTGTTACTGAAAGCTGGGAAGATGGTGATTTCATCACCACAAATGCTTTGTTGATACCATTTTCAGGGGAAAAAACAGACACTTTCTTCTTCAGCACTTTTTTCCAATTTTTCCCCCAAAAACCCAAAATGTAGATGCATTTTGGCTAATTTCTCTGTCCCCTCCAGGGGTATCCACAAACCCTGGGTACCTTTAGAATCCCCATGATGAGGGAAAAAAGGACACAAATTTGGCATGGATAGGTTAAGTGGAAAAACAGTTATGAAGCCCTAAGCACAAGCTACCCCAAAAACCAAAAAAGGGCTCACTACTGCGGGGGGAGGGGGAGGAGGCCCAGCAGTTAAGGGGTTAAGACTACATGCATCACCCACAAAGTCTTCCACATCATCACACTCTTCAAATTGGGTTGAAAACTGAAAATTGCTGGAGCTCAACAGGGATTAGGAAATGCAGAAGCCTCCTACTGGAATTTTCAGGCAAGTTATTCACTTATTGAAACAGGTATTCTATGGCAGTGCAACACGACTCTGCAACACTCTACACTATAGCCTTAGAGCCCGACCTAGAGGGCTCTACCATCCATTAAAGGCCCGCTCCAGCGTTAAAGGCCCGAGCCGAAGGCGGGTGCCTTAAACAAGGGAGCAGGCCTTTAAAGGCCGGTAGAGTCCACTAGGAGGTCTCTAAGGCTATTAGAACATTCGGCTCCTAGACGGCAGAATGTTCTAATAAATAAAAGCGAAGGCCTCTCGGAGCCCGAGGGGGTTTAAATCCCCTCAGGCTCCGAGAGGCCTTTGTTCACAGCAGCAGCTGTGGTATGAAAAATAACATTGGAATGTTGCTCTGCGGGCTTCCACCGGCCCGTAGAAGCCTGTAGCACTCCATTGTATTCAATGGAGTGCTCCACATGCCAATGTTCTAATAGTTCTTCTCACAACCCTAAGTCTTGCCACATTTAAAAAGGAACTCAAAATCTTCCAATTTAAGAGACACTGTTGATAAACCTATGATCACTTCTCCACATTCCCTTTTATGACATATCCAATCTGTATTGGCTTGACTGTTTGACCTATCTCCCCTGATACAAACTGCTGGATCTGTGTGTTTCTTTATTGTTAATCTGATATTTTTATGACAATTGTTAGCCATGTTCTTCTTCTTGTTCTCTTGTAAAGAGCTCTGAAGGCTGTCGTTCAAATCTTGGTACTCAGATTTTCATTTAGGATACATGTGTGAGACAGCTAGTCCTATAAAAGAAACGTTTGATGTTGGCATCAGTATAAACGTTCTGAGATGCCAGGAGTCCCTGATTTGGATAAATGACAGAGGGTTGATTAGAGGTCAGTAGGAGGTGATGAATGTAAAATTGCAGAGAAGGTGATGAAGATTGTGCGAGAGCTGGATGAAGGAGGATGAAAGAGGAGTCTAATGAAGTGGGATAGAGCAGAGGATTGTTGAGCAAAGTGGCTAGTGTTAGTAGGGCAATGGGGAGGCCTGTACTGAGAGATGGGCGAGTGGAGTGAGAGGAATTGGGAAGGATGAAGATGGAGGAAAAGGCTAGTAGAGAATGGCAATGAGAAAGAAAAGTGGTCAGAGAGGAGGAGGGCAGCGATAAATGATAAGTAGTGAGACAAGATCCGGAGAAGGAGAGTGAAGCAACTAGAGTAACGTAGTAGAACAGAAGGGAGAGAAGAGTGATGGGTGGGGTGGGTGATGGAGAAGGAGGGGTTGATGAGAATGAAAGAGACTAGTTGAAGAGAGGAAGATAATGAGAATGAGGAGTGAACATACCATTTACACCCCAAAAACGTTTTTGTTGCCATGTTTTGTCCATTTTTGATGGTGAAACTGTTCCTCGTTTTCGTTTTTATTTGTCTCCACATGACTTTGAGGATAGGAGCTACGTTAGAGCTGTTAGCTAAGCTGGAATGTCAGTACCGTAGCCTGTGTTTGCCTTTGTCTACTTTGTACTGTTTCTCTTGGGGCAGTTGGAACTGAGCTGGCCTCCAGGCAACACCACATGAGGACTGCTGTTAAACTCAACCTATTGTGCAGGAAAAGCTTCCAGCTCAATCATTGCAGCACCCTAGGTGAGAGAGTTCAGTTTAGAGGCACTCACATGAGCAGTATGCTTCTTCTTTGTTTCCCTTAAAACATTTTGCTCAAAGTTCTGACAGCTAAATATTGCCAAAGAAACTAGCTACCAAATTACAAGCCCAGTCATGATCAGCCTAGGAAACTTTACTCTTGACACAGTGGGTGAAAGAGGCCCAGATTTGATGTTTGGCTGGTTCTGCTCAAATTCCCAACTTTCATTGCTCTTTTAATTGTCAACTTGCTTATTTGGAGTAAATGTACAGCAGGAGGCAGGTGTACATTCCACAGCGGTGGCAGAAGTTGCAATTTTTAAAATCAAAATCTGAAAGAAAAATAAAATTGCGTACTCACTATACAACAGGGGTTGTTTATTTCCCTGACTCTGTCAGGCCTTTGTCTGCAACTGGGGCCCATAGACACCCAGACCCTGTACCAAGGACCGCCATGTCCAACTGGGAGGTCCGCATGTACTGTACCCAGGACAAACACAGAATGTTCTTCCGATGTCCTGTTTGCCAACAGCAGCCTTTGGGCGGTCTGTCTGCACTGGCTGTGCATGGCAGTTCATGGGCGGTCTGTGTGTACTATTCTGCGTCCAAGACACACATATGACCTGTGTGCAGAGGGAGGCCGGGGCCAGAATGTATCACAAACCGTGAAAATAAGATTAATATTCGCACCAGAGCTGCAACAAGGTTAAAGTTACTCGCGGTGAGGTGTAGTGAAGGTGGATGCAACAGCCTAGAGTGGGTTGTGTGCATATCTTAGGCAGTGTGCGGGACTCAACCCACCACAGTGAAGCAGACCGACTCGTGGTCCAAGCCACAAACTCAGATCAACCAATCACAAAAGCGGAAAGATGATGGGGCGCCTTCTGCTGCTGCTGATGCTGCTGGGATTCGTCCTCCAGGAGGGTGAGTAGTCACAGACACCACCTGCCACAAAGGGGTGCGTAACATTCTGTTCTCCGATCTGCGAGAGGGTCTCTACCTAATTACAAGATTATTCATTAGCCCCCGCTCGCAGATATAGCCACTGAAAGGGGCAGCAAAAGGGTTTAATCATAAAGAGAAAAAAGACGAATTTACATTACAAAATCTTACTCTATGAAACAGACTCTCTTTCAGAGGAGCACCTGCTTTTCTAGGTTGGGCCGGTTTTAAAGCCCAAGTGGGACTGGAGCTGTAGTGAAGATAGGCTGAGGAGCTCCACGCTTTAACTAGAAATAGTTGTAAGGTTACATAAAGCGAATTGTCCTGATCACATTTGGAGGCGGCATGCCTTTCCCTCTGGAAAAGAACTGTCTAAGTTTGGGCTTCGCTGTTTACTATCTTCAAACGCATCATCAGACAGTGAGGTTCAAACTACCAGAATGCATTGCGCGCTGGGGGGCTCTGGTCTGCAGCAGGCGCACTGTCCCCTGGTCTAATGTAGTGTCACTATAGCCTGTCACCAGCAGGGGCAAAGCAGGACTCTGCGGCAGGTACATTAATCCACTGAGTTAGTTTACAGGGAAAGTCGAGACTGTGACCTGCAGGTTACCCCACAGAGCTCAACAGGGGGTGCATTAACCCCAAAACTCTGTCAATTACCTGGGATTGTAATGAGTGACCTACAGGTTACACTCGGGTCTTTTGTAGGAAACATATTAATCCCTAGTAGAAATTACTAAAATCGCTACTAATCCCCCAAAGGGCAAGCATGGGTTACTGATATATGGACATTGACCTCTGATGTATATTTTGGGCCTGGAATTCGTGGTCTATGGGATAACGTAGAGCTCTGTAGCCGGCGAATCAGTCGGATTGGAGCTTTCGACGAGCAGTTCTGCTCGGAACTGTACAGCGGAGCAGACACCCGCTGAGCTATCTAGTCTTGCTGCCAATGACTGAATGTATGATTACATGATAAAGGTGGTAGACGTGCACTTTATGGAATGAGGAATGATGATGAAAAAAACAAGCTCCAGCAAGTAAGTGCACTGATTGTCACTAACCCTCCTCTCTCTTGCAGCTTCCGCAATCCAATGCCAGTACGTTCACTGCGTCGACAAAGAGCCCTGTGAAGCCTTCCCTATAATATGCCCACAGCCCCAAACCGTCTGCTATACAAGCATCACGAGGACGCCATCGCGTGAGTTGACCCTCGCCATGGGAGAGGAGGGTGGTAGGGGGAAGAGGAGGGAATGTACCAACAACAGCACTTCTTGTTCAACGCACAAGGGGCCATATTATCAAGAACGGCAATAACATTATCGCCGCTTTAGCGGCAGGAAACTGCCGCTAAAGCGACGATAAGGGGCTTGATAATATGCCCTATAGAATTCCAATAGAAGCCCAGGTTCTGGTGTGAAGGACATCAAACCTGGGCTTCTACTGGAATTCTATAGGGCATATTATCAAGCCCCTTATCGCCGATTTAGCGGCAGTTTCCCGCCGCTAAAGCGGCGATAATGTTATTGCCGTTCTTGATAATATGGCCCAAGGTTTGAAAGGGTTTGCTGGTGTGAATGTTGTCTGAATGTTACTTGGTACCATCTAAGTACGCAGTTGCAGACAGCCAAGGGTGCCTGCCATACTATCCTAGTTACACAGCCGAGTTAAAGGAGTTTCAGGACCATAATATTGTAGACAAAATATCTCATGTTGGACAACCCAGTGCGGTGGCCTGCTAAGTGGACTACGATCATAAGAAACACCATAAAGGGGCCTAGGAGCTGCTCAAAGCTGCAAGGTTACTGAAAACCATAAACTGTGTGTCTCTCACACCTCTTCATTCCCCACACTGCTGAGCGCTGCATCCAGGGTAGACGGGATTAAAAATTGTCCCGGGCACCACAAAAATAGTGGCCCACATTTGCGGATCACAGTCTTTCATGGAACACTGCTGGATTCATATCAAGGGGCTCATTTTAGCAAGTATGTGTGATAAAGTAACCATTTGAAGCTGATAAAGGACCATAGCATTGGCCAAGACTAGAAACACTGCAGCTTTGAAAACTGCTTCCATTGCAGAGTCAATGCCTTGCACATCGAAGTGAGATGCCCTTTCCCAGCCAACTATACCCTGGACACTCATTATCACAGAAACCCAGCCTGAAGCCAAGATGGAAGAGTAGGTCAGGCTGCGTTGGTCAGTCCTCGGTAAAGGCTTGGGCGGGTCGAAAGGCAAATTATATGGACTTCTGGAGTTGGTGTTTTGGCCCTGTGATCCACCTGGTTTGCGGAGCTACAAAAATCAAAGGGCTTGGTTACCCCGGGTGGTTTTGGATGGGAGGGTTGTAACCTGCCTTCAGCCTGGGTCTCAGGAGTTGGACTGGGCCACTGAAGGTCTTGGTCTAGGCCATGATTCCTTCCTCCAAGGCAGGACAGGAAATGGCTAGGGCATAAGGAAATTAACTAGAATCTGAAGCAGCAGTCTGTTGAAGCAGCGCCTTCTATCTACCCGTGGGATGGTTTTCTCTTTGCTTTTTCCTCCTGCTCCAACCTTTTCTTCAGAGCCTGCTGATAGTGGGGACTGTAAAATTCAGTTGCATGTATCTGTCTCACCTGAAAAAAATAGGCGTGGAAATCAGAAGACAGGAAGCAAATCTTTCGTTATCCCTACCTTTCCCCCCGGAGACCCCAACTCGGTCGCTAGATGAGAAGGGAGTGTGGTCCGAGCTTTGAGGCACGAACACCCCGGGTCTGCTGTTTGTTTTCAGTGCCATCTTAAGGCTTTTTGGAGCCCCAGACAAGACCTATTTTTTTGGGGCCCTTGTGCAAAACAGCTGTGACTTTTCTGCACATTTGCAGCTAATAGAACCCGTCATGATTTCAAAGAACACTGAATTATATGTGAACCTTTCAGAAATGCGAGCACGCAAAAAACGCTGGAAGCTGAAGCTGTCTGAGGTCGGCCAGCCAAATAGTCCCAAAATAATAGATTGAACAAGAAGTGATAAGGCCATTTCTTTTTGTGTTTGGATCTAAAAAATTTGTCATGCAAAAGAAATATTCTGCAATCTGCAATCATTGTCTAACATGCTGGTTCCTATAATTGTACAAAAGACACATGATGCTTAGTGGACCAGTGCATAATATTAAAACGTAAGCACAGAGTACTTGAGATTGGAGCTTTTATTGCTTAATATTTGTAACTAAAAATAAATCCATGTTGACCACTGGTTCTCTTGCTGCAATGATGAATGTCAAAGCACTTCTCTGAAGATTTTCACTGTTTTATCTGGTGAAATATAATAATTTTCAGTTTAATTCTCTTCCCCTGCCTAATCCTTCCTCTCTTTCTCTAGCCAGACAGTGATCTACAGTTCTACTTAGTGAACAAAATAGAAAGGACAGTGGGGTAATGAAAATGTCACAAAAGAGGAAAAGGCAGCTAGAAAAAGGGAGGTAGTGTGATAGATTATATTTTGGAATGAGGTACCTATGTAGAGAGCTAGAGATTGAGATCATGAAATGTAAAGAGTAAAGGGGGGGTTACAGAAGAGTGAGTTAGAGGGAAAGGTAATGTAGGATGAGGGCTTCACTAGAGAAAGCTGGAGACACAGAGCTGTAGACCTCTACACACAGGTGAAAAGATGAGGAAGACGTACAGCGAAATGCTAGAGAGAGAATTGAGGTAGAAAGGGGCAGAATGAGAAGTAGGGTACATAAAGATAGGTTAGCTTCAGTGGGCAGTGAAGTAGAGAGAAAAGTAGATTTAGAGGGGTGAGCATTAGAAAAAAGATTATTTGTAGGGAAAAAGAGGTGAAGTAGAAAGAGAGGTAATCCTGAGAAATAGAGGGGACATTAAGACAGGAAGAGTGGGAGTGTAAAAAGAAAGTGTCAAGGACGATGTGTTGAAAGGTGGTCCAGAGAGAGAGATGAAAGAGAGAGAAAAGGCAATGTAAGTTTAAAAAGAGGGGCTAGAAGTAGAGAAAAATGTAAAAATAAAGGAGTAAGGTTGTGAGAGAGGTGACATACAGGGAACAGAGGTAGAAAAAAGTAGGGAGGAGAGTGAGAAAGTGATCAAATATGAGGGAAATTGACAGGTTGTGCAGTGAGAGAGTGAAATCTAGGGGAGAAAGATGAGGTAATGTATGAGATGTGAAGTAGAGAGAGAGTTGATGAAGAGAGTGGTGTGGTAGAGCAGCTGACAAAGGTAGAGAAAGGTAAGACATAGACAGGATTATGAGGTAAAAAAATAGATGTGGTTGAGGGAGAGGTAAAATAGAGGAAGAAAATAGACACAGCAGTGAGATGGAAAGGACTATGAGGTGCTGAGAACAGGGTGAGGTAGACATGGGATAGTGAAGAAGAGAAGTGGAGGTAGGCACAGATAATAGGAGAGAGAGAGAGTTAGAGACAGGTGGGATTCTGAGAGGTGTATTTGAAAGAGAGAGGTGAGGTGGATAGAAATGTGGTAGAAAGGGCTTAACCGTAAAGGTGCACTAACTCCCCAGTGTAGGTGTCTGCTGCTGGCCAACACAGGGGGAGGCACCTAAAGTGACCTTAAAGTGAAAGTAAAATGAGCCAATCACACAAATGATGTACCATTCTTTTGGGAAGACTTAGGGGAATGCTGGATAGAAGGAAGTTTGTGACTGCCCACGGATTTCAGATCTTTCCATCACAGAAATGTGAGGAAAGTGTGTTTTTTAGTCAATATTTGAGGTTTGTGAGGGATTCTGGGTAAAACAATCTGGTATGAGACACGCAAGTCACCCCATCTTGGATACCCCTAGGTGTTTAGTTTGAAAAAATGCACAGGTTTGCTAGTGTTCTCTGGTGACGGCTTAGCTAGGGTCCAAAATTCACAGCTACCCACTTTGCAAAAAACGAGTCAGTTGTGAGTGAAAAAATGTGATGCATCCATGTTGCATTTTTGAGCCATTTCCTGTCACAGGCACTAGGCCTACCCACACAAGTGAGGTACCATTGTTATCCTAAGATAAGTGGGAGCATAGGAAAGTAGGATATTTGTTATTAAGAACTGGACTTCGCAGTATTTGTGCCTTCCAAATGTAAACCAGTGTGTAAGAAAGAAGAGATTTGAAAAATACTCTCTAACTCATATGCTAGTGCGTTTACCCATAAATTCAGAAATGTACAAATAACCACTGCTCCTAAACTCTATATCTTGTGTTCCCATTTCAGAAATACATAGGTTTACTTAATACCCATTTTTTACTCTACATATTTCACCAAAATAATTGGCCTATACTTGGTACACAATGAAAAACCATTGTATGGTGCAGCTCAGTTGTTGTCTCTGGGTACCTAAGTTCATGGAAAACCTACAAACCAAATGTATACCCGCAACCAGAAGGGCCAAGCCGATGTAATGTTATATTGATTTTGTAAATCAGCCATTGTGACAAAAAGTTACAAATGAAAATGTTGTCACAAATGGTCGTTTTTTCCTACTCATTTTCAGCATTTCTTTATATCAACAGTTAATGTATTTGGGAAAACCTTGAGAGATCTACACATATGACCCCCTGATGATTTCAATTTTTTTCTACTTTTCATAAATCTACAGCTTTTCTGGATTACCCATGGGTTTTACTCTGGTCTCCATCACAAACTGGAAGTAGGTTGAGAGCAAAAAAATAGGAAAAATGGGATATCTCTTTCAAAAATGGCAAAAGTGTAGTAAAAATGTAGGGTTTTTTCAGCTCTGTATGTTCTCGAAAGCTAAGAAGATGGCGATTTTAGCACAGGATACCGTTTGTTTATGCCATTTTTAGAAAAAAAGGACACTTTTATCCAGAGCACTTTTCCCCCATTTTTCCCCAAAAACTCAGAATTTAGATATAGTTTACCTATTTTCTCCTACTGGGTACTTTTAGAATTCCCAGGATGTTCGTCAAAAAGGACACAAAATTGGCGTGGAAAGCTTATGTGGACCAAAACTTATGGAGCCCTAAGCGCTAACTACCCAAAATAGCCAAAAGGCGCTCAGCATAGGAGGGAGTGGGGGGAAGTCCTGCAACTAAGGGGTTAAATAGAGATTGAGGAGTAAGTATGTAGAGCTCTAGAGATCAGTGGAGATAGAGGGAAAAGAAAGAGGTGAGGTAAAAGAACTGGGGTAAAGTGAAACATTTGAGGCAGAAAGATAATTGAAGCAGGGAAAGAAAGGTAGACAGTTAACAAGAGGTGACAAAGGTAGTCGGACGGATGTAGATAGATATGGCTAAGGAATTAGTGACTGATGAGGAAGGGAAAAATGAGACACAAAAAGATAGGTAGAAAGAGAGAAAGTGCAGAAGGTGAGGTACAAAGAGAAGGAAGGGGTAGAGAGATGCAAGATAAACAGTGGGCAATGAAGTGAAGAGTAATTGAGATCGGAGGTTGACAAAAAATTGGAGAGATGGGTAAAGAAGGGTATTTAGAGATAGTGAGAGATGCTGAATCAACTGATAGGCTAGGAGAGAAAAAGACGTGGACAGAAAGGAAGAACGTGGTGAGACAAGGATAGGAAGAGGGGCAGAGTCAGAGATAGAGAAGGAAGAGAGAGAGGTTTTTATAACCAGTAAGAAGTGTGAAAAAAGAGAGCTAGAGATCATTTTAACAGGAGGGGCCCTGGAAAGTGGAGGTTTTTGCAATTGTTCCCATTGCTCATTCTTTAAAATGTCTCTGGCTGTTTTCCTGCTCTGGCTGCAGAGTGAGAAGATGGCCCAGCCGAACGGAGATGAAGCGGAAAAACTGAATGTCCCTCACTGCTGGGGATGGGGTGAGAACCACACATATCCCATAACATTATTAAGAACATTATTAGAAATTCAGGTATCGGCTCATTAAAGTTTTAATGATGTGTTTAGAAGTGTCATTGTTGCCCTATTATAAGCCCCTTTAAAGTGGCAAAAGGCTCCTGCTTAGAAGTGACATACATCCTGTATTGTAAATGCCCCAATGTACTCCAAAAGTGTGGGGAGGGGTATGCTTAGCTTGGCTCACTGCTGAGCTCTAGGATATCAGCAGCTGCAAGTGTAGAGGCCTTGCTAATAGCTTAATTAAGGCTCTGGGGTCTGTTGGCTGTCTTACTAGTGATGGGCTCCAGCAAGAGGGCTCAATGAGTTGTGACTGCTGCTGACATCTGTTGTGACCTGCAGGTGAAGTGTTCGAATAAAAGGCAAAGCTTAATCATCCTTCTGAGGTGGAAATACTGAGTACTTTTAAATTGGATAAAAGTGGCATTTGTATAGACAGTGCTTAGAGAAATGAAAGTGAAGCACTAGATGAAAGCACTCAGCCAGCCTCTACAAATACACATAACAGATAAAGAGGTATACATATCATGTATAGACCCAGATGCAGCGCTTGCATCACAGAAAGTTAATGCACACCAATTGCATACCACAAGGAAGTGCAGCAAAGTGAAGCACCTGGCCTCTCTCCTCTGTCTCTTATCCCTTTCCCTCTTTAAGGCATGTGCACACACCGAATTATCTATTTCTCACAAACCCTTTAGCTCTCTACTTCTTATCCTTCTTGTTCCCCTTTCCAAAGTCTCTAATCTCTCGAGCTCACTTCCACTCACTTCGATTCCTCTCTCCTCTGTAGATCTCTCTCGCCCCCTTCTTTCATCCAGTGCTATAAATGGAAATACAGATGTGTTGGTACTCGATATCTAGAGTACCTGTTTGCTCCTGAAAAGTGTTGGTAATCTTGCGTTAAATGTATTGCAGAAATGCTGAGAATTGCAGGTACTCTACTTTTCAAATTGAAGAAGTGCAGGTACTGAGTACCGGACAGCACCTGCACATTTAAAGCACTGCCTTCACCAAAATTGTACGCTATTGCTGCCCTTTTAGCACATTCTCTTTCTAATCCTGATTCTTAGTGCTTCTCTGTGCTTTTCTTACCCTTTCCGTAGCCTTGTCTCTGCCTCTACATTTTTTCGATTTTCTACCTCGTTAACTTTTCTTACCTGGCTCGCCCTCATTCTCTCCTCTGCAGGTAGTTCCACAGTCCATGGGCTTTTCGGGGACAGCTCTGTGGGGCCCTGTGCAAGTGCAAAGAACCAGACAGGGCAGAGATCAGTGTAGAACAAAGCTGGTCTTCTACAGGGAGACAAGGGTGTTAAATGGCCCCTCTCACCTGGGCTCCAGTGGGACTACTCAGAACAACTGGCCCACCAATGCCCACCCTATGCAGGCCTGGCAGGGGAGGTGTCAGATGAAGGACTCTGGCTGCCTCCTACAGGGAGATGAGAGGGTGAAAGTGGCTCTTCACACCAGGGCTCCAGCGCAGCAGCTTTTCCTCAGTACCCTTTTCCCTTGCCCACAGTATGAAACTGCAGCCATATTGTGTCCGTAGCTGGCCAGAAGCCAGCCCCATATGCTTATGGTCCATTACTACAGGGGACTGGTAAGAGCACTGCCAGGCCCCGCTGGACATGGGGAGGAGGCAAGAGTCTGTCTGACTCTGCTGTAGGCTTTCAGAGAGGACGTTTAGGCTTTACAGAGTGACTAGCTATGCCATACACCACAGTACACCCTGAAACTGTTCAAAACATGTAAAAATCAGCCCACAGCTGGACCTCAGGCACCGGCCCATCACCCGAATGCCTGGTTTACCAATCTGACCCTGGCTTCACCCCGTAATACGAACATTGGTGGTCATCAAGCATGACTTGGAAACAGAATCAAAACAGACAACACCCTGTATTGGGCCCCAAAGGACATTGCTACTGCCTTTGCTGGGGTAGGACTCAGTCCCCCAGCCGACACCTGTGCTTTTTGCGAGGGGGAGGAGCCCCGCTCGCTTTAAAAATCACGCCGGTCTCCCGCAGCGTGGGAGACTGTAACAGGTGTCCTTGAGCCCCAACGGACATTGCTGCTGCCTTTGCTGGGGTGGGACTCCGTCCCCTAGCTGACTACTGTGCTTTTCGCGAGTGGGAGGAGCCTCACTCGATTTCAAAAATCACACCGGTCTCCTGCAGTGCGGGACATGCGCGGGCGCCCCCGGGCAAAGCCCAGGCCAAGGGCGGGCCCTTCCACACCCATCTGAGCCCAGAGGAGGCTGGCCTGGGCCCCCCTCTAACATTCACTTTCCTGCAACGGTTCTCCTAATTTAGCCATCTGAGGTTCCAGGACTATTATGGGGAAAAAAAGCCAACTTCTGCAGCCTCAGCAAGGGTAACTATGTCTACTATTGATTCCTTTTTGCTTTAAGTCACCAATGCAATTACGCAAGAGATTGCTAAGGCAGAAAAGAGATTTTCTCTTGGGGAGGGGGGTTTTGCACCTGATGGACCACTGCTGATTTGTATCGAGGACATAGAGGGCCAAGATACTCAGGGGTCCCAAGAGCAAAATTTGCCACAACCAACTACACAAGCACACTCTACTGTCCATTCAGCCCCCCCAACTGCTTATTACAAACATGTCCACCCCGTCAATAGCTATATCTGGTAAAAGGAAAAGAGGAACTTTGAAAGATCCAGTGCCAACTAAATTTAAGAAACATAGAAAGTGTTCATCTTCTCGGACTACCACAGCTCCTGGTACTGTAACCACTGAGATACTGCGGCCAAATTACACTACAGAGGATCTAATTGACAAGATTATCTCGTTCCTACATCATATCCTGTTATGGCTGGGTTCGATTGATTTAAAAATTCAGGAAATTATAAAGAACGGTTGTCTTGCATCAAACAACGCCACTGAAATGAGTCATCTTATGCAACGCGTACCAGTGTTCATATGGCCGCATCTATAGCATGTCAGGAGCAGGGAGCCAATAAAGGGAGCACAGTAGGACCAGATTCGGGTACGACACATCAGGCCTATCTTTTGGGGCAAGGTTCACACCCCTCGGATAGGATCAGGCCTTGAGGCCGTACCTACCCGTATGTCGAAGAACAACTGCATTTCCATCAGTCACAGGGCGGGGGGCACATCACCTAGACCCTCCAGGGTCAAAAGTAAACCCATTATCAGCCATTCACAAAACATCCCCCCAGAACAATTGAGAGCAATTAACACACAAACTCTCAACCTTCCTCCTCCTGCTGCCCCTTTGTTCTAACTCTGGTCAATGTTCCCATGCTAAGGCCCACATTACAAGAATCCACTACCCAACTTATTGATAAATCATCCTTGGCTTTCTGCCCATAATAGATTAGGTCACGTAGCTCGGAACCATCTTTTCATGACCAGGAGAATTCCTTGGGTTGGTCCATCCCAAAAATCTTACGAGGGCGAGTGCATTGTTTTAAACCTTGATAATTTGCAGATCGTGGGTGATCAATATACTTTTCCTACTCGGCACCCACAGCTGCGACCCAGATCTATCCTGTACCGCTGGGTTTCTTCTATAAACCGCCCTGTCACACACATAATATGGCTTCTAAGACAGCTTTGGCACTTTCCTTGGGCAGTAGGTCAATGCCTAATGCAAGTGCTGGTCTTTAAACATCTAACAGATTTGCTCCCTTATCAAACTTTGACTCCTGCGACTGATTTGAGGTTGATAGTCAGAGGCTTCGATTAGCTGAACTACCAGTCCATCGTGAGAGTTCATGGCCTAAGGAAAAGAGTAGGATTAACACGGAGGAAGGCCCGGGTTGGAGTCATGACATCTATTCACTCAGACCATCCCATAACACCACAAAGGTCCCCATTTCTTGCACATCTAATCTGACCTACACTCTTCTATCGTGGAATATAGCAGGGTTCAATAATAAACGATATAATGAAGAGTGGTTTAAAGTACTCTCGAAATTTCAGATTATCTGCATTCAAGAAACTTGGGAGATAAACCTGATCTTTGTAAATGTTTATCGTTCTTTTAGTACTCCAGCTTCCCCTTCAACAGGGGGCAGAGGTAAGGGGGTCTACTGACACTGCTAGCTAACACCCTCACAATGAAATTAGTTAAATTTATACAAACATCCCCTCACTTTCATATGCTAGTAATTAAAGGATATGACACCTGGGACCTCCTGTTAAAAAACTACTATAACAATAACTTCTCTAACCCAGAAATAGTAGCAGAGAACATAGGTACGGTCATAGAGGACCTTGTCGGACAACACCCATATCTTTTACAAATCGTATGGGTGGGTGACTTTAACATTAGGACATGCCCGAGGCCAGAGACAAAGTTATGTGGGATAGAAGACCACCAGGGAGAGCCAATTACTCATTTCATTCATAACACACATGACAATTCCCTAAATAATGTACTGATGACCCGGCAACTAGAGCCCCGAAATGAAATTGATCCTGTATCTGGCCAACTATCGTCTACATTTCAAGGCATAGAACGCTCCTCCGCGATCGACTACATAATTACGTGTAACCTCATAAAAATTAATATCTCTAAGATGAAGATCTCTTTCACTGAATTCAGTGGTCATGCAATGTTTACATGCACTCTTGCATGGTGTGACGATAAGAATAGAACTGGCAAACTTGCCCCTAAACCAATCTTAGTGAGGAAAAATGGCCTCACTTTAAAGTGGACAAGCTCAAGCTTCTCACTAACGTCTTAGCAACTAACTTTGAGGATTTCCACCGTTCCTTAGACCCACAATTAAATAGCAATACGGTGATAGAAACGTTTGCTAACATTCTAGCAAACATCAAAATTCAATTGACCCGTCCAATCCCACAAAAGATGTAGCCCAGCCTCGATGGTTTGATAAGAACTGTTCAGCAGCCTCATCTAACCTTCAAAAAGCATAAGAAACTTTAACAAGAGACAAATATCACATTCTTGAGATGAGGAACCTGTATAAATTAGCCAGGGAGGAAAGACAGAAAGAGCTAAAATACGAAGCGTGGGAAACCTTTAAGAATGCATCCTACAAGAAAGACAGTAAAACATTCTGGAAGGTGGTCAATTCAGCTTTCCTCTCAGACAAGGGCAGCCCTTCCCTGGACATTCACATAGAGGAGGAGTCATGGATAAGGTATTTCCAGGACATCTTCCATAGCCCAGCGGGCTCATGTTCTGTGCCTGTTAGTCCTCCTATTAAGACCAAACTTGTCTCTCTTTTGATCTAGAGGAAATAGAGATTGCCTTGTCACAGTCACCAGCTTTGGAAGCAGTAGGACCTGACGAGGTCCCTATGGATATTTTCCTGACAAACAAACAATTGTGGTCCCCTCTATTTACCGTAGTTTTTAATTCAATAGCCTTAAACGGTCCCCTACCCTCCTGGAAAAATTCAGTGATCATACCTATCTATAAAAAAGGCGATGTTTCAAATCCACTCAATTACTGGTCCATCTCACTGTTAGGTAGCTCTGCCAAAATTATGGGCAGATTACTACTAAACAAGTTGGAAACCTGGGTGGTGGAAAAGAAAATAATTTCCGAAGTTCAGTATGGGTTCAGGTAGGGTAGGGGCACAGTTGACCAATGCCTTAATCTGACACTATTAGCGGCAAAGTACTCCTTGGTAAAGAAAGGACAATTATACATGGCCTTCATGGAGCTGTCTAAGGCATTTGACTGTGTGGTACACAGCAAACTGTGGAATATCATGGAGGCCATAGGAGTGGAGCCCGCAATAATTAATTTTATCAGAGAGTCTTACTTAGATACTACCACTATTGTTTGATATGGGAGGCATGGAGAATGCACGAAACCTTTCAAAATCGAAAGGGGGGTCAGACAGGGGTGCGTTCTGGCCCCCTTTCTATTTGCCCTCTACACTAATAATCTGAACAAAGTTTTAGTTAAAACATCGAAAGACACTCCTCAAGCACAGACCACTCCCCTCCCTATTCTGTTATACGCAGATGATGCGGTTTTGTTAGCCAGAACCCCCATAGCGCTTCAAAATCTCATTGCTGATTACACGGCCTTCATGTCCGATCTGGACCTCCACGTAAATAAAACTAAGACCTTTATCTTGGCCATAGGCGGTGCAAAAAAAAACACTGAGATTTCATCTTGATGGGGTAAAAATAGATCAGGTCTCAAGCTTTAACTATTTAGGGTTGGTCTTCGATTCCAAACTGTCCTGGAAGGTGATGATACAGAATAGGGCAGACCATATGGGCAAGAGTATAGCTGCAATTTTCTGCTTCTCTTAAAAAGTGGGCAGTAAGCCTCTACCGGAAATGATTAAAATCTATTTGGCTAAATCGAGTTCCATTGCCACCTATGGGGCAGCGATCTGGGGGATAGCAGATACTACAGCAAGTGGTTGTAGACAATTTTGTTAAGCGCCTGTTATCAGTCCCAACAGCCTGTAACAATTTTATTGCTCACAAGGAATCTGACATGCCATTTATCAGTGATTTCATCAAACTGGCCCCGCTATCACTGTGGCTATCACTGTTCAAAAGGAACAGTGTCGCCCAGACCCATATGATCCTTAAAGATATTATGTCCTTAGACCATTCCCACAAAATCCCATGGCTATCCTACATAAGACGTACTTTTGCATCATTGGGGCTATCAGATCTTCATGACACTCCAAGCCTCTGTGAAGGCTTTCCCAAATCTAGGCTAAGAAACTTTTTATTACAAAAACTGCCTCCGATAGGTGGGATAGATGTCGGGGGGAAAACTTCTGTTTCGTCCCATCTTGGGTTACCACAATCACAGCAAGGGGCCTTATCATATCTTTCTTTTGTGGAGAATACCCAACACCGGTACATCTTGATTAGATTCCGACTAAATTACATACCGACCATGTTGGGGCACCCAATGAATGTATTCTCAATCTCTCAACCCCCTCCTTGTCCATGTAATAATGAGTCAATTCAATCAACTCTGCACATATTGTTCTTTTTTTTTTGTTTTTTTTGTCCTCATTGTGCAATGCTTAGGAGAGAGGAGTAGCGGAGGCCCTTGTCCTATCCGACTTAGTCTGAGACACTCCTTTATGGTGGGGACCTGGGGTAGAAGGAGGAGTTCCCAACTTTTCCGAGTGTGAGGGCCCCCTTGTTTCCGCTTCCGAGTTTTGCCACCTGCAGGGGGGAGCTAGCCATTATGGCTACTCATTCAAGCCCTTGCTTGAAGGCCATTGCCATTGTTTAATCATTGTACTTTCATTGTAAGATCGTTCTTTATAAGCTCTCTTCTAGCCAACAGTATTAATAAGAAGTGAAGATTTTTGCGATCTTTGTCTAATTTTGGATAACCTGTGGTGTTTTGGCCTATCCCAAAAATAACAAGTTCTATGCTTACCTCAACTGGTTGACCCAGGAGATTCGAGAGAAGCTTACCCGCCTCATTCCAGAACTGCTCCAGATGGGCGCACTGCCGGAACATATGGAGATCGTCCGCTCTTTCTTCCCCACATTTTGGACAGCTCCCCACCTTTTGCTTATTGAACTTGGATAGCTTCCTTGGTGACCAATAGGCTCTGTGGGTGGTAAACAGGTGATTTTTTCTCAATGGGGCAGATTTAACTACGCGCCAACATGTAGCCATAGATACTTGCCATCTGTGTGATACGTCCAGCGTTGGCAGCTCTTTCCCCCATATCTCATTTGGAATCATGAAATCTTTTCCCCCGCCTGAATAAGAGCCCAGTACCAGCAAGAGATTTCTTTTTGGGTATCTTGTTTCTCTGGAATAGTTTCTCGATTTCTCTGGTTCCCGTTCCTTCTTCCCCAAGGCTCTTAACCCAGTTCTGTAGATGGTAGTATTTAAATTTTGCAATGGAGCCCTTGATCTTAGTTACAAGGGCATCCCATTTAATAATTGATTTTTGCTCTATAAGTTTGCCCCATTTGTTTATACCTCCTTCCCTCAGGGGGATAGCTAGTCTGTCTTTAAGACATTCCGGGGTACCAGGCGAATCCCATATTGGAGCAAAGTCACTGTAGTAGGGAATTTTCAATGTACTCCTTATCTGGTACCATAATTGTGCAGCTGACCAGAGAGTCTTCAGTTTTATTTTTTTGAAGAATTTGGGGTGCCCAAATTTATACAGAAAGTGACTGCCATCTTTATTGACTAGTGCCTGCATATGTGCGGGGTAGACCTCAAATCTATCCAGTAGTATTCTTGAATATTTAAATTGAAATGCCTTACAATATTCCAGCAGATTGGGGCTTGCTATCCCTCCCTGGTCTTTTTTCCTTCTCAGTTTTTTCCATGCAATTCTCGTCCCCTTCGTGGCCCAAATAAAACTGCATAATTCTTCTTGTAATTTTTTCAACCATTCCTTTTTGTATTCTAGTGGTATAGCACTGAATATATATGTAAAGTTTGGAACGACTGACATCTTGATTACATTTGATTTTCCCATCAAAGTTAGTGGAAGACCACTCCAAACTTTGAGAAGCTTCCTTGCTTCCCCCAGAATTCTATAAAAATTCACACTGGTTATTTTTTTAATATCTTTTACTAAGTCTATACCAAGAGATTTAATTTTTTCTTTCACCAGTAGATTTTTGGAGTCATAGTTCCATTGTATGATGTCGGATTTTGTTTGATTAATCATGTATCCTGAAACTTTTCCAAACTGGACCATAGTCTCCTCGATTGTTGGAAGAGAAGTCGCTAAATTGCTAGTAAATAACGTCAGGTCGTCAGCATACGGTGCCACCTTTATCTCCCAACCTTGATGTGTGAATGGTACAATCTCTTGATTTCCTCTTAGTATACAAGCCAGTGGGTCTATGTAGAGATTAAACAGTAGGGGAGATAAGGGGCAGCCCTGTCTGGTGCCTCTCTTGATTGTTATTTTGTCCGTGAGGCTATCATTAACCAAAACCTTTGCTGAGGGGTTTTTATAAATTAACTTTATAGCCTTTTGAAAGGTTTCCCCCAGGTTAAACTTCCTCAGTGATTCATTCAGGAATGACCAGCTTACTCTATCAAATGCTTTGGCTGCATCGAACGTGATGATTGATAATGGAGTGTTGTACTGAGTGGCTATATCTATTGCTCCTATTAACTCGTGGGTTAATTCTTGTATTTGTCTCCCTTTGATAAAAACCTTTCTGATTTGGGTGGAATAGGGACCCTGCTACCTTACTAAGCCTTCTGGCCAATATCTGTGTGTAGATTTTATAGTCTGTGTTTAAAAGTGAGATCGGCCTATAGGATTCGCACTTGGTTGGGTCCTTCCCTGGTTTTAATAGAATGGTTATGATTGCCTCATTCCATGAATCCAGAAGGTCTCTCTGGGCTGAAAAGATTTTTTAAAAGTGAGATCGGCCTATAGGATTCGCATTTGGTTGGGTCCTCACATATTGTTCTTTTGCACCTTCTATGTTAAAGAGAGGAAACTATATATCATTCCTCTGCTGAAAAAATGTAGCTTCCGCTCCCCAACATTGGCTCTTACTATGTTACAAAATTTTGAAACCTCGTATGTTTGTTTCACTATGGCCTCTTTTCTACTAGCCACATTAAAAACAAGTAAGGCTTCTAATGGACGGCTTCTTTTACCTCAATGAATTTACACCACAGGCAGACTTTGACCTTTATTTCAACTGTCCATTGTGTTAAAAATCTTAATGTTGGCTGGATCTGCATTATCATATTTAGCACCTATGAATTAATTAAATGTTTATTGGCCTTGTGTTAAGTCTCTAATGTCGGCTAGATCGGCATAGTCATATCTAGCACATATGAATTTATTAATTCTTTTTTTGGTCGCAATGAATTTCGTTTTTACCTTTTGTTTTTATTTCTACCCTACTGTCATATTTTTGCATTCAATTTTATTGACTTACTATCTGAGACTCTTTTAAGGTTTTATCTATTTGTAGCATAATTTTAACTTACATTTTATCTTGATCAGTATTGTAATTGTGCCTTGTGGACTGCAGCCCGTAGTACATGAATTGTTTTAATTATGCACTTTTATGCATTTAAATCAAATGCAATATAAAGTTTCTGATTGATTGACAGCACCCTTCCACCTACACACACTACATGGCGAAGAAGCTACCCATGCAGGGTTGTAAGTGCTTTAAAAATATTTCAATACAGTACAATCCTAGTTTATGGGAGCGAAGTGCCTACTCTCCAGGAACTGAACCAAACACTCATTATCCCTTCCTTCCCTGCAGATCGTACCAAACATTTAAGTCACAACCTGCGCCATTACATATGAAGAAGGATATTTACAGGTCTTCAGACAGATCACACGAATAACCAACAGGATCAGCCGCATGACATGCAGATTGTAGGGTACTGTCAGGAATAGGACTGCAATAGAAATCAGCTCAAAGTGTTGACACATCAAGCCTTCAGACATTACAATTTTGACACCAGATGGTGGGGAAGTTTACCTTAACCAGACTACCATTTCACATATAGAGAGATTGCTGTGAGACTGGGCCTAGTCTCATTACATGGAAGGGCAAAGGCAGTTGTGCAAAGCAGCTCCGTTTTTAATAACAAAAAAACCCATAAATAAAGTAAATAAAAAACATCTGCAAAGCCAAAAGGTTTGCCCATTACCATCAACTCAGTTCAGTTCAAAAACTTTATTCGTTATGTGTTATGTGTAAAACAACCATAAAAGTGTACATACATCGAGACTTTACATATAAAAAACAAAACAGATAACATCTGATGTGCAACATGGGGCCAGAATTAATCACATCTAAAAACGTGCATACATTAAAACTGGTTGCGTTTCACATGGAAAATATCAAGCAGTAAAAAGCAAAGAAGAGGGTGCTTGGTCTACAACATGGGGCCAAAATTAATCACATTTAAAACACGTAAAATACTATATTTAAAAAAGCAGCTCAATTTCTTAAGAATCGTCAGGGGGTCGTCACTATGTCGATGCAACAATACTTTAGCGTGCATTGACCGCGTTTATAATAAAAAGTGCCACATTAAGGCAAACCCTGGCATCGTTAAGTTCAGACAAATATTTTACTGCGGCAAGATGCGAGCCACTGCCATACGCAAGCAAAAGTGGTTTTAAATAATAATTCCTAAAACCTGAATAAAAACCACAAAACAGCATAAAGTGCACTTGGGGTCGTGGCTGGAGGGCAAGTTTTCATGTTGGGGAAAGCCACTAACTGGTGGACGATTCCCAGTCTGAATCTGACTAATACAAAATGATGCATAAGGTTGGGAATGTATGTTAGATAATCTTGACAGCCCACATTAGAAGTAAGTGTTAAATAAAACTTTACAGTTGGTTTCCTGCATTCGCAATCAAGCTCGAACTTCCCTCCTGTGATTCATAAAATTTCTCTGATAAACAGCTTCCTAAGTAATAATACTTGGGAGGGATTGGTCCGTACTGACGTCTTAAATAATTTACTGTACTGTGAACTGATGTAACTTAACCAGGGAATGTTCATGACATTATCCAAAGAAAGACAGTCTAAAATAATTGATTTTGTAAAACTGGTTTCCTCCTTGGACCATATGGAGTACCCGAGCAGTAATGGGCGAGATGCAACTATATCTATAAGATACTGTAGCCCTACTTCTTTATGTATGATCTCTGAAGAAGCTGAGGTCGGTAGGCTGAGGAGGCGTTTGAGGAAACTATTTTCCTCTGTCTGTAGAGCAGAACTATTATGGTAACCCCAGATACCAGCCCCATATGTTGCAATCGATAAAACCCTTGCCCTATAAATTGTTGTCATCTCCTTGACCAGTCTAGAGCCCAGTTATGTTGAAAATCTAAAAATACCATGGATGCTTCTAGCAATTTTGCTCCTGACATTGGTAATTTCACGAATCTACAACCCGTTACCTGAGAAAGTAATGCCCAGGTAGCAGAAAGTATCAACCATGGTCACAGGCGTTTGATCCATAAAAAAAGTTCTGCTGTGTTTGAACCGTGACCCGCAGACCATAGCATAAGTTTTACTTATATTAATAATTAATTTCCTAGAGGGAATAAAATCACTAAAAACATCCATTAAACGTTGCAGCCCCACTGGAGTCCTGGCAAGCAGGACAGCGTCGTCTGCATACAAAAGTACAGGTGTAGGGCGCCCAGCCACTTGGGGAGCGTCGGCATGCACTACTTGTAAGGTCTCCTCTACCCCATTAATAAACAAAGATAATAACAGAGGCGCAAGTACACAACCTTGCTGAATGCCTCGCTTAACTGCAAAGGCATTGGTGCATTTCCCCCTGGGGCCAAAACGGACTTTACTCATCAGATCCTCATATAATCTGACCAGAAAATTAATGATTGGCCTGGGTGCCCCCATAGCAAGCAAAGTGGACCAAAGAATAGTATGATCTACTACATCAAAGGCGCTGCTCAGATCAGCAAAACAGGTATAATCTGCCACCTTTGGCACAGGTGTACTTGCCTATGAGTAGATCAAGGTTCACACATTGCTCTAAGGTCCCCAGGCCTTTCCTGAAACCAAACTGAACGGGTGAAAGTATTGTGTAATCCCAGGCCCATTCTTCAAGTCTTTTGAGAAAGACTTTACTCATCACTTTCACCGATGAATCTAAAAGTGAGATAGGCCTGTAATTTTTGGGATCTGATTTGTTGCCCTTCTTAAAAATTGGGACTATAATAGATGTGCCCCATGTCGGCGGAGTCATTGTCTCTGCAGCCATGTTAACAACCTTTGTTAAAATTTGTACCCATAACTCAGCGTTGTTCTTAAAAACATCTACTGGGACCCCATCCAGTCCCGGGGCTTTACCCCCTTTACTTTCTTTCAGAGCCCATGTCACTTCTTGTAGCATAATGTCTAAGCGTACAGGTGAATATAACAATTGTTCCTCATTTTGAGTGATTACCATTGGTGCCATGGGTGGGCTAAAAATACTAGTAAAGTGGGCAACCCATGCATCACAAGTAACATGTGACAGCAATTCTGGAAAAGAGTCATTCTTTAAAAAAGGAGAATTAACAGTATCCCAGAAAAGTTTTTTATCTCCTGTATCGGCTGCTTGGGACAATTTCAACCATGCCTCATTTTGTAGTTCTTTTTTCCTAACTAATATTACCTTGTTGTGTTTAAATCTAAGGGATTTGATCAGTAGACTGTCTCTAGGTTGCTTACAGAGAGCCAATTTCAAATCCCTAGTGACTGTTGTACATGCATGGTCGAACCAGCCTTTACATCTGATCGGGCCAGTTTTGATGGGACGAGTCAAGAGGGCATCAATTATAGTGATAATGCCAGTATAGTTTTAGAGTATCTGGTCAGGGGTAACCACGTCTGCCAAACAGCACATTATAAAATTGTAGTCCTTAGTACAAATGTCTTGCAGAAACTGAGTCTGATCCACTCCGTTCCACCTAATACGGGTCCCATTGGGTCTAAATGGGACAATGTCTGTAACACAACTAGGGGTAGTAACAGTGGGCCTGCCCCAAAAGAAGACTGACAAGATTATACAGTTGTGGTCACTCATACCCGGGCCACCAACACGTGGTGAGTCGCACCAGTTACAGGCATTAGCTGAAATTAAAAAGTGGTAGATAACTGAGGAGGAATTTCACCCTATAAAGGGTTGGAATGTGATTCCATTACTATCCCGGGCACTTTCTAGTAATTGTAAATCAAACTTAATGATCATAGAATTTAATAAGTTAACATATTCATTGTGGGGAAAATGCAAGTAACCAAACCCAGCCTCGTCGGTCATCCCACATACCCGTACAGCAGAGTGAGGGCATGTGTGAGTATTAAAATCTCCGGCCCATAATAGTATGAAACTATTTGTAATGGATTGCACTAGGGTCCCCAAACCTCCTTCAAGAGGTAGAACCACCCTCCCCCCGGGTATTATTAAACACATTGTTTTAGAAATTGACCAGAACCAAATCCTGACCTCCCCTAAATGTTAACCATAAAATTAGTAAATGGGGGCAAGTAGATATTTCCCTCTTTAAGCTTACAGGGAGTTTGTGTGATATTAAGACCATGAGTCCCCCTTTGGCTCTCCCTGCTGCCGATGGCTCAGCCTCCAACCAATATATCATAAAGCCCTCAAAATAAACAGGCTCGGTACACCAAGTTTCTTGGATACATAATATATCCAAGTCGGGTATAAACTCCATCCATCCTAGGGTGCCCTGTTTCTTAACTAAGCCCCCTACATTTCAGGTGACAATTCTGTACCCATCAGCCGTCCGTTGACCACTACTACTGGGTGGTGGTAAATTGGGTGAGGCAGTTACTATATGTGTAGGATTTGCTACGCCCCCACAAGGAGACGGGGGAACAGATAAAGCAACGGCAGTGTCACAACAGCTCTTGGGGGCCATATGTATATCATCTTCCCGCCCTTCGTGGAGTGGAGGCGCCTTCATTATATGTTTCGGTCGATTGACATACATCCTCATCTCATGTCAATCGATGTCCTGGAGGTCACTCAATACTTGGTATTTGTTGGAAACCACCAGTGATTGGGATGGGGGATATGCTCGGACGGTTAGCTAATGGGCCTAGTCTGGTCATATTAGGTACAGAGGACTGGAGGTGCCTGTGGAAAAAACCCAAGGGCTGGAGTGACATGTTATATTCAGATTGGGCATGATGTACCTCCCCCATAAGGGCACCCTTGACACACCTAGGTTCCCTAAAGTTGATTACAATACAATCCCCATCATAGTTTTTCCTCAGGGGGCAATCCAGCGTACTCTTCTTACAAACAGAATTTGTTGGACATCCCTTACCGGGAAGTGACAGTTCCTGTTGAGCCAATGAATCACCCTATTCTTTAGTGAATCACAGGATTCTATTTGACCCGCGAGTAATGGGGGGACATTGACTATGACTGCTACATAGGGGGCACATTCAGGGGGTAAATTAAGAGTGGTCTTGGCATCTACAGCGCTAACTTCTATTGTGTTTGCCATACTAGCCTCAGCTAATAGAGGAGCTCGTTGGATTTCGCCATGTGGTGAATGCCTGGTAATTGTACTAATTGGCAGTGACAGGGTCTGCGTTTGGAATGTAGATACCGGACGTTCCATGTGATCCCTGAGGGTAGCTTCAGGTAAAGAGCCTGCAATCCCTGGCTTAATTATATTAGCACTTATTCTTGTTATGATATCCCTTGGTAAGTTAGTTGTTGAAGTTGTGGATGTTGCTAATACCCTGTCAGTCCTGTCAGACCCCTCCTCAGTTTGACCCAGAGGCGTGATAGAATAACGTGTCTTAATCTGCTTGACTTAAGTAGACAAAGCCTCTAACTTCTCAAGAATTGGTGCTAACAGGACTTCTAGTCTAGTGGTAATCTCAGCCAGTAGTGTGGCCCGTTGTAAGGCCCCCATATCGCATGATACAGTCCCTACCTCTGTGCTAGAGGAGGCTCGGGTCTTGTGCGCATATGATCTTCTGGAACCTCCTGGCACAACAGGGGTCTTTTTGCATTTCCTTTTCCTTTTTGGAGTGGGGGGATTAAAGAGAGTGATGCTGGTACTGGGGGATCGTGTTGCCTCGTTGATAGCAGAGGCAGCCAGACTATCAGTGGTTCTAGGGCCATTATCTTCCCTGGTTGGGCTCTTAGTTACTGGGGATATGGCTGTAGCGTCACTAGGTGACATAGTAATCCCACTCCCAGGCCCTCCACCTTTAGAGAGACGTTGTTCAACAATGTCTATCTCTTGAGAGATCACATTAACTGCCCTCACCAGGAATGAATCAATAGTTGACCGGCCACTATCGGCTACAGGCGGGGCATTATACCTGCCTTGCGTTTACCCATGGCCTCCTAAATACCAAACACCTATACCAAATGTATAAAGTATAAGCAGGCCAGATATGGAGAATAATAACCATGGAAGTCCAGGAAAGTCCATATAAAAGGTCCAAAAGTTAGTTACACAGAGGTAGATTTGCCACACATATCCTAGCAGGGAAGGACAACTTAATAACCACTGTGCTGTGAACCTGGGACAAACCTGCATACAGTATATTGGGGGAAGACAAGGAAACAGTAACTTTCATTGAATATGAGGTCCAAAATGTCAGAGGGTTGGCCCAGCCCGGCCTGCTCCATTCACTGACGGGCAAGTACGGGCCCGCCCTTGGCCCGGGCTTTGCCCGGGTGCGTCCTGCGCCGCGGGAGGCAGACAGCGCTTTTCATCGTGGCGCTGCGTGGGTGTCCCATTGTGCCCCTCCTCTTCCTGTGCAATCAGGTGTCCTCTGCGATGCCGAGTCCCCCACACAGCAGCCGGCAAAGAGCAAAGGAGCAAAGGATTTCAAGCACCGCAGGAGGCAGACTGCACTTTACAATGCAGCGCAGCATGATCGTCCCGCTGTGCCCCTCCTCCTCTGCAATCAGGTGTGAGTCAGTCAGTCAGAAAACATTATTCGGTCATTACGACCATAAAAGTGAGAGTGTACAGTACAAAAGTTCAGTATTACATACGTAACAGTAATTCGATGTATGGACAAGGTTAACTGACAGGTCAAGAAGCATCAACTTAATGTAGGTATTTAAAAATGGAGTTTAAAAGACGGAGAATGAAGAGGGCAAGGTGCTGATGGTTTGGGGCCCCTATTAGATTCTTTGAAAGTGCAGGTGCATATGATACAAAGATACATTGTTACGTGCATGACAGTAATTCATTATAAACACAGCAACTATTTAGCAATCAAATTGCTCCGACTAAATGTAAAAGCTAATAACAGCAGTTAAGAAAGAAGGAAAATAAAAATAGAATGTGGAGCGAATAGGATTGGACCTTGATCAAGTTACACGTGTAACCCATTACATATTCACAAGGATGTGGATATAGTTCAGCAGACTGCTAAGATAAGAAAAAAAAAAAATGTGACTAAAAATAAGTAAAAAAAGGGTGGTTGAAATACTAGGGGTGTGCCTTATCTCTTCTTTAGTGAGTACCTTCTAATGATCCACATTTTCCCCAAAGATTTGGCCACTGCGCAGACAACTAGCGGCCTGGAATCAGATTTTAAAATGCACAATGCTTCTTGATGGCATCGAGTTCCCATCAGCCTGCAGACAGGGGCTAACCATTTAAATCTCGGGGATTTGTATAGCGGACAGGCGAAGAAAATGTGTTTGATAGTCTCATCTTTCTCGGGGCAACCTGGGCAATGCTGAGATGCGGCTGGAGATTGCTGCCACGCTGCTGTAAATGAATTTAGAGGGAGGGAGCTGAATCTAAATTGAATGTAAAGCTTCCTATCATGTGGAATTGTGATAACCTCCATGTATTGCTCATTTACACCTAACAACTTAAACTCCATGAATTCTAGTGTGAGATCACCTACAGATGAATGGGTAACAGTTGTCTGCGCCACCCAATTCCAATAATGGGTCTTGACAGTTTCTCTGCTAGGCAGTAAGCTGGAGTCAGAAGCATCCCACAGGTTCCCCAGGCCTATGGGTGAAACTACGGTCTGAACTTTGGTGTACCACCCAAATTTTTTTTAAACGATCAAGTTTGAAGACTTCTTCAAAAGCAACTACATAGTGAGTGAGCTCAGGAGTTTGCTGTAAGTGCAGCCAGAAAAGTAGGGGGCAAAGCCTTGCTTTGTCCACTATGGATATTCTGCCCATATCAAGCCTTAAAGGAAGAAGTAGAGTACTCAGGGGGAGAGAGCAAAGAGATCTTAAGAACTTATTTTCTGTATGTAACAGGCCCTCTAGATTGTCAAATCCCCAGATTTCAGCCCTATACAAGGCAGAGCCGACCACCTTCTGATCATCATATATCTGGAGCAGGGCTGCAATTGGTCTGGTTTGGGAGGCCCTATGCTCCTTAATCAGAGCCCCGAAGTTTTTCTTATGCTGAAGGATTTGCTTCATAATATGGTGCTTCCAGGCCATTTTCTCCGAGAGGGTCACATCCAGTTAGTCGAATGTGGCCACTCTCTCCAGAGGGATCCCCCCCAACAACAATTTACTTTTGAATGATTTGTGGGGGTTCATCAGCAGTTGCTTGGTTTTCGAGGTATTCAACTCCAAGCCTCTTATTCCACAGAACACCGTGAAGCGATCAAGAAGCAGTTGGAGCCCACTGGGGGTCTTTGTGACCAATAGCGTATTGTCCGCGAACAGTAAAGTTGTTACTTTAGCATTACCCAATGAGGGGGCATCAGCGTGGACTTCCGCTAGATGTTTCAGCGTGGCGTGGGTGTCCCGCTGTGCCCCTCCTCCTCCTCTGCAATTGGGTGTCCTCTGAGATGCCGAGTCCCCCACACAGCAGCCAGCAAAGAGCAAAGAAGCAAAGGATTTCCCGTGCCGCAGGAGACAGGCTGCGCCTTTCAGCAAGGCGTGGCTTGGGCGTCCTGCTGTGCCCCTCCTCCTCTGCAATCAGGTGTCCTCTGTGACGCCAAGTCCCCCACACAGCAGCCGGCAAAGAGCAAAGGAGCAAAGGATTTCTATCAGTTCTTGCTATTTGTACAGAGTTACATGAGAAACAATTAAATACAATTTGGCCTGTTGTTTTTCCAGTTTGGGCAGGGTTTCTATGAGGGAGTGTATTGTAGTTTGGTGCATCTTACTGATAGTTTTGCCACTGAGAAAGCCCTCTGGTTAGCTAACTAGGACTTTGTCTGATTTAAACTAGGTCAAAATGATTCAGGTAATGGAATTGCTAAAAGTGAAATCTAACTTCTGACGGGACATAAATTAATCTTAACTAAACATTGACACCCTTTTTGTCGTCATAATTTCAGTCGTGGTTCAATCTTCCTGAGGGACCGCAACATTGTAAGTTGAAACAGGAAATGTATCTCAGTTTGTACCATACATGTTCAATGTCAATGAATCACTAATCAAAAATACATCAATCATGTATTACGTGTTTATCATGTTGTATCAAATTTTTTTTTTATGATTCTCTTTTCAATTTTAAATACATTGCATGGCACAGCTACAAGAATTAATACTGGAAATGTATCTCAGTTTGTACCATACATGTTCAATGTCAATGAATCACTAATCAAAAATACATCAATCATGTATTACATGTTTATCATGTTGTATCAAATATTTTTTTATGATTCTCTTTTCAATTTTAAATACATTGCATGGCACAGCTACAAGAATTAATACCCAAGAATCTAAAGTCACTCAAACCCAGGCATCCTTCTAAATTCAGAGTAATCTAAATCTTGGTGATCCAATTATTTCAGTCCGTTGCTTTACTGAAGATCATCTGGTGTACTTTTCTTCCATAAAGCCTTAGCTCAACATTTATTTTCACAGAGATTGCATACAAAGTTTGAGCTTTTAGTATATGTATATATAGCCTTCATCAGGATTTAAGTAACATTTCTGGACATATGAACTATTTGTCTATCAATCGATTCTTGTCTTCAGAAGGTTGTGGCTATAAACAGATCAAATATAAAGTGCAAGTGATTTGTCTTTCTCACTTACTAGCTTACTAGACCTTTTTAGCTCTGGTTTTAGCCAAGACCTTTTAATTAAAAAAATATATATATATGTACAATATACTCATATAAAGGGGCTTTCAGCCAGCTTCGTTCATAAATTGATCTGTTGGTGTGTCATTCACATTTTGCTTCTGCCCACTACAGCATACAGCATGAGGCAGTGGGTCAGTCCACTTCAGGCACTGGATAATGTCACTTTGAGTGACTGCATTTTGCTTTTTCACAAGGAGCACATCCACCAGTTCCTTTCTGTGTAAATGTTTTTGCTTTTAGTGTATTACTTTGATGTTGCCTTTGTGTTTAAAGTCTGATGTGACAGCAGGATGCTTTATACCAGCACAGGCCACATTCCATGCTTTATTATTTCCTATCTCCTGCCATTGTTGTTGTAAATTTCATTTGGGGAAAGGCCTTTGTTTATTTGACTTTCTCAAATAAACAAAGAACATTCCAAAAGGAATTTAATAGTATAACACATTAGGTGCTTTTGAAACTGTTCTGTATCAAGTTATTGGAAGCATCAATATTATACATTTGAATTCAGAATTCATAAGTGGACAATTCTTCAGAACATGTTTATTCTGGACTCAATTTCACCAATGATCCTTAATAATCTTTGCCCAGGAAAAAAATCAGTGTTCATTGTGTTTAGTTTGCAGCACTTTTTTAATTTCATCTTTCTTTCTTTCTTTCTTTCTTTCTTTCTTTCTTTCTTTCTTTCTTTCTTCTTTTTTCTTTCTTTCTTACTTTCCTTATTTTTCTTTCATTCCTTCTCATTCCCTTCTTTATTTCTTTCATTACTTCTCTCCTTTTTCTTTTATTCTTTTGTTCCTTCTCTATTGCTTTCCTTTTTCTTTTATCCCTTTTTCTTTCCTTTTTCCTTCGTTCCCTTTTTCCTTTTTCTACCATTGTGTTGTTGTGTTTTTCCTTTTTTCTTTTATTCCTTCTTTGCTTTTTTCTCTCGTTCTTTCCTTCTTTATTGCTTTCCTTGGATTTTTCATTGTTTCATTCCTTCATTCTTTCTCTTTATGTTTCATTCTTTCATATTTTCTTTCCTTCTTTCTTGCTTCCCTTTTTCATTCTTTCATTCCTTCCTTCCCCTTTTCCATTTTTCTTTCATTACTTATTTACTTCTTTCTTGGTTTCTCTTTTTCTATAAATTTTCCATTACTTTCCTTTTTCTTTTTTCTTTCATTCATTCTTTCCTTCATTCTTGCTTTCTTTCTCTCTTGTCTTTTTTCTTTCCTTCTTTTTACTTGCATGCTTTCATTCCCTTTTCCTTCTTTCTTGCTTTCATTTGTTCTTTTTCCTCTTTCTTGCTTTCATTCTTACTTACTTTTCATTCATTCTTTCTAGCTTTCCTTTTTTCTTTCCTTCTTCCTTTCTATCTCTACTTGTCTCTTTCATTCTTATCTTTCTTTCTTTCCTTTTTTATTTCGTTCTCTCTTTCATTTCATATTTCAACCCTTCTTTCCTTCTTATTTGCTTTCATTATTTCTTTCCTTCTTTTTTTGAGTGGAGTAGTGTGCCGTGGAGTGGTAGAGTGTCACAGAGTGGAGTGGCATAAAGTGGTGTAGACTGGAAGGGCATTGAGTGGAATAGAGTGTCATAGAGTGGAGTGTGACAGATTGGAGTGTCACTGAGTGCAGTGACAAAGAGTCGAGCAGAGTGGAGTAATGTAGAGTGACATAGAGTGGAGTTGTATAGAGTATTGTAAAGTTTCCTAGAGTGTAGTTGAGTAGGGTGGAGCGGCGTAAAGTGGAGTGGCAAGTGAAGTTGCACGTAGATTTGAGTGTCATAGAGTGGAATGTCATAGAGTAAAGTGCCATGTAGTGCAGTAGAGTGTCGTAGATTGGAGTGGAATGTTGTAGAGTGGAGTGGCATAGAGTGACACTGAATGGAGTAGCATAGAATGAAATAGAGTGCCGTAGAGTGAAGTGGAATGGTGAAGAATGGAGTAGAGTGGCATAGAGTAGATTGGAGTAGAGTGTTGTAGAGTGGAGTGGCCTAGAGTTGGGTGGTGTAGAGTATAGTGCTATTGAGTGGCTTGGAGTGTAGTGGCATAGAGTGGAGAGTGGAGTGGAATGGAGTAGAGTGTTGAAAGGTGGAGTGGCATAGAGTGGAGTGATGCAGACGGTAGTGGGGCAGAGGGGAGTAAAGTGGCGTAGAGTGGAGTGGCATAGAGTGGAGTGGCGTACAGCAGAGTGCAGTGGTGTAGAGTATAGTGGTGTAGACTGGAATGGTGTAGAGTGAAATAAAGTGGTATGGTGTGGTGTGGTGTAGAGTGGAGTAGAGTGTCGTAGGCAGGAGCGGCACAGAGTGGAGTGGTGTAGAGTGGCATGGAATGGAGCAGCATAGAGAGGCATAGAGTGGCATGGAGTATAGTCGCTTAGAGTCTAGTGGCATAGAGTGGAAAAGATTGGCATAGAGTAGAGTGAAGTAGAGTGATTGGTTTAAAGTGGAGTGGCGTAGGGTGGAGTAGAGTGTCATGGAGTGGGGTAGAGTGGAGTGCCTTGAAGTGCATAGAGAGAAGCAAAATCATGTGGAGTGCTGTAGAGTGGAGTGGCATGGAGGGGAGTGGAATGTTGTTGAGTTGAGTGCCATTGAGTGGAGTAGCATAGAGTGGAATGGAGTGAAGTAAAGTAAAGTATAGTGTCATAGGTTGGAGTGGCTTAGAGTGAAGTGGTGTGGTGTAGAGTGGAGGAAAGTGCAGTTGATTGGTATATAGTGTCGTAGAGTGTCAAAGAGTGGAGTGGCATATAGTGACATAGAATGGAGTAGCATAGAGTGTAGTAGAGTGCCGTAGAGTGGAGTGGATTGGTGTAGAGTGGCATAGAGTAGAGTGGAGTAGAGTGTTGTAGAGTGGAGGGGCATAGAGTGGTGTGGTGTAGAGTGGAGTGGCATAGAGTGGAGAGCCATAGAGAGGGCTGGAGTGGTATGGCATAGAGTGAAGTGGCGTGGCATAGAGTGGAGTAGAGTGTTGTAGAGTGGAGTGACATAGAGTGTCAAAGAGTGGAATAGCATAGAGTGGAGTATAGTGATGTAGAGTGGAGTGGCGGAGAGTATCATGGAGTGGCATAGAGCAGAGTGGGTGAGACTGGAGTGGCAGAGAGTGGAGTTAAGTGGCATAGAGTGGAGTAGAGTGGTGTACATTGAAGTGGCATAGAGTGGAGTGGAGTAAAGTGTCATGGAGTAGATTGTCATAAAGTGGATTGCATTACAGTGGTGTAGAGTGGAGTGGCTTACCATGGAGTGGCGTGGAGTGGCCTAGAGTGGAGGGGTGTCGAGTGGCATAGAATTGAGAGGAGTGTCATAGACTGGAGTGAAGTTGAGTGAAGTAGAAAAGCATAGAGTGGAGTAGCGTGGAGTGGAGTGGCATAGAGGTGAATGTTGTCGAGTAGAGTGGCGTGGTGTGGAATGTTATAGAATGGAGTGGTGTAGAGTGGCATAGAGTAGAGTAGTGTAGGCTGGAGTGGAGTATCATAGAGTGGAGTGGCATTGAGTGGAATAGAGTGTTGTAGAGTGGAGTGGCATAGAGGGACAAAGGTCAGAGTGTGATAAAGTGTAGTATAGAGTGGATTAAAGTGTTGTAGTGTGGATTGGCATAGAGTTGAGTGGCATAGAGTAGAGTGACAGAGTGCAGTAACATAGGCTGGCATAGAGTGGAGTTGTGTAGAATGGAGTGAAGAGTGAAGAGTAGTGTAGAGTGTCATAGAGTGGAGTATCGTAGAGTGGCATGTCAAGGAGTAAAGTAGAGAGGTGCAGAGTTGAGTGGTGTAGCGTGTGGTAGAGTGGAGTGGAGTATAGTGTTGTAGACTGGAGAAACGTAGCGTGAAGTGGCGTAGAGAAGCATAGAGTGTTGTAGAGTGGAAGGGCGTAGAGTGGAATGGAGTGGAATAGAGTGTTGTAGAATGCAGTGGCGTAGAGTGGAGTTGAGTGTTGTAGAATGGAGTGGCATAGAGCGTGGGGTAGAGTATTGTAGAGTGGAGAATGCATGGTGTGGTAGCGCATGCCATTTCAGCAAACACATTTTCAATTGAAATTATCATCACATTTGCACAGACATACAGTTTTACTGATAAAACTATACAGTGCACGAACAATAATGTGTGGAAATCAGCATCACCTAGTGTATTGATTTGTTTTGATCATATTAAAATATTTGTTTCCAGCACACTTTAGAGTTACAAAAAAAATTGCTCTATTTGTGCTTCCTAATTCTGATCATTCAAAAATATGTGTACAGTTAATTTACAGGCATTTACATTTAGTTGTGTGTTAGAAAATATAACATCCTACAACCCTTCTTACCCCCAGTATCTAGCAAGATTGTTACATAAATCCTCTCAATTTGCAGTCAGAGAAAGAAAAGTAAACACCAAACTCCCTGCAAGACAGATCCTAAAATCTGACCTCTGTCTTAGAATGCACACCAACAGGCCTGTTTCTTGCTCATTCACTCCGAGAACTCCAGCATGGTTATTTTGTGGGTATCTCAGCAACCGCACACCCCTACTTCCAGTGCCTATGGCATGGGCGTGAAATTGAAGTTATGCTATTAGTAAAGAGCACTGACCAAAATAAACAAGCTTGTAGGCAGAACATTTTTCCTCACAGGCATGCAAGATTGATTTACTGGCTGATAAATTGGAGACAGGAAACATTTTCTAAGAAATACAGCACCTTTACTGCTTCATGAACGAGCATAGAAGAAGGGAAGCATCTGAAAACACATGTTCTCTTGTGAAGTGCCTCATGAAAAAGAAAAAAGGAGTTTTCAGGAAGCAAGCGCCTGTGTAAGAATAAAGAAGACAATCAGAGAGATTGTAAATAGGCTATGGTCCAGCAGGAGGACAAACGCATGCTGGACAGCCTAAAACAAATAAAGCCAGCAAATAGAAAGCAGGCAACTGTGAGTTACAAAACACAAAGCCAGTGGTAAGCAATGGGCAGAATGCATTCCTAGAGAAGCCTTCAGAATGTGCCCAAGAAGGAAGTCTTGCGCAAATAGACCTGTCTGGTAGGTTTTGACCTCAAAAAGCAGAAATATGCCATAGGTTAACTGTCTTATGGGCTCTGGTCTCAGACATCCATTATATATACACTCTGCAGTACAATAAAACGTGATCTATATATATCATTCACCATCATAGCAGAAGAAAATGTAGTACTATTGAAATTGAGCCATAACATCAGAAATCATAATCCAAAAGCAGCAAGATTTATTCCTCAAATTTCAAATTCGAGATCTTTGGGGAAAAGTATTTGTTTTGGCTCAAACTTTGTCTAGAAATTTCAAATATGGGCTCAGAGATACTGATACCTGTAAGCAATGTGGAGCCACAGATGCTGACTTCTGGCACCTAGCCTGGGTATGCCGTAGGGTGGCGGTGTTCTGGAATGATGTGGTTCGTATACTGTCTAATATGGTCAATATTGAATTGCAGTGCTCTTCGCACATATGTTTGCTGGGCTTGGTGCCATCCTTGAAGGGAGCTACAGGTAAACTTGTGAGAGTGGCTTTGCTCATGGCCAAGAGTCGCATGGCAATGACATGGGAGGGCGCAGCTGGGCCATTGGCTACGCAATGGATCAAGGATCTGGTGTATTGTCGGGACAATCTAGTGCTGTATGCTGAGGAACTCCCCACCTCCTCTAGACCTAATGAAATTTAGGAGCCCCTACTACAGTACCTACGATCTGTTGAACATGATGAGTCCCTTACCATTTTTTTGACTTATTCTGTTTATGCTAATAAACAGCATGTGAGCAGCGTGAAGATGGGCTCTGTTAGGGCTGTCAGTGCTCCTTAGGAAACTTGGGGGCTCTACTTAAGTCAGGGAAGCAAGAATGGTCTCAGCATAAAGAACCCCTGTAGAAATTATCTAAAGAAAGAATATTGTATAGCATGAAACCACACAACAAAGATGTCGCAAAGAGGTCTGTACCTCTCAAAATCTAAAGGGAATCTGAATATAACTAAAGGGCGATCTCCTCCGAGAATCCCAGGTCACGTCTCATTATTTTTCGATCTTTAAACAATAAAGCTTGGCAACTACACTCAAGATTTCTTCCCATTGGTCCAAACATTAGAAGGCTCTTGCATTCCTTCTGTCTTCAGATACAACATCTTCCTCCCTTCGCTTGTTAACGTCACTTCTTGCCAATGACACCCCTTTCGAGCTTCACTATCATTGTTGCACAATGAGCCTTTCCTGAACCATGAGCAGATGCAAGTGCACTTGCAGAGGAGAGAAAAACATTGCATGCAAAACAAACGTTCATGTTGAAGGTTAAATGTAAAGAAATCCAAACGCTTAAGGCCTTTGGCCGACTTAGTGCAGCAAGCATTTCAGTACACTTTTTTTTCTAAACTGCCTTTATTGGTTTTTATTGCGTACAAGCAGCAAGCAGCACATTATACATAAACAAAATATCACGTACCCTGAGACATTTCACATAATAATGCAATGTGGACAATTTGATAACAATTCAACTCGCCACCCCCTACACCACTGTTGTTCTATGTGCGTCCTCCATCGACGGTTAACTATTTCTGTATATTTGCTAATACATTTCCCCTCATACATCTCATGTATACTTTCTGCGGCCTTAGAACCTTCCTCCCTCCTCCCCCTCCCCCCACTCTACTCTGTCTCTTGTTCCATATCTGTTTGGCTGGGTCCCTCCTGCTCCTCTTTGGTAGTTACACCGCGTGCCATATAAATCTGATATGGACCCCATATGTCTTTTGGCCTACAATTTTCTGGAATTAGGGCCTTGTAGTTGTCTGATTGCGTGGAACAATACGCCAAATCTGATTGCCAGTCTGAAATTTTGGGCAGTGGTCTACGCATCCATCTCATTGCTAATCTGCGTTTCGCTAATAACAGACTGATGGCCGCCAGTTTGCGACCCACTTTATGTAGGTCTTTGTCATACCCTAGCAGTGCAACCAGAGGGGTCTCTGGAATTGGAAATTCCAACATCTGCGTAAGAATTAAGAACACCTCCCTCCAGAATGCTTGGACGGCAGGGCATTCCCACGCCAAGTGTAAAAAGCCTGCATGCGCCGCCCTGCATCTTGGACACCTGTCATCTTCAGCAAGACCATACTTGAATAGTCGAGATGGAGTGTAGTATGCCCTATGGAGATATTTGTAGTGTATTAACCTGTGACTCCCCATTTTGTGAGATGGAGTTAGTATTTGCATAGCAGCGGGCCCACTGTGCCTCTGTGATTTCTATGCCTAACTCCTCTTGCCACTCATGGTGGGTTTTATGCGGAATTGAGCTAACCTTCTTCCTGCTGAGCACGTAAAACATCGTAATGCCGAGCTGCGGGGTGTTAGTTTGCAGCAGAAATGTCAGTGCCATCACCTCCTGCGGCTATGCCATGGTATCTCCGAAAAACACCACGTAGCGCCTGCCTAGCCCTGTGATACTGGTATGCATCTAAAGCTGAGGTCTCAGGCATTTGTACTAGTATTTGTTCCCAAGTTTTCGTTACCCCTTCACAAAGAAATCCCCATCAGCGTAATTTGTAGTTTAAGGAGCGTTTGTATGACTGCCCTATCTTCACACAGCGGGAACCAAGCACACCATTCAACTGGCCACCTGGGTGAATATAGATGTGTAAGACGCTGAGCAGCTGCTATGTTTTTCATTTCGGTACTTGTGCATCCTATCGGATCTATTCCACGAGAACTCCCCCTAGTATCACTGACCAGTATCTTAGGTAGCGGAATAGGGCCAACCATATTCCTTTCGATGTGTAACTGTGGTAAATCCTGGGGACCATGTAACCAGTAATGTGCGTGCAGTACCTGCGCAGCTCTGTAGTATCCTTCTAGATCGGGAACATTTAGACCACCCTCTCTGTAGCTTTTCGTTAATATCTCCCATTTTGTCCAGGGCTGCTTACCTGCCCATGCCAGCCATATTAGTAAGGTGCAGAGACTTTGAAAAAATGATTTAGGCAATCTAATTGGGATGTTAGAGAATAAAAAAAGAAAACGGGGGAACACAATCATTTTCATCAAAGCTATGCGGGCTATAAGAGACAATAGGAGTCTAATCCACTTATCTATGGAATCTTTCAGCTTTCGAACTGCGCGCCCATAGTTTTCATGCAGTATTATCTCTGGGTCAGTATGAACCTGAATCCCCAGGTAGCACACCGGTTCTGTAGTCCATTCAACAGGGTAGTCTGTCTGCGTGGGCGTGGTCCCGCTAGTGAGTGGAAACATCAATGACTTGTGCCAATTAATGTTCAGGACTGAATGTTGCCCAAATAGTGTGACCTCTTGTAGTATTGGATTTAAATTTTGCTCAGGATTACGGACGTAAAGCAGTGTGTCATCCGCGTACGCCACGATAGCCAAATTGTAGTGCGGTGACCGAATACCTCTGTGTGCATGGTATTCGCGCATGACAAATGCTAGGGGCTCCGCATCAAGGGTGTAGAGCAGAGGGGAAAGTGGGCATCCCTGCCTAGTGCCCCTTGAAATCGTTATCTGTGATGAGAATAGCCCATTGACCCTTACACGTGCAATGGGGTCAGTATATAATACGTGTACTAGTTTCAAGAATACCTCTCCCACCCCTACTCTCTTGAGAACAGTGTACAGAAACCGCCATTCTACGGAATCGAAAGCCTACTCAATATCTATGAAAAGGGTAGCTGCTTTAACGCTTGGATCGATGCGTGCTATGGTACTAAAGAGGGTTCTTAAATTACACGTGAGGGAATGACCAGGGACAAATCCAGTCTGCTCCTGCCCTATTAATTTTGGTAGCAGGGGTGCCAACCTGTTGGATAGAATCTTGGCGTAAAATTTGGCATCGGTGTTCAATAGCAAAAGGGTTCTATAAGAGGAGCAATGCTCAGGGTGTTTCCCTGGCTTAAGTAGTGTAATCAGGATAGCCTCACGCATTGAAGGTGGCATAATTCCCTCCTTTGCCATTTCTTCGAAGAGATTCAACAAATGGAGCGTTAGGTGGTCCTGACAGGCCTTATAGAATGCAACCGTCAGGCCATCAGATTCCGGCGCCTTTTCGTTGGGCATGTCCTTTAATGCAGCGACGATTTCCGTTGAGCGAAGGGGAGCCAGAAGCCTTTCTATGTCCAAATCTGAAAGCCACTTCATTGCTATCTGAATGAGGTAGTCTTCATCTGTTTCTGATATATTGGGTGCACGCTTGGTGTACAAGTTCTCGTAATAGTCCCTAAAAGTCTCAACTATTTTAGGTGCGCTACCTACTAGAGCCCCATTTTTATTGTATATTTGCGCTATCTCATTCTCACCTCTGGGGGTGTGTGTTAATCTGGCCAGTACCGAGCTAGGTCTGTTCCCTTCAGCGTAAACCCTCGCCGTAGCGTATTTCCCCAGATGCTGAGCCTCAGATTGCGCAAGCTCATTGAATTCATCTATGTTTGTTCTAATTAGGGATAGTATTTTAGGGCCACCACTTTCCTGAAAGCGTTTTTTCTAGCTCTGCCAGCGTGTTCTCTACTTTCTTTAGTTGTTTTCTAATTGACTTAAGTACCCCCGCATGCTTTGATATAGTCATACCTCTGATGTAAGCCTTGAACGCTTCCCAGATAGTACTCATTTTAGGTACGCTCCCTATATTGGTGCAAAAAAACTCGCCTCTTGCCTTGCCTAGTTCCTCCCGAAATACAGGATCCAATAACGAGTATTGTGGAAATTGCCAAATAAGTGTTCTGCGTTGTAGGTCCCCTATGGATAACTTTAGCGCAACGGGGGAGTGGTCTGAGAGAGTGCAAGCCATGTGTGTGCATTCAGTTATGAGGGGCAATAGTTCTTTCGATGCATACTAATAGTCTATTCTGGTATGGATGTCGTGGACTGAGGAGTAATGGGTGTGTTCCCTACCCAAGGGTTCGTTGTGCCTCCAGACGTCTGCCACACCCTCCACTTCCACCATGTCAGCTATTGGTCTAGCAGCCTTGGATGGGCGACTCTGGGGACCTTTTGATCTGTCTAGCGCTGGGTTTTGTGTGCAATTAAAGTCACGCCCCTAGAGTTGTGTTACATCTGAGTGCCACATGATTTTTCAGTGCAGGGAGTGATAGAACTGGGGGTCATCATAGTTTGGTCCATCAATGCCAACTAATAGCACATGGAAGTTATCTTTATAGCATCTGGCCAGGACATATGTCCCCTCCTTATCCACTTCCACCTCCTGTACTTGTAATACGGAGTTCCTACGCACCCATATCAATACTCCTCTTGCGTGCGCGGTGAACCCCGAAGATATGCATGTGCCCTTCAATCTCTGTAGTGACAACAGGCCTGTGTCTGGGGGAAGGTGTGTCTCTTGGAGTATAGCTACCTCCACCATATGTCGTTGTAAATAAGCCACCCCTTTCCAAATGTTTCTGTGATCATTTAGGTCCCTTACATCCCAGGACATGAATTTTATGTTGGAAGTGGAGTTAGAGATATGCGCAGTTGTCATAGTCCATGCTTTGACATCGCGTGTCCACAATAATAAACCGTAAAAACAAACAGTGTGATCTAAACATATGCAATAGAGCTCTGCTTGCTGCCACACTGATTAAATTAACAACCCCCCCACCCATGCCATGACCTTTCCTTGTATCATGGCTTGCTGAAACCTCTTGACCCCCTCCCTAACCCAAACAAAACAGAACCGTATTTAACTGACTCCCGGTGTGTATTACCCTTGGGGGCGGTGGTTGCCTACCTACTTGTCCTTACAGATGGCCTTTGCCCGCCATACAATAGGATTCTAACCAGGTGATTATTTGCTGACAACACTTGGTACTTCAATCTTCTATTGCTAACTTCCATCAACAGTCGCACATAACCCTCGTATATTTTGTGATCCCTAGCCCTTACGTTTCTAACAGCTTGTACATTGTCCTGTTATATATTAACATTCGCGTATCATGCATGCTTAAACCATTATTACTTTCCCATATCATCAGGTGACACCAGTGCTACCAGTCAGATTAGTCAGAATCGCCTCGTGTATCACCATACATGCCCGCTGACTTCTGTGATGATTTTTTCTTGTTGCGTTTGCCATACTTTTTAAGTGCTTGCTGTAGTTCTTGAGGGTCATTATATATCTTGGCCTTACCATCAATAGACACTCGCAATCTGGCCGGATACAACATGACGTATTCAAAATTTAACTCCCTCAGTTTAAGTTTCATGGGCGCAAACTGCTTGCGTGCTTCCTGCACCTGTGGGGTAAAGTCCGGGTACAACGCCAACTCCGAGCCTTCGTATTTTAATTCCTGCAACACTCTGGTGCGACGGAGCTCCACGTCCTTGTCCCTGTAATTTAGTAAGTGGGCTATCAGGGGCCGAAGGAGAGCCCCTGGAGGTGGTCTGGGGCAAGCAAGCGGTGGGCGCGCTCTACTATAAACACTGACGAAAAAGTCTCACGACCCAGCAGAGCCACCAGTAGCTGCTCCGTGAATGATTCCTTGTTGCCAATTACTGTGGTTTTCCGTAGGCCTGGTGTGCGCACGTTGTTTCGCCTAGAGCGCGCCTCCAAATCCTCGGCCTTATCGTGAACTGTCGCCAGTATTTTGTCCATTTGTTTCTGCGCTGTCCTGGCTTCTACCTGCGCGTCCTCCGTCTCTGACACTCGCCGCTCTACCATGTCTAACCTCTCAGCATGCTTATCCACACGTTCTGATATGCGATCCATTCTGTATGATAAGGAGTCAATCTTATCATCTATTGAGGTCAAACTGTGTTGCATGGCCGTTAATATTTGTGTGATGTCATAGTCAGCCTCGACAGCCGTGTCACCTTGCTCTGGCATGGAGGATTCAGTGTTGTCCTCCACGCCTGATTCTGTGCAACACTGCCGCAGGCGGGGAAATCCACACTCTGGGGGGGCCCCTCTAATCGCATGCATGTGCTTCTCCCTCGCAGCTCCCCAGTGAGCATCTATGGGGTCCCGCGGATGAGATGCGGGCCTGCGGGCGCTGCGCAATCGTTTGGCGTCAGGGGGGGAAGTGTTGTTGCGCACCCCTGTGCTCTCTTAACGGTGCTGGAACTCGCCGTGCGGGCCGCTCCGGAGCACGGGGCTCAGCTGGATGCCCCCCCAACCTCCGATCCCTGCAGTCTCAAGCGCCGGAGAGGGCTTGCGGCCTCACCAACCATTTATCTTCTTCTTTTCGCCATGCAGGCCCCAGCAGTGTCGCCCCGCAGGCCTCCTCCGATCTCGGCCACAGGCACACAGGATCTGTGCACGAGTCTCCACCTCCAGGCCCACAGCAGCCGAACAGTTCAGCGCCGCTGTCCCTCTCCAGCCATGGCTCACGCACCTGAAATCGTATCTCTCCCGTTGAGCTGGTCTCCATCTAGCACGATGAGTGCGCTAAGGTTAGTGCGGGGTCCCCTATCGCCGTACGCGACTGTCCCGGTTTTCGTGCCTCACCAGGCCATGCCAGGCGATTCTCACAGTATTTGGCTGTAACAGGTTCAATTGTCGTCAACAAAGTATATTTGGGCCGTGCAGGACTAGCGGCACATCCTCTGCCACAAACCAGCCGATATTTTCCCTGGAAGCAAACTGATTCCTGAAGTATAGTACTGGTGGCTCCGGGAGCTCGCTCAAGCTTTGGCCATTTTGGTGCTAGGCAAGCCATTTCAGTACACTTTTTAATACACGATTCCAGATGCATATAAAGTAACAATATCGATGTAGAGTACTATTTAAATGGATACATGAATATATAAGAATTAATAATTTTATTCAAACCACACATATGTAGTTATATATGAGAACTGCAATTTGTTGTTAACATTATTATACACACACATATAAATGTCGAGTTTACACAGTAAATGCACTTTCTGTATCTGTTCAAGTGCAGTGCATCTCATTAATAATATTACATTATACAAATACATGAGGCCATACGTATACATACATATGCCCTAGTCAAACTGAAAGGGGGGAGCCAAAATTGCACTGCGCCACATCATTGAACTTAATATTCAGGAATGGCATCCTACAAATACTGTGTAACTTACAGTGGCTTTGTCAACTGAAGCTATCCATGAAGGAGAAAGAGGACGTGAATTTTAATGCGAAAAATGTTTTTTCTGCAACTAGCCTAAAAGTCTACGAAAGTCTTACTTTATTTCAGACATGTAAAGTTACTTTATGTCAAACCAACAGAATACTTGACATCAATCCACCCTTCCCAACCCCTTCAGTGAGGAGCCGACTTTCACTGCTGTGTTTTTAGGGATATTTTGTAGGTGTCTGTAGTTCCGGTGACAAGTGGTCTGTGCCTCCAAGTAAGAGTGATTCTACAGGGCTTCACAAGATAATACATGCATGCTAGGAACAGCTCTTCCCTGCGGCTAGGAGGGTGAGCCACCTGGAGGTCGGGAGCGGTGTGCTGCTTAGCATGGACTCGTGATTCAACCTTGGCCCAGGGAATCTTTGAAGGATCTCCCCCAATGCAGCGGACTGCTGTCAGTAAGGCAAAAAAGGTGGTAGGTGCAGTGGAACATATGGGAGCCGGTGCCACTTCATCTGCTACACCAATGGTAACTCCTCCCCGATTATGGAATTAGCCTATTTTAATTTCTTGCCTTTCAAATGTAGTTAGACGCTGAAGGTAAGGGTGCATTATAGAGGGGGGGAGCTAGTTAATAGGCTTTATCCTGAATAGGAACAGTAAAGACTATTACAACATTTGCGTTTGGGGTGCAATTTCAAACCGAAAATTGAAGAAAGTACAAAGTGAATTAATTGCTAGGACTCTGGGGAACCAATATAAATTATCATATGTAATACATTATTATTGTTAACATTATTAATTATTATATTTATTACACTCACCTTTATTTATGTTCCAGATTGGCTCTTGAATTCCAGTTGTGTTAGAGGATTTCCTGGCATGTGGTACATCCATGTAATCCCAGTACTTCTTCCCTCGTTGTGCCCTCCGTCAAATGAGGAAACCACTTAGGGGACATAATGAGTGGTTTTACACAGCATGCACTGCCACAGATAACGCTAGAAGTACTGCCTCATGTAATAAGTGTCTCTGTTACCCATGCGCATTGCTGACATGGCATGGACTACTAAAGGCTGAAATACAGAGTTGGCCCGCCAAGACTCTCAAGCAAAATCCTCATGGAACAGGGGTTTTTCTGTAGAGTGTGCTTTATGCTCCTTGGCTACCTTACTGTCGTGCAGTTCATACTAATCCTTAGGACCTGCGCGTTTGTTTGGACAACATTAACTTTGGGTGAGGTGCCTAGACTGGTTACGGGCACCCCTACAGGATATGTTGCCTTATAGACCAGCTAGCTCATAGTGTCACTGTAAGCCCCCCTAACAAACCAGGGAGCGAATGGATTCTGGCAACCACTGAACATGACAACCCTGACCCCTCACGGATTCTGGAAACAGATTAGAACCTTTTGCTCAGTAACTCATGCTGATTTGCACTCAGAGGAATATATAGACTACACAGTGGGACATTTTCAATATATTTATTGAACCAACATTATATTCAGGCATATAAACAAGGCGGTAATAACGGGAACTCCTACTATGCAAAACCCTACTCTAAGTGTACCTACAGTGTGTGTAGGTGTAGAGCCAAGAATCTCCCCTAGGGACGATCCCACCCCATTACCTGGCGGGAGAGAATGAAGGACCCCATCTTGGTTAAACTGTACACCCTTCACGAGATGTCAGACTGCTGTCTGGTGAAGTCTCAGCATGCAGGGATCTTCGGTATCAGCTGAAGTGCCTCTTCTTCTAATCTATCGGGATTCTCATTATTTATAATAGAAAGCAGCCTTGCGATGTACGTTGTAGATTAGTGATGTTATAATATGTAGATAGCTCTGTTGCCTCATGGATGAAGATCGAACAGCATTTGTACATGGTGCGTAAAGAGGCTTTGTACATAATGTTTGAGGCATCGTGATAATGTTGTGCGAAGCTAGATGTGTAAACAAAGTAGTTTCAGAGAAACTAATACAACGTTGTCGTGCATGCAAATATGTGAAAAAGTTCATAGCAGAAATGTTATTGTGAAAAAGGGACAATGTAAGAAATGAACAGCTTTGCTACATGGGCCTAACCCAGGAACAGAACATTACCAGGGTGACAGGGTAACAGTCCCCTTGTGGTTAAGTGATAAAAGGACACACAGGGTTTAGAACAATATAATGCCTGGATTAAATATGACGCCTAGTGCATAAAGGAGTTTTACTTAACAATTATACATGGGTATGATCTGAATGGCGAATGTACTTTAACATCGGGATATTACTGCTGTGCACAGACTGAAAACTGTTTTCCATAATTTCTACAATGTGCTGTTTTTTAATGTAGAGAACTACCACAGGTTTGATGTTCTGCATGCTGGGGTGTTGAAAGCATGACCCTCCCATGCAGTCCTGACTGGATATACAATATCGCACATGAATGTTGTCACCCTTTCTGTTCGGTGCCTGGTTATTTCTTCATCACGCTGGCAACAACTTGTCAGAATCTTCAAAGTTAACTCTGGGCCTTATCTACAAGCCCTTTGCACTGCTGCTACCTCACTTATTCCCACTTTGAAGCTGCCACCCGTCCTAAGCATGATCCAGCAACTGCCTTTGGCAGGGGTTTCCTAACTTTGGTATAGGGAGAGCCACATCTGATCAATGATGGCTTTGAATATTGTTGTAGTACTGACCACATCAGAGATAATCACAATAATGACCATACCTTGCAAGATTACTAGAAGTGACCTCCCAAATGTATGTCACAACACTGAGTAATGACCCAGTTACATATCGGTAATATTCATTACGCCGTCATAGTCTTTCTCGTCCCAGTTCTCACACATGGAACGATGTCTCCCTACCACACTTAGGGGCCCATTAGGATGGTGGGCGGATCGCCCCCGCTGGGCCGGCGGTAGCCACCGCCGGCTCGGCGGGGGCGATCCGATCGCCATCCATGCCTGAATGACCCCCGCCATATTAGGATGGCTGGGGGGTCCGCGGCGGACGAAAAGACCGTCCACCGCTTTTCTGCCGGTCGACTCATCGACCGGGGGGAAACCGGGCACAATATGGTGGCGGTGTCTGCAAGACACCGCCATCCATATTGCGATGCAGCCGGTGATCAGCCTTCCCATGGCGGCACGGTCTTTGCTGTTGGGGGCCCGTTGCGGGCCCCCGGAGTGTTGGGGGGGTGGGGGGTGCACATGGGGGGTACCTGTGGTACCCCTCTACATTCGCATGGACAAGGTGGCAGGCACCCCACGGTGCCTGTCACCTTGTGCATGCCAATGCACAACGTGCATCCACAGCATTGTGGCGGGCGGTGCTGTGTGCACCGCCTGCCACAATGTTGTGGATGGGGGATGCTACTGCCACCGTGGTGGTGGCATCCTAATGCCCACACCGGGACCGCCGCACCTCTGTCGGACGGTCCCATTCACCATTACGGTGGCGGGCGGACTTTGTCCGCCCGCCATAGTAATAGGCCCCTTAGTTCACTCAGTCTAAAAAGACTCCTGTATAGTGCCCCTCCATACATGGCCCTTACTTGAAATGCAACAAATAGGAGGGGCTTACACTGGAACTTCCTGAAACATGCTAAGCTAACACCAGTATTAGAATCAATTGTTAAGAGACACCAAGAAGTAAAATAGAGAATACATATGTTTTTCCTGCAGTAAATCCTAAATCCCGGGGTGGGGGATGGGGAGTGTTAGGGAATCCAGGACTAGGACAAGGAAGACTATGACTTGATGTATTGAAGATTATTGATATGTAATGGGGTCATTACCTGCCTTGTCCTTCTTCCTTGTCCCAGCGCTCACACTTGGAGCATATACCCAAGTCATGTAAAACAGAAAAAAGTTAATGTTGACCGTCATAATAAAGGCAATACACCAATGAGAAATGTGATTCCCTGTGTGTTTATTTCAGAAAACACCTTTACATAAACCAATGAACAGCTGATAGTACTGATGAACCAAAAGGAGCAGAAAAAACATCCTCCATCCTTAACTTATAATGAGAAATAAAAGTGTGAGGGTAGCCCATGTAGCAGCTGTACAAATATCTTTCAGAGAACACGCCTTGAAAGCTGCCCAAGAAGAAGCTAGGCCTCTGGTGGAGCAACGTTGAACTCCATGAAGAATATGAACTTCAATGTTCTGGTAGGTCAAGGGAATATGGGTACGGATCTACCGGCTCAGGGTATAAGTCATACGGCAATGGCCCTTATTTGCTAGGCCAAACATCACAAACAGAAAATCAACCAGCCTGAATGAAGCTATTTGCTCCAGAAAGATAGACAGAGCTCTGTGATGGTCCAGGGTGTGGAAAAGCTCTTCCTCAAATAAAGAGGGAGAAGGAAAGAGAGGAGAACAAGACATTGAGGAACATGAAAGGAAGAAGCACTATTTGGATAAAAGCAGGATCAGGGTGGAGGACCACATAGTCTGAGAAGTAACAAATAAAAGGTTCATGACACATGATGGAAGAAATCTCATCCAACCTTCTGCCACATGTCACAGAGACTAAAAAGAAAATCTTTAAAATCAACAAACGTAAATGTGGCCAGGGACTTCCCTCTAATAGCTCTGATTGATGCCCATTGGCTGCAAAGTGTAGAAACTGCCACGCCCAGAAGGAAACCTTCCCTAAAAATGTATAAGATTTCCTTTACAATGGATTGGGTGAAAGGCAATATTGGCACACCATCTTGAAAAGTTCTTCCAGTGCCTTTCATAAATTTTCATTATGCTCCACATTCTGGAGTTGCAAACTTCCGGGGCAGTATCAGTAGCAATACTGAAACCCTCCAGCCTTAACCTCCAGCCTTAAACTCCAAACCCCCAGGGACAGGCACTGGAGAGTCTTCTCTGGAAGAGATGGGGCCCTGAGACTGGGAGCAAACATCCAAACAGGATAGAAGTGCTTGAGGAGGAAAAACCAACTACAATGGAGCCAGGTCAGCACATCTAATAGAACTTCTGCCTTCCCCTCCTTGATCTTGGAAAGAACCGTACTTATCAGAGGGAGTGGAGGGAAAGAAAACAGCACAACCATGGCCAGGTCAAAAACTAATTGCATTCACCCTCCAAGCATTCTGAGATGGTAGAAGTGAGCAGGACTATGGAAGTTGGGCATCATGAGGCGAGGCAAAGGGATCCAGAAATGGCTCCCCATATCTCTTAACTATCTTCTGGAAATGGAGAGATGGAGAGACATCATGATCGAGGAGGTGAATGTGCAGCTCAAAGGATCTGCATGCCCACTTCTTCTCCGAGAGAGAGAGATCAGATTGGACCCAAATCCCAATTCTATTGGCAAGAAAGGACAAGAAAAAAAAACCCTTGTACCCCCCAAAAGGATCAGATAACCTCAGGCTGACTGATAGTCTGTGTGCATCACTATAGCTCTCCCCATAATCTAAGGAGCCAAGGTAAGGAAACTCTGAACACCACTCCCGACTCACTCCAATTCGAAGAATTGTGCAATTCCTTAGCTGTCCACAGCCTATGGACTTAAAAGATCCTCCAAAGTCGCCCCCCACTTTAGACTACTGGCATCTGTTGTAACAGTCATTAGCAGGGGAGGAGAAAGAGGAACCCATTTCCCCAGATTGGTGAGTTCCAACCCCCACTGGAATTTGAGGACCACTTCCAACAGGACTGTAACCAGCCACTTGTATTTCGGATCCCAAATCTGAAGATGATGCACAAGATGATACAGGTAGAGACGTGCACAAAGTACCAGGAGTAAATCTTCTGCCATGTCCCCCTGCACTGTTAACCAGTCCCATGCTAAATTCTAATGTAGACTCAATAGATTCCTCTATTGAGTTCTCAGCTTCCCCTGCTAGGAGGATGGAAGAAAGACTTTCCTCACATTTGTCTTAAAGAGGGCTTCTATTAACTGAAGCTCTTGGGAAGGCAAGATGAGACTTGCCAAATTGAGAAGCCAACCATGCTCTGTGAGAGAGTTGCATACAATCTGGACTGCTTCCTGAGCCTTGGAAAAAGAAGAGGCGCAGACTAACAATTAGTCCAAGTATGGAAAGACCACCAGCCCCTTGGAGTGTAGGTTGCCCACAAAAAGGTGCAAGGCTTTTAGTGAAAACCCTTGGAGCTGAAGCCAGACCAAATGGTAGAACACAAAACTGATAATGGTGCCCAAGAGCAAAGAATCTTAAAAATATCTCAGAAGAGTTTTCAATGAGAACATGCAAGTATGCATCCAGTAGATCAATAGAGGCAAGGAACATCCCTGGGGCCACCAAAGGGAGGTTATCTTTAGGACTCGCCATTATGAATTTCCCATAAGGCACAAAATGATAGACATCCTTCAGGTCCAGAACCGAGACAAAATTCCCCTGATGATTTCTGGACTAAAAACATGAGGGAATAGCAACTCTTGCCTCTTTTCTGCATGCTGGGGAACAGCAACTGTAGCCCCATTTGAAAGCTGTCCCTAAATTCCATCCTGCAGGCCCTGGAGCTTTAGATGATTGTGAGGAGTGGGAACAAAACAGTCCACTGGGGGAGTTGAAAACTCTATCTAGCGGTCATGCTGTTCCACATTCTGGACCCAACCATTTGAGAGGTTGGAAAAATTAGAGGAAGTAGGACTGACAACTGAAGAACGAGAGCATACCAAGATTGGCAAAACCAATTTGGGGCCCCACAGTCACTTCCACCTGATCTGATTTTCAGCAGAACTCAGCTGAGGATGATGATCATGGGAAAAGGATACAAGAGGTCTTTTGGCCAGGGAATACTAATTGCATCCACTGCCCATACTCCCGGGGATGGGGGCAGAGAGAGTAGTAATCCTGAAGGAGAGCATATTCCAGAGAGGCAAAAAGGTCCAACCATAGGTCCCCAGGGTAACCTGCAGTGACTCAAAAGGTTGGGAAAATAGGGATGTCTCCATTGAGGATGGAAAGATCCGCCAACACAGACAGTCAGCAGGCCCATTGTCCCTCACCAGAAGATGGACTACAGAGAGAGACTGGAGATTGATCTCTTCCATTGTCCTTAACTCCTATGTCAATAGATTCAAGGAATGGAGCTTGGAGATCCCCAGGTGGTTGATGTAGACCCTGGTTACCTGGCTGTCTGTATGAATCTGAACAGAAAGATTCTGAACATAAGGGACAAGAGCTTAGAGAATTCTGAAAATTGCTGCCAATTCTTTCCAGTTGGAGAAAGTTAGCAGCCCTGTTTCTGAACAACTCCCCTGAACAGAGAGCTTGGCCAAGGTTGCTACCCACCCATGACTGCTGGCATCTGAGTGCAAAACCAGCCAAGGAGGAGAAAGAGAAATTACTTGATCAAATAGTCCAGCACCAACCACTACAGTACTTTTTGAACAATGTTCTGAATCACTGGAATCTCTGTATTTTAGTTATTTGAGGCTGGGTTCCAATGGGCTAGAAGGTGGTTGACTAACTGATAAAGATGAAGATGAGCCCAAAGGACAAGGTGAAGGGCTGCTACAATATATCCCCCTGCACAGTTAACCAGGCCCTTGCTGTTTCCAAACTTCTCTGAAACAGGGATTGGAAATGGAAGATCAGTTTCAGCTGCCTCAGCACAGGGAGAAACCACTGCCTCAAGGACCCTGATGAACTGTAGAGTTTGTGATGGATAGAGGTGGGATTTCTCCATTGTCAGCAGGAATCCATGGTTTCCCAACATCATGCGTATCTGACAGACTGTTTCCAAAACCTTAGAGAAAGTAGGACCACAGATTAATCCATCATCCGAGTAGGGAAAAACCAAAATGCCCAAGGTATGAAGATTACCCACCAAAGGAGTGAAGGCCTTTGTGAAGAATCTTGGGGATGAAGAAAGGGCAGGATGCAGAACTGATAGTGATCTCCTACAACTGCAAATCTTAGGAATGTTTGAGAATCTTGATAAATGGGAATGTGTATAGGCCTCTAATAAGTCCAAGGAGGCTAGATACATCCCTGGAATACCTAGAGGGACGATCAACTGGATGGAACCCATCTTGAACCTAATGTACAGGACACCTCTTTAAGTTCCAGAACTGGGTTAAAGTCTCCAGCGGGTTTATGGACAAGAAACTTGAGGGAGTAAATAACAACCCTGTCCACGATCTTCATCTGGTTGTGGTCTTATTGCCCCTTTTGCCAACAGGTCCGATATATTCTGAGATAGAGATTGTTGTCATTGGGGATATCTTGTAAAAGGAGTAGGAAAGAAGAAATCATGAAAAGTGGAAGAAAAGTCTGATTTCTTTTCTCCTGATACCATTACTTTTGGGAGGATTTGATTTGATTTAGATATTTGTAAAGTGTAGCTATCGCTCCGAAGGGAGCATCCTGGCGCTACACAGTACAAACAAGATTGACTGGGAAGTATGAGAGTGAACCTACTATACCAGTGATGAGCAGAATGCATCCGTGAGCCCGAATATCCAGGTTTTCAGTGATTTTCTGAATTGAGTCTCTGATTCCATCGCCCTTAGGTGTGCGGCATGAGATTCCACGCCCTTATTCCCAAGATGCAATGAATTTTCCTCCTTTGGTTTTATACCTAAAGGTGAGGGGCCTAAGAAGGTTCGCAGTGGAGGATCTGAGGGTCCTAGCCCTAACATAATGAGCGAACACGGCTGCCAGGTATTTAGGTCCTGTGTCTCTAAAGGCTCTAAAAGTAATCACCAGGATCTTAAATACAATTCCTTTCTGTATAGGCAGCCAATGCAGCATCTTAAGAGCTGAAGTGGCCGATGAATAACGAGGCATTTTCAGCACTAGATGGGCTGCTGCATTCTGTACGATCTATAGCTTTTTTTACTACTTGCATGTTGGTTCCTGCGAAAAGGCTATTGCAGTAGTCTAATCTCAAAAGGATCAGTGCCACTGCAACTGTCTTTCTTGCAGAGCAGAAAATGTAATTTAAATTTTTGTAAATTTTTTTTTATGAGGTTATAGTACATTACTGCCACTGCAAGAGCCTGTGGCCGAAATGAGAGAGAGGCGTCAAATTTTATTCCCAGATTCTTGGCGATTTCCACTGTATTAGGTGCATCTTCTGGCCACCATTAAATCGGGTTAAAAAGATTGTCTTTTCATATCAGTAAAATTGCAGTTTTATCCGTGTTACATTTAAGATTGTTTAGTTTCATCCAGCGGATGACCTCTGTCATACATTGCCTAAAATTAATCTCTGGTTTGGTTGTGTCTTCATCCAGGGCAAAGATCAATTGTGTGTCATCTGCGTATGAGGTTGTATCGATATTGAAGGAGGATATTAACGAGATCAACGGAGCCATGTAGATATTAAATAGGAGCGAACTGAGAGAAGAGCCTTGTGGAACGCCTGAGGTAATCTGGCCCTCAGTTGAGAGGAAATGTCCTAGGGCTACGGTTTGTTTACGTTTAGTAAGGAAGGATTGTAGCCAGGCCAGAGCTGTTGAGGATACACCGCTTTGTTTGATTCTGGAGGAGGACAGTTGCACTGACTGTAGGCTGGGCTGGGAATTGTTGGAAGAAGAGCCACCCCAGTTTCCCCGAAAAGGCTAATTTATTCCTCTTAAGGTGCAGAAGGCATGATGAAAAGTAGCAACTCTAACCCTGTAGGTGGGGCCTAGGGAGCATCAATATTCTGTCTTTGGCTGATTTCTACACAAGGTCTTTCAACTGCTGACCAAGCAGCTTACTCCCAGGGAAAGGAATGTGGGGCACCAGATTTTTGTGGGAGTTGTCTACTTTCCAGTTTCTAAGCCAAAGGTGTCTTCTTGTGGAAATTGAAGTTCCATATGCAGAGGCTGCTGCACACAATGCATCAAAAGATAGTTCCAACAAGAATGTTACTTCTTGTTCCCTCATGTGTAACCTTGACATACTGTCTCCACCCTATAGGAGATCTTCAGCTAAAGCTTAAAAGTCGAGCAGCAAGGATTGGGCTGCATATGTGGCATAGGCATCAGTTCCAAATGGCAAGTTTGGAAGCAGCGTAGGCCCATCTGATTGCTCCTTCAATTTTTTCATATGAAGCATACAAAGAAGAGGCAACTTCCGAGACAATTGTATGCCAAGAAGCTAGGCCAGCGACAAGAGCGGCAGCCTTCACTTGTGCCAGGAACTCCTGAAAACCATCCAGGATATACCATTTCAACTGAAAACCTGGGAAATGCGGATTTCTCTACCACCTCCCTTTCTTTTGAAAGCAGATGTCTTATTGCTTTGTGGTCAGAAAGAGAGTCAGGCTCTTGGTCCTATATTGCTTGCTAAAAAAGTAATCTTCATCATTCCTGGACAATGGAGCCGGAAGGGAGAAAGTAGACCTGACATGATCAGTGCCCTCTGAGAGGTTAGACACTTGACTTATCAGCCTTTCTGCTCCACCTGTTTCACAGAAACATCTGTGTCAGAATCCTATGGGGCAGAAGGGTTTATTTTAGGAGCAAAAGGACCCTCCATGGCTCTAAAGGCCCATTCCACAGCCTTGTTGATCATCTACTGTAGAATATCCAATTGTTGGGGATTAGGCACCTCCATACATGGCAATATTTTAGAGCAGAAACATGGTGGACTTTTTTAAAAATAGTATTTTCTCCACTGACTTATATTGAAGCAGAGGCATCTGCCTGAATTGATCTATTATATGTATGGTGACAGACAATCAGCAGTTAATTTTTGACAGTTTAATAATATAACACAAACAAAAACAGAATTCTAAACTCTGTTTTAGTTTGCGCTGTGTTAAACTGCCCAAAAAAAATGTTCACGCCTGTTAAATGCACTAAGCTCTTCCTCCACAAATTAAGGACAAAGCATTAACCTTTGATGTCAGAGGTCATTCTGGGAGGGGGAGATTGGACTGTTCATGTCAGGCATCAACATAACATTTTTGGAAGTTTCACAAAACTTGAAATTGGGTTTCTGCATCCAGGAATCAGGAGGCAGGAGACTAGACTTGAAATCAGTAGTCTCCTATCTGAATTGGGAGGGTTGGCATGTATGCACCTCAGTGGAAGCAGATGCTGCAAAAGCATGTTTAGGAGATTCCTCTCCAGAGGAAATGACAGTATGCAAGCTCTTTTGCTGTATATTTAACACACTTGTGGGTAAAAAAGAGAGAGGAGGCCCCTCACCAGCAAGGGACCAGGGCACTACTTAATAGTGAAGAGAAGTATAATCCCAAGGTAAAGGGAATGCGTAAGGTTCACCCAAATCCAAATACACTCAAAAGCTACAATCTCTCAGAGTAGGTAATACACACATACAGGTTTTATTTCTAAAGTTCCACCAGACCCAAGAGTGTAGTATCAAAAAAGGGCTTTATTCAAATACATAAAAACTCAAGATCGTCATAAAAATATCACATTTCACAGTCAGTAATCCCCAGAAGGTATGCAAACAACCAGTATATTATAAAACATATTAATTCACAATGTGATGAATCAAGAACACCCAGGGAGCTATTGGACTATTCCTTTGTTGTCAAACAAAGATAATTCATAAAACAAAATATCAAAAAAGGATAGCATCACATTCTATACAATGAACAAACATTTAAAAACACTTAAGAATAAAAATAAGGAGGCCCTATTTTGTTTTATGAATTATCTTTGTTTGACAACAATGGAATAGTCCAATAGCTCCCTGGCTGTTCTTGATTCATCACATTGTGAATTAATGTTTTTATACTGGTTGTTTGCATACCTTCTGGGGATTACTGAAAACTGGCATTTATTGACTGTGAAATGTGATATTTTTATGATGACCTTGAGTTTTTATGTATTTGAATAAAGCCCTTTTTTAATACTACACTCATGGGTCTGGTGGAACTTTAGAAATATAACCTGTATGTGTGTATTACCTACTCTGAGAGATTGTAGCTTTTGAGTGTATTTGGATTTGAGTGAACCTTACGCATTCTTGTTTACCTTGGGATTATACTTCTCTTCACTATTTAACACACTTGCCAAGCAACACAGTAAGCATAAGGGACTAATTCCTGGTTATTTATGGTTGCTCAGCAACCACAAAAGACGAGAAGTAGTATATAACTGCCATCTTTAAGTCAGGCAGTTACTTTATATGTTTTTTTAACCATAGAAACTGCAGAAATCTGCCCAAAGGGCTCTGCATGTAATAATACAAAATATAAGCAGATTCATCTTATAGAAGCCTTGCACTCCCCCTCAGCGCTATGTTTCAAATGTACCGCTTGCGAGTGAAATCACTTGCGAACGGAAGCAGATGAAGAGCATCTAAGAAGAACTATCTGCTGAGCTACCAAAGAAACCAAACTATATTGAAACATATTAGCAACACAAGAAACAATCACTTATCTGCAAACGGGACACAGCAGTGCAGTAAAACAAAACAGGAAGTACTTCCTCTTTTCCCTCCTAAAGTAGCTTGACACAGGAAGTATTAGTGTTGGAGATATGAGGAGGGGGTGAAGACTTTTTCTTTTGTAGATGGGCCGTCTGCGAGCAGATTAATGTTCACTGTAGTGTCAGCCACAGGACTCACCAATGGCCACGCCACACACAGAGTAATTTTACACATTTTTATTCTGCTGCGTGTAAGTCAGAACTCAACATTTTAAGCCTGCTTTCAACTAATTTGTTCATTCGTTCTTTCTTTATTCGGTTTATATATATAAAACCATAAAAGTACACAATAAAAACAATACAATTAATAAGTCAAAATATGACCCATAGCTTGTGTCTCAGTGCCCACTCCCAAAGACAGAAACCTACGAAGTTTGTGCGTAGCAACAGAGGATCTCCAAACATAAGAAAATGGCAGCGACCTACTTAGTGTTCCACCATATTGATGATTATAGTCACCAGGTGCTCCCGTCGCATATTCAGAACAGTTTGGTTAATCAATCAAATATCGTTATCATCAGACAGTTCATAGAGGAATCTTAGAATATAATACATTTGTTTCAGTTAAAAAACATTTCACTCACTTTCTCCTTTCATTAATCAAAAGTTGATGGAATATAAAATGATTAACTATGTCGATATCAAGAACAACATATGATGACCTTTTCTTTGCTCTAGGTAGAGACGTCCACAAAAAAAAGGATGAGTAATGCACTAAATTTAAGGCTATACAATATATGATGGAGTTAAAAAATTCTACCAGAGAGAGAAGCTATCAACAGGCATATAAACAAGTATAGCTATAAACATCTTCAATGGAAATAAATGCAGCCTCGTAATTTAAAACTTCCAAATGTGCAAGATTTTTTCTTCTGCCCAGGGCAGATATAATGAATCAAATGACAGGAAAACAAATATTCACATTTTCCAAAGCACATAAATAATTAAAAGCATCCTGATAGTAGATATATTTCGCAGTTTAAAAAACCGGCCCTAGGAATTGTTTTCTAAGGTCCTTATAAAAACTACTGAATAGAATAAAGTACATTTTGCTTTGACTAGTTCTACCACCAAATGGGCATTTTGGTAAGTTATCGGTCCTCGCCCCTATTTTTGTGAAGGCGACCCTTAAGTGCAATGTTCCTAGATGTAATCTGGTGAGATAGAACCTATGTTGGGTGTTCTTTACAATTAACAGATAATTTTGCGGGCCCACTAATTCCGGAGAGATATCTACACAACGTGGATTTTTTGCACTTGTTGGCATATATTTCTATCTCTCTCGCCTCCCTGAGTATAGATTTGACTTCATTTTTGCTGTATTGTAGAATTTTGACAGTATCCTTTGCTCCGATACTATTATCCACTTTTTTTTAGGTGGCTGTCTATATAAGTCAGCCATCTTATTTTTCTCCATGCTTCTAAAGTTAGGCAGTCTGATATAATGGCCTTTGTAAACCCTGCCCCTACTTTGCTCCATATGTTGTACCACAAGAGGACAGGGCTGGCATGTAGGTCATCCTCTATAAAAGGAACTGCCACTTCCTTATGGGTTATATATGATGAATTAGTCTTTGGCACAGCCAGCAATCAAGCCAAAAACAGGCTCTCTAAGGTTTGCAAGGGGGCACAGTTTGTCCATCCCCACAATGCAGCACCGTAACCAGCTCTAAGGAGGCATTTACTTTTATATAAAATCAGTATTTCTCTAATCAGTTTATGGTTTACTTTACTCGCAAATCTAAAGATCGATTCTATGGCTCTCAGGAATTTCATTTTGGAGGTATTTATTTGGCTTTCCCAGCGCCCTGAAGCAGACATTTGGACTTTTAGATATGAAACATTTGGGTCTCGGATAATCTCTCTCCCCTAACATGATGTGTCCTCTCTTTTGCTCTTCCTTTTCCACTCACCATGATGATTGTTTTCTCTAGGTTTATCTTCATATCTTTGAGTTCCGTAAAGGTAACACAGTTATCGATCAGGAGATGAACCCATTTGCTGTTCTAGATAAAAGCAAACACAAGAAGATGATGGACGGAGCGCTGAAACATTTCAGACACTCACCCCCAGTCACAGATCTGGATTGAATCCATCATCGTTCTTTAGCTCACTTCGCCACCCCAGTTCAGACACAGCTATATGCAAATCAGTCTTGACCTTGTTCCTCATGGGAACAGTCGATCCCGAACTGCAAAGCCATGCCTTCCCTGGACAGGAAACAAGCATCCTGGGACCGGTTTCAGGGTAACACCCCTCATCAGCCAGGCTATCTTGAATCCAGTGGCAACGTGAGCATGGGATCCACGTCTGGGCATACCCTGCCAACTTTGGGCGAACAAAGCAAACACAAGGAGATGATTCGGAGGACCTGTTTAGGCTGTTCAGGCTGGACTGTTCCCATGAGGCACAGGGTCAAGACTGATTTGCATATGGACAGGTCTAAACTGGGGTGGCATGGTAAGCAAAAGAATGATGGATTTAACCCACATCTCTTGACGGGGGGTGAATGTTTTGATTTGTTCTGCATTCCGTCCATCAATTGTGTGTCTTTTGCTAGATAAAAGGACAGCATTGTCTGCATATAATAGGATTGGAAGTGGGTGGGATCCAACCATGGGGGCGTCAGCCTTCACTTTCGGTAACGTCTCGTCCACTTCATTTATATATAGTGATAAGAGCTGAGGGGCAAGGACACACCCCTATCGAATCCCCTGGGCAACCTTAAAACTTTGGGTACACTCCCTCTTCAGTCCATAGCTTACCCGTGAAATCAGATGGGAATACCTTTGGGACAGATAATTAATAATACCCATTGGGCGCCCATGTCCAAAAGAGTTTTCCATGGTTTGTTGTGGTTTACCAAATCAAACGCACTACTTAGGTCTGCAAAGCATATATAAACATGACCCTGTTTTGCGACTGAATATTTATTTTTAACCAGATATAAGTTAACACATTGTTCTATCATACCAACATCCCTCCTGAACCCATACTGTGTATCAGTGAGAATATGTTTCTCCTCTGCCCATTGTTCGAGCCTATCCAAGAGGATTCAATCCATTAATTTGGCGCTGGAGTCCAGGAGGGATATTGTGCGGTAGCATTTTGGGTCCCCTCTGTGTCCTTTTTTAAATATTGGAAACATTCTGCTATCAGGCCAGGTAACAGGGAGGAAAACTTTAATTGTTGTGTTACACACTTGTGTTAGCAGAGGGGCCCATAAAGTAGCATGTGTCTTAAATGTATCTATTGGGACCCCATCGGGGCCTGAAGCCTTTCCGTGTGCAGCTTTATTTAGGGCATTAATGACATCTTCTAAACTTATAGATAGGATATCTACAGCATAAGTAGAATATACGGTTGAGGTGGGCAGCTCTATAGGGTAGCTGTCGGGATTAAAAATAGTGCCAAAATGTTCTATCCAGTCCTCCTGTTGTACAGGTAGCTCTACCCCAGGATCCTCTATATCTTTCAGGAATGGCTGATTTATTGTTTTCCAAAAAAGGATATTATCCTTTAGTGCCTCAGCCTGTATTAAGTCTTACCAGATCTTATCTTTCATCTCTATTTTCCTTTTATTCATGGCGGATTTGTAAATAGCTCTCAGTCTGCTAATTTTGTCCCTGTCTCACGGGGTATCCTGTAAGGCCTTTCTCAGTTTTCTATTGGCCAGGGAACAATCCTATTGAACCATCCCTACCTTTTATTTCCTTTACATCTAATGGTGTCATGTAGTTCCTATAAATCTGTGTAGGATCTGCACGCTTAGACAACATAAACTGTGAGATTGGTGTCCAGACTGATTCCAGACACCCCCACCGGATATGTTTGCCTGTATACCAGCTAGCTCACAGTGCCACTGTAAACTCCTCTTACCAAGGAGAAAATAGCTCCTGGCAACTATTGAACATGACAACCCTGTCCCATCAGGGATCATAGAAACAGTACAGTACTTTTCACTCAGTCACTCATGTTCACTTTGTCTCAGAGAGATACACAGAATAAACGACGGGGACGTTTTCAATAAGCATTTATTGAACCAGCATCATTCTAGTGTAAAATAGGTGTGCTGAAACAACCATAAGACAGAAACAGATAAAAACGAGTATAAGCACCAACAGAGTAAATGGATGGTAGATTTCTACCATAGTGCTAAAACAATAAATATATGCAAGCATATAAATACATGGCTGTAATAATGCATACTCCTACGATGCAACCCTAACTAGATGTACCTAAGTGTACCTAGCAATTATGTAGGTGTAGAACCAAGAATCCCCCTAGGATGAAGCCAACCCTATTACCTGGTGTGAGAGAATAGAGGACCCCAACTTGGTCTTGAGATGGACACCCCGCAAGGGATGTCAGAGCACTGCGTGCTGGAGTGTCTGCATGCAGGAACCTCAGCGTCTCGCGTCAGTGTGTTAGCATGGAAGTCTTTCTCCTCTGCCTGTCCCAGCAAAGATATGGTGTATATATACCGAAAGGTACCCTCAGGGGTTCTACCTTGCTGTGTCATGTCGGCCGAGGATGACAGAAGGGATGACGGTTGTTCATAGTTATTATGCAGAAGATAGTAATCCTGCTGTGATTCTGAGAATCCTCATGCATAATACATTTCTGGGAAAACCACATGACATTTATGCAGCACCTAACTAGGTAAAAGGTCAATACCAAAAACCGTTATGCAGTACAATGGCAGGGAAATGTAGGTGAAAGGTTAGGTGACTACCCAGGCCTATATTGGGGTACGTTACAAAACATAACACCCACTCCTCATCCGACTGGAAGATATACTAAAAGCTAATGTTCAGCTAATTAATCGTAAAACATTGTTAAAAATGTTCAGAATAAAAATGTCTAAAAAGCCTGTTAAAAGTGCCTAAAAACTCTATTGATCCAATATATGTGTTAAAAGTCCTATAAGTCCTTTAAAATATGTTCATATATATGGTTTTAGCAACTGAGAGCGTCTGAAAGCCATGGTGCTCAGTAATAGCATAGGAGGAAAAAAGGCAGAATTCCTAACAGCACACAGAGAGCCAAATGTTTATGTGTCCTGGTTGGGAGATGCAACATCACTGCTGCTTGCCTTCGCAAGTTCCTAGGAATCATCAGGACCTGCGTGTTTTGGATGACCTAAACTGAGGGCTTGGTGTCCCAACCGCTTCCGGACACCCAGACAGGATATGTCAGTAGTTAGACCAGCTAGATCTACAGTGCCACTACCACCAACCTGTATCCACTAAACATGACAACCCTGATTCCTCAGGGATCGTGGAAAACAGTACAGTACTTTTCGCTCATTCACTCGTGCTCACTTATTCTCAGAAAATTGACAGGATGGCGATTAGAACGTTTCAATATTTATTGGTCCAGCTTCAGTCTTGTGTAAAAAATATTTGCTGCGACAATCAGGAGACAGAAGCATACAAAAGAGATTGCAAGTACCAATATAGTAAATAGTAGATACATTTCTGCCATAGTACTAATAAGATCAACATAAGCAGTTCTAATAAAAACAGTAGCACTTGCATATTCCTAAAATGCGCGTCCTAAGTAATTTGCCTAAATGTATCTAGCATAGGTCTGTATGAAAGCCATTACGCTCAGTTAGAGCAGAGGAGGAGAAAAAATTCAACAAAGTCAGTTACGACCTTCGTTTTTGTATATGTTTATAAAATATCGAATAGTTCCCAGCACAGGAAGGGCCAGATTGTTTATGAATCCTGTGCCGAAGACTCAACTTCGCTGAACATTGCATACGCAGATGACAATCCCTCCAGTACTTCCAATATAATGTCGAGTGAGCAAAGATGGTCATCTCTGGTTCCCACAGCAGCCACCAGGGAAGAATTAGATGCCTGCATGCCTGGAACTGATGCCTGTACCTCTGGAGCAGAGCCGATTTCCCTTCCAACAGGAGCGGAAGCATCCCTTGGATGCTCTAGAAATACCGTCATCAACATAGGACTACGGTGTGGACAACTGTACACGTGGGCCTGTAAGGGCTCCAGGAGCACGTCTATGTCCAGTAGCGCAACCCATGGAAGTGTCAGAGACAGGTTCAACACACATCCGAATCCGAAGAAGAGGCAGCAGAACACAGGCAGGACACAGTCTAGCCAGACTGGTCTAAAAGACAGGAACCAATGCTCACTCAGCTCTTGAAGCCGAGGCATAGTCAGGTAGAACACCATATGCTCACGACAACGTTGTTCCAGCAGTGTTCTCTCCATGTCTTGAGGGATTGAGACGTCCATTGCGAATCAATAGGATTAAAATCAGGATACCCGCCACTGATAGCAGGACCAAAGGAAGCCCTCCACAAACGCTTCCAAGTACGGAGTGTATGAAAGCTGGAATTACTCCAAAGATGGTCTGAAAGGTTGTTAAGAGACCTGATCTAAGACTCTTAAATAAGTGCATGAACCCACTTGCATCAGATATGTTAAAGGTACAATGAACCATTTCTCTGAAATGGATCGGGAAGTTTGCACGGACTAGGACCTGTATCTCTGCTGAAGACCTTGCAACCTGGAGATCAAAAGTCCCTCGGGCTGAAGTTAAGGTCACATTTTGTTAAAACAACATGGCTTTCAGTCTGCTAAGTGAATCAAACCTTATACTGGGAACATTCAATGAAGGCCACAATGTTGCCTCCCTAACTATGCGAGCTGGAGGAAACACTATTTGCTGACAACAAACAGCCCTGAGGTTTACTGTGACTAGATATGCGATGCCTGGCACCATCCCGCAACAGCCTTGATCATTCAGCATTAAATAACTCCCATTCGAAAGTAACTCGAAAACTGGATGAATCACTGCACCTCGGGAGCCTTTCCAGTAGCAAGATAAGTTTGTCTTTGAAGCATTACATGCTCCGTGAAGTGAGACCTCCTTACATACTAACGATCCACTTAAAGCCTTCTCATAGTCTGTTCCACTTAAGAAAACTTCAGTGTCCGTATTTCTACACATATATCTGGTTTCCTGTATGCACCCTTCACCGAAAGCTTCATACCTGCCTGCTTAGATGTATCTAAGGCAGTGTTGGAACTGGAATGTTGTGATTGGCAGCATGATATAGCTATGAATTAACCATTCCGTATACGGTGGCTCTGCTACTGTAACAGGTAACTTCTCTAATTTTTTGAGGAGCAGCATGGTGTACTTTGCATCCCTGCATGCCATGGTCAATTGTCTGTTGGTCAGATTATAGGCCGAAAACTGATTTGAGCCGTTAATGTACCACCATGGCACGTGGCCAGAACGCAATGATTGTGGTGTCCAGCTCAAAAGCAAAATGGAGCGCAATTGAGATTGCCCATGTAGTAGAATAGACAAATCTTGTTCCATTATGTTGAATGCTGCGGATACAATCTTGCCCAGTGAATAAATACGTGAACAAAGTGTGGTCATACCATTGTCTACTGCAGCCAAGGCCTTTTCTAGGTTAATCCTATCAATCTCACGTAATCTCTCAGCAGCATCCTGTTGGGAGACTTTCCACAGTTCATTGTAGATGGCATATAAGAAGCGTTTCTTACGCGGTTTCTTGGGACCTAGCAAGAATTCCATAAGATCCATGTTGTCAGCTGGAAGGGACAAGTGTTGTTTCACCTGTAATAGTGTTGAGGATTTTAGCCATTCTAGGCACAACTTCCCAACACTATAAGAAGTCACTACCCCTGGGTTGTCTGAGTGTACATAGTGAGGGTCGGCCTATGGATACTAAACCCTCCAGTGGTACCCCTGAAACTTGATTGACACCTATTTGTGTCGCTAGACCAAACCAACCATCCCTTCCAATTGGGAGCTGATGAATTGTATGTATCATTCTGTATCATTGTACCCAGCATCTCTTCACTTATTAGTGTGTCATTTAATATACTTTCAATGGGTGTGGTCAAGGGGATGCGTGGTGTTTTCGGGTCTTTTATTTTTGCAAACCTGTAGCAGGTAGTCTGTTGCACAGTTCTGTTCAGGAAAATTATCTGTAATGCTATGAGGCAAGCTCTAAATAAAGTCTCAAGTCCCTGAACTTGCCATTCTTTTGTCCCCCAGATGGATTTTGTGTCTATTGTGTCCCTCCAATAGTCGAAACCTTGTATAGACAGTTGGGAGATAAAAAGTGCTGAATATATAAGCTTGGTGTTTGTCAGTATCATTTTCTTTGCGTTGCATTTGTTTGCGCAAGCTTATAATAGTATGACATTGGGTCTGATGTATTGAACCCTGAAAAGTACGCAAATTTATGTGCGACTGTGGCAAAGCTACCTTTCGGCGGTGTCGGGCAATGTTCCTATTGATGGTAAGTGTTAACAGTGCGTGGGACACTCGCTTTGTGCAAAAAGTGATGACCATAATGCTAAAAACAATACATACTGTCAAAGTCAGGTGTATCTTCATACAATTCCCTGTAAGAAAATGCATCAGATTGTTCGAAATCTGAGAGCATAGTATTTACAGTCTCAATGTCCCAATCATCAGAGAGTGTACTCGGGGTAATGAAATCATTCAATGAGATTTTAAATACGTGTGGAATTTTCAAATGTTCAGTTGGACCAAATACATCATATGAAACCCTATCCCAAACTATACCATCAGGTACTGGAACTGCTGTAATGTTCAGTAGAGACAGGTCTCTTTGTTCACGGTGTGATGACATATGTGGTTTCAGGACCAAGTTCACAGGTTGTACTGCAGAGCGTTGTGGGAGGTAAAGTCCATTCAGTAGTAGGGAAAAGTTAATATACCAATCCAAATTAACAGGAACAGGATCCCTAATGCAAACCAAAGATGCAACCAAGGGGTCACCAAGTAAGTCTTTTTCAGCCAGAGATAGAATTGTCGAAATTGTTTTTTCCTGGAAATGGTTGGCATTTGCTCAGGTTCACTTGGATCTGAAGAAAAGTCATCGAAATTGATGAAGTAGCCAGACGCAGTTCGATCTATATTTGGGAGCTCAGCAGTGTTTGTAGAACTGGCAGTTGCTTCTTATGAAGGTACATTGATGTAAAATGTTTAATTGTGCAACCCTTGGAGTCTCCAAACCCATTCTGGCCCCAGTAATGAAGATATCCATTATAGGACTGTACACAATAAAATGAATCGCACACTATCAGTGTGGGGACTTCCCAATCCGTATATTGTAGTGCTAGTATCAGGGCTTTCTGCTCTGTCAGCTGCGCTGTACAATCTCCTAGTTATTGTGTAGTCGTATTGCTGGGATGAAATTTACCATCCCACATACATCGCTTCACTATAGCACATGCTGCGCTATACTGTTGTTTACTTCTTATGGCAAGCTAAGCAGAACCATCAGTATAAATGATGTATTCATATTTATCTATTTATCTAGAGGCAAGATTTCATTCGGGAGATGGTACTCTTGTTCGTACTGCAGGAACGCCTGTGTTTTTAATGTAGAATCATATTTGTAATCTACATCTGTTGCAGTGAGAGAATTAGCCCATTGTATCCATCGCGGATGCAGTGCTTTGGTATTTGGAATGCTCACTTTGGCAACAGCTTCTAAAGTTGGTACCGGGGTTTCAACAATAATACGTTTCCCCTGTTCTAGTGCTCTTTCTCTCACTACAGCAGTCTGTACTGCGGTCAATATTTTTTCAGTTGCCTCAAATCGCATTTCAGCATTTGTGTATAAATGTGATTTGTATGCAATTGGGACTGTCTCACCATCATTGAAAGTGATATATGTATATCCTGATAAACCTGGGACCACACGGATCACCAGGCTTGTAGAATTCACACGTGTGTGCAAATGTTTGTGTGCTATCATTTCAGCCTGACTGAACAGAGAGTATCTGTGTGTTGCTGTGTCCACTGATGTGCTGTGAAATCAGTTCTTATTAAGTCATAGAAAGATATTACTCTTTCTGCGTAATCTAGAATGCATGTTCTGCCAAAATTTAGAAATATGGATTGCAAACCTTAGAGTCTTTGGAGGTTGGAGCAGCGCACACTTTTCATAAAAATTGGCGGCCAAGCTTTTGCCTTCACTTGATATCTCATATCCCAAAAATAGGACATAGAGATGGGCAATTTTAGATTTCTTGAAATTAAATTTGTAGCCCAAATCGGCAAATCCCACAATTATGTTGTTCACCCTGCTCAAGTGTTCAATTAATTAATCGTCCGTCAGATAGACACAGCCTCCTCATCGCATGTTTGTAATATTTCTGACATTCTTGCTGAGAATAGCCCCGGGCTCCTCTTATACCCCTGGGGCAAACAACGCAAGTGACGCTGAGTGCAGAGAATGCTGTCAAATATCTGCCTTCTGGAGCTATATTTTGGCAGAAGAATCCATTCGAGATATCTAATTTCGTTTTGTATTTCTTCCGCACAATGTTATTCATTAATGCAGCACTATGTGCATTTTGAACTGCAAATGATCGTGTGCATGTGTATAAATGTCCGTAATCTAAAACTAGACGATATGTGTTGTCAAATCTAAAACTAGACGATATGTGTTGTCAGGTTTCATTACAGGAAACAAAGCATTGTTCATCGGGGAGGTGCAAGTCTCAATCACACCTTGGAATTCAAGTTGGTCTAAGATTTCTTTGACCTGTCTTTTTGCATCATTTTAATAGGATACTGTCTCTGTGGATTTGGAGTAAATTCTAATGGGTTTTGTGGTGGGTAGACTCCACGTCCCACCCTACACGGTTGCGGGATAATACCGGAGATAGCGTTAGCACCTACTCCTGCGCGTATGAATGTTTTAAAGATTCTGGAACGAGGTCGGAGAAAGCAGGCAAAATGACGCTTTCCCCTTTTGGGCAATCCATCACAAACTCTGGCGGCCAATCTTTCTCTGCTAGCAGTATGTCATATCCATATGTTAAATTTTCCCAAAAGAGACCTTTAACTTTTCTTGAGATGTCCCCCTCTATTTCGAGTGTAATTTCATGTAATCGATGTGGGACACTAACTCTAGTATCAGGTGTTTCCACCGTGATGTGTTCATTCAATACTGCTGTCAACAGAAAATCCTTCAGGTTCTGTCGAGCTATTGTTACTTATGCCGCGCTGTCTAGCATCTTCAGAGCCCATTCCATGTTCAGAAGCTGAGTCCTCAGTAACCTGGGCATGTCTAATTTTCAAGCTAGCTGCTTTCTTCTTTTTGAATTGAGGGTTTGTTTTAGGTTGCTCTTCCTGTTTGATAATGTAATCTGAATTTCAATGTGTTTCTCTTTTTGTTTTTAGTCGATCTTTCTGCTTTTGTTCTGATCGCCCGTCCCTCTCCGAGATTTTTGATGAACCCTGAAAGGAACAAAAGGAACGTGTATCAGTGTCCTGATACCTGTCAGGTTTCCTAATGTTATCACGAATCCTAATGTTGTCCCGTTGGAGAGACCCACCCCTTGATCGTGAATTCTTTTCTGTATTGTTATTTTTAGATTGTTTATTCTCCCATTTCTTTTTAGAAGAAGGAGGTGCTTGCTTCGAGTTGTCCTTGTCGGGATTACCCCCAATTGTGGCTACCCTGCTTTGGTTCCCAAATTATCTCTACCTAATGCAGCGTAGGTTTCTTCGATAATTTTTGGTATTTCTAGCTCCTTATTTATAGGTGCTATTTCCCTTAGGCGGCTGTGTATGGTGACTGCTGCTGCCTCCCCCTTTATGTTGCTCAGCATAATTGCAGAGACTTCTACAAAATTGCCCATCAGTTTCATCCCCAAGTATAGGGCAGGTCCTGCCCCGTACTCATTCTCTATTTGTTTCAATACCTCTGGAACGACTGCTATGTAAGGGGTACCGTGTATCCTAATGTATACGACAGCAAAGATTGTTCCCCAAGTGGTACAATCCTCAATCGAGGGAACCATCCCCGTTGGCAAGCAAATGATTAGCATCCTATGTTTTTACTGCGGACCCGTATGGGGAATTACTGCTTCCAGCTGTGCAATTTTCTATGCTATCCAGAACGGAATTTTCTCCTGTTTGGTTGGAATTGTCCCTATTACTGATTTCAGTGTCTGTGGGCTAATTGTTGGTGTTGCTTGATGTGGACCAGCTAGAGCATTTCTCGCAGGTTGGACTGTCAATGTACGCATGACAAACTGGACAATGTGTCTGTATAGCCTGACTATTTCTTTGCATATTGTACGGACTTCATCCACTGGTAGTGTATCTATTTCTGGATGTGGAGTGTATGTCGCTAAGACTGGCCAGGTCGCTACTTCTATGCTGATTGTACCGAGTCTTACAACAGATGTTGTGTGTGGGAGGGCACCTTTAAACCAGTTTCTGTGTTGCAGGTAAGGTAACGGAACTTCGATGTCTTCGTATGGAATGTATTCGTCTGGTGGATCAACTACAATGTAGGTGTGGAACAATTTAGTCTGTGGATCTGCAGGCGGGAACTGAACTCAAGAATAGAATACCTCTGATCCGAACACCTTGTGTGCCTCAATCATGAAGGTAACGCAGCCACCTGTTGCGGGTGTGCCGTGTTCTATCAAATTAGTAGTTACTGCCTTTCTACAGTTCTATGTAATGTTGAGAGCATTAGGAAACTCTTCTTCTCCATTCTCTGAACCAATGCTCGTGGACTCAGTCATTCTCAAATGGAGAAGAATAAATGTTTTTTAGACATTTTAGGTTTTTACCACAATGTGGGAACCTTCTACCCTTAGAAGCTTGTTAAACCTTCAGCCAATACACAGAGTATATCTGCTCAGCTGAGGCGGGTTTCCCTTCTCACTTCAGGCGTCACTGAAAAAGTGTGAGTAGGGCTTTATGAGAAAGCACGACTAAACTACTCACATTTTCACTGTTAATATAAGAACTAAACCAACGTTGGCAGCGCCATGTCATGTAGTTCCTAGGAATCCCCAGGACCTGCGCGTTTTGTATGACCTAAACTGAGGGCTTGGTGTCCCAACCACTTCCGGACACCCCCACAGGATATGTCAGCCATGAGACCAGCTACCTTTACAGTGCCACTACCACCCCCTGTATCTTACAGTGATGTAGGTAGTCTCTGGCAACCACTGAACATGACAACCCTGATTCCTCAGGGATCATGGAAAACAGCACAGTACTTTTCGATCAGTCACTCGTGCTCACTTATTCTCAGAAAATACACATAATGGCGATTAGGGCTTTTCAATAAGTATTTATTGGTCCAGCGTCAGTCTTGTGTAAAACATATTTGCTGCGACAATCAGGGGACAGAAGCATACGAAAGAGATTGCAAGTACCAATATAGTAAATAGTAGATACATTCCTAATATAGAGCTAATAAGATGAACATAAGCAGTTCAGATAAAAACAGTAGCACTTGCATATTCCTAAAATGCGTGCCCTAAGTAATTTGCCTAAATGTACCTAGCCTAAGTCTGTATGTGTAGCATATAAATGCGTATATGTATATATATATGTATATATATTCTTCACCAAAATGCCCGAAAGCCATGAGGATGCACTCATCAGTGTGCTCACCATCCGGTTTATTTCTTGAACAAAGCCCGCTACAGCACTCCAGCAATCCTCTGCCTGACGCGTTTCGAGGCCGATGCCTCTTACTCATAGGCTGCTCCGAATTCACATGAATCACGGAAGCTCTCTTTTCATTCATTTCCGGCGTGTTTCTCGTATTTTCATGACCCCCAGTGGGTCTCGCTTGTGCGTAAGTAGTTCTACTGCATGCTGGGACTCGCAGTCCTGAAGAGAGCAGAAATATGACCCTGAGTGGGTTCCGTGTAATCATCTTACTTAAGTATAAAGCATAATTGTTTCCCTGTAGTAGGGTCCAGGGTGCCGGTGTGGGTTGGTTTACATTCCGCTCACTGTGCTGAAATCAGGTATTGGACATAGTTCCACCCGCAGCCTCTCCTTGCTACGGACATGGTGCCGTCCTCCGCGGCAGGGCAGGCGCGTACATCAATTCTTCACCAAAACGCCCAAAAGCCATGAGGACGCACTCGACAGTGTGCTCACCATCCGGTTTATTTCTTGAACAAAGCCCGCTACAGCGCTCCAGTAATCCTCTGCCTGACACTTTTCGAGGCCGATGCCTCTTACTCATAGGCTGCTCCAATTTCACATGAATCACGGAAGCTCTCTTTTCATTCATTTCTGGCGTGTTTCTTGTATTTTCATGACCCCCAGTGTGGTTCACTGCATATGAAAGTGCAGACAAATCACTTTCAAACAGAAGATAAAATATATATGGAAAATCTTGGATCTACTGAGTACAATCTTGTCGAGCGGTATTCTGAAGCTGGAATCCGTACTTCTCGTTCATCATATCGGCCACCTTCTCCAGTGGAGAGCAGCTGTGGAAAACAACGTGCTTCTAAACTTTTTTTCCACACACTCATGGGAGTTCCCTTTGCTTTCTTCATTTGAAATAATTCAATACTGTTTCCTATCACTTCTTTTGAATGTAGAGGATGTATACTGTAATGTTCATAAATTTCTTCATTCCTGGACTTGTCCACTTTTTCTATTTGGCCACTTGAAATTTCTGTTTCATCTTCTAAACATATTTCCTGTTCATCCACATTTAGATTCTTATAATAAATATTATTCTGTTCCAGATATAATGTAGCCTTTTTAAGTTTGTTAACATCTACAAACTCTTGCCATATTTTTCGACCCTTTGTTGGTACACCATTAACTAGAATAACAATAGGCCCACTTTCCTCCCTGTCTATGTCAACAGTTTCAATATTTTTCTTAAAATCTGAAGGTAAGTACACAACTCTTCTTTTCAGACCTCCTTGTAAATCTGTTGGAGCAGCTTACCTGTTTTAGGCTCCATACGAACTGTAGCCTGAAACGGGTGCACAGATTGAATAAGAATGGACTCATGTGCATTTAAATCTGCCAGTTCCGGAGGAATACCTACCAACTCTAAGTTGTTATGTACAGCTCTAGTTGGCATTTTGTTCTCTTCTAATTTGTTGTAACAATATTTACAAATACGTTGAACAGTAGCCAACTAAAAATGACCTTCCACCAACAAATAAGCACAAAATTGCTCCCACATATCATTGTTTTCCTTTTCACTTTTTAAATATAGAACAACATTCCTAGTTTGACTTCTGTAGTGAGTACATCGACAACAAATACAAACATAGTTTGGTTTTTCAGATGAAACTATCTTAAACTTTATAATTTCTTCTGAAAACTTGTCAGTACTAAAATCTTCCACCTGTTCTTCAACACCTACACTCTGTAGTGAGCTCTCACTTTCTCTACATTCCTCTTGTGAACCAAAGAAACGAAACTGTATATCATCACAAACTTTTTTACATCTGATACTGAACCATGCAAAAGAGCTGTGTTCATTTCACTTAAAGATAATGCAGGACTTTTTACATAGTAGAGTCTCCTTTCTAACTTCCACATTTCTGAGTAGTGTACTGCTAACATTCTTAAGTGATGAAATATACTTTTACACACTTTTCTAGAAAGACAAGCCAGAGAATGACCCTGCAACTTAGTATATTTTCTTACTTTACATGGATATAGTCCTTGTAACATCTTAATCTTCGGTTTAAGACTTTTTTTGGCATATTCTCGTAAAAAAACCTCATAATATGTTAATAGATTCCTGTCAAATACTACAAATACTACTACAATCCCACTTATATACTGGAGCTTGGGTACGCTTTCCTTGAACTTCTTCAGCTATTACTTCTTCCACATTCTTAGGAACCATCTTTTCTTTTTGTATAGGACAACCATCTTTCATCTCATAGCATCGACCACTAGTATCAACTGCATAAACTAATGTGTTTTGTTGAAAATAGATGTCTTCATTAAAGAAAGGCTCAGTACTAGAAGTGTGCTTCCATTCACCAGTAAAAATTTTGCAAAAGTTACTTATTAACCAGTCTCTTTTTTTGCTTTTCTCCTTCATTAAGTGCATTGTTTTATTCAATGATTTCATTCTCTTCAATACCAATATAAATAATGTTTGTTTCAATTCAAAATCAGTATCTAGTACACTTTCAATCTGTTGCTTCTTCTTGTACGCTGCTGATTTTTTAAAATACATTTTACAATCTTTTAATACATTTTGAATTACTCTATTTCGAAACATCTGTACACTATGTCTTTAAATTGCTTCTGTCTATTTGTGACATGTGTTCTTTTCCCCGAAATAAATGTTTTTTCCCATTGCATCTCTTTATTTGCTTCTGCTTTGTTGTATAAATTTCTTTTTTACTTTCATTACTATTGTCTTTCCTTAATTTCTCTACAACTTTTTAAATAAATTGTTTAGTTCTCTTACCAGAAGAGACTTTATCCTCAGTAAAATGTTGGTGTTTTTCTAGTCCACTCTTTTTAGTTTTCATTAAGTACTTCTGTTTTCTTTGTTCTCTTCTCTTTTCATGTTTTCTTGCCATCTTCAATTTATAATCCAATTAAAATATTTTTCTTAAAAACAAAGAATAGTTTGATTAGTTTGTTACATCAATTTACAATTTAAAATTAATAACATCTCAATATTGAAAATAACAACTAAGCACATACTTACAGTTACATTGCTATTGCGTTTATAGCAAATAACAAGAGAAACGTGTAAAAAGAAGCAAGACAACTGCAAAAACAGAAAAAAAGGTGCTCACAGAGAAAGAAACAGACAGAAAATGAAAGGATTAGAAACTAAATGAAATACACAAGGAAAACAGCTACTGAAAAATGTAAGAAATGCAGAAAGAAGCAACAGAGGTGCAGAAAGAGGCAAGAGAGGTGCAGAAACAGGCAAGAGTGGTGCAAAAAGAGGGAACAGGGGTGCAGAAAAAGGCAAGAGAGGTGCAGAAAGAGGCAAGAGAATTGCAGAAAGAGGAAGAAAGGTGCAGAAAGAGTCAAGTGAGGTACAGAAACGGGCAAAAGGGGTGCAGAAAGGGGCAAGAGAAGTGCAGAAAGAAGCAAGAGAGGTACAGAAAGAAGGAAGTGAAGTGCAAAGAAGCAACAGAGTTGCATAAACAGGCAAGAGAAGTGCAGAAAGATGCAAGAGTAGTGTTTGAATGATTGCATGAGTGCAAGGCTAATGCCTGGGTCATTGAAAGAGTACAAAGGTAGTATTTGAGTGAATGGTTGAGTATAAGAGTACTGCCTGAGTGATTACATGAATACATGGGTAGCGCCTCAGTGAATGTATAAGTGGAGAAGTACTGTCTGGGTGAATTCATGAGTGCATAAGTACTGCCTGTGTGAGTTTATTACTTTAAGGCTAATAGCTGGGTGATTACGTCAGTGCATGGGTAGTGCCTGAGTAAAATGATGACTGTAAGAATAATGCCTGGGTAATTGGATGACTGCATGCGTACTGCCTAAGTGAATGGTTTAGTGCAAGAGTGTGCTTGAGTTATTTTATAAGTATATGGGTAGTATGTCAGTGATTGCATGAGTACAAGAGTATTGCCTGGGTGATTGCGTGAGTGCAGGGGTACTGCTTGGCTGATTGGGTAAGTGCATTGGTAGTGCTTGTGTGAATTCATGAGTACAAGAGTAATATCTGCCTCCTTAGATCAGTGCATAGCTAGTACTTGAGTACAAGGATGACTCAAAAAGTAATTTGTGTGTCATTGTATGAGTGCAACAGTAGTTTCTGAGGGAATGGATGAGTGAATGGATATTGTCTGAGTAAATCTTTGAGTGCAAAAGTACTGCCTGGGTGATTGCAAAATTGCATAGGTAATACCTAATTGATTGAATGTGTGTATAGGTTGTTCCTTTTTAACTGTATGACTGCATGGGTAGTGCCTGAGTAAAAGGATGAATGTAAGAGTAATGGTTGGGTCATTGAATGAGTGCATACGTAGTGCCTGAAAGAATGGATGACTGGATGGGTAGTGCCTAAGTGAATAGTTCAGTGCAATAGTAGTGCCTGGATGAATGCATGAGTGCAGGGGTACTGCCTGGGTGATTGGATCAGTGCATGGGAAATACCTGAGAGAAACTATGAGTGCAAGGCTAATGCATGGTTTATTGCATGAGTGCATGGTTAGTGCCTGAATGAATGTTTGAGTGGAATAGTAGTGCCTGGGTGATTGCATGAATGTATGGTTAATGTCTGAGTGATTAGATGTGGGTATAGGTAGTGCTTCCTTGATTGCATAACTGCATGGGAGTTCCTGAGTGATTTCATGAGTCCAAGAGTAATACCTACCTCCTTAGATCAGTGCATGACTAATGCTTAAATACAAAGAAGTAGCTCTCACTATATTCCAGAAAGCAAGCATGCATGTGTCTGTACCTTTTCCTAGTGGTATCATATATAAAAGAAACATATAAATACATGTATACCAGTGTTTTATACCTCTACCATCTTTATAGGCATAACACGTGTGAGAATACATGTGCAAGCAGACACATACCTCAGTCATAAAACTATTAAGTCCCTTAAACTTGACAGACTGCACTTCCCATTTCAAAGAGTCACCTAAAATTATGTGGCGTACTTAAAGTGTTCCTTTTCCATAGCCCAATACGAGCTAACCTAATCACTAATCCTTCTACCAGCATGTCTTAATCCTCCCTTTTGTGCTGCAGCTTCACTATTCAGCAACTGCTGAGAGTGTTGGGCCTAGCCAAATATAAAACAGCAAACCTTTGCATGTGTTTGTTGTAACTCTCACTATATTCATAAAAGCATGCATGCATATCTCTGTACCTTTTACTAGTGGCATCATACTTAAAAGAAACATACAAATAGAGGCAAACATGTTTTTTATACCTCTATCATCTTCTTAGGTATAACACATGTCTGAATACATGTGCAAGTAGAGATATACCTCAGTCACGAGACCATAATGGACTTTGAATTATGCGGCGTACTACCGTGCACCTTTCCACACACTCATACAAACTACCATAATCACTAATCCATCTGCCAATGTACACATGTTACTATGCACAAACTATTTCAAATAACATTTCATTACAATAAAACAAACAATAGACATCTGTGTTATTGCTCTCATTCATCTCTTCTCTTTCCTGCTGTCTCTTGGGCTCGCGCCGGGACACTCTTTGAGTAGCTGTGCGCGCTATAAAACCATGATAACATAACATAACATAACATCTGTATATTTCATAACATATTTCAAACATCACACTTCTCTAACAATTTCCACACTTTAAATTTTTTTTTTGATATCTAAAAATATCACTCGAAAGAGTAAAGCACTGCTGCATAATACATAACACACCTTATAAATTTGTTACTCACCTTTGAAAAAGTATTGCAGAATATCAAGTATCAGAAACCCATTAAAGATTTTCTTTTCCACACAATAAATGTAATGCAGCATTTTCAGCAAGGAGAAACCAGTAATGGAAAACTTTACCTCTCTTTCTGCAAACAAATAAATGTAAGTAACAAATCACATTGCTTCCTACATTATTTCAAATTGTGAAACACATTTCTATTGGTTAGACATATTAACCCTTTTTAACTGTCTTCAAATAGTGCTCAAACTGGTTCTGTAATTTTCTAGAGTCACGACTCCACCGCGGAGCCACTGTGTAGCATCGCAATGGAGCCACGAACCCTTACGGGAGTTCAAAAACCAATTTCTAATAATACTAGTATAGTTTTTTAACAACACACTACTTCTACACATACAACTGATTTAGAAAACCTTAATTTAGTAACATATCACTTATATTAAAGTTTCTATTTCACATTTTAAATCCACTGTAAAGTTTCAACCCTTAACCCATTCTGCTTAATTCCAGTTTCCATAGTAACACTTTCTGCAACATTCAACTGTACTGGCAGGTCACAAGTTCACCATATTTTCAAGTTCAACACACAAGCTTACAAATGCAAAATAATACCTTATCCTATCTACTGTACCTTTAAAACATTTTTTAATAACCAATCAGAAACATGATTCCTCAGCAAAGAAACATGCATCCTAATTTTGAGTGCACAATGTAGATAACAGCCACACACTTATTGGCTTTTTCAAAAACAACATCTTCTCCACCATTTTAGATACCTCTCATTCTACCAACTGACTACCTCAGCTACGGACATCTTTTCATTCCTTCCAGGCATCCCTTCAAGATGCTCACAGTGTGGATTGTAGGGCACAGCTAAGTTTTCTGGTGCAAAAGGTATGCTGAACACAGAGGTATTGACAAATGTGGATATTACATGGATTTCACAGAGAGGATTAAAGTGGCACCAATTGTTGCCTTTGGTTAAAACCTTTTGGCATCTCCAACACCCTGACCTCATGATTGTGCACTGTGGTGGCAATGACCTAGGCCAGTGGTTCCCAATCTGTGCGCCGGGGCGCCCCTGTGCGCCGTTAAAACTAGCCAGGGGCGCCACAAACAGATGCACACCAATTTGGGAATCACTGCACTAATCCCTTCCTTTTACGTCGCTGCTACTTTGCTCTACGACCTAACTTGAACCTTGCTGTCTGCAGTTCAGTTCCAACTGAAGTTTTCCTTCTGGTGTACTGACCTCTTTAGTAGGTCACAGCGGTGCAGCAAGACAGTGCAGGGCCGGGAAGTAGGCAGTGCTGACGCTCCAATGTAAAAGTTGCGCCATCAGGAGAGCCACTGCCAGCATCAGCCAGAGGTAGTCCACAAAGGTCAGCTTAATGACCGTGCCCAGCGTGGATAGCATGGCCCAGGCAGCTGACATGCAAAGGTGCCTCACTGTTTTATTAGTCCGGAGTACTTGCTACGTGTTTGCTGTTACCAAGTGTGCGGAGCCTGCAGGCAGTGATTTTGTAAACACAGTGGCTTCATCTCATCCTGTGTTAGTAGCATTTACATTTAACCAGATTATTAGTGACTTTCTGAAGAGTTGTGTACATTTTCTCTGCAGCGCTAAAGCGAGGAGATACCATGTACAAGATCTTAGAATACAAAAAAAAAATGTTTTCCCAAGAGCAAGAATTAGAGTTTCTTGCATCAGTGGACTGCTTCAACTCAGCATATAACCTGTTTGTAAGCTGTCCGTTATTTGTAGCCACACCTTGAAGCCAACTACTTGCAGCAATCCAAATTTGACTCCCAGTTAGTGACACTTGACGTATCTTCATATGCTGTTCCCTTTAGGCTTTTTTTTTATAGCACACAATCGCATTGCCCTGCTCAGACTTAAGAGCATGCTTTGGATCTGCAATTAATAACGAACATATTCTAAGAAGCAAATAGATCTGACTTTTTTTGTAATGCATGTTATGTAACTCAGGTGGACATGGATGATTGTGGTTTGGTATTTCTTTTTGTATGTCTGTGTTTGTATGGATTTTTGAGTGCATAACAGGCACATTGCTTTATCCATGTAATACATACATAGTTGAAATCTGGACTGATAGTGATACAGTTAAGATGGGTCAGTTAAATTAAACATGATCACTTTATCAACATAAAACAAGCTAGAATCATAAAAGCTGTTTAAAGAAAATTGTGATGGATAATAGTAGAGGGGAGAGTGACAGCGGGCCCAAGGTAAGCCCTCTCCTGCTGCGTCATTGAGTAAGTGCTACTGGCACTTGAGGGGGACAGAGGTTACACGGGTCAGCAAATCCAAGATGACCAACTCCTTCCTTGGACAAACTGATGGGGCTTGAGGGGAAACGGAGCAGCAGGTACAAGGTGAATCCCTCCACACCAGGATGTAGACTGAAACTGCTGGCATACTGAGTGAGCTTTAGTGGAGAAGCAAGAGCAGGCCCAGGATGGCCACCACTCCACTTGCACACGATGTGCGCACTTCAGACATACAGAGAGGAGGCCAAAAGTAAACACCTCATCTCCGAGATGCTGTAGGAGCACCACTGGCACACAGTGTCCAGCAAAGGCTGGAAGGAAGGGCCTCCAGCACCTGCCTCCATGAATGTGCACACTGCTGCCAATGTGGGGGCTGCAGGCCAGAGGGAGGCCGCATGATATAATACCTTAATTGACTTCATCCCAATTATTTTCAGGGAGAAAAATGGAAGTACTCCCAAGGCCAGGATTACATCCCCCCACCCGCAAAAAAAAGTAACCGAATGGGGAGCCACGGCCAACAGCCAATAGGTCAAGGGAGCCGTAATTTGAAAAAGTTTGGGAACCACTGACCTAGGCACATTGACTGGAGTAGGACTGGAAATGCTCATGAAGGATACCTTTGCACAATTGATGTTGCTTTTTCCTCAAACTGTCCTTGTATACTCTAATATATGCCAAAAACAGAAATAGAAGTGGTCAAATCAATTCTATCCACAGTTTGAGAATGCTAGGAAGAATGTCAATAAAGCTGTTTATGCTTACCTCAGAGACCATAGGATGGGCTCCATCTATAACAACAATTTACGTTTTGTTATGGATGACATCTACAGAAGTGATTTAGTTCACTTCACAGATGAAGGAAACAGAGTGTTTCTCAACAACCTTAAGCTGTGCGTCCACACTTACGTATAGCTTCAACAAAGTCAGAATGAAAACAAGGGTTTTTTTTAGAGCCACCCTATAACCCAACAGTAAATCTTATTTTTTTAAAACATACATACTCTTTTTTATTTTTTGTGGATTCGCGAACCCGTCGTGAATCCGCAAAACAAAAGCACAAATTCAACACAATATACTCTTCAAGTTTAACTTTTAATTCTTAATTTATTATATTATTAATAACTCTATCAAAATTATTGTGATTAATAACTTCAATCTCACTAGCTCTTTAAAAAAAGGTCACAAATGCAACACAACCTTCTAAATTCTATACTATTAAATTATTTATTTGAGGTGGATCCGCGAATCCATCGTGACGTTACACGGGGGGCCGCGCTGAGCGCCGCGATGGGGTCGTGACTCCAAACACCAGAGAAAAGAAAATGCCCCAGTCCCATTACTCGAAGTCTGCCCCGGGGACCCCATCCCTCGAGGCCCAGCCATTTTTAAAAAAAAGAGCCATTCCCGCCGGGCATTTCTTTGCCCCGGGGACCCCATCCCCCAGGGCATGCCTTCACGTTGAGGACCGTGGGGGGAGCCCCAATACCCCCATGGTCCCTGCCGGCTCCCTGCCTCCTGTGTGAGCCGGCATTGCTTTTGGACAGAGGGAGCTGCTGACATGCAGCGCCCTCTGTCCAAAAGCAAATCTGCTTCGCTTCATGGAAGCGAGAGCAGTTTTCCTGCCCTCGCTTCCATGAAGCGAAGCAGAAGTTTGCAATGGCAGGGCGGGAGCACTGCTCCTGCCCTGCCATAGCAAACTACAATGTCCTGGGGGTGGGCACCCCGAGACATTGCTGGAGCCGGCCCTGGGGGGTGGCACTCCCCAGGGCCAAGGAGGGCTCCAGGAGGGGGGCCCACGGCCCCCCTCTCATCAGGATTAAAGCCCTGGGGAGGTGGTGGTCCCTGGGGCCGGGAGTCTGGTACGGACCCCCGTATGTTTTTTTACTCAATGCCCCAGGGAGGTGGTGGTCCCTGGGGCAGTGTGGGGTGGCAGGACCCCACACATTATTAATCATGTCCCGGGGAGATGGCGGTCCCCAGGGCCCCCGCATGATAATTCTGCATTCCCCCGGGACCTGGCCCACCCGGTGGCTTCAAGCATACGAAGCACGGGAGACCGCACTTCATTTTTTTTGTGGTTTTTTCCTTTTGCCGGGATTCACGTACTGTATGCGAATCCTGCTGAAAATTAAAAACAAAAAAATGCTTTTTTTCGCCCCTCAGGGTAACTGTGGGACCCCTGTACAGGCCTAGGGGGTCAGGGTGTTCCTACCCCGCCCCCTTTTCTTGCTTTCTGACCTTTTTTCTTGTGACTCGGTTCAACTGACTCACAAGATGGCTGCCAACACTTTTTGGTTTGGAGTGTTGGCAGCCAATCAGAATAAAGCTCGTGCTTGGGAGAGTTCTCTGATCCACCGCGGTCACCAGATATCGATAGTTTTTCATTTTTTAATTTCTCAGGAACTACTGAACAGATTTACACCATTTAAAGCAAAGAGTGAGCTACCTCTCTGCCAAAATTGGTTTGATTCCGTTCAGCAGTTCGGGCTGTAGCTGCGACAAAAGTTTCCTATGGAAATTAACATGGAGAAAACGCGTTTTGGGACCCCCCTTTTTTTCTCGGCCCCCGCTTAACGAATCACCCCAAAACTTTTAAGACAGGAGCTGACCTCAATGAACCTTTTTTATAAAAAAAAGGAGGCCATGCCCCGGGGGATGGGGTCCCCGGGGCCGAAATTGGCCTCGGGAGAGGGGCCGCGCGGCCCCCTTCCCGTTTTTTTTGGGGGGTCAGGCCATGGGGGATGGGGTCCCCAGGGCCCCAAAAAAAGTTAAAAAAGGGGGGCCACACAGCCCCCCTTGTAAAAAAAAGGAAAAAAAAATGGCATCTCGCCGGAGGCCACGCCCCCTTTCTCCACCACTCTGCAAACGCTTGTCACTGACCATGTCATGAATGATGTAATATGTGACGTCATCAGCAGTGCATTGCGGGGGCGCGAGTTATAGTTAGCTGAACTAACTATAACGGGGGAATTTCTATGGTTTTGAATGAGTGAAATGTCCAACTAACTATAACGTACCTGAAACCTATGGTTTTTTCAGTGAATTTCAAAGGTTTTTTAAATGCTAATTTCTAACTATAACGTCTGTAAAACCTATGGCTTTTTCAGTGAATTTCAATGGTTTTTTAAATGCTACTTTCTAACTATAACGTCCCTGAAACCTATGGTTTTTCAGTGAATTTCAAAGGCTTTTTAAATGCTAATTTCTAACTACAATGTCCCTAAAACCTATAATGTTTTTAACTAAATTTTAAAAAGACGTGCATACTTTTTGTAGTGAAAAACTAACTGTAACAGTAGTCTGTTATAAGTTATAATTTAACAATGTTTAAAACTTAATTAGCACTAATTAACATATAAGTGTGGAAAAAGTGTGACGGAGCAGCTATGATACCTGACTTCGAACAACAGCGTTCACAGTTCGATTCCCGGCTCCAGCGGCACGTTACCCACCACTATGTCACTGTGGGCAATAACTTGCTTAATCTTTCCGACGCACCCGAGCGCCGGCACACTTTTCCAGGGTTAGCTGTACGCTTTACAAATGCTCGCATTTTTTAATTTAAAACCATAGTGATGAGAAATATTATCACATTTTTTTTTCTTCTATTCTGATAGATCTTTTTTTTATGTCTTCTATTTAGAATTACGGCAAGCAATAAATGTATTTACTCATGAGAATGGAAATGACACGGTTTTCCGGGTAACAGTTTTTAACCTCTCCAACGTATGTACATATTAAGGACCTTATACATGTTAGGTTCGAAATCGAAACTTTTTCCGCTTCACATTTTGTAACTTTTCCCAACACGTGTACAAGTGAAACAGTTAAAACGTGAGCACGTGTCAACTGTAAAACGTGACATCTAAATGGGCGGAGTCGCATCTTCCTTCCATAGACTACTGAATAACCAAAAAGTATATAAACCACACCTGTTGATAGATTAGTTTCGTTTTTGCGAGTTATTTACGCGTCTCCATTCAGTGATGCAGGTGCTCTTTTCTACAGTCGGCTTCTTCTTTTGCGGCCACAAAACATAATCCTGAGTTGTAAGTTGTTTGATTATGCAATACTAGATATTTATAATAAGTAGCTATTTGTCAATCTTTAAACACTTGTATTTAGAAAAAAGTGTTATTGGTTGTTTTTGCCATTTATATGGAACGTCAGCAGCTTGTTTTCAGAAACAGACAGAATACAGCAAACATTGTTCCTGTTCTGGCTCCTTTGAGCTCATATAGTGTGACTTTGTATATTATAATATTGACACTGTACTTGACTTCAGAAGTGTTGGTGACCCGTCGGCGCGAAGACTAAAGATTTATATGTAACGTCAGCAGCTTCTAGTTTGTAGTCTATTTCCCCCTTGACATCATAAAGTGTGAGTATGTATATTATAATAACCACACATTATGATCTCAGAGGAGTTTGTGACCCGTTGGCGCGAAGACTAAAGATTTATATGTAATATCAGCAGCTTCTGGTTTTTAGTCTATTTCTCCCTTGAGATCATATAGTGTGAGTATGTATATTGTAATATGAACATTTATACTGACCTCAGTGGAGTTTATGACCCGCCGACGCGAAGACTAAAGATTTATATTTAACGTCAGCACCTTCTCGTTCTTACTCTGTTTCTTTCTTGGGATCATATACTGTGAATATGTATATTATAATATTAACAGTCATTGTGATCTCAGAGCACTTTATGACCCGTTGGCGCGAAGATGAAAGATTTCAAAGTCCCGGAGAAAAGAAGCTCTCAACATACTCATCACTGGAAAGTATTTCGTTATTGATCTTGTTTTGTATTGATGACTTCATTTTCATTTTCCTTTTTGTGTCCCATCAGTGACACTGTGTATATTGTAAGAGTGTGATATTTCCACACAACAGGAATTGGAGATTTTTCGCCGCCAGGAGTAAGCCATCTGAAATACAGTTTACTGACCTTTATAACTTACTTGATCAGATATTTTTACAGTGACAATATTTTTGGAAATTGCAGTTTAAAAAAAATCGTTTCCATAGATACTTTCTTAGTGAATACCTTTGATAAACCCTACTTTTCTGAATGTTTTTTTACTATTTCTATTTTTGTCTGTTGCAGTTCCTATTCACCTTCTCCCTATAGAATATATACGACCAGTAGTGTATATTATTATACTACTATCCTATATATTCTTAAAGGAGTACGTGATCTAAGCACTACGACCAAACTTTCCCGAATTCTACAATAATAGAAATTATAAAAAATGATAAAGCGTACATTTCTATGTAATATAAAGTGATTTGTGTTTAACTGTTTTTTACTTGTTATTGTTCTTGTGACCTGAGATGATGTAGTGCGGGAGTGTTTCTTGTAGCACTTCTTTTCTACTTTATTTAAAAGTAACTCATGCCCTCTTATATTATCAAGAATATGGGGCAACACTTTTACAAACTATAGCAGAAAAAAAGGGAGGGTGTGCCCACGCTTAAGGGATATTTTATGAATTACGTTTTTATTTGTCACCCCTTTGATATATAAGGGTGACAGTTTCCGAACAAAGTATATTTGTAATTGCTTAATAAAAACTATTTCAAACCTAGACTGAAATTTTTGCTGCGCAACCACAGCTCCCCGTTAGAAAAGTAAACACCACATTATAACTAAACAGTGCTCCTGGGAAGTATCCCACCCGCAAACTTAATAAAAAGAAGACCTCAACACACTTTGCTATTTTCCCGCCGTGATTTGTACACCCCACGCCAATTATATAAATGGCCCTTAAAATATATTAAAAAACTATTTTTACCTTCACAATCCCTCTCCACCACCTTGTGACCACAGTACAGAGTTAATAGTGTTCCTACCCTCCCTACTACTACTTTCTTTTCCCGTACTCCATTGAAGTGCGGGGAGACCGCGGAACTGAGTTGCTTGCCTTGGTTGTTGCTGCTGGTCCCTTGGCCCTACCACGCACCCTGCACTTTAGAGTTAGTCCCTGGAGGGGCTTTAAATTGCACGCAGCGGTCCCGCAGCGCGGGAGACCGCGGAACTGAGTTGCTTGCCTTGGTTGTTGCTGCTGGTCCCTTGGCCCTACCACGCACCCTGCACTTTAGAGTTAGTCCCTGGAGGGGCTTTAAATTGCACGCAGCGGTCCCGCAGCGCGGGAGACCGCGGAACTGAGTTGCTTGCCTTGGTTGTTGCTGCTGGTCCCTTGGCCCTACCACGCACCCTGCACTTTAGAGTTAGTCCCTGGAGGGGCTTTAAATTGCACGCAGCGGTCCCGCAGCGCGGGAGACCGCAGAACTGAGTTACTTGCCTTGGTTGTTGCTGCTGGTCCCTTGGCCCTACCAGGCACCCTGCACTTTAGAGTTAGTCCCTGGAGGGGCTTTAAATTGCACGCAGCGGTCCCGCAGCACGGGAGACCGCGGAACTGAGTTGCTTGCCTTGGTTGTTGCTGCTGGTCCCTTGGCCCTACCACGCACCCTGCACTTTAGAGTTAGTCCCTGGAGGGGCTTTAAATTGCACGCAGCGGTCCCGCAGCGTGGGAGACCGCGGAACTGAGTTGCTTGCCTTGGTTGTTGCTGCTGGTCCCTTGGCCCTACCACGCACCCTGCACTTTAGAGTTAGTCCCTGGAGGGGCTTTAAATTGCACGCAGCGGTCCCGCAGCGCAGGAGACGCGGAACTGAGTTGCTTGCCTTGGTTGTTGCTGCTGGTCCCTTGGCCCTACCACGCACCCTGCACTTTAGAGTTAGTCCCTGGAGGGGCTTTAAATTGCACGCAGCGGTCCCGCAGCGCGGGAGACCGCGGAACTGAGTTGCTTGCCTTGGTTGTTGCTGCTGGTCCCTTGGCCCTACCACGCACCCTGCACTTTAGAGTTAGTCCCTGGAGGGGCTTTAAATTGCACGCAGCGGTCCCGCAGCGCGGGAGACCGCGGAACTGAGTTGCTTGCCTTGGTTGTTGCTGCTGGTCCCTTGGCCCTACCACGCACCCTGCACTTTAGAGTTAGTCCCTGGAGGGGCTTTAAATTGCACGCAGCGGTCCCGCAGCACGCGAGACCGCGGAACTGAGTTGCTTGCCTTGGTTGTTGCTGCTGGTCCCTTGGCCCTACCACGCACCCTGCACTTTAGAGTTAGTCCCTGGAGGGGCTTTAAATTGCTCGCAGCGGTCCCGCAGCGCGGGAGACCGCAGAACTGAGTTGCTTGCCTTGGTTGTTGCTGCTGGTCCCTTGGCCCTACCACGCACCCTGCACTTTAGAGTTAGTCCCTGGAGGGGCTTTAAATTGCACGCAGCGGTCCCGCAGCGCGGGACGCGCGTGGGGCGTGCCCGGGCACGGCCCGGGCGAAGACCGGGCCAAGACGGGCCCGTCTATGCCCGTCAAAGACCGGAGGAGACTGGACTGGGCCACTCCCTTGAAGTTTAGTGGTAAAAGGTTTTGTGGTTCATCCTAAGATTAGGTGCTGCACGATTGGGTTCTCCATTGGGGGTTATTGTTAAAGCATTTTTATTTTATAAGATGAGCAGACGCGATGGGAAGGGGAAAGGTGCCCAGGTTGCCGGAGCTACAGGAACTGGGTCCATTGTAGGAACTCTGGATCAATTTTTAATAAGAGCCACTTCTGTCCTTGAACATGAAATTGTGATGGCGGAGCGGCGACTATCCATGGAACCCTTAAGTAGTAACGGTCCCTCTATGGGGGTTATAGACGCAGACGGTGTAAGATCTTCTGATTGTGGTCCTTCCCTGATAATTGGGCCGATAACTAGTAGTCCATGCAAACCAAGCAGTGCTGTACCGGAGGTAGATTTGACATGTAATACTAAAAGATCTTTTAATAGGGTATTGAAGCCAACTGATCCCACTAGCCCTGATACAGCTCCAATGTCTGACCCAATCCCCATCCCTGTGGTGAAGAGAAAGAGGGGGGAGGGTCCACAAAGACCAAACCCTGCCAAAATTGCGAAACAGTCTATAAAGGGGAGGGAAGGTTTAAGTAAAGGAGTAGTAGACCAGGTCAAAACTTTAAATGTTGATATCCCTCATTCTGTAAGCCTATTTCAGGACGAAGCCTCATGGCAGAGGTTAGAAACTCTGATGTTAACCATATTAAATCCGCTTACCATGAGATTGGCTCATATCGATGATAGGCTTAAAGGCCTCGAGTCTCAATCGAAAACTAATTTTCGAATTTTAGAAGCCTTAATAACTAATAACAAGCCCCTTTACCCCCCAACTGGCAATATAGAGAGTACTGAAAGGGCATTTGTTGCCAATTCCACACTGCCTGGAAAGATGAGCCATGGTGATGAAGGGGTACCTGCTGTCAATCTTATACCACCTGAAAAGAAGTCCCAGGGGGATGGTCTTCAGGGCCCTCGGCCCGTCGCTATAAGTTGGGCATTAGCGCAAAATAGCAACTTAGCCAAGAGTAGGGAATATACCTCCCTGGGTGACACCTCAGGAGAATTTGCTCAAGATTTTATGAGCCCAATTGGACCTAATAAAAATAATAATAGGGCAGAAGCAAATAATCCAGTGCCAACCATTGCCAATATTGGTAATGACCTGACAGGGCTAGGTATATTATCACCTAGGCAAGGCACTATAGACGTAAAAAGGAAGACGGAAGGGTCTTACAGAGGTGGGAAAGGTACAGAGAAATGGAGCAGGCCCCTGCAATTGCCTCCGGCAGCTGCTCCCCTGGTGGTGGTGCTGGGAAATGTGCCATTATTAAGGGAGGGCCAAGTGGAATCAACTGCCCAATTGATGCACAAAGCTATGTATTGGTTGGATCAGAGTCTGAGGGAGGTAGGTGCTTGGGATAGGATACCCAAAAACCAACTTATCATGGCAAGGAGAGTTACCTGGCTAGGGGCAATAGGGAAAGAATTGGACGGTGACTGTGTGGTGATAAATTTTAACAATGAATTTATTGTTAAATATTTATTGGAGACTTTGGGTAGTTCTTCTAACACTAACGCAAATAAGATCATAGCTATACCCCTGGGCTTCTTTTATAGGCCACCATTCCCCAAAACGTTAGGGCCATCACAGTTATGCATGAGGTCAAGGACTCAGTCATGGGGGGACCCAAGATGCACACCAATGGCCTATAATTTTAGTTGTGCGAATAGATTTGCCCCCCTTTCCGACATGGAAGCGTGCGATTGACCATCACAGCCCGATCAGGATCTTATCGACAAGGCCCACCCTTCAATAAATCCCTTAAGGGAAGGTAGTTTGCAGGTAGAACCTCCAAATTTAGGGGAGATTATTGGGCTTTTGTCACCACCAGTATACATAACGAATGATGACTCATATGTCTTGGCTAGGGTATCTAAAGCACATGACACGAATGTGACGGGTAAAGATCAAATAACGTGCGGCAAACTTCAGATTGAGGATTTGAAGGGATCATTATTGTCCTGGAATATCGCAGGACTAGGATCCAAATTGGGTTCCCCAGACTGGCACAGTTTTATCGAAGGTTTTGAGATCTGTCTCTTTCAGGAGACTTGGGCAGAAGGCCCACTTTTTTGCTCAGGTTACGTAAACTTTTTTATTCCAGCAATCAAAGGGCCAAAGGGGAGACCGTCAGGAGGTCTGACAATATGGGTAAAGCAGAACCTAGGGCTAGACGTTGAAGACACACCCACATCTAACAAGAATATTCAGTTGGTGCAATTGTCTAGAGGGAAAAAGGTAATTCTGAATTTATTTAACATCTATATACGTGGTTATTAACCAGATACAACAACGGCGGACCTTCTGTGCCGCACCTCGTGCCAGTTCCTACATATAAGTTCGCCGTGCAATCTACCCCTGCGTCAGCCGTTGAATGACGTCACTGTGCTCCAGATCAGAGAATATTATGACAAGTGGGGGTGCGCAGCTCAAAAAATTCCAATAGAGCAAGGAATTAAAAAATTATTTCTTCTTTATTCAAAAAATGTATTTTTCTTAAAATCATCAAATATAGACAATCCAGCCTACGCGTTTCATTCCCACATAGGGAACTTCATCAGGGTTGCTTTGTGACGTGACCAGCTCGATGCTATATACGTGGTACCAGGGGGAAAAGGTCAGGTGCTCTCACCGCCCTGGATACCCTCCTAGAGGATAGCAGGATGACAACTAATATTGTGATAGGGGGAGACCTGAATGTGACGTTTGAGCCCCTTTTGTGGGAGGAAGGTAACTTTGTGGAAGAGGAAGATACTAAGTGGGGTATACCGAGACTAGAGTTAGAACCAATAAAAAGATGGACCGAAGTAGTGATTCAAATTAACACTATTTGTATAGAGAGGGGTCTACGGGCTGTAAACGGCCGTATGTCATCAGATAAAATGGGGACTAATACCTATGATAATGGGTATTGTAGCAGCAGAATAGACTATGTGCTGGTAAGCTTAACATTATGGTGCAAGATAAAGGATATGCGGGTCCAGGCTAGAATTGAAAGCGATCATAACCCGCTATGTATGGATTGGGACCTTATAGGGTCCAAGGTTGGGCACAAAACAAATTTGATTTATGCTACCGCTGAGGTCTTGCAGTCGAATGACATGAGGCGCCTTAAGTGGGCGAATATATTAAAGTCATCTGATGCATTAGCTAGTATCGGTAAAGATTTAGCTAGTGCCCTCAATAAGCTGAGGGCGAGTGCTGAGAACACGAGGGCGCCTGATCAATCTACCCAAATACATACCAACTTTTTTAACCAGTTACCCACATATTTTATCAAGGGAGGCAATGCTAGTAAGGCATCTAACCATAAACCCCAAAAATGGTACAATAAGAACTGTAAAGAGGCACGCGTAGCAGTAGGAAGGGCTATAAAAGTGGGTGTTCTGTCGTCAGTTCGAGAAGCAAGGGCCAGTTACCGTATAGCATTAGTTAAGGCTAAAAAGGAATGGGACAATAGACGATGGGAGGAATTAAGGGCTGCTTGTGTAGGAAGAAATGCCAAACAGTTCTGGGACGTCTACAAATGGGGCAGCGGGGGGCGTGCCATTGCACCCTCGAATTATGTTGCCCAGCAAGAGTGGGTTAACTATTTTAAGCCTCAGTACGCTGCTGAAGTGAGTGGTTTGGAGTGCTGTTTTACTAAATATTTTTTTCAGGAGATAATTTTTACTATACAAGATGTTAAGCAAGTGCTCAAATCTATCCAAACCGGTAAGGCACCGGGCCCAGATTGTATACCGGGAGATGTATTCCTTTATGATATGGAGAGCTGGGGTATGTACATTTATTTGTTATCAAACTCCATAGCTCGGGGTGCTGCTGTTCCAGTTTCCTGGGCTGGAGCAGAAATTATTCCAGTTTTTAAGAAAGGGGATAGAGCGCGTCCAGGTAACTATAGACCAATCAGCTTGATTGATGCTGCTCAAAAAATTATGGGTAGGTTGGTCCTTAACAACATACAGTGTTGGATCGATGAATTTAGTATTTTATCCTCCTTTCAAGCTGGGTTTAGATCATCTACCAGCACAATTGACCAAGTATTCAGATTTACCCTGCTTTTCTGGAAGACGGTTATACTGGGTAAAGGAAGTCTGTATGCGGTCTTTGTCGACCTTAGGTCGGCATTTGACCTCGTACCGCGTGGCAAACTTTGGCAGGTGTTGCAGGAGATGGGCCTACCCTTAGACCTACTGACACTAGTGGCCAGGTTACATGAGGACAATACTGCTAAGATTAGGTGGGGAAAACAGGGAGAGCTCACAGAACCTTTCCCAGTTGAGAAGGGTGTTCGGCAGGGTTGTGTGATGGCCCCGACGCTATTTAGTCTATATATTGATGGGATAGTGGATTTTATGTTGTCGACCCCAACTGATGCCCCCACTTTAGCAGGAGTAAAAGTGCCGATATTAATGTTTGCGGACGACACATTGATCATTTCCAAGACACCAAGCGGACTCCAAAGAGCACTAACCATCTTCGAGGAGTTCTGCTTAAGGCGTGGCTTGGAGGTCAATGTGTCAAAAACAAAGATGATGGTTTTTAATCCGCACAGGGTCTTCAAGGGTGGTATACATATGAACAATCTCCTATTAGAACAAGTTAAGGAGTTTACTTACCTGGGAGTGAATATACAGGAAGGGCTGAAATGGGCGCATCAACTCGACATTTCGACCCTAAAACATCGGCAATTAACAGGAGCACTCCAAAGAGAATTTAACTCCTCATTCCAGAAGACAATAAGCCCAGTTTTAGAGATATACAACATGAAGGTGATGGGCTCTGCACTGTATGGTGCAGAGCTCTGGGGATATGAGGATTTAACTCAACTCTCAATCTCTGAAAAGAAGTTTTTTAGGCACATTATTCGTCTACCGCAAAGTACTCCTATATATCCACTGTTGTATGATCTGGGGAGGAAGCCTATAGCAGCTTTAGCCAAAATTCGCCCTCTCTTGCACTGGCGTAGGCTGTGGTCTACCCCAGAACTAGCAGATTATGCTGCTGGTTTTTTAGATGTAATTCGGGCAGACACGCAGCATCAGATAAAATGGCTGAGGGAGTTAAAAATATCATTAGTGGAACTTGGCATGAGCCAACTATGGGAGGACCCGAAAAACAATGTTTTCCCATCCAAAAAGATTTTGAAGGTTAAATATTGGGAAAAGGTCCTTAACTGTATGGAAACTAGGTATGACCCCTCATCACTAACGGGGCTTTTTTTAGAGCACAAACCTACACCAAGGCTCGAACATTATTGGGACGTCATTCTCAAACCCCAAGAGCGGAAATTGTATTTCCAGTTCAGGATAGGCACACTGCCAACAAGAGTTTTCACAAGCAAATGGTCTAATACTCATATTGAGTTGTGCCCAGTATGTCTGATCAAAAAGGAATCAATGGGCCATTTATTGTTTGAATGCACAGGTTACCGTGCCCCACGTCGGGCCTGGTTGAGCCCTATATGTAAGCTACTGGGAACAAGATGTGCGAATGAAGCACTAAGAATTCTAAGAAGTGATACCAAGGAAGCACTAGCCATAGCGATGGCCAAATTTCTGGGGTGGGCTTGGACAATTAGGGCACGTTCACAAGGAAAAACTAATGAGTGAATGCAGGAGACTCAGTAAAAGACACTGAATTGGTAGGCAGATTGGGTGTATTGTATAGTTTTAATTTGTGTGGGGTCAATAATATTATGAATTTTAAAGTCGGTTGACACTAAAGTTAAGATTGCTGGTAAATAACTTATTAACTGTAGCCTTTACATTAGAAAAAGTATTGGGTCTCGAAATGCACAGCATGTCCACTGGGAGTTTCCCATTTATAAAGAATGAAGAAATGTTATGAATTTTAACTGTAAATATTATTTTACGGTATTTTATGTATTCCTCAGTGGGTATTTTATTGTCTTTTAATGTTTTGTGTATAATTGTGTGCTTTTATGACCTAAAACGTCGAATAAAGCTATTTGTATTGGTATTGGTATTGAAGTGCGTTACAAAATGGTTCACAACAGTGAACCGTTCCTCAGCCAATAATGACCAAACTTGTACTAGGAACAGTTTAGCCACTAAAATGTCCATGGTGTTCCGCAGAGGGGGAGGGAATAGCTGCCAACACTTCTACTTTCAATGGTTTACAGCCAATGAACATTAAGCTTGGGAAGGTCCTGCTTGGAACATGTTACCCAATCAGATGTCCCTGATGCTCCGCGGAGGGGGAGGGAATGGCTGGCAACACTTCTACTTTCAATGGTTTACAGCCAATGAACATTAAGCTTGGGAACGTCGTGCTTGGAACACGTCAACCAATAACATGTGCCTGCTACTCCGTGGACGGGGAGGAAATGGATGGCAACACTTGTACTTTCAATGGTTCGCAGCCAATCAACATTAAGCTTGGGAAGGTCCTGCTTGGAACACGTCAACCAATAACATGTCCCTGCTACTCCGCGGACGGAGAGGAAATGGCTGGCAACACTTCTACTTTCAATGGTTCGCAGCCAATGAACATTGAGCTCGTTGTTGGAACACCTCAGCCAATTAAACGTTAATTTTGTTCCAGACACACCAACAGAACACGCCCTCCCACATAATATTAATTTTCATGTAAGAAAGTGACACTGTCCGTGATAAAAGTGTACACCGCATTATAAGTAAACATTACTGCGCATTATATTAAAGGAAGGCTGCAATACGGCACATTGTTATTTTCCCGACAGGATTTCAAGAGCCTACGCAACCTTGCCACAATACCGAACACCGTTGTTCTGCGGACGTGATTTCCACGTCTGCGGACGTGATTTCCACGGCCTACGCAACATTCAAACTCCCTGCCTCTGCACCGTACAGACTGCTTAAACTAAGACCACAGTGTTCCTACTATACCCTCTTATACAATTTTTCTCTTTTGTTTCACCCTACGCCTTTCAACTCAGTCACAAAATGGCTACCAACACTTCCTAGTTTGACAGTTCGCAACCAATGAGCCGCACGCTCGCCGTACAGACTGCTTAAACTAAGACCACAGTGTTCCTACTATACACTCTTATACAATTTTTCTCTTTTGTTTTGCCCTACGCCTTTCAACTCAGTCACAAAATGGCTGCCAACACTTCCTAGTTTGAACAGTTCGCAACCAATGAGCCGCACGCTCGTGCTCGTAACGCCTCAGCCAATCAGATGTCAGAATTCTCAAATATCGATATCTTTAAATTTTGATATTTCTCTAAAACTACTGAACGGACTTACCCCATTTAAACAAAAGCGTGCTTTCTGCACCAAGACATTTCTCCCTGCCAAATTTGGCGTAATTCCGTTCAGCAGTTGGACCTGTAGCCTTGTCTAAAGTTTCCTATGGAAATTGCATGGCGAAAACACGTTTTGGGACCCCCCTTTTTTCTCAGCCCCCCCCTTAATGAATAACCCCCAAACTTTCAGGATAGGAGCTCACCTGAAAAGAGGAACTTTTTGGAAAATTTCGTAAAGATTCGTCAAACGACGCCAAAGTTATAAGCACATCAAAAAATGCTTTTCCTATGGAAACGTGGTCCTAACTATAACTATCTACTGGCGACCGCCAGTAGATTATATATATATATATATATATATATATATATATATATATATATATATATATATATATATTCACTGAAAAAACCATAGGTTTCAGGCACGTTATAGTTAGAAATTAGCATTTAAAAACCTTAGAAATTCACTGAAAAAACCATAGGTTTCTGGGGCGTTATAGTTAGTTGGACATTTCACTCGTACAAAACCATAGAAATTCCCCGTTATAGTTAGTTCAGCTAACTATAACTCGTGCGCCCGCAATGCACTGCTGATGACATCACATATTACATCACTCATGACATGGTCAGTGACATCACTCATGAGATCACTCATGACATCTCAAATGACATCACTGATGACATCTCTGATGACATCATCCTTGTGATAGAGTGGCAGACCTCCTCTCACCCTAATATAACCTTTGATACACACACTCAAAAATACAAACTAACATTTTCAAAACAATGGATATACCAATACCAGTTACAACACACCTATTCAGTAATTCCAAGATCTACACACACATCCACTCATTCACCAACAGTCCCTATACAGTCACTCATACATGTACTCACTCATCATATGTACTCATACACCTATACATCCTGTTACACACCGCCACTCATCCATAGAGTTACTCACACACATAGTCACACATGCAAACAAAGTATCAAACATCCATTTACTTGCCTATACAGTTATACACACACTACCACACTTACTTCTACAGAAACTTACACATACTTACTCTCTTAAACAATCACTTATAGAAACACCTACTTATTTGTACAGGAACTCTTCCAATCTCTCACTCTCACATATACTCACTTATATACACCAATACTCACATATACTAGTTTAAAACATATGTAGTTACTCATAAAGACACTATTGAGACAGTCATTCACTCACTAACACACCCATACACATACTCATCCACCTATACAGTCCCGCACACATGCTGTCTTCAACACATACAAACAGTGAGTCACTCATTCATGCATCTATGCACTAAGTAATACCCCCCACCGAACCATACAGACACTCAGACACTCATACTGATACTCAAAAACCAACTAATAACCCATATAGACACTCATGTAGCTACTCACCAACCCATGCAGCCACTTATACACAAAGTGAGAGACTGATACAGATATTTTCATATTTAAACATTACTTACTAACCCATGTATTCACTAAGATACACTTAGTCAGTTATACAATCAATTTAAAAAAAAAATCATCTATTTAGACACTTATATACCCATTTATTCTTCCATCGACCTTGAGATATACATATATAAAACATATTTAATTTTCAGAAAACCACACATTTACTGGATGATGTCATCAGTGATGTCATCAGTGATGTCATTTGAGATGTCATCAGTGATGTCACTGACCATGTCATGAGTGATGTAATATGTGACGTCATCAGCAGTGCATTGCGGGCGCGCAAGTTATAGTTAGCTGAACTAACTATAACGGGGGAATTTCTATGGTTTTGTACGAGTGAAATGTCCAACTAACTATAACGCCCCTGAAACCTATGGTTTTTTCAGTAAATTTCTAAGGTTTTTTAAATGCTAATTTCTAACTATAACGTGCCTGAAACCTATGGTTTTTTCAGTGAATATATATATATATATTATCTACTGGCGGTCGCCAGTAGATAGTTATAGTTAGGACCTATTTTCCATAGGAAATCCACAACATTCTATTTGAAATAACTTTGGCGCCGGTTTCTAACTATAACGTGCCTGAAACCTATGGTTTTTTCAGTGAATATATATATATTTATTATACTATGTATACATGTGAAAATGTCTCGGTCCCCTGTTTGCCTCGGTGGCACGGAAAAAATGGGTGGAACTGACGTCAGCAGGCCGACGAGGTCCTCTTATGGCTCCGATGACGTCATACGGTGTCGCGAGCGGAGCCGTGCTCGTTGACGTGGGCGAGCTAGGAAAGAATTTCCGTTGAATTCTGGTGCAGGGGATATTCACCTAAGTGTTCAGGCTAGTCCTTAGGGAGCAACTGTTTATGTTGCCACTCCAGAAACCGAAACCAGTGATCCGAGGGCAGAGGCCCTGCAGATGGCACACGAGGTGGGGTGCCCAGTCGTGTGCACCGGCGGGGCAGCGAAGTGACAAGCACCACAACCCACAAAAAAGGTAACGAGGGCACTGAATAACACAGGATCTTCTCTTTGTATCTGGCAGGAACAACGAAGTTAAAATGCCCTAGTACCAAAATGTAGAATTAGTGCTACAATGGCCTTCAAGAGGACCTGCGATGCCGCTTCTGCCTCCCGTACCCTGGAGGCGGCACATGGGGCACGCGGTACGGTCATACTGCGGTGGGACGCACACTCGTTGACCTCTCATGGCACTGCTCCACACTTCAGGGAGGACGCTTTCCATTAGCTATGTTTTCTGATGACATGTCGCGCCGGCCCCGTCTGACAACAGAACTCCTTTAGATCCAAACAGACTCTTCCACTCTCTCACCGGAAGTGAAACCAGGCCACGCGGACACTTTCACAATACAACAGCCGGGAATGCACTTTTTGGTAAAAAAAACACATTCCTTCCTCCTAATTAATCAAATAAACGTCTCACTGAAGAACAGGGGCCAGCTTCGATCGGTAAACAGCCGTTACAACGACTTTTTTACTTTGCGATACCATTACAACGCATGCATTACCACGCATGCGTTGTACATAACAAAGTCATTACTACGCATTTTTAGAACGCATGGTCATTTACCACGCATGCCTTTACAACGAATTTTGTTGTAAAGGTATGTATGGTAAATGACCATGCGTTCTAAAAATATGTAGACGATCCATGTCGTTGTAAGGAAACAGAGGCTGTTCTGTTTCCTTACAACGACGTGCACCGCCCCTCAGAGATGACGTGAAGCAGGAACCACGAGGAGAGAGGAACCATGAGGAGTGAGAGGTAAGGGGATTGGGCATGGGGTGGGGTTTCTTTTCTAGGGTTTAGGGTAGTGCAGTGGTGTTTGGGTGGTGTAGGGGTCGTGCTGGGGGTAGTGTTTTAGGGTTTAGGGTGGTGCAGTGGTGTTTGTGTAGTGTAGTGGGTCATGCTGGGGGTAGTGTTTTAGGGTTTAGGGTAGTGCAGTAGTGTAGGGGGCCATGCTGGGGGTAGTGTTTTAGGGTTTAGGGTAGTGCAGTGGTGTATGGGTAGTGTAGGGGGTCGTGCTGGGGTAGTGTTTTAGGGTTTAGGGTAGTGCAGTGGTGTTTGTGTAGTATAGGGGGTCATGCTGGTGGTAGTGTTTTAGGGTTTAGGGTAGTGCAGTGGTGTTTGTGTAGTGTAGGGGGTCATGTTGGGGGTAGTGTTTTATGGTTTAGGGTAGTGCAGTGGTGTTTGGGTAGTGTAGGGGGTCGTGCTGGGGGTAGTGTTTTAGGGTTTAGGGTAGTGCAGTAGTGTAGGGGGCCGTGCTGGTGGTAGTGTTTTAGGGTTTAGGGTAGTGCAGTGGTGTATGGGTAGTGTAGGGAGTCGTGCTGGGGGTAGTGTTTTAGGGTTTAGGGTAGTGCAGTGGTGTTTGTGTAGTGTAGGGTTGTGCTGGGGGTAGTGTTTTAGGGTTTATGTTAGTGCAGTGGTGTTTGGGTAGTGTAGGGGGTAGTGCTGGGGTAGTGTTTTAGGGTTTAGGGCAGTGCAGTGGTGTTTGTGTAGTGAAGGGGTCATGCTGTGGGTAGTGTTTTAGGGTAGTGCAGTCGTGTTTGTGTAGTGTAGGGGGTCGTGTTTTAGGGTATAGGGTAGTGCAGTGGTGTTTGGGTAGTGTAGGGGGTCATGCTGGGGTTAGTGTTTTAGGGTTTAGGGTAGTGCAGTGGTGTTTGGGTAGTGTAGGGGTCGTGCTGGGGGTAGTGTTTTAGGGTTTAGGGTAGTGCAGTGGTGTTTGTGTAGTGTGGGAGGTCATGCTGGGGGTATATTTAGGGTTTAGTGTAGTGCAGTGGTGTTTGGGTAGTGTAGGGAGTCGTGCTGGGGGTAGTGTTTTAGGGTTTAGGGTAGTGCAGTGGTGTTTGGGTAGTGTAGGGAGTCATGCTGGTGGTAGTGTTTTAGGGTTTAGGGTATTGCAGTTATGTTTGGGTAGTGTAGGGTGTCGGGCTGGGGGTAGTGTTTTAGGGTTTAGGGTAGTGCAGTGGTGTTTGGGTAGTGGGGGTGTAGTGTTTTAGGGTTTAGGGTAGTGCGCCCAACCAGCCACAATATCCGTGGACAAAGGGGATCCTGACTCTTTGGAACGCTCCGTCAATTGAATAATTTGGGTCAAGGGCCCTAACACGTCCAAGACCTATCAATTCCTTTCTTGGGATCCCTCATATACTTGGAGAAAAAGGTACATAGTTTCTCATCAATTTCAGGCGTGTGTGCCACCTTCCCCTTCAGTGAGGGCCTGGGGCATTCTCCCCTCATCCTATTCCTGACCTCCCTTTCAAGGGGTTGATGGATTTTCCCCACCACATACTCTGCCACTTTGGCGTCAGGTGTCCACTCTGCCGACCTAGGATGGTAAATTTGGGTAGGCTCGAACATGTCCGAGTGGACCCCGTCCCCAACCGGGGACTGAGAGGAATGGGACTCTGGACGCCAGGGACGCCCCGGGTCCTTATCCTCATCGGAGGAGAAATCGTCCTCCGATACACCCTCTCCCTCTAAGGGAAACCCGCCGTCGGGGTCTACAATAGTGGTGACAGTGTCACAATTTTCTCCGGGCCCCTCCTCCTCCCGGCAGGATGCATGTTTTAGCGTTTGCGCACTCTTGAGGAAGGTCTCCGTAAGTTTATCAAATCCTTTCAAGTGCACCGCGTTATGCTTAACGGCCCTTTTATTCCCCATCTGGGAGCTACTTGGACCCGCCACCACCAGATCTGGGTCACTGAACACCCCAGGGATGCTTTTCGTCAGCTTATCAACCTGATCCCTAAGAGGAGCCAGCGCCCTAGAAATAGCCAGAGAGAGGGCTTGGTCCACTGCTGGAGGGAGAAGTTGGGGGCCATTCCTCCTCCACTTCCTGGTAGGAGGAGTAAAAATGGTCTTCTGGAGAAGACATGATAGCAGAGGGTGTGAGCACAGAACAAATGCCCTTAAAATCCTTAAGGCAGCCCCCTCGCCGGTGCTCCAACAGCTGGGCTTTCCCCGAAGCTGTTATAAGAATAGATTGAGGCGCAATACCAATTACCACCACCAGGTGGCGCTGGTCACTAACGTGGCCATGTGGGTAAATCACCGCGTAGCGGTGTCAAAATTAGGCGAGGGTTGGTCGGGAATCAAGCGGACACTAAAGGAGTGACCGGATTCCCAAACGCACGTAAAGACCAGCGGGAGCGCTCGACGGAGCTGCCTTGCTCGGACCAGACGCGCCTGACAGGATCTCACCGCGCGCAGAGCACACAGCGGGAGAAACTGCGAGGGGGAGAACGCGCTCGGGCAAGAGCCTGCTGCGCAGGGAATATGAAACAACACCAAGGCAATAATGCTAATAACGTGCACAAGAAACCGCTATACAAACAGCAACAACGTCAGATTAAGCCAAGAATGTAAGGAATGCACTTAACTGACGAGCAGTGAAAGAAAGAGGAAGCGGAAGGGACGTCACGATATTATATACGATGGACTGTGATATGATTGGACTATAGTTGCCTTGGAGACTACCCCTAATGGTTCATGGGTTGTGTAGTCTTTTGTTTAATGATTGTTGTGTTACGTTTTCTTTGAACTGCTATGCAAATAAAGTGAGGAAAGATATGCATAATCCTCGCCTCCGTCCTGCCATAGAATTCATTAAACTTTATTTGATCTGATTTAGAAACATAGATCATAAAAGTGTACATAAAAACAGTAAATCCTCTTTCCTAATACAATACAGTGAGAATTAATTAAAACCAGTAGGTAAAAACAGGTGTTACAAAGCCCGGTTCAGAGCAACTTCAGGTTAACAGAATCGTAAAGTTCAATGTTTCGCAAGATCAATCTCATGTACTTCGTGCAAAATACGCAATAAGGGGTCCAAGTAAGATGTAACGCTCCAATACCTGACCAGTTTGCACTATATAAAACTGCAGAAAAAATAAAAATAAAAAGTGTTTTGCACACTACTGTCATTGGGCTATATGTGGGCTACATCTGGGTGATATTTGTGCTACATTTGGGCTCTTTTTTCTCTGGTGGCCATCTTGGGAGACTTATTTGTTATGAAGTTTCCTAATTTCGTCATTTACTGCAGTCTCCTCAGTAGGAAATGCTTTCAGTTTTTACTTTGATTCCATCAAGAAGGCATTCAGATGTGTCACACATTTGCCATAAATTCAGAATATTAGCACTCTAGTTGTTCATTAGATCACTGTAGTAAAGCTACTGCTCACCAGGGAGTTAACTGGAAGTCTACTTCTGGTATTGAAAGTGATTGTTTCAGTCTGCATGTCAGAATTTTCTAATGAAATAGAAGAGGATTTGAGATCTCACTTAAAACATGCCCTACATTTTCTTTCTGCAGCACTAACCATAATTTCTATGGCAAAATGAACCCCCTCATTTTGTTCCTTTTTAAATTAAATGTTTTAAGTGTTACCAGTTTATTCCAATCAAGATGGCTTCAGGTGTGCCATACTTTTGTCATAAGTAAGGCTGTTAGCACTCTAGTTGTTCTTTAGAACACTCTGGGAAGTTGCAGTAGAACACAAAGGCATCAACTGATAGGCTGCTCCTGTTGAAATATAACAGGAAGATATTTGAGATCTCACTTAAAACATGTCCTAATTTTTCTTTCTACAGCACTAACCATAATTTCTATGGCAAAATGAACCCCTCATTTTGTTCCTTTTTAAATTAAATGTTTTAAGTGTTACCAGTTTATTCCAATCAAGATGGCTTCAGGTGTGCTATACTTTTGTCATAAGTAAGGCTGTTAGCACTCTAGTTGTTCTTTAGAACACTCTGGGAAGCTGCAGTAGAACACAAAGGAATCAACTGACAGTCTCTGCCCTTGTTGGATGTACATGTTTTACTGAGAATGTCAGACTTCATTCTCACATGACTGAGAAAGATAATGTGAATTTACAGAAAATATGCTCTCATTTTAGCTTCTGGAGCACCTTCCAAAACTGTATGGGACAAGCATGTGAAAATAGTTTTCTCTCAAACATGATTCATGATATCCCAGCAGACGGTTTTTCACAGGGTAAAATCACCTTAGAACACACCACAATTCCTGAAATTAGTATGGTACCATCAACAAATGAATTCTAATGTAACTAAAGTCTGTTATCACCCTTTATAGTTCTCCTTTTGGTAACCCTCAAAATCTTCGATTCACTACAATGCATTTCAATGGGGTACTATCATTTATATTGGTCCCAAGATGGCTGCCAGCAATTCCAGGATGAAGTGCTGACAGCCAATCAGATCTCACGATGACATGTGTGGTTAGGCTCCGCCCAGATATATATGTGTTTTCTTTTTCAAATTTCTCAGGAACTACTGAACAGATTTACACCATTTAAGCAAAAGGCACGACTCTGAACCAAGGCCTACCTTTTTGCCAAATTTGGTGTAATTCCGTTCAGCAGTTCGGGCTGTAGCTGCGCTGAAAGGTTCCTATGGAAAATTGCATGGGGAAAACACGTTTTGGGACCCCCCTATTTTCTCGGCCCTCACTTGACGAATCACCCCGAGACTTTCAGGATAGGAGCGGACCGGAGCGGGCCACGAGTTTTGAAAATTTCGCGAAGATTCGTCAACCGGCGCCAAAGTTATTTCAAATAGAATGTTGCGGATTTCCTATGGAAAATAGGTCCTAACTATAACTATCTACTGGCGACCGCCAGTAGATAATATATATATATAGCCAAGAAACCCCTAGGGAAGAACCATCCGCCTCACCTGATGGTTGAGAATGAAGGACCCCGCCTCTGCTTCGAAGATGTCACCCCGCAAGGGATGTCAGACCACTGCGTGTCGAACATTCAGCATGCAGCACCCCGTGTCAGCTTGGAAGGAATTCTCCTCTGATTTGTAGGGGGGAATAAGGGTCTTATATACTAGAGTGGTCACTCCAGGGTTTCTTCTAGAATCGATATGTTTTTAAAACAGTCATAAATGTTTTGAAAACAATCATAAATGTTTTTCCAAACAAATGCAATCATACACAGCGGGCTGTTGGCCAAGGATGAAAAAAGTGGTGACCCTAATGCAGAATAAATATACCGTCCCAGAGGACATGTTTATGTACGTCAGGGATTATGATAGCCTGGTGTCAACAAGACAGGAGCAAGCTACTAGGTAAAAGGTCACCTGTTCAGAACCGTTATTGTTGTGTAGATGGGACAATGTATGTAAAAAGGGGGCATACATGACAGGACTATCCTAAAAGACATGACAGGTGCCTGTAACACCTCACAGATCAGGTCAATCGAGCAAAGATGATCTTCAGTTCCCACAGCCGATGCTGAGGAAGCGTTTGAAACATTTAAAGCCTGTGTGCCTGTAGGAGAGCCGGTATCCAATCCAACAGGAGCTGAAGCATCCCGTGGTGGCTCTAAGAATGCCGACATCAACATGGGAATACGCTGAGGACACTGCAGTACGTGGGCAGTTAACAACTCCAGCAATGCATCCATGTTCAGTGGCGCAACCGATGGAAGTGTTAGACAGAGGTCCAACACACATTCATGTCCGCAGAACAAGCAGTGGAGGACATGCAAAACACAGTCAATCCAGACTGGTCAGAATGATAGGAACCAAGACTTGTTTAGTTCCCGAAGTCGAGGTGTGCCCAGATGGAGTACCATGCGATCATGGTAACGTTGCTCCAAGATCATTTTTTTCCATCTCCTTGGTGACTGGGACGTCCATTGCGTAGCAGAAAAATTTCAATCAGTATTTCCACTACCAGTAGCAGGATTAGTGGAAGTCCTCCAAAAATGCTTCCATATACGGAGTGTATAAAAGCTGGAATCACTCCGAAGACTGTCTGAAAGGTGCCTAACAGTCTAGAACATATGGACTTAAACATGTCTGATATTCTTCGTATCAGACATGTTAAAGATACACTGTACCATTTCTCTGAAATGGAAAGGGCAGTTAGTTCATACCACTGCCTGTATCTCAGCTGAGTACCTTTCAACCTGAAGATCAAAAGTCTCTTGGGCTGAGGTTAAGGGCATCATTTTTTGTAAAAGCATGGCTTTCATTTGGCTCAGAGTGTCAAACCGTATAAAGGAAACATTCAACGAAGGCCAAAATGGCGCCTCCCTAACTGTGTGGGTTGGTGGAAACAATATTTGCATTCAACAAGTAACCCTGGAACTTACGGTGACTAGATATGCGATGCCTGGAAGCATCCGGCAACAACCTTGATCATTCAGCATTAAGTAACTCCCATTTGAGAGCAGCCTGAACACTGGATTAATCACGGCAGCTGGTGACCCTTTCAAATGACAGAACAAGTTTGCAACTGAACTGTTACAGGCCCGTGAAGCATCATATCCTGGCAAATGAGAGATCCACTCAAAGAATTCTCGCAGTTTGTACCGCTGAGAAACACTTCAGTGTACCCATTCCTGCATCTAAATCTCTATGGTAATTCCCAAGATTCATGGAGGAATTCCCTACCCATTGCTTCATACCTGCTTACCTCGTGGTGTTCTAGGCAATATTGAAACTAGAAAGTTGTTACTGGCAATGTTATATGGCCATGAATTAACCATTCTGTGGACGGTGACTCTGAAACGGTGAAAGGTAATTGATTTAATTTTTCAATGCGCAGCATTGTATATTTCGCATCCCTATGTGCCATTGTTGTCTGCTTTTCAGTCAAATTATGTGCAGAGAACAGAGACGTACTGTTGATATATCACCAGGGCACATACCCAGAGCGCAATGATTGTAGCATCCAGCTTAATGACACAATAGAACGTAACTGTGATTTTCTGTGTTGTAAGATGGACAGATCCTGTTCCAGTATATCTATAGCATAAGATACAATGTTGCCCAATGAATACATTCTGGATGTCAGTGTGGTCATACCATTGTTAACCACAGCCAAAACCCTTTCTAAGTTAATTCTGTCAATTTCACGTAATCTCTCTGCACCTTCCTGTTGAGAGATTTTCCAAATTTCATTATAAACAGCGTATAAGAAGCGTTTCTGTCGTGGCTTTCGGGGTCCTAGCAAAAAATCCCTAAGATCCATATCATCTGAGAGTAAGGACAAGTTTTGTTTCACCTGTGACAGTGTTGAGGTTTTTAGCCAATCGAGGCATAATTTCCCAACATTGTTTGATGTCACCACCCCCGGATGTTATTGTTGTACATAGCGTTAGTCAGGCATAAGGATACTAAACCCTTAGGTAGTACCCCTGAATCTTGACTGACACCTATTTGTGTTGATAGGCCAAACCAACCATCCCTTCCAATTGGGATCTGTTGAATTGTATAAAATGCCATGCATGATGTCATCGAATGTACCCTGACCATTTTCTGTATAGTTTTGTCATCCCTCAAAGTGTGAAAGTGAGGTAATACGAGGTGTGTTCAAGTCCTTAATCTTGGCTAACCCAAGACAGGAAGTCTGTTGCACAGTGTTGTTCAGGAAAATAATCTGTTGTGGTATAAATAAATAGTGCCTCAGTTCCCTGAACCTGCCATTCCTAAAAACCCCAGACAGATTTTATGTCTATAGTATCTTTCCATAAGTCAAAACCCTGTTCAGCCAGTTGGGCAATAAAGGATGCAGAGTATATCTGTTTCGTGTTAGTGAGCATACTTTTCTTCGCAGATGTAGGTGCAAGCTTATAATAATATGAGTGTGGATCTGATGTATTAAACCCAGAAAAATAAGCAAACTTTTGTGCAAACATTTGTGAACTACCTTTAGGTGGTGTTGGGCAATGTTCCCATTGGTGATATGTGAAACCATTATGTGGTGCACTTGTTTTATGCAGAAAGTGATGACCATAATGTAGGTAACAGTACATGGTATCAAAATCAGACTTGTCATCAAACATTTCATTTTTCATAAATGCTGCAGACAGTTCTAAATCAGACAACATACTATTAACAGTTTCAAGATCTCAGACGTCAGAGTATGTACTGGAGGTGATGATATCATTTAAAGACATTTTGAATACATGTGGTATTTTAAAAAGTTCAATGGGACCAAATACATCATATGAAACTCTATCCCAAACTATTCCATCAGGAACTGAAACTGCTCTAATGTTCACATAGGACAGGTCTCTCTGTTCACGATGAGATGACGTATGAGGTTTCAGTACCTAGTTCACATGTGATACTGCGGAGCGTTCTGGGAGATAGTTTCCATTCACGAGCAAGAAAAAGACAGTCACTAAACCTATCCAGAAGAGTATGAACAGTATGCCAGTTGCTATCCAGAGCTATAGCTATGGTGAGACTAGGTATGTCTTTTTCAGGAAAATGTAGAAATCATAAAGTTGTTTTTTGTAGGAAAATGGAGCTGGCGGTGACTCAGGTTCACTTGGATCCAGAGAAAATGTGTCAAAATCGATGAAGTAGCCAGATGCAGTTCGATCTATCTTTGGTAGCTCAGCAGGTTTTGTAGAACTTGCAGACGTCTCCTGTAGAGGAGTATTGATGTAGATGTCGGTGTTAGGCCGAATCGATATCTGTATTTCATTTGTGCTTTGATGTTCAATTTCACTAGGAATGAGTTCCATTTCATTGTTGGTAACTCCATTACTACGTATAGAAGACTCTTAAAATGTTATCGGTCTTTCTGTCTGAACCGCCTGTATGGTAGCGAGAGGAGATCGGCGGCTACCCAGGAGCCCATGCGGCCTGCTATTCAGTATCCGCCACATAGAGTGGTTTGATCAGATCAATGGATACGAATCTCTTTTCTTTCTTGCCGGAAAGAGGCAGAAGAAGTACTGTTCTTGTTCCTTCGTCAGCCAAGACAGTTACAGCCTTCCTGTAGGATGGCCCAAATTCTTTCTTGTCCACAATCTTTTCTCTGACCAGATCCCCGACTTTTGGGATCCAGGCAGGTCTTGCTGTGACTGTTTTTACTTCCCCAGTGGTGGTGCGTTACTTGGACGTTGCTTTGTAGAGCCCGGAATTCACTGAGTTCCTGTAAAACAGCCAAACGTTTATTGATGTCAAATGGATTTTCATCCGCCACAGTGCTGCCACAATCAAGGTCAGATACCCACATTCTCGTCCCAAATAGGACTTCGTAAGGGGTGATACCTCCTAGAGAACTTCTTGGCATGTAATTAAGTGCCCTATGGACCCCATATAGGTGATTGACCCAACTACCACTCAAACCTAATACCCTTGCTGTTAAGGATTGCTTTAAGTCTTGTTTTTTCCTTTCCACAACAGATTCTCCCTCAGGATGATACGGAGAGGAGTACCGCAATATAACAAACAAACTTCCCATGGCTTCCTTTTAAGCCCTAGAACTAAACGAGGGGCCACGGTCAGAATGTAATGTGCCAACTGCAAATGTCCCTATGAAGTCTCGCAAATCCTTTTTTAACAGTTCGGGCGTCAGCCGAGCACTGAGGCCAAACCCTCAGGAATCTAGAGCATGAATCCACTGCCACCAAGATGTACTTGTAAGCCCCATCAGATTGTAAGGGGCCACAGTGGTCCAAATAGACACAAGCGAGAGGTCTGTCTGATATTAGTAGTGGTGTTTGCGCCGGACATGCTACGGTGAAACCCTTCATCTGCTGACAGATGTCGCACTTAAGGGCAAATGCTTTTCTCTGTTTTGTTAAACCTGGCCACCAATAACGTTGTTTCAGTAGTGAAATCGTCACGGTAATCCCTGCATGTGCAGAACCCAGACCCTCGTCTGCAGCTAGAATGAAACCTAATCTGCGATCCATGTTTGGTATTGCTCTATCCCCCACTCCTGGAATTTGAGCATACAGAATGTTTTTTGCATCTAACTTGTAGGAGTACTTGAGTGGAAAGCCTTTTTGACACTGCTGAGCTGTTTTTGTGTGAAGCAATGACAGGTCCGTGTATTTTCGTGCTAGAATGAGTGATTGCAGCTACGGCAGCAGTTCGCACTGTTGCCTTGGCGACTTCATCAGCCAATGAATTTCCTTTAACGTGAACGCCATCACATTGATGACTCAGCGTGTGTATCACATGAGCTCTTGGCAAGTCTTTTTTCAGCTCTGCCACTTGCTCCCAAAGCAATTTGCGCTTTATTGTACAACCTTTTGAGTCTTTAAACCCATTCTGACCCCAGTACTGAAGATATTCATTGTACGACTATAATTGTGGGGAATTCCCGATCCGTTTGTATTAGTGCCAGTAATAGGGCTTTTGATTCTGCCAGCTGGGCAGTCTCCTAGAGACTGTGTCCTCGTACTGCTAGGATGGAATTCGCTTTCCTGCGGACTTCCTTTTTTCAATTGCACAAGCTGCACTGTATTGCTGTTTACTTCCTATGGCCGGCTGAGCAGAACCGTCAGTGTAAATAATATATTCATACTGATCCAGAGGCATTATTTAATTTGGGAGAGGGTTTTCTTGTTCGTTCTGCAGAAATGCTTGTGTTTTCAGTGTAGAATCAAATTTGTAGTCTACATCTGTTGCAGTGAGAGAATTAGCCCATTGTATCCATCGCAGATGTAAAGCTTTCACATTTGGAACGCTTGCCTTTGTAACAGTCTCTAAGCTGGAGTTACGACAATTATTTGCTTCCCCTGTGTCAGTGCTCTTTCTCTCAGTACAGCTGTCTGTACTGCTATTAAAATCTTTTCAGTGGATGCAAAGCGCATCTCAGCGTTTGTGTACAAATGTGATTTGTATGCAATGGGTACTGTTTCGCCTTCATTGAAGGTTAGGTAAGTATACCCTGATTGCCCCAAGATTACAAGGATCACCAGATTTGTAGTATTTACAAGTGTGTGTATGTGTTTGGAAGCTATCATGTCAGCTTGTAACGAACAAAGGATATCCGTGTGTTCCTGTATCCAATATCTAATTGAAAAATCAGGTCTGATTAAATCGTAGAAAGGTTTTACTTTTTCTGCGTAATCCATAATGTATGTTCTGCCAAGATTTAGGAATCCCAATATTGATTGTAAATTTTTCAGAGTTTTTGGAGGTTGGAGCAGTGCACACTTGTCTAAAAAGTTAGCTGCTAGGCTTTTTCCGTCACTTGATAACTTGTATCCCAAAAATTGGACATTGAGGTGGGCTATTTTTGATTTTTTTAAGTTGAATTTTTAGCCCTTAGAGGTGAATCCCAAAATGATGTTGCTCACCCTGGTCAAATGATCCAATAAATCATCATCCATCAGATAAATATCATCTACATAGGACAATGCCTCCTCATCAAAATTTTGAAGCAACTCTGTTACCCTAGCTGAGAACAACCCGGGGCTATTCTTATACCATTGGGCTGTCGACAGAATTGACGCTGAGAGCCGAGGGATGAGAATGCTTTCAAATATCTGCTTTCAGGAGCAATATTTTGGCAGAAAAATCCATTTGAGATATGTAGTGTCATTTTGTATTTTCTCCACACAATGTTATTCATTAATGCGGCACCGTGTGCATTCTGCACAGCAAATGTCTTAGTGCATGTATGTAAATGTTTGTAGTATAAAACTAGACGATATGAATTATTAGGTTTCATTACGGGAAACAGAGGATTATTCATTGAAGAGGTGAAATTTTCTATTACACCTTGGTATTCAAGTTGATCTAAGATCTCCCTGAATAGTTTTTTCGCTTCTTGTTTTATTGGGTACTGTCTCTCTGGAAGTGTAGTTGTTTTTACTGGGATTACTTGGTGAGGTGACTCAGTATCCAACCCTACATGGTTGCGATATAATGCAGGAGCAAGGGCTACCGCCCATTCCTGCGTGTATGAATGTTTTAGTGATACTGGAACGAGGTTGGAAAAGGCCGGTAAAATTACTGTTTCTCCCTTTGGGCACTCCATAACAATTTCAGATGACCAATCTTTTTCAGCCAAAAGGATGTCATAGCCATAAGTCAGGTTCTCCCAATAGAGACCTTTAATTTTTCTGGGTTTGTCCCCCTCCATTTGGAGTGTTATTTCGTATAACAGGTGTGGGACACTTACCCTAATATCAGGTGTCTCCACTGTGATATGTTCATTCAACTCCGCTGTCACCAGAAATTCCATAAGGTTCTGGTGAGCTTTTGTTGCTTCTGCTGCGCTGCCTAGCATCATCAGAGCCCATTCCCCGGTCATAAGTTGAGTCCTCAGTATCCTTGGCATTTCTTACTTTAAGGCCAGCTACCTTCTTCTTTTTAAATTGAGGTTTTATCTTCTTTTTTGATATTATAGTCTGAAGTACGATGTGTATCTCTGGACTTTGTATGTTCTTCTTGTCTGTGTTCTGACCGTCCTTCCCTCTTGGAGTGTTTTGATGAACCCTGAAAGGAACGAGAGGAACGTGTATCAATATCCTGATACCTGTCAGGTTTTTTAATGTTATCACGATTCCTAAGGTTGTACCGCCTTTCGGAGGCATCCTGTTGAGGATACCCACCCCTTGATTGTGATCTATTCTCTCTTTTCTTTTGTGTTATTACTGTCCCATTTCCTCTTAGAAGAATCAGGTGCTTGCTTGGTGCTATCCTTTTCAGGTCCACCCATGAGTTGAGGTTTTGTTGCACTAGCTCCTAAATTATCTCTACCTAATTCGGCGTATGTATCTTCGATATCTCTAATTTTAGGTAATTCACGCTCCTGTTGTATAGGAGTTAAATCCCTCAAGCGTTGACGTATCATCACTGCTGCTACCTCCCCTTTTATGTTAGCCAGCATAATAGTTGATACCTGGGCAAAATTTCCTAACAATTTCATCCCGAAATTCAGAGCAGGTTCTGCTCCATACTCATTCTGTCTCAATACATCTGGTATTACTGCTATTGAAGGGATACCATGTGTTCTTGTATAGATGGCAGCGACATCTGTACCCCAAGAGGTACAATTCTCTATCTGGTGAGCTATCCCCATTAGAAAGCAGATTGTTAGCATTCTATGTTTTTCTTGATGGCTTGTGTGTGGGGAACACTGCCTCTAACTGTGTTATTTTCTGAGCTATCCAGAATGGCATTTGCTCGCATTTAGTGGGCATTTTACCCATAACTGCGTTTAGTGTTTGTGGAGTTATTTTAGTTGCGGACCCCTGTATTTGTCCTGCTGGTGTAGCCCTAGTTGGCTGAAGTGTGAGTGTTCTCATAACAAACTGTGTCAGATTTCTGTAACGTTTTATTATTTCTTTGTGTAGTGGGGCGTAATTCTTCTACCGGCATTGTGTCAATGTTTGGATGCGGTGTGCAAGCCGCCAGGACCGGCCAAGTGGCTCCATCTCTTCCCAGTGGACCGAGTCTCACTTTATCTGTTGTGTGTGGGGGGGGCGCCTTTAAAACAGTTTATGTGCTCCTGGTAGGTGAGCGGAACTTCAATGTCCTCATATGGACAATATTCCTCTGGTATTTCACCTTCAGTGTAAGAATGAAATGTATTTGTCCGTGCATCTGCTGGTGGGAATTGTTTCACTTTAATTGAGTTGTTAAACATTGACTTTGTGTACATTTATATAGATGTGCAGACTCTTGCTAGATTAAGCCACCAAGTGGGGCTTAACAAATAGATGTTTAAGAAATTTAACTAAGTTTAGTAAACGAAATCCCTTGTAGGTACCTTTACTCAAACATTTATGCATTTGCCCAAACCTTCAAGGGTATATTGGGTTTCCCACTAGGTTGAAACAACCATAAGGCAGAAACAGGTAAAAACGAGTATAAGCACCAACAGAGTAAATGGATGGTAGATTTCTACCATAGTGCTAAAACAATGACTATGTGCAAGCATATAAATACATGACAGTAATAACGCGTACTCCTGTGATGCAACCCTAACTAGATGTACCTAAGTGTACCTAGCATGTATGGAGGTGTAGAACCAAGAATCTCCCTAGGATGAAGCTAACCCCATTACCTGGTGTGAGAGAATGAAGGACCCTGTCTTGGTCTCGAGATGGACACCCCGCAAGGGATGTCAGACCACTGCGTGCTGGAGTGTCTGCGTGCAGGAACCTCAGCATCTCGCGTCAGTGTGTCAGCATGGAAGTCTTTCTCCTCTGCCTGCCCCAGCAAAGATATGGTGTATATATATTATATACCTGAAAGGTACCCCAAGGGGTTCTACCTTGCTGTGTCAAGTCGGCCGAGGATGTCAGAAGGGATGACCCTTATACATAGTTATTATGCAGAAGATGGTAATCCTGCTGTGATTCTGAGAATCCTCATGCATAATAAATCAGGCTAGTTTTCTGGGAAAATCACCCAACATTTATGCAGCACCTAGCTAGGTAAAAGGTCATTACCAAAAACCGTTATATAGTACAATGGCAGGGAAATGTAGGTGAAAAGTTAGGTTACTACCCAGGCCTATATTGGGGTACATTACAAAACATAACACTGGTGTATCTTAATTTCTCTGATATTTCTACCATTATTTTACAAAGGGCTACCATAATACGCAACGGTGGAGACCTCAAATCTGTACAAATATTAAAATCACTGAGAGTTTCTGCCATGATTTTCCTTGTAATGGCAGTGCCATTAATGTTCACCCATTTTAGGCTTATGCCATTTCTGCCCTGTGTTTCGATTTGGTTTGTGATTTGTAAGCCATTTGACCTCAAGATATTTATGTAAAAGGCCACTGTCAAAAAGGAGTGGTCACTGAAAACATTTGGGGTAATATCAAAAGATTCTATTAATCAATGGCCACTTTCAGTGACCAGAATATGGCCAATAGAGGAACTTCTGCCATTCCCATAGTACTAGTGATAGCCTTGCCATTTGTGGTGTTCTAATAATTTCATGCTATATTTAAAAATAATTTCATTTAATGCCTCTCCATATGGGTTGTGCAAAAAGTGCGTCATTTCTTCCCCATTAGTTTTTATGTAGCCACAGCATTTGGATCCCCTCCTATTGCATTGACTTAAATTAAAATCCCCTAACCATATTAGTATATAATCATGCTTAAAATAATTTAAAATAATTCAACCTACCCACTTAAATCCATGATAGCGTTAACTATAGTTTTATCAGAAACATTGTTATAAACATTTATTAGGACCAGATTTAACTTTTCCTCCATTTGCAAATGGAGGAGTTGAAAGTAGGGGGAAGATGTACCGGATCTTTTCAATTTTTAATAGTGTAGTTATAGATATTAAGATGGCCAGGCCTCCCTTAGCCCGCGCTCCCTCTGAGTGTGTTGCCGGGGTTAGAAGCGAAGTAAAGCCCTCCACGTGAAAGTCGTCTATTGCCAATGTCTCTTGTAGGCAGACTAGGTGAGTTTGACAGACAGGCTGACGGAAGGAGACATGCTGACATGTGACGTGCGAGGCAGAGGCAGCAGCAGCTGTGTTTGGAGCTCGGAGCCCAGGATCCCAGAGCCTGAGCAATACCCCAATACCGAGGCTCAGTGGGGCTCAGCATTGTAATGCACATAACCAGCGAGAGGCTAGCAAGAGGCCAGTGGGGTATTGACCCCCCCGGGAGTGCGGCGTGCGGCTCGTGGCGCTGCCCTGACTGCTTTGGTGCTGTGTTCCGCGGTGTTCCACAGTGCTCCGGTGCTCTACAGTGAAAACCACAGCGAAAACATCCTACAGCCTACCAGCCCAGCGGGTGAACAGGCGGGTGAGCGGTGGTTAGAGCCACGGTCCTTTCTGTTTGCACGGAGGCAGTTGGTGTTAAGCCAGTGCGGCTTGTGCGTTCAGACTGGTCCACTACCCGCTCCCGCAATATCTACTTGATAATTCCTATATTTTTTATATTTGTTAAATTTTTGTCCGCTTCTCGCCTCCTTTAGCCTCCCTCAAGCCTGGCAGTTGGTCAGAGTTAGTTGAGTGTATGTGCCCTAGAATCCCTAGCAGGGTGCTGTGAGGCTGTGAGGCTTAGAAGTGCTGGAGCTATTGTGGGGGTTCAGGGGGGTTTGAAGATTGGTTTGTCTTCACCCTCGAATTAGCTCAAGGGGTTGAGGCTGCTGCCAACTATCATTTTGCCACTATTTCACTCCTGTTTTGCATTTTAATAGCACAATATAAGTGGTGCAGAATTCTCGTGCTATAACCCCATCTGAAGAGCCCTAGAACTTTAAAACTCCGGGTAATTGGCCTGAATCAGGAAAAAACCAACAAATCTTTATAGCCTCAAAAGGTTGGCCCTTATAATCTACAGTTCCGGAGGAGGAAAGGAAAGGAAAGGGGTTCTTAAAGTGAAGGAAGTGGAGTGGAAACGCACTCGCTCTTAGCTTAATCGGTGCAGTAGGAATACCCTTCCAATCCATAATATCCTCCGAGTACTCAACGCAATGAGGTTAGGCCGGCTGCGTGGAACATTGCCTCGACCCCAAATAAAGCGGCGGAGAAAGAACGGAGCGAATGGAGAAGGAACCCTACATAACAGTCTAAGTATTCCTGCAGGAGATATAGAACCAGAGTCAGACAATCTAGCAGCACCATCTTTAACTTCTCTTGAGGATGCCCAATATTCAAGAAGCCGTAGTGGGAGTAGTCAACCAACTATTACAGGATATTTAAAAAAAAAAACCTGAAAATGCAAACAAAGACCATGGAAAAGACACTATAGCCGGCAGAGCAGATGGAGCCCAAACATTTTCAAATAAAGCTGCAATAACGCAAAGCATCAGATCCAAACTGGGGTGCATGCCTGTTAATGCTATTTGCTATAGCGCATGTGTCACCCGAGGGCATCTCGGCGCTGTTGCCTGATACTGACCCATTTCTTTCAGGGAATAAGGAAGTGAACAGTAACTGCCTATTAGCTGATATTAGTCCCTGTACTTTACCTACAAGCGACAATGTGGTCCGTCCAACAGCAACAGCAAAAATCAATGGCCCACTCTTGGTAAAAGTTCAGGTTCACGCCCCCAGTGCAAAAATAGGTGGATCACAGTGAACAAGTTCATCCAGTGGACACGGAGGTGCAACAAATCTCGATTTTTCATCATCATCCATCTTGGAGATAAAGTCAGCAACTGCCCCTAATACAAGTACAACTCCTCGAATACATCAGGTTATTAGTCGAAATCTGAATAATTCTTTGATTAATATATCATCTGGCCCTGATCACAATTCAAGCGACAAGGTTTTTACGTCTTCTTCTGTTCGGATACCCTCTCTTGTCCTTCCCATTCAAGACATTGTCGGTGGCTGCCAAAATATGATACCCGAAGCCTTTCAAGCCCAAAGGTCTGTTGGGATGTCATTAAAATAGATACATCAAACCTAAACATGGAAACTGGTCTCATTAATAATGACCACAAGAAGACTTTTGCCCCAAACAAGCTTTCCATAGAGAATGCGCTTACTTCGAATGGTCAAAGCAAGGCTGAGCAAGCCAACTCTCTGATTAATCCTCTCAATTCAGCAGACTTATCACTATTAGAAAAATATGATGAAAACATTCGGGATGGCACACGTGCTCCAGAGAAGAAACTAAAAGATCCAGAAAACGGAAAATGGGGTAGTCTGCTTAGCACAATGGACACCATCACCAATGCTCTTAATTACCATTCTGTTAAATTGAACATCCAGGTGGACCTCTTAAACACACTGGCTCTCTATGTAGCCGGGATGGATACCAAGCTACTCCACCTATCAAACCTGGTAGTTAAGGCACAATCCGATAAAGATAACCAACTGATCTCATGTACTTGTGCTCATATGATTGATAAAACTTCAGAACTACCAACTATAGTAAGGTCTATGATGGCAGAGGTCAAGACAATGTCGGATAGAATTGTTGAAGGCAAAGCAGGCTTAATTGAACAAGATCACGGTCATCAACCAGACACTAAAGTCTTAATGGTGGGAATTCCAAGTGAAACTACGAATTCACAGGAAAAAAATGGGACCAGAAGAAAATCTACAAAAAACACAAAAGGCTCTCATAGCCGTAAAGACCAGCAACAGAAGACATTCTTATCTATAAGGAAGGAGAAAGAAAGTGAAAATCAATCAGTAAGGAATAAGATTATACAAAGCATCCCACAGAAATTTCAGGATTTGACGGATGGAAACGAACTCATTGAGCAATCACTAGTCTCAGATGTTAATGTTTCCCAAGCTACCTCTAATCTGGTCTCAACCTCTAATACAATACAAGAAGGTCTAACCAAAAGAGCAAGAAAAAGACTAAGAAAAGCCCATAAAAAAACAAAGAAACTAAAGAAATCTACAAACGTCAGCCCGCAAACCAAGCCTAATCCAAAAGAAATCTTTCCAATCTTTAAATTTTTAGAATCTCGTTGGTGCGAAACAACGGCTGGGCTAACTCCTTGCACAAATGGATTAGCCGTGTAATCTTTTCCCGTTGATGCAGGTCATTGAAATTGAAATTGAAAAGGCTTTTATATAGCGCATGGCTACCCGGAGGCATCCCAGCGCTGGGCAGCTAAGAGCAGGACAATCATCTAGGGGAAAAGCCATGTTTTTAGTAACTTTCGAAAAACAAGGTGATTGGATTCCTTATGGAGGTGAAGGGGGAGGGAGTTCCAATACTTGGCGGCGTTGTAAGAGAACAGTCGAACCCCGCTTCTAGCTCTCCGAATCCTGGGGACTACAACCAGATGACGATCGTCTGAGCGAAGGCTCCTGTTAGCGCGATAGGGACAAACCATGGAGCGATTGATAGGGGGGGCTTTTCCAGCTCGTGATTTGTGCACAATGCACATAGCCTTGAAATAGACTCTCTCTCTAATGGGCAGCCAGTGGAGAGATTTCAGGGCAGGTTTGCCGACTGGCCTCTCGGTACGTCCAGAAGAATTCTGGCTGCCCAGTTTTGGACTGTTTGAAGCTTTGTGAGGGTTGCAGCTGGGGCTCCGAGGTACAGAGCATTACAATAGTCCATGCGGGACAAAATGAGTGCCTGCACCAAGATCTTCCTTGCCTGGGCAGGGAGAAGGGGGAGTACTTTGTGGAGTGCTTTTAGAATGCCATGACATGAGGCTGCTACATTGCGGGCCTGTGCTTTAAAAGTCAATTCATGGTCCAGCCAGACACCCAAGCTTTTTATTTGACTCTTGGGGATGGGTGCCGGACCTAGCACAACTGGCCACATGAGGGTAGAGTCAAACAGGGATGGGTTCCCTAAAGTCATAATCTCCGTTTTTCTCCATTCAATTTCAAAAAGGAGGTACTCATCCAGTTGAAAACCTCCTTCAGACAGGTCGAAAGGTTGGGTCATGAGCCTATAATGCCACAACCAACCAAAGCATCTAATTCTCAAGTGCTAGGACAAGGCTCAGTCCAACGAGGGTGTTGCGACCAGCGGAGTGCAGTACAAAATGTGGTCAGAATGAAGTGGGCCAACAATGCTGCCTTACCAGAAAATATTCTAACCAACATAAAGCCTCCGGTGTCTTCAGGCCCACCTGACGAGGAAAACACTGGACCAGGTGACGGGAACACTCAAGGCATGCAGTTGCCACCTGAGAGCAATGGTAACATAAAAAAGGGAAAACCAGTGAATAACAAATATCCTGTCTCCTCTATGGAATTAATATTCACTCCATGGTACATTTCAAGGGGCCCTCATGATATTTTGCATCATGGTAATATTCTGAAATTGCTGAATTCAATCCCAGAGCTTAAGGACTTAACATCGGATGACTTAGATTTGGTTGCATTCAAACAAGATCCTAACAATCCTACTGAAGAGGTGTCTTTTCAACTTGGCACTATGATGAGACCATTTTTAAAATTCTAGAGCACTGCTCACAATTTGAGAAATGGGGCATCGAACTATGGAAATGCAATGAAAATCAATATCCAACTTTATTGATTCCAAAGCAAACAACAAAGAGCCCTGTTACAATAAATGTTACAACATCTATAATTCCAGGAGGTCATAACACGGTTTTAAAAGGAGCCATAGGTCCGCCATTTATTCCGGCTCTGTCATCTGGGTCAAAGTTACAAGCTGCAACTCGGGTACTTGAGTTTGTGAGGAGTTAAAGAAAAATACAGCACTAACTGATGACTGAGCCTGGCTTCCAAAAATACTCCCAAAATGGAATACTAGAGAGCAGGAATGATGCTTAAAAGGTTTAACCAACGAAATAAAATCTTTTTAGATTTGCTCTTGGAACACCAATGGCCTTAAAACCCTAATAGAGGATCAAGATACAGTAAAAATTTTAAGGGATTTTGATGTTTTAATGTTTCATGAAACATGGAATGTGCATAAAGAACCTCTTATTGGATATTATGAGTATTCAAATATCGCTTCCCGCACATCTGCCTTTGGTCGCACAAGCGGCGACTTACCTAATTTTGTGTCATTAACCCTGGATATTAAACATTATGAAATCGAATTCTGTGTATTAAAATGGACTTCAAACGACCAATAATTTTTATAAATGTTTATCTAAGTTCAGAAACCACAGTCAAATCATCCCAATTCACTATACTTTGGAAAGTAGTCAAAATCTTGTATCATGAATATCCAGCCACTATGCTAATCATCTTAGGAGACTTTAACATGCATCTGCTCGCCAAAAAGCACGCTAATAAACCCAGTAGAGTGCTAACACAGATGTGCCGTTCCCAGCTCAATAAATATAATCTTATGTTACTACATGAAGACGCACAAAATTCCAATAAGAGTGTACCTACATTCAAAAAGTCAGGTCAACTCTCCATTATTTATTATTCCATAATTTCGAAGGAGCTGATGTCCTCTTTTCACGATTATCATGTGATCCCCAGGATAGAAAGTGACCACAATCCAGAAACAATTTCTCTGGTCTTATCAGTTGCCCATTTGCCCGATGCAAGATCCATGGTAACAGGAACAATGGCTTTCAGCCTGAAACGGCTAGTGTGGGACTTGAGAAGTCAGATGGAAATATTGGAATTTTTAGAACCTGCAATTTCTAAGGCGCTAACTGAGAAAGGACAAGGGAAGTCAATGGTAAGATATTTGGCCATGGCTTTGCGCTTCCCTTTTGGATCGCTTTCCTTCTTCAACTACATCAAGAGGGTCCAGTATAAGGTCTAAAAGATCAGGAAGGTTTACAAATAGGTTACTCCAACAAAAGAGAGAACTTAACAAAGCAATAAGAGCCACCTATAGAAAAACGAATTGAGCCATAAAAACTTGGGAATTTCACAAATTATAATGTCTGAGAAGTTCATAAAAAATTGAAATATGGAAAGCCAAACATACGTACTATGAGGGAATATGGGCTAATTTGCACTTTGCCTGCAAAACAAAAAATTTGAAAGAATTTTGGGGCATAATAAAAAATCTTGGAAATGGTAGTAAAAGAGTGAATAGTGCTAATATCTCTGAATCATGCTGGCATCCTTTATTTTTAACCTATATGGGGCCACTTCAGATTCAACTTTTACTAATAATATCGTTTTTCAAAAGCTAAGCCTGTTGAACATTAAAGAAGGTGGAACACTCAGGAACGAACAATATCATACTAAAGCTGAGCCACAAGTCAATGAGATATGGCAAATAGAACAAGTAAGAATGGCAATAAATAGGATAAGATCGAATGGTGCGCCAGGCCCCAACGGACTTCTGAATTCAATTTTTAAAGCGAAGATAGATCTTTGGACAGAGATTTTAACAACTTTGTTTAATGATGTTATTAAAACCAAAATGGTCCCCGAGTCATGACAGGAATCTACAAAAGTGGTCCTCAAGATAATCCAGCAAATTATAGGCTGATCGCCCTAACAGATGTGAAAGCAAAAGTCTTCTCTAGCTGTCTGCTGAATGACTTGGAAGAATGGGCCGCAAAAGAAGATCTCATTCCAACATTTCAAACCGGTTTTCGACGGGGCGAGTCAGCGTCCACGAACTTGACTGTACTGACTCTACTGGCCGAAAGAGCAAAGTATAAGAAACAAAAGTTATACATTTGTTTTGTCGACCTTAAGGCCGCTTTTGATTCCGTCCCCCGTAATTTACTCTGGGCTAAGTTATCTGCATGGGGTATCCCGACACAACTGCTTGACATGATTAAATTGTTATATAATAATACATGGGTCCAGGTTAAAGTCGGAGACGGTAGATGTACAACTCGTCGATTTGAAACTAGTAGTCTTAAACAAGGTTGCATCTTGGCATCATGTCTTTTTAATCTTTTTATGGCTGACTTACCATCACACCTAAAGATGTCAATGCCCACTCGCCTACCTTCCCAGGTCAAGATATTAAATACTTACATTATGCAGATGATACCGTACTGTTAAGTCACACTGCTATAGGCCTCAGAAGATTAGTTGATTAATTTAATAATTATATATCTGTTAATGGTTTACAAATGAATACCAAGACAAAAATAATGACGATTGGTGGTACAAAACTAGACAAGAGAGTATGGAAGATTAACAGATTATATATTGAAACTGTGAAATTCTAAAAATATTTGGTGATTACATTTGATGACAGACTGTCTTTTAAACAGCATTTTATCAACCAAAAAGCAAAAGCTACAGCCTTGTCCTTTGCTTTTAGAAAATTGAGAGATACGCTGGCATGTCCAAACCATGAGCATTTACTTAAGATAATGAAAGCAAAGCTGATTCCCTCTCTGGCTTATGGTTCAGTGATTTTCCAAGGTAAAGGCTCGAAATCTCTCGATAACCTACAAATAAAAGTTTTTGAATCTGTTCTTAGGGTTCCAAAGTATATCGGGCACGCTAATGTGAGATTGGAATTTGGTCTAAAAAGACAATCTCTGGTAAGACAATCTGCTTTTTTAAAGTTGTTATATTCTTTTTTCTGTTCAGAGCAGGGCTCTCTTGCGAACCAATGTTGGCAGGAGATAATGAGGTACGAGCATGCTAAGGGCTGGAGAGCTTATTTAACGGAGAGTTTAACAAGTCTCCGCCCTTTGAAGATGTAACCAGGAGTAAAGTGATGTTTAAACAGGCAATAAATTGCTCAGCTAATTTTCTATTGATTCTTTTGGATAAGCACGAGTTCGCTAAAAAGAGACACTCCTGGTCAGTTATTAATTCATTCATTAAATTACAACCTCAGCCGTACCTCACACAGTGGCGTAGCTAGAGCTTCTGGCGCCCGGGGCTGTCCCTCAGATTGCCACCCATGGCAGGTAGCGTGAGGGGTGCTGGGGAAAAGGACAGCGAGCAGCGGCGGTGAATTGGCAGGGTTTAAGTTACGACGCCACTCTCTACTCCACTGCAGGTGAAAGCAAAACTAGAGGTCCTTCCAACTGTTACCCATATCCAACAACGGGGCGAGAGATACCTTAAACTGACAGCCACCCTTAAGTTAAGTTTCTACTGCTGCTGTATAAGACAGAGGTATAAAAATCAAAGGCTAGCTAATTTCACAGGAGGAGGACCATAACTATCAGAGCTTTAATCAATGCTTCCAATACCTGGAATTATTTTAGTAGGAACAGGCAGCATTTCTGGATCACAGATTTCTCATGGGTAGTGTGTGACCATTTCTTATAAGTAGGAAGTGCCTCTACAATGGAAGGCTGCATGTATGGAACACAAAACCTGGAACTGGTTCTTTTACTGCTTCAGAATATAAAGGCGGGGCATCAGTGCCGGGGTGCCATGGTTGTGTTGTGTGTGAGGTATAGGACACACTGGAATGGGAAACTGGTGCAAAGGGGAAGATTTGAAGGTGAAAGGAAACAAAAAGATAGATGTGAGGGAAAGAGTGGTGAATGTAAGATAAAAACAGAGTCAAAAGAGACTTGGGATTATGTGAAAAGGAAAAATGGAAAAGATGGACATAACACTAGGTAAGAGGTGAAGGTCAAAGAAAGACAATGAATTGTTGAGAAGAGAAACTGTATAGAAGTGAGAGAGGGTTAGGGTACGATAGATGGAAGTTCAGCAGGAGACTGTAAAGAAATGACAGTAAGGACCTTCAAATGGCTAAAAGGCTCCCTAGTCTTATCTCAACGTCATGGAGCTGGGATTACTGTAATTCTCTGGATAAAAGCCTTTGTTATCACGTTCTTGGTAAACTGCATTTAGCACAGAATGTACCTATTACAAAGAAGCAAAGCTAAGGGGTGCATTATGAAGTCCCACTGCCCTAGCTGTGCAATACAATACAGGCTGTGCTGCGCGCGCGCTGCACACTAAGTACATTCTTCACATGTGAGCCCTGGCGCGCTTTTCACTTTGAGAGATTTCAACGTACATCCTTCGTTTCAATTTCTACCGAGATTTGGCTTAAAAAAGATAAAACCATAAACCGAATGATAAGAAAGCAAAATGTACTCCTTGAGAATTACTTTATTGTCGTTTGTTTTAGCACATTGATCGGGTTGTTTCTCAGCTTTCACTTTTGTCAGAGTGGCAAATGAAGCTCCCATGGCCTCATGTATTTGCTCTGGAGCCCAATGGAGTCAACCGTGTAGCTTGGCTCTATCGCGACAAAAACCTCCAGCTGCTTATTGATATATAGAAGTTCATTTCATACAAGGCCTAGTGACTTAGAGAAATCCCACACTGCTTTTGTGTTCTGACATTCTTGGCATGCTTGTTTTCACACAATTTAAAATAATTGGAGACAAAAGCAGATTTTAACGGGCAGGGCAAATTATTTTTAAAGGCCAACCCGGTCATAATAAGAATGAAAAAAAAACAGAAATTCTTTTGTCACATGTAGGTGCTAATAATGATTGCAGTGTGCTTTACTGTAAACAACGCCCACAATAATAAAGTACAGCTACTTATTGACACAGGCAGGCACGAATAGTACAGCATAACTTTACGTCATAACGTTAGACATACTCCATCATTCCATACCGATATCATGTACACCCTCTCACCCCCTTTCTCTTCTTTAGACTAAATACGAACAATAGCATTGGAATAAAAAAAACAATGCATAATCATTGTTAAGCCTTGGGTCGAAGTGAACAGAGTTTTAAGGAACTTTCAAAACGTACTGACTCACTTAAAAGTCTGGACCAAACAGCACGTCTCCCGAACTCACGATTTTTCCTCAACATGTCTTATATTATGGTTTAACACAGAGAGATTTCCTACATGGATCTAGTCTGGGGAAGCGGCAGATAATGATGTTCTGGGTCAATGCGCTGAATGCAAACAGCCAACGCCATCATCCCCTTAACTGTGGCGGGTGTTCTCTCTCTGTTGTGATAGGCATGCAAAGCATGTTGCTTTGATAAGCAGTACCTCTCCAGTCACTTCCCTTACACACTCTGTTAAGGTCTTTAAAAGGCTGAGGATGCTTATCCCGTTCTGATCTTGTCTAGCAGCATAGCACACGCCTGGGGGATAGACCCAGGACGTACAACATTGCAGGCATTGTGTAACTACTCCGAGGGGCCCAGGGCGCTGGTTTAGGATGTGACAGAACTCCTGTTGCAGACCAACAAACTCATTACGAGGTAGCGATACCACCAGGCGAATTTTATTTTCAACCTTAATTCTCATCTCCACATGCAGTAGCTTCCCCATTTCAACTAAAATGTTCCCGTCTTTTAACTTCCACACTGACTCTCGTCACTCATCTTTCTCTTTCGTTCTCATCGCTCTCACATTTACTCGCTCCTTAGGTCTTACTTCCCCCTCCCCTGTCACCAGCAATCACCTCGGCCTCCAAATATTACCATTGCCCTCACGGTCAAATTTCGGGCACAAATATTTCTCTCATGTATCATACGATCACCCGTTTAGCTCTTGAGTTTTACCTCTCCTGTGTAGACTCCACAGTGGTGGCAGGGCCCCTACCGAAGGGGTTCTGCTGCAAATCGCCCACTACTCCCAAGACACCACTCGAGAGAGCACATGGTGGTGGCATGCGTCACAGCTGCATTTTAACAGCACAGCGCGGGGGCTGGCCAAAAATTATGTCCAGGGCCGTCATTGGTAGTGCTTTTGCGTGCTACAAGATTGACGGCCCTGGGACCCACATACACGGTGCGCCGCTCACCACCACCACTATGCTAGGTGGTGCGTGCACTGCAGCATTTGCAAGCTGGTGCTCTTGCACTTTTATAACTGCACGTGTGCAGGCAGTGCTGCTCAGCGACAGTCACAGCTGCACGTGTAGGTGTGGGGGGTGGTGGGTGTACATCACTAGTGTCCGTGTCCCCAAATAATAAAGGCAGCCGCCATGGGCCACCAGTGCCGTGCAGCCGCCGGCCGCCATCGGAAGCCACCCCAAAAATAGTGCCGCTTGGGGCGGACCTCCCCCATGGCCACCCTAGCTACTCCACTGACCTAACAACCCATTTAAAATCATCTTTAAGAGACAAATTTATGTTGCTACGGTTTGGAAGATACCCCACAAAGGATGGAATTCCTATATGGGAACTAAATTGGCCCACAAACAGTTGTCGGTTATGTGGTTTTTATAATGAATCTTTTATGCATATTGTATCCACTTGTCTGCAACTGTTAGAAGAGAGGAAAACTGTATTAAAGCCCTTCTTTAACGAATTAGGGGTGAGAACATGTTGTCAAGCTATCATAACTTGTCTCTCTGGGAACTCGCCTCACCTGACTACACAGTTTGTAAAGTTCATCCTTATCGCAGAAACAAAGCTATTCTCAGAGTGTGATACCTGACATTATATGTATGCCTAGATAATTAATTATTGGTTTTACAGGATAATGCTGTTAGTTTTAAAAAATGCTAAAAGAAAAATTGTAATGATCGGTTTTATTGGATATCAAAAAAGTTAAACGAAAAATGTAGCCCATAAATTGTTCTTGAAGTTTTGTGCATGGCTCTGAAATAGAAGTTTTAAAAGATTTGAATTGCCAGCAGTAATTGGGTAAATCCCATTATCGAATTAACTATTTGCTTAGTGTGGGCCTTTTTAAACAGGGAGAAATTATTCTTTTTTGCTGCTAGATGTAAGATATTGCACAAGTGCACTTTAATTATTGATGCTAGATGTAAGTCATGGCATAAGTGCACTTTAATAATTGCTGCTAGATGTAAAACATTGCACAGGTATGCATTAACTATTGCACTTTAATTATGGTATTTTTACGTCTGAATTTTAAATTGGGGGTAGTGTAGGTAGGTAGTTGTCATCTAAAGATGCAATATTAGACAGACCAAATTGGTATAATCAAATGTACTTTAACTCTTGCTGCTAGATGTAAGATACTGTATAAGTGCACTTTAATTATTGCACTTTAAATATGGTATTTTTAAGTAAGAATTTTAAAATTTGTGGAAGTGTAGGTCGTTTTATCGAGAACATTTTATTATCAATTTGAAGTGATGTCTTACGTAACTGACTTGAAATATGGAATTGCAATACAATGTACCTTGATATTATTTTCAACCCAATGTATTATATATGATTTGACATTTAAAGATATGATATTATCCAGAACAAATTGGTATAATTAAGTTCTTGAAAACAAAATTTATGGCCTTTAACCCCCATAAGTCGTATCGAGGCAGTCCTCTGCTTGGTGGAAAACCCTTAGAAAGAGTGAGTACTTTTGATTACCTTGGTATCCGCCTCGCAGATAATATGCCTTGGAAAAACCATCTCACAAAGATGCTAATGAGCCACAAAAGGGTAACGGGATCACTTGGGAAGGAACATCGCTCATCGCATAGCAGACCGGTAGCACCAGTTCTCCAGGTTTACGAAGCAAAGGCAGTCAGCACAGAATTGTGTGGAGCTGAGCTGTGGGGATTCGAGAAGACCTACGATCTCTGCAGATGAGAACATAAATTCCTCAGGGATTTAGTGATGCTGCCAAAATAAGTTCCCCTCACTCCCCTTTTGCTTGATATTGGCAGACGACCCATAGGTGATGTAGCAAGGCTTCGCCCTTTGCTCTTTTGGGTTCGCACTAGGCAAACCGAAGAGCTTCTGCCTTACGCGGAAGCCCTATCTGAGGTCATCAGGCTAGACACGAGTAGTACAGTGGGTTGGATTGCTAATATTAGGAAAATGACGACAGCCATAGGGCTCAGAGCCCACTGGGACAAACAAGATCCACCTAGGAAAGAAGAGCTCAAGCGCCTCTACTGGGATTGGGTGGACCAACAAGAATCTAGCTACCCAAACCTGGGGAGACTCACTGCAGAATTCTATCTCCACAAGCAGGAAAGATATTTAGAGCCTTTTCTAGATATAATACAGGTCCCACAGGACAGGCACCTATATATCTATTTTAGGTTTGGTACACTACCTGTCTGTGAAACCACAGCCAAATGGCATACATGCAACCCAGCGTCTAAGGACTGTCCGTGCTGCAAGGCCCCAGCAGAAAGTGTTGCCCATGTTATGTTTGTATGCCAGGCATACTCCACACCCAGGGCAAAGTGGTTAAAACCGATTTGCCGGCAACTGGGCACACGGGGGCATCATGTTGCCTTGCGTATCCTTAGATCGGACCCAAGACCGCTTTTTGCCTGCAGTGTGGCTAAGGTCCTAAGCAATGCATGGCTAATAAGAAGGAAGGCCCAGACAGGAACGTGGCAGCCACAGTTGCATGAGGCCTACGTGTTGCTGTCGCTGGGCTGTCAAGAAAACAATTCAAGGCCTATTTATATACCTTGCACGTGCACTTTACTGTTTTTAGCTCTCTGACAATGCTTCCCTGAGGGGGGTTTGCAAGTTGGGTTTAACTGAAATTGCACGATAAAAGGAAGTTCTATAGTGCCTTGACCCACCTCTTTTTTAAAATGTAAACTATGTATATTTTATTCTCACTATGTTGTATCACTGATAGCTCTACCCTTGACGCGCCGATTAGCATGATACTGTCTGGTTTTAGCATGATACTAGAGTGGCCTGGTTGTATATACTTGTTGTAACATGTTCTTGACGATGCAACTATTTTACACTTTTTTTATATATCTAAACTGGCGTTTTTATAGCTTTTATGATGTGAGATGTCGAAATAAAGCTTATACAAAAACAACAAATTAAGTTCTTGACCCCAACCAAAGTTTTTTTTTATTTCTGTTTGTAATGATTTTTATTAATCAACAATAAAGAATTTCTTCTTCTTCTTCTTCTTCTTCTTCTTCTTCTTCTTCTTCTTCTTCTTCTTCTTCTTCTTCGACTGATAGTCTTCTGCCACACTGGGTTTGCTAGTTTGTTTTTTACTCTCCCAACGTTACAGGTCTTTATTACAAAATTAGCACTTTCATTTTTGTGTACAGGTCAGAATACCCCTGTATAGTTTCTGTGATTCACTATCTATAATGTGTGTGTCAGTTGGATTACTACCCTTCCTTCCATCCCCACCCGGTTGTCAATCCTGTTCGTCGTAATTCGAGAGGGGGGAGAAACTATTTGTAGTTGAAATTGTTATCAATGGTCTATTGTTTGGTTTTGAAAAATGTTCTGGTTCATTGATGTCTCTATTTGTGCGGGAGTGCTACCCCTATCCAAAAACATTTCTGGCCTGTAGAAAAAGCCAAGGTATTCTCTCCAGCATTCTTAGGGTGTAACCTACAACCCAAACCAAAGAGTATACTTTTAACCATCTAAGGGTATCAAAAATTCACAACAATACAATTGCCTTCACCGATTTTCCTAGAGGGGCCTAGCCAATCAACTCTTGTGACCATTATTACTTTTTGGAAAAGACAGTTTTACTCCAATACTGTTTGGCCAGACAGTGTATCACCTTATTTTAAAGTTCAATCCATGTTTCTGTTACACCAAGCATTAGTTTAGGGACATTTCTCTGTGTGATTGCATATGGCGTTGCTTCCGGAGGGAGGCACACATTCGTATTTACATATGTTTCTGAATTCATGGGGAAATTGCTTTCGATGGAATCTGGAAATTAATGAGCAGGGGCAACATGTGATGTTGTGGTTACTGATAGGTTCGTTTATGCCACTCTCTTTGCAGTAATGTCCCCATTTTGTGTCTTGGTTTGGGCTAGTATTTCTTTTACTGCTATCTCAAGTTTAGAAATTCCAAATGTAATAGCCTCTAGTTCCTTCTTTAGCGAGTCCTCAAATGTTGTCAATCTGCTGTGTAGCTTCTTTAATGTCATGTCTGTTGATTTAGTGGGTTTTGGCATATTTTCTTTGTTTGCGGCCCAAGGAACCTTGGTGATGGCAATATTTCCATTCCCTCCTGTAGTCGGCATCCCCTTTTTTAGGTTAGTGGCTGGTGAACCTGCTAGCTGACAGCATTTCTTTGCTGGAGGGGAGGATAGCTCACTTGTTAGAGCATCTTCGCTGATCAGGAGGGGGGCATTAGAGACACATGGTTCCATGAGCATTTTCTTTTTAGGAGGGATCACTGGATCTAAAAAGGTATCTTCCTCAATGGCTTTGTCCATTGCATTATGTAGGGCAGATTTGGTCACAGCCAGTCTCTCCTCTGCATTGGTGATCTAGTTGTTCAGTGTACCCATAGCATTAGTTCAATAATTAGTGATTGCTTTGGTAGAGGCTACTGGCCGTGGCATCCCGTTCCCGGTTGCCAGGGCTAATTTACGCTTGCCCATATTCTATACTTTACTTTTTAGATACCATAAGTATTAAAAGAATAAACACAGACCTGCCCGTTCTTCTATCTTCAAGCTTGGTAGAGTCCAGGGTCCTGTGTAGTCAGAAGGGAGAGTAGGACTAAAGAGCGGGGCCCAGCCCGGCCTCGACCGGCCACGGACAGGCGCAGATGGGCCCACTTTTGGCCCGGTCTTCGCCCAGGCATGCGTCCGGGTGTGTCCCACACTGCGGGAGCCCTTCCGGGGTTTTCTAAGGCACCTCCGGGTGCATGCAAAACACAGGCGGCTTCCTGCCGTGACCGCTCTGGACTCTGGGGCTTGCAGTCCGCCCCCACCTTCAGTTTCTATGGCTCCAGCGCTGTGGGAGCACTCCAGAGGTTTATGTAAGGCACCTCCATGCGCATGCAAAACACATTCGGCTTCCTGCTGTGACCGCTCTGGACTCTGGGGCTTGCAGTCCACCCCCAGCTTCAGTTTCAATGGCTCCTCAACTCAATTCTCTAATGATTACGTCACAGCCCTAGGGCACACAGTGGGAACCAAAAGAGTACAAGCGTTCTTTTATTTACAAGAAACTACATCTCCCGCTTTGTTAAATAAAAAGTTATAACTTTTCAAAACAGGTAAATGACTAAATATTCAACTAAATACACGAATAATATATGAATGATTATAGATATCCAAGCAATTATAATTCTTCAATTAATTGTCATGGCGCCTGAATTACACATCCTGATTAGGTCACAGGAAACTGGGAACTGGAAGTCGAAGTGTCAGTGATCTGCACAGGTGAGATGGAATCATTAGCAGACACAGAGTCATCAACAGTCCGTCTAGACCCAAGGCCAGATTCACAAAGGTAAACTTAGACATTTGGGGGCCGATTCCGATCTCGGCCGGTAGGGCTCCGAATCGGATTCGGCTTAACCGGATCCGATTCGGAGCCCTGTTTCCGACCGATTCGTACGCGCGTCCGGACGAGCGAGTACGATGCGAACGTACGCGAAATCGCCGACCGACTCGTTCGCGGGACCCAACCGCTCCGACCGACTCGCACGGACACGACTCGCACCGCGCAATGGAGACGTTCCCCGGCCGGGTAAGTACGATGCACGCCGCAAGCAGTCCGACCGACTCGCGCCGTCCGGCTCGAGAGAGCAGTCGGAGCCACACTTTGGGGGTCCGTGTCGGACCCCCCTGTACGACTAGCCGCGCGAGTCGCACACAGGGGGGACCCATGGGTCCCCCCTACCTGTGCGTGTATGGCGCAACCCGCTTCGACGCACACCCGCTATAGGGGGCGCCCTTGTTCGCCTCGCACCCATTGAGTCAATGGGAGCCCGCGTACGCGTTGTACGACCGGCTCCCATTGACTTCAATGGGAGTCCGACCGAATCGAGTCCGATAGCATGCGAACGCATCGTACTTGTTCGGTCGGACTGCTAGGGTCCGATTCGGTCGGAAATCTCTCCGGGTCCGGCTCGATCGGAGAGATTTCCTGCCCGAATCGGAATCGGCCCCTAGGTCTAAAATTAAACCAAACGTATAAGTTTACGACTTTGGGAATTCACAAAGGGCGTTTACGGGTACTATCTTTATTGCACTCGGGGCAGAGATCCGACTCGAGTGCAAACAAAAAGATAGTACTTGTAAATGTTCTTTGTGAATTCCCAAAGTTGTAAACTTAGACGTTTGGTCTAAGTTTAGATCTAACGTCTAAAGGGCTTATTACGATGTCGGTAGGAATTTCCTCCGACCGACACCCTCTCGGACCTGGGACCGACCGACAGGCAGTCGGCGGTTCCGACCCCCAGATTACGATGTGACCCAACACTGTTTGGTCGGATTTCCATTGTTCTCTATGGGAGCTTGTGTCACGGCCGTAAACCGGCTGTAATACAGGCTCCTATAGAGAAATGTGGGGGGGGGTGTAAAACCCTGCACCCTGTCGCAGTGACACCATGGACCCTGCCACACAGTGCAGGGTTTTATCGGGGGGTACTTAGGTGTCCCCTCGGCCACAACCATATGCTGCATGGGCCCTGCTAGGGGTCCCCAAAGTCACTCCCTGACAGCCTTCCGTGTCGGAAAGGCCAGCACAGAAAGTCTGTCGGAATTCAACAACATAATCCTGATGGCAGTAACGCCGTTTTTAGGGGATTATTGTTCGGTTCCGGTGGGCTGGTAGACTCCGAGAGCCGGTCGGAACTGAGTCAGAATGATCAGACGGTTCACGTTACGACTGCCGACATCGTAATCGGGTGGTCGGAAAGCCCCCAACCACGGTTGGAAAGCTTCCTACTAGCAGTCAGAGGCTTTCTGACCGACATCATAATCAGCCCCTAAGTTAACCTTTGTGAATCGGCCCCCAGTCTTTACATTGTCATTGATGTTTGGTGAGTGATTGGCCACATGTCGGAAATGAGAGGAACCTCTCAAAAGAGAATTTCTAGTACACGGTGCAGTCACCATGTGTCCTTTGGTATTAGTGATGATCAATGGTTTAGCCTCAAAAGAAGCATCAGACTTTCTCTTTCTGAGTTGTCTGACAAGTACTCGCTCTCCTGTCATAAAGATGACAAGTTTTACATTACGTTGTCTGACAGCATATTTTTTCATCTTCTGTTTGTGACCAAAGTTCATTTTTCCTCATTCATGGAACTGAGGTGGGTCCATTGGAGCAGCTTGGTTATCATGGCCCTTCCAAACAAGGGTGTTTGCAGGGCTTCCCCCTGTCGTTGAGTGAGGGGTCGAACGGTAATAATAATATAGTTGTTTAAAATATCGTTTTATAATTAGTGTAATGTATTTTAGTATGTATTTTAAATGTATGTGATGTAATTTTTTTCTATAAGTGTTGTTTATGTTTTTTAATATATGTGTTACATTTTTAGTCATTATTAAATTGAATTTAATTAAATGTTGTTTTTTTTAGTTCAGTAGCGGGTTATGGGTTTATAGGGGAATAGGGTAGGAAGTAGTTTAATTATAATAAATAAATGAATATTTTTATTTAATAATATTTATTTAATTGATAGTTAATTGTGTTAATTTTGATTTAAATTTTTATGTGTGGGTTGTGGGGATCTAGGGGTAAAGAGTGGGAAGTAATTTATTTTGAATTAATTAATAATTAGTTGTTAATTAATATTAATGAATTAATTGATAACTAATTATGGTAATTGTGCAATTTGTTTAAGGTGCTGGTCGTGGGGTTATAGGGGTAAAGGATAGGTAGTAATTTATTTTTAATTAATTAGTAATCAGTTGATTAATAATATTAATTAATTAATTAATTGATAATTAATTATGTTTATAGTTTAACTAAAACATTTAGGTGCAGGTTTTGGGTATATAGGGGTTAAGGGTGGGAGTAAATTAATTATAATTAGTTTATAATTTGATGTTATATAATTGCAAAATTAATTTTAATTGTGTAATTAATTTTTTTTAGTTTCACTTTAGGTGTGGGTTGTGGGGATTATAGGGGAAAAGGGTGGGAAGTTAATTAAGTTTAATGATTTATAATTTGTTTTTTAATTAATATTATTTGTTTAATTGATAATTAATTATGTTAGAAGTGAGTTGTTGGGTTTGTAAGAGTATGGGGTGGGAAATAAATAAATTTTAAGCAAGTAATAATTATTTTTTTAATTCATATTAATTATTAATTTAATAATAATTTATGTTAATTGTTTAAATATATTTTTGTTAAATGTTATGAGTTTGTTGTGTGCTTTGTGGGGATTTATTGTGGGAAGTACATTAATTATGATTAATTAATATTTAAATTTAATTAATGAAAATGTGTTTGTTGATGAATATTTATAATTATGGTGCAAAGGATTTTCTAGGTGCAGGTTGTGGGTTTTGTGGTGTTATAGGGTGGAAAGTATCTAAATTTAGGGTATGTAATAATTCATTTTATTGTTAATAAATAATTCCCAAATAAAAATACTTTTTGTATGAAAATTGTTTTTGTATTATATTTATAATAATATTTGGTGGTATTTGTGATATGTATTTAAGATTATATGTTTCTTAATTTTTTTTATAATAAATATATTTTTATTTTACTTTTCAACATATTTATATATTTTTTCATTTGCCTTGTTTTTAAAAAAAAAATTGTATTTTGTTGAATATATTTTGTTTGTTTTTAATGTTGAACAGATTGGAGTGTGAATAGTAAATTTTACCCCTCCGCTATCCAACACTTTCCCTACTGTTGTACTGACTGAAGTGAGAATAGTAGATGTTAACCCTCTATAAGAGAGTCAATATGGGTTTAAGTCAGGATGAGGCACGATAGAACAGAATTTGAATTTCTGTCTTTTAGTTAACAAGTATACAGTGGCTAAAAAAGAAAGCATACATTTAGCCTTCATGGACCTCAGCACAGCCTTTGATACAGTGGTAAGATCTTAGCTGTGGATTGTGCTGAGGGACATGGGGATGGACGAAGTCATAGTGGCGTTCTTGCACAACTTCCATACGGGGCTTGAAGCGACGGTAATATTTGGCCCATCTGGAGAATGCACTAAGGACTTTCATATCGGGAGAGGGGTCTGCCAAGAATGTATTTTAGCACATTTCCTTTTTATTTTATATATAAATCAATTAGATCAGTTTTTAAGGGATTTTGCATAGATGCTCCGAGGATAGGACATAGAACGGTTCCCGCTTTGTTGTATGTGGATGATTCTGTTCTTATTTCCCGGACAGCAAATGGCCAGCAACTTCTACTAAACTATTTTCATGATTTTATCGAAAATCGCATCTACAATCATATAATAGGATTACTTTCAGCATCAATTCTTTTTCTAGGTGTTTAGGCTATGGTCACATAAAGTCTATATTATGCCTCTATAATGCTAAGTGTGTCCCAACTGTTAATTATGGTGCAGAAATCTGGGGATATAAATCAGTCATTTCAATACAAACGGCAGAAAATAAATATCTAAGGAAATTGTTACGAATCCCACAGAATGTCCCTACAGAAATAGCACATGAAGAGATAGGGGCAGGTTATGTAGCTGACTATATAGGCTTGCACCTTATACTTATATGGTGGTCTATATGGACTAAAAAAGAACTGGATTTTAACAGATTAATATTAAGAGACTGTTTGAATTGAACTATAGCTTGCGTATACCATGTCTGAGTGATATAAAAACTACCCTGTCAAATCTGGGCCTATCGCATGTTTTTAACTTGCCAGAGCATATTTCCAAATTGGATATTGCAGGAGTCAAGAGAGCTTTTTATAATTTTACCTAAGAAGCTAGACTCACAGAGTAACCTTTGCTGTACACACTATGCTGTGGTAAAATCGATTGATAAAATGGAATTTTATTTAACATTGGATATGCCGGTTAACCGCCGAAGATTTTTTTTTTTGCCCTCATAACACCAAGTTACTGCAGATTCAGGCTATGTTATATTCGGGGGGGGGGGGGGTGTCTATCAGCCTACTGCATTTGCAATGTTCCCAAAGCACTTTTATTGTCTGAGCGCCAATACCCAGCGCTTGGGTGAAATCATAGGACTTTCATCCCCCTGAATCTGGGATGTCGCTCGATCTTAAATACTCGGCCCATATTGTACCCACTCTAGCTGGAGTACTTACAGTATCCAACCTACAAGTCCAACGGACTGCTTTTAGCCAACTCGCTGTCATGGGAGGGCTTGGGTCCAACCAGTGTATGCATATCTCCCGTCTGGCCAGCAATATTAGGTAGAACAGCAAACACTGCTGAGGCTTACTGAGAGACACCTTGCTGTATTATCCACCAATAACATAACTAGCATAGGAGTAATTTTAATATTTTCCCATTATTTCTGCTATAACACTACTTGCGGTTTCCCAATACCTTTCAAGCCTTGGACAAGCCACAAAAGATGTTCGTCATTTGCGTCAAGAAATCTGCATCTTTTACATTTAGGGATCGGGACCTTTGCAAATCTGGCAGCCTTCTAGGGTGTCCAATACAATCTATTCAGGGTGAAATAATGGTTTCTCTTTAAGTTGGCTGGTTTAACCGAAGAGTATAAACTTTTAAGGATATGTGCCACAGACAGGACAGTTCTTCCCCTGAAATCATCTCCTCCCATATCTTCTGTTGTATCAGCAATCTCCTGACCTCAGCATCTAATAATTTCCAGTACCAAATAGCGACTTCTCTGCCTTTAGATTTCACATCTTGCATAGGGAATTCTTCCTCCTAGGTGTTGTTCCATCCTTGAATATCTCTTTTATACAAAGCAGAAAGCTGCGTATTCTTAAATCTTGATAGGGTGAACCCTGTCTTAACATTGAGTTTTTCCCAAGGTATTAGACTCATTTCTGTAAGTAGCTACCCCCAGGTGGCTATCCCTGCCCTCCTCAAGGGGAGACCTAGACTGTCCAACATACATTCCGGTGTACCAGGAGAATCCTAAATTGGTGAAAACACAGAGTAATAGCTTATCCTCAGAGCTTTCCTAACTTTGACCCATAAAGTGAGTGCAGCTCTTATTACCTTTAATATCACTTTTTGGAAGAATTTCAGGGATCCAAACTTATCAAAAAACCCAGTAGCTCCCCATTCTGTGGTCATTTCTGCCAACATCCTCCCCCAAGATGATCTTTCTGGAGTCCCCAGAAGCATCCTACAGTTCTTGACTTGAAAGGCCGTGTAATACAGGTTTAGATCTGGGAGTGCCAGTCCTTCTTGGCTCACTCTCCACCTCAGCTTCTTCCAGGAGAGCCTGGCTCCCCCAAACCCCAAATAAAACTTGGAAACTTCCCCTGTAGTTTAGCTAAAGCTGTGCTAGGAAATACTAATGGAATACAGTTGAAAAAATAAGTCAGTTTAGGGAGAATTGACATTTTAATCAGGTTTACTCGGCCATAGATTGTTAAGGGCAAATTCCTCCAGCTGGTAAGCAATGAGTCAACCTCCTTTGCCACCTTTCCTAAGTTAAGTGTTGGAAGAACCCCCATAGACTGCACTATAGAGATAACTTGATACTTAATATATGACTTAACCTCTCCACCCCAATTATTTATATTCCAGAACATAATCTCTGATTGTGATGTTTTAATTGAATATCTTGATAGTGCCCCAAACTCCTTTGCCAACTTCTCAACTCTTGGAACAGTCCAGGAGTGGTTTGTTGTATAAACTATTAGATCATCGGCATACCAAGCTATCTTAATGTCATAGTGCTGCCTGGTAAAAGGAATTACTTCATGGTCACTTCTAAGCAGTTGGGCAAATGGCTTGATGTATATATCAAAAGTAGGGGAGAGAGGGGACATCCCTGCCTCGTACCTCTACAGAATTCAAAGCTCTTTGTCAATGCCCCATTAAATAAAATTTGAGCAGACGTATTTTCATATAGTTTCTGGAGAGTTGTGATAAAACATTTGCTAAAACCAAATATCGCCAAAGCCTTCCTGAGATATGCCCAACAAACTCTGTCAAACGCCTTGGCAGCATCAATTGTAGCTACCGCCAACGGGACAGAATGCCTTGTGACCAAGTCTATTGATGCTATTAACTGTTGCGTGAGCTAATGGATCTGCCGCCCTGAAATTAAGCCAATATGCTTGCAAAGACTTTATAGTCAGCATTCAATAATGAAATTGGCCGATATGAATCTGCCTTCTTGGGGTCCTTGGCTGGTTTTAAAATCAATACCAGCATGTCTTCCTTCTATGAATCTGGAATCTGAGCATTTTCTAAATAAATGGAGTTGAACAATTTCTCCCATACGGGCACAATCTCCTCCCTCAGTACCTGAAATAGCTCTACTTCCCTGCCTTAACATGTTTTAAATGATCTAAAATCTCTGTCTCTGTGATCTGCTCTTCTAGACATCCCCTTCCTGCCTCCGTTAATCCAACTAGATCCTTTTCTTTCAATCATTTCCTTAGCTTATCTAGGTCTTGATAGTCCACCTCTGTATATAATGATGAAAAGAGGGAGACCAAATGCTCCTGCATCTCTCCTGCCTTTTCAGATGTATCTCCCGGGAATTAATAATCAACTCCTTTATGTTATTCCTAGTTCTTTCTGTCCTCGCCTTCCAAGCTAGAAGTGACCCTGATCTTTTTCAATATTCAAAAATACTCTCCCTGCACTTTGTCTCCAGCCTAATTTTAAAATTCAATTGCATCTCTTCCAGGCGGATCAGTGCTTGTTCTCTGTCCTGATATACCTTCACCTGGAAATTGGCCTCTAAGACTGCAATTTTTTGCTCCATGGCTTCTCAAGTCACCCCTAATATAAGCTTTAAAGGTATCCCAGACTATAGTGAGGGGAGCAGATTCAATGTTATCAATAAAGAAATCCTCACTGGCTCTTTTCAGGGTCACTATAACCTCTGCATCCAAGAGGAGGGCATGATTGACAGTCCATCTTGACCTCTGAACCTCTTTGGGGCATTGAACTGTCACAGTTACGGTTGAATGGTCAGATATATGGCTTGGTAGGTGATTGACCTCTTTGATCTCCGAGACACGGTCCTCAAGGATAGGCCTGATATCAACAGCAGTAATTTTTTCTCTCTCACCACACAGAGGCTCCAGGGCATGCTAATGCCACTTAGTAACGGGAGGGTTCCTCTGGGTGTGGGAGGGGTAAGGGCACTGCGTGGGAAGCAGTGGAATAAAAAGAAAAAAAAGTACTCATTTCCACAATGCTATGGTACTAATAAACACACAGGGATGTCGTAGAGGAGTCGACTACAGAATATATTTTGGGGGCACCAAAGAGATTTGGTTTTTGACCTGGAATGTAAATGGCTTGAGGATAAGTTGGAGGCAGGGATTGGTGTTAAGATATCTTGAGGAGATAAAGGCACATGTTATGATTTTGCAGGAAACTCATCTCATGGCAATTGAGAGTAGAGCCCTCTTTTCTAAGTATAGGTAGATAGACAGCTTTGTAGTATCGGATCAAGATGTTTGTTGTAAGTGAGTTGCGATCCTTCTGAGAAGGGGGCAGGAATAGAGGTGTTGGCTTCAAAAACAGATAACTCTGGTAGATGGGCAGTGGTGGATTTAAGGTGGGGGGCTTCGAATTTACATGGGGCTGGTTTTTATGGACCAAATTCGGACGATCCTTCTTTTTTAACAACTTTGGAGTGGAGTTTGATGGAATCTAAACTGCCGGTGATTCTTGGGCGAGATTTCAATATACTATTAGATCTTAATTTAGATAGATCTACTAAAAGGAAGTGTATACACACACCCAAGACTAGACAACGTCTAAGGAGAATGTTACTTTGGGTGGGCAGATGCCGGGAGGGATAAAAAATGTTCGTCAAGAGGATACACATTCCATATTAAGAAATATGGGCATTTCTCAAGGCTAGACTATTTTGTTTTTTTTTACAGAGTTTTATATAGCGCGAACTTGACCCGAAGGTATCGGGTATCAGAGCTCTTTACATAGCACCAGTTGCGTTACATGAGGACACATTCATTTTTATTAGGCATGGGGAGATTAAGTGATTTGCCCAGAATTACAGGATGTTCAGTGTTATTGCCGCAGGGCTTGGTCGCCCCACTCACTGCTGCCGCTCCTGCCTGCCTTGCCGCCTCCTGCCTGGAGATTCCTTCGCCGCTGCCCGCTGCTCCTGGGACTTTCCCGCTGCTCCTGGGACTTTCCCGCTGCCCGCTGCTCCTGGGACTTTCCCGCTGCTCCTGGGACTTTCCCGCCACTGCCTCCCTGCGGCCCCGCCCCCGTGATTCCATTCGCCGCCCCGCTCCCGCCACCCAGCTGCTCCTCCCTCCAGGCTCCTTACTTATGACGCCCCTGAGCGACCGCGCAGCGGCCGCGCGCAGCGGGAGCACCGACGGAGTGCCGAAGGTGCGCCAAAGGTAAGCCCGTCTGCGCCCGTCCGCGCCTGGCCCGCGCCCAGCGCCAGGACCCCTGGATCCCACCGATGCAACACTACTCGACGGACCTACGACGCCGCCACCCTCACCGCACTCAATGCCGGCCGGAACCCTGCCTGCTACCGAGCCTCACCGAGACGCACCCACGGACCCTTCACCTGCCAAGCCTGCCGATTCACCTGCCCCCGGACGTGCACCACCTCCGCCAAGTCGAGCACCAGCAGCAACCACCTGAAATGCATCCTGTTGAACACCCGCTCCGTCCACAGGCACGCCGTGGAACTCTGGGACCTGCTCGACGCAACAGCACCGGACGTCGCCTTCCTCACCGAAACCTGGATGAACGCCTCCTCAGCGCCCGACATCGCCATAGCCATCCCGGACGGATACAAGATCACCCGGAAGGACCGCGTCAACCAGACGGGAGGAGGCATCGCCATCGTACACAAGAACACCATCCGCATCTCGACTAACTCCGACGAGACCTTCACCGCCGCCGAACACCTACACTTCCAGATACACACTGACCCCAAGACCACCCTCCGAGGCACCCTCATCTACAGACCCCCGGGACCACGCACACTATTCAGCGAAGACATCGCAGACTTCATCAGCCCGCACGCCATGCCCTCCGCCGACTACATCCTCCTAGGGGACCTCAACTTCCACCTGGAGAACAACAACGACAGAAACACCACCGCCCTGCTGGACAACCTCGCCAACCTCGGACTCAAGCAACTGGTGAACACGCCCACCCACTACGCCGGCCACACGCTTGACCCCGTCTTCTCTTCCAGCAAGCACATCTCCTTCAGCCACGCCACCGGACTCCACTGGACCGACCACAGCTGCGTCCACTTCAGCTTCAGAAAGACTGCGACCCACCACCACCCGCAACAGGCTCCCCGCCGGAGCTGGAGCAAGATCACCGCCGAGCAGCTCACCGCCTCCCTCAGCCAGAACACACCCACCAACACAACGGACCCAAACGAAGCAGCCAGCAACCTCGCCAAGTGGCTGACCGCCTGCGCCGATGACCTCGCACCACTAAAAACCCTCCCAGCAGACCCGGAAGCAAGAAAACCCCTTGGTTCACCAACGAACTCAAGGAATCCAAGAAGAACTGCCGCACTCTCGAGAAAGCCTGGCGACTCGACCAGACCACAGACAACAGGACCGCCCTCAAGCACGCCACCCGCAAACACCACCAGCTGATCCGTGCCACCAAGAAGTCGGCACTCAAAGAACGACTGGACAACAACGCCCACGACAGCAAGGAACTTTTCAGCATCGTCAAAGAGTTCTCCAACCCCAGCGCCGGAAACAACGACATCACCCCCTCGCAAGACCTCTGCAACTCACTCGCCGCGTTCTTCCACCGCAAGATCACCGACATACATAACAGCTTCGACGCACAGACCACGCACCCTACCGCCGAACCAATGCCCGCCACCACCACCCTCTGCAACTGGACCCCGATCAGCACCGAAGACACCACCCGCACGATGAACTCCATCCACTCCGGATCACCAACCGACCCCTGCCCACACCACGTCTTCAACAAAGCCGACGCCACCATCGCACCCCATCTCCGGGACATCATCAACTCCTCCTTCCACACCGCCACCTTCCCGGAGAGCTGGAAGCACGCCGAGCTTACCGCCCTCCTGAAGAAACCAACGGCGGACCCCACCGACCTCAAGAACTACCGTCCCATCTCGCTCCTTCCGTTTCCGGCCAAAGTCATCGAGAAGACCGTCAACAGACAGCTTGCCGCCTTCCTCGAGACGAATGGATCCTCGACCCCTCGCAGTCCGGGTTTCGGGCCAACCACAGCACCGAGACCGCCCTTATCGCAGCCACCGACGACATCAGAACCCTAACCGACAACGGGGAAACAGCTGCCCTAATCCTCTTGGACCTCTCTGCGGCGTTCGACACCGTCTGCCACCGCACCCTAGTGAAGCGCCTCAGCAACATCGGAATCCGAGAGAAAGCACTGGAATGGATCATCTCGTTCCTCGCCGGAAGAACCCAGAGAGTCCGCCTCCCCCGTTCAGATCCGAGGCCACCGAAGTCATCTGCGGCGTTCCACAAGGATCTTCACTCAGTCCAACCCTCTTCAACGTCTACATGAGCCCCCTCGCAGCCATCGCACGCCAACACAACCTCAACATCATCTCCTACGCCGACGACACCCAGCTGATCCTCTCCCTCACCAACGACCCCACCACCGCCAGAGCCAACCTACACGACGGGATGAGAGACGTCGCCGACTGGATGAGGAACAGCCGCCTTAAACTGAACTCAGACAAGACGGAAGTCCTCATCCTGGGCTCATCACCCTCCGCCTGGGACGACTCTTGGTGGCCCCCGGCCCTGGGCACCGCGCCCAAGCCAACGGACCACGCACGCAACCTGGGCTTCATCCTGGACTCCTCCCTGTCGATGACCAGACAAGTCAACGCCGTCTCATCTTCGTGCTTCAACACCCTGCGCATGCTCCGCAAGATCTTCAGATGGATCCCCACTGAAACCAGGAAGACCGTCACCCAGGCACTCGTCACCAGCCGACTGGACTATGGGAACACCCTCTACGCCGGAACCACAGCCAAACTTCAAAAAGACTCCAGCGCATCCAGAACGCCTCCGCACGACTCATCCTGGACATCCCCCGACACAGCCACATCACCGGACACCTGAAAGACCTGCACTGGCTCCCCGTCAGCAAGAGAATCACGTTCAGACTCCTCACCCACGCACACAAGGCCCTCCACGACCTGGGCCCCAAGTACCTCAATGACCGCATGACCTTCTACACGCCCACCCGCCAGCTACGATCAACCAGCCACGCCCTCGCCACCGTACCACGCATCCGCAGAGCCACCGCCGGAGGAAGATCCTTCTCCTACCTGGCAGCCAAGACCTGGAACTCCCTCCCCACTCACCTTCGGCGAACCCAGGACCATCTCTCCTTCAGGAAGCAGCTCAAGACCTGGCTGTTCGAGCAGTAACTTACCCCCTCCCCCAGCGCCTTGAGACCCTCCCGGGTGAGTAGCGCGCTCTATAAATGCCGTGATTGATTGATTGATTGATTGCCGAGACTCGAACCCAGTTCCCCAGATTCGAGGTCGACCGCCCTAGCCGTTAGGCCAACTCCTCTCTATTTCTTTAACCACAGAAGATTTTTAACATATTTTCAGTTGAAAATGTTTCCTCAACTTGTGGAAGGCTGGCATAAGCCACAAGACCCTCCCTTATGTTCATGTGACGGGTACTCTGCACTGGACACTTTACATATCGTATTAATTTGTCCTAAATGGGCCAATTTGCGACATAAGTATATTCGCCCATTACTTGTACATTGGAATTTTAACCAAGCGAGACCCACTCTTCTATACCTACAATTCTTAAATAATTTTACTGTTTGCTGGTGTGTCTCGAGATTATTTATAGCTGTGTACCATGCCTATGCTTGAGATTGAATCCATATGGAACTTATTATATGAAATTATATTAATTGATGTGCCTATTATACTTTTAGGATTTATTTATTGTACTTTTATGATTGCTGATGTCAATCGAGTAAAGTAAATATTGATTGCTGTTGATTGCTGTACCCCTCCGCAATCCAACACTTTCCCTACTGTTGTACTGACTGGAGTGGGAATAGTGAATCTTACCCTCCGCTATCCAATATTTTTCCTACTGTTGCACCTATTGGAGTGGGAGTAGTACATTTTACCCCTCCACAATCCAACTCTTTCCTTACTGTTGTACTGACCAGAGTGGCAATAGTAAATGTTATCCCTCCGCTATCTAACACTTTCCCTACAGTTACACTCATTGGGGTGGGAATAGTAAATTGTCCCCCTCTGCAATCTAACACTTTCCCTACTGTTGTAGTGATTGGAGTGGGAGTAAATATATCTCTTTACACTCCAATAGTTTTGCTACTGTTGTACTGGCTGGAATGGGTACAGTAGATATTACTTATCTGCAATCCAATGCTTTACTACTGTTGCATTTATTAGAGGGAGATTTGCAAATTTCAACCAGTTTTATTATTTTTGCGTTGTGTGACTTGGGAGTAGTAAAGATTTTATATATTAATTTTAACAGTTTGCTTCGTTTGGTATAAATTTTTGTGGGATCAGTTTATGTATTAAATGTTATTTTTTATAATTTATTTTATGCTGTTATAATGTATATTATTATGTTTTTGTTTATTTATAATTATACTATTCTTAATTATTATTATTTTTAATGTGTAAAATAATTTTTTAGGATGTTGATATTTTTGACATCAATATTTTGGTCACAATATTTTAGAATGGGGATATTTTGAGTGTCAACATTTTGTCAGTGTACCCTCCAATACAGCATACTAAACAGCTTTCTTTAGGGTACTCATAAAGTTTACCACCAGACCATTGGCCTGGGGCCAAAAATGAGTGCGTTTCGATGCTTTAAATTGTGATCATTTAGAAAGTCTTTGAATTCTCGACTATTAATGGGTAGGCCTTTTTCAGATTTCAAGATCGCAGATACACCCCATGTTGCAAAGATGCCATCTAATTTTTTAATAACCTTTTCATGTGTAGTAAATAAAAGGTCTCCTATGAACTTAAAATGGGAATATTAATCACAATGTCTAGAAGATGATGGCCATTCTCAAGAGGACCAAAGAATTCAATAGCAATTCTCTCCCAAGCATGATGTGGCAAGTCTGACATATTCAAAGGGTGTTGAATGACTTGAGACAAAAGACGGTTGCAAATACAAAAACTCTTTAACTCAAGGTTGGGAAACCAGACTCGGTCAAGTAGAGCTCTCTTAGTGGACCCTATTCCTCGATGTCCTTTATGGGTGAAGTCAATCACTTGTTGTCATAGACTCTCAGGAATAACAATACTCATACCACGTAGAATAAAGCCTTCTTGAGTCACTGAAAGTTCGTCTCGGATATTTCTGAATTTCACGCACTCACTGTCATTAGTGAGAGGTCTAGAGTGCTCGCTCCACGAGTAATGAGCAATAATGTCTTTTAACTTTAATTTTATTAGGTCATGATCTTGGCTCATGGCAGTGCCAGTTTGTTCTAAGGACATAGCATCCGGTGTGCTTGATTGCACAATAAAATTGATGTAGGCCTCTGTTGTCTTGGATGAGGTACCAGGACATTGCAATGGTACTCTTGAAAAATATTCAGCAAGAATTTGCTTTTCCCTGGACGATGAAGAATTGTATTGCTATATTCTTGTAAACTCAAACCCCAGCGTTTAATTAAAGGAGGCATGTTGGCTTCTGGATTGCCAAACATTGTCAACAGTGCTTGATGATAAGTCACTACTGTGAAAGGCTTTCTGTACAAGAACACATGGCAATGGTCACAAGCCCAGACCACTGCCAGACTTTCATTCTCAGGTTACGAGTAAGCATGTTCTATTTGTGGCAGGCTTTTTCTGGCATATGCCATGATATTCCACCGAGCATTTGGCTGTCAGGTGTGCTGTGACAGGATTGTGCTGAACCCAACTGGGCTGGTGTCAGCAACAACCTCTGTATGCAGTTTGGGATAAAAGTAAATAATTTCAGTGGCATTTTCAATAGCTTGTTTGATTTTATGAAAGCTCTTCTCACATTCATGTGACATTCATGTGACCAATAAAAAGACAAATTCTTTTTCGTTAATTCTCGTAACGGTGCACCAACTGTAGCAAAGTCTTGTATGTATCTAGAACAGTAACAGACTATTCCAAGAAATGATTGTAACATAGAAATGTCTTTTGGGGAACTGGCAGTAGACAACGCTTGCACCTTAGCTGGATCAGGTTTCATACCTCATCGGAAAATACATGGCCAAAGAATATCAAGCTTTTCTTGTGGAATTCACATTTGTCAGCATTTAGTGTTAAACCTACATTGTTCAACAAGCAACATACTTGGATGAGAGTTCTGTCATGTTCTTTCAGTCTAGCTCCAAAAACTAATATGTCATCGCTATAGTTAAATGCATTCACTACAGGCTGAATAACGTTTTGGAACAGTTCTGCAGCAGAGGATACACTAAAACTCACTTGCTTATAGCAAAACAGACTAATATGTGTGGAAAAGGTTGTAATGTACCTGGATATTTCTTCAAGCTCTTATTGGTGATATCCTTAGTTTAAGTGGAGTCGAGAGAAGAACTTTGCTGCATTCATTTGAGTAATTATATCAGCAATGTGCAGACCTGAATGTCTCTCTTGCTCAATCGCCTTGTTGGCCTGGCGCATGTCAAAGCATATGTGCACAGCTCCTTCACTGTCTCTTTTAGGCACTACTACAATGGGAGAAACCCATGGTATTGGGCCAGTGGACTGTTCAATGATGTCATGTTTAAGCAATGAATTAAGTTCTTTTTCAACAGCCTCTTTAAGGTGAAAGGCAATTTTTCGGTGTCCCTGTGCCACAGGACGAACATCCTCATTTAAATATAACTTCACATTCATCATTTTGAGTTTACCTAACCTGTGATATAATGAAGGAAATTGACTTACAATTTCATGATGGGCATTCATATTGTAGTTCACTGATATCAGTCCCATATCAGCAGCAGTGTTGAAACTCAGCAAGCAGGCACTTGAGGCTGTTCCTTGATGTGCATTAATAGGTGCTTGTACCACAGTTTTCATATGTTTCATTATGACTACAAACGAAACTTGACTCTTTAAGGGCGTCTTGCCAGCCCATGTGTTTACTTAAGTCTTTGGCTTTGTAAGTTGAGGTAATGGAGACAATTCTTGATACTTCTCCTCAGGTATGCTATTTATCGATGCACCACTGTCAATTGTATAATAGTATCAAACACCCATTTTTTCTTTGGAGTTATCTTCGGACAATGTTTGAGGTGTTTTTCATGTCGATTCTTCTTCACTTTGAATTTTTACTCACATCCGACTAGTCCCACATGTGCATGCCCTTCTGAAGTAAACATCAGCATTGCACAATTGTCCTTGTCACTTTCACTATAAACTGATACTGAGTAACTCTTTGTCGATGATTAAGACAATGATTGACTTCTTTTCGTGTTGATTTGCCTCAGTTGGTGTGACTGTTTGGCCTTGTGGGAGCGCATCGAATGTTGATGAGGCAACATTCGGTCGGCCATTTAGATTTCACGCTGTGACACACTAACTCTTCTCATCACCTTGCAAGCTGTCATGAAGTGGTTCACTTTATCACAGCTGATGCATGCCTGTTCTATGGTGGGACAATTGCCTTCGTGTGGAAATTGCAGTCCACATCCTTAACACACCTTCTTCTTCTGTGGAGACATCAACCTGTGTGTGCTGGCCTCGTACTTCAGCTTACTCTTCAAGCTCATGACTGACAACACTTTGGGTGCCCTCTTGCCTCCAAGTCAGTCGCTTGACAATCAGAACGCTTTTCAGTGCAAGCAGCTTTGAGGTCTAGTTCTAAGCGCAGAGTTTCCCTCAGCATTCGTTTTCGAAAAGAATCTGACAGACATCCATCGATTATTCTGAGGCGGGTAGCTTCATTATCGTTAAACTCATTGAATCTACAGTGCTTCACCAAAACACCCAGTCTCTCAACAAACTCATCGATGGTCTCATCTGGTCTCTGGCATTCTTGATTGAATATATCATTCCTAATCCATATTTGGCACTGGATTACATTTGACATTTGAGGCTGTTTTTATTTGAACATACGTCACTTCACCTTCTTGTGACATCTTTTTCATGGCTTCTTTCACTCCTTCTCCAGCTATGTTCCTCAGATACTTTATCATCTTTTTATCATCCTTTTCATCTATTGCAGCTATGAAATATTCAGAAGTCTCTATCCATGCAATCCATTTAATGCTGATATTGTGGTTCTGGTAGTATCAAATGCAGATTGCCGTTTTAGAAATGCAGCAGCCATATATACATTGATGGACTACAGCGGTCTCTCAGGCGCATCATGTGGTACTCAATCAGGCAGAGCTTCTCTATAACCTTGTAATGTGCTGGCTTCAGGGTCAATTTCATGACTTTTCACTCTGGCTCTCCATTGGAGCTCCTTCTTTGAGGGCGGTCTAGGGAGGTGTTCTGGGCCCCTATGCAGCAGCTTTGTTGGAGCGCAGCTTCTTCTGGTGATCGCTCCTTTAGCAAAACCCCTGACTCTTCTTCTGGGGCTGCTTCGCAGCATGTTGTGGACGGATGATTAGTTAATGGTTCGGTATGTAAATTAACCTTGCAAATAATAAGTTCATGAAAGCAGATAATGTTATGATGTTCCATCAGCTTTGTGCTTAAATGTTTCTTCACAAATTCCTGGTAAATCTTTGCCTCATAGTCCATGCATTTCAATTTAATCTGTACTGTACAGTTGTTGTGCGCTGCTTTCGGAACCTGGTTGTACCCACCTTTAGCATTCTTTCTCCGTTTACCTTATGGCATTAAATTTGCAAAATGGTGCAGTACCTTTTATTTGCGGCTGTTTCATTCAGTTCCTGGCCACTGACATGTAGACATTCAATGTCACCTTCTTTATCTTAAAGCATTTTACACAGGCTGGTGTTGCACTGAGACTCCACCAGTACCAGCGTTGATTCTGAACTTCAACTGTGACACGTGTGGAACGCACAAGCAGTTTGCTAGACCACGGAAAACTCTCTGGAAGAGCCCTTTCAGTGTTCAGGCTTCATATCCCCTATCTTGTCACCAGTTGTAGCATCCTATCAGCCCCGGTAATCACCAATAACCACACCACACACGGAGAGTAATTTTACATGTCTTTATCCCTCTGCGTGTAAGTCAGAACTTAGCATTCTAAGCATGTCTTCAACTCATCTCTCTAATGCTTACATCACAGGCCTATGGCGTACAGTTGGAAGTCAAAGAGTTCCAGCATTCTTTTATTTACAAGACACTACACTTACCATGTTAGAACTATGAGGAGGAAAACTAGCGAGGAGGTAATAAGGGTGGCCAGACTCAGGCTTCTGCCCAGTATATATGTGTTTAGGTACACTCTTTGCTCAGGGTTTGCAGTATGGCCCGTCAGTGGATATGGGTCTGTGGTAGAGATTGTTAAGTTAAATGTTACAAGGTGACTAATTAAACTAACTAGTCTCTTGTGACTTTTACCTTAGTGTCAGCTTTCACTAGTGATGCACCCTCGAATAGTGCTTTACTGTGGGGAAATGAATAAGGGCAGACGAGTCTGTATTGGGAAGAATTCAGCCATGAATGAGAGTGCCTGGCCCAGCATGGTGGGGGGGTCCCTTTTTGTCCATAATGGAGAAATCAGAAGTTTTACAGTATTGTGGTTATTTCGAAACACCTACAGTTATAGAAGAGGGGACTCATCTAGGATCACACAATCTGTTAAAGTGCAGGATCAGGTTCCGCAGCAGACAGTTCTGCCAGTAGACTGCATCTACTCCTTTTGAGAAAAAAGTGTACTACATACATGTGCCTTGTAATACGATTTAAATACGTCCCGGGCAACGTTTCAACAAGAAGAAACTTGGAGTTGTTTTAAAATTGCTGATAGAATGTGCACTTACACTTGTATACTTGGTGATAGTTGAGTATTCTCATTGAACAGGGCCATCCTCTGTGCTTGTGTGTACATGTAACATGCATTGGCACAGTTAATTAGTGTCCCCTTCCATTGAAAAGTACTGTGGTATATTTCAGTTGCTGGGTGGGGGGCATTATAAAAGGAAATTTTGGATTTGCTGAAGATAAAGATGGTTTCCACTGGTAAATGTGTGGTGTGAAGTGTACAGTGGTAGATGTGGCAGCTGGTAGGGAGAGCATTGGAGTTGTGGGAAGGAACCCACTGAGCACACATTAAAGGAGGCTGACAAGAGCAGGGGCGATTCTAGGATTTTGAGGGCCCCTGGCAGAAAGGGAATGTGCAAGGCCCTTCTAATGTGCATACAATGCGATGCATTCTGGGCTTTTTGTATCTCAATAGATGATCCCCGCCTGGACCTGCATTATGCAGACTCCTCATGTGCTGCAGCCCATTCCTCTCAGCCACTTACAAGCACATCTTTAAAGCTCATAAAGAGCTGAAGGTGTGAGGGTTGCTTATCTTCTGAGAGGGTAAACTAGGGCACTAATTTGCAGGACAATGTGCGTCCCATGGTGCCTCTTTATGGGCAGTAGGGCAGGACAAACCTGCAGAATGTGTCTCCTTGCAACGGGGCCCATAGGAGGGGTACACCTCCCCCTAGGTCTTGCTGCCCTGCACCATATCTTCAAGGCCCAGGGTAGGGGGCCCTCCAGTGGGCACAATTACAATGAGACACCTCTCTCTTAATTGGATTGGCATGTGTCATGAGATGACGTGGCCTGGCTGTGTCTCACTATTGTAGGGCCCCATCTTGGTGGGCTGAGTACAGGACCTTGGGCAGCAGTCCACACCACCCCACCTAGCGCCAGTCCTGGATGACAGCAGAGAGAACAGAGGGGACTGCGTGAATGGACTGCCCAGATGCACAGGGAGAAGCATCCTGACAGGAGAAGGAAGAGCAACAGGTGTTGTAGGACGGGACCTGCTGAAGCATGACTAGAGTGTACCAGGGCAGGCAAACGTTTCACTAGGAAAGGAAGCACTGAGAGTGCATGAGAGAAGTGCATTGGCCGGAGAAAGGAGAGCAGAGGAAGCTGCCTGAAGGGAATCACCAAATGCATGAGAAGGGCAGCCAGGGGAGTAACTTGAGGAAAGGGATCGGTCGGTAGGAATATGGTGCTAGCTGTCTGGCTCCTTAGCTTTGTGTCTGACATGAAGGAGAGACACAACTTTGAGATCATTTACTAAGATTGTACACAGTGTTTGTGTCACAAAAGTGACGCAAATAGACACCATTTTTTTTTAACCTATTTTCTTTCCTGCACTAAACTTGTTTAGCGCTGGAACATCACTTGAAAGTAATGCAAAGCAGCACATAGCACTGCTTTACATTACTTAGCACCAAGGGAAGTACCATCGGTGGTGCATGGGAAATCCCATTCAACCACCCAAGCTTTCTGATGCTAAGCCCTATTTACTTAAAAAAATAGACAGAGTTAATTGTCAGAAAACAGTGCCCATTTCAAAAAGGTGCTATGAAGGAGAACTGCTTTCATTTCTCCTTCCTTTTCTGACTTTGTATGAATTCTGCACTGTAAATCACACATATAAGGTGGGAAACAGTCTAACGGTAGTCTGAGAATAGTATTTTGTACTGGAAGGCTATCTTTCCTGTACCAAACCTATGCTAGACTCACGCAGACCTCCTTGCACTACAGTGCATTTCAGTGCCAGCGCTAGGGAGAGGGGAGGAGAGTGCCAGATTTCTGTAAATATGGTGCTCTCCTGCTCTCTTCTTTCCACGCAACACAGCACAGTTTTTTGTTTTATGCACTGCGTTGCATCAGATTTGAGTAAATCTGCCCCTTTTTGGACATTCCCATCCACAAAATGTGGCCTGATACTGACGCTGTAGGACAGCCTGTGAGTCACTGCCTAAAACCAGATAAATCACAACTAATGCTGAAAGGGGTTGTCCAAAAGCTCCTTTCTGTATATGTATGTGTATGTTGTGTAATGACGAGCTCTTGCTGCACAGCTAATGCTGTCTGTTGGTAAGACGTAACCACGTGCACCCCATAATTATACCTCTACAATTCCGTGGCTGTGATTGGGTTTTAATTGCCATGCATTAGCTCAGCAAGGAATCTTTAGTATCTCGATATCCAAGGTCACTCACCGTAGTCTGACCGGATATGCTGCTGAAGAGTAGTTAAAGCCTCTGGGATCTTACTGGCTATGGAAGAATGGTTGATGGTATTTGACTTCTAACTAGCTACCCAAAAGTGGTTTGGTGTGTGATCTAATTAGCTGGTGGAGAGTGTGTACGTGTTTCTGTGACCTGATTGTCCGACAGAGATTGGTTCCGAAAATCTCTGATCCAACTGGCTACTGGAGAATTATTCAGAGTTTGTAATATCTGATTGGCTTTGGGTCTATTAGTGAGATTTGTGCCATTTATTATTTCCAATCTTTCTCTCTTCCTAGTTATACTAGTTAGCAGCTGCACACACGCCAAAGAATGCAACAGGATTAAGCTGAACATGACAGACACCCTCTGCTGCAACAAGGATTTCTGCAACTGAATGCTCCACACCATGACCCCCTCACAGGAGCTTCATGCAGCTACTCGACAGCATGAAGCCTGAGAGAGCCCCTACCCCTTCCTAGGCATTGGTGGGCACTGAGGGAGGAGGGGCACAGAGTGAGTAACAGTGTGTGGGGGCTCAATTTGAATATTCTTTTGTTGAGTGTGGAGCAGCGCAATTTAGGTTCCACTCTTAAGCAATTATATACTCATATCTGAGATTATAATCACTGTGTGTCTTAACTTCATTAATGTATGTGAAGCAATTAAATGTATTAATGCAATGTAATCATTGTAGGGATTTAAGATTTATATCCATGTACACTAATGTTTAATTGAAACATGTAAACATGTTCTCTTTTGCTCCCGTTTTCACTTAGTCATGACACTATACGTGTGGAAATATAATCATGTTTTCAAGTTCATATTAAATGCTCAACTAACTTAGCCTGACTACAGGCCTCAATTGAAATGCATTTTGCCTTGTCAGCATATTTGTTCTTTCTTTGCATGTGTATTATCATGATTCTCCTTAGTTAGTGAAAGGCTTATTATTTGTATTAGATTGCTGATAGTGAGGCTTGGAGGAAGTAGCTTGGCAGTGAACATGTATATTTGTGGTTGACAGAGGCCTTCTGTTCATCATGTGACAAGAAGAAGAGATGTTCAAAGTTGGGAACTAAAGTCCAAGTCTCGAAGCAATGGGAAACTGAAGGGATGTTTCAGATGCTCTCTCGAGGAACGATTTGGTTGGTTCCTGGTGGCTTGAAAAGAGAAAAGGATGTTTCTTAATCTCTTGTTACTTTTATTTGGTGTTCTCACTGTTAGAATGTCCGTTTCCCTTTAGACTTCGACAGGTACAGACCTCTCTGCTTGCCTTTATCTTTCAAGTGTGAAGCTTTATGCTAAACACTGATGTCCTCTTTCTCAAGACTTCTACTGAAGTCTGATCATGCTGACACCTTCTTTTCTCCTGAAATTGAAACCCAAGGTAGATATCCCAGTTCCTAATGCATGTTTAGAAGAGAGAAGGGAAGTTTCTTTATGAAACAACCTTTTTGCTTTCATTTGTTTCTTTAAAATTGTGGATGTCACTATTCTGTATCTCATTTTATTGTGACTCAACCTACTGAGTTGTTTAACTTTATTTGCTGTATCCTTGAACTTATTTTTGGTTTGCTTATATACTGAATTGATTGGTAATCCAAAATAAAAATAAAATCATTGTAATCATATTTGACGATTCCTGGTCCTTATTGTGGAGTCACATTGGCTTCACATGCTAGAATTGTATTGTTGATGTCTTCTCCATTACAGTGTTTCACATCAACCAACAAAGGTACATACGACCAATGGGGAAAAATATTTTATGATTTTACAAAGAGATTATGTTTTAAGTTTCTATGTGCTGTCAAGTAGTACTGTGGGACAATTTATGCGAAGAGCACATACCCTCAAAAAGCTGTTGTGTAATCTTCGGTTTGTATTCTGCCCTCATTCTCCAGGGGCGCCTGGAGTCCCTTCACATAGTTTTGGATTCCAGAAGACCCCATTCACGTGACAAAAAGCATCTGATTTGACCAATTTCTTCACAGGCATTTCAGGTGGTGCTTAGACTGGATACATGTGTGGAAAAATAGTCCTGGGAGTGGTAACTTTGGTTAAATGTTTTCCTCATTGTTTGATTTTTAACAGGATTAAGACCTCCAGATGAACAGAACACAGGAAACGTTTATTGAATATGGGGGCAACAGGCCAAGCAAATAATTATAATTTTTCAAAAGTCTTATATGGACAATAATAATATTTTCCCTAAATGCAGGAATCGGGTGGAATGGTGCAAACAATCCCCTCTCCTCCCTCATACATCAACAATTCTAACTTCACCCATCCTTGAAACTCAACATTCATAAAGTTGTTCAAACTGTCTGCTTCTACCTATCCTTGTCCCTTTAATTCCAACTATTCTTTTGCTCTCACCTTCAAAGCCTTGTGTCTTATTTCCGATATATCCCAAAGCCATCTACCTCCACGGCTGCCTTGTCTGTTAGGACTAAAGCAAGCTCTTTTGTCAACCCTTAACCTGTATCTATCATCAGCACCTAGGAAAACACTCACCAGAATTTTTCCTGCCCCACTTGTATCTCCCCAACTCAAAACTGCCCTTTGCCTCAACTCCTCATTTCCCCCCAACAATTTACCACTTTTTCTTTAAAAGTAGCAAATGTAACTCGTTTCTAGGAAAAGATTAATGCATTTCATTGTCCATGAAAAGGTTGTAATTCCCAAACCTCATGTCCCCACATGTTAACAACTCAAGCAATCCTCACCTTGTCAATGGTCGGAGGCTTTATCACCCCACGCCATATCCTACTTTGAGTCAAGTTGGTCCCACCACACATTCACCAGAGCAAATTATCTTTATCTTCGTAAAATCCCTAGTTTCTTTTTATAATACTCCCATAGCAACTGAAGTAAACCACCCTCTCCTAGATGCACCAATAGTATGTCACATCAACCCCTACCCTTTTGGAAGGACTCTGTTATTTCCAAAGAGCCACTGACTTCAAATAGGAATGGCACATATGCAGACTTTAATTTTTCATCCTCTGGGCCCTGCTTGCCTTCTGTATAAGAAAGTAAGACTGCAAAGAAAAAAAAAGGTGCTAATACTTATGGAAAACATTGGATCAACAACAGCACCATACACAACAGCCACACATACCTCTGTGAACATGCTGATCACCCTCTCCCTATTCCGCTAAACTGTAACTATGAGAATGCCAACCCATTACTTTCTGTCCCCACCCCTGTCCTAAATGAATGTCTACACAACTCTTCCAGCCTCATACTTAATTCCTACATCGTCATTCTCATGACTCTCAGCAACTGATAACTCGTCACCTGTTGCCTGTCCCCATTCCTAGTTCTCCCGCTCTCTTTGACACCAAGAAATTACTCAATAAGCAACAAAGACATAACCCTCTAACCACTGACTCCTGAAACACAACATCTTTACCCTTTCCCACTTGATCAACCTTCGATTGCTTCAAATGTATCACAATATTGTTTCCCATTCTAATCACATCACCCATCTGCACAACAGCCTGTCCAACACCGCTGATATCCTAAAAGCCCTGAAAATGTCCATACTGTATGTAAGCTAAACATAGCTTCCTCTCAAGCTGATCTGCATATTACTTATATACCGCTCAGCAATCCTTAAAATATCCACAGTTACTGATCTCTTCAATCTACCTACTCCTTCTATCCTTGCACTTGACTTCAGTAGCCTGGGCCACATCCCCATATGCTGTTGGCTCTTAACTTTAAAACCATATAGCATAAATGCCTCCCCAGCCATCTTCACATAACATTAATCAGCGACAAATCCTTGTCAATCAACTGCAACATGAAACAGAATATTCTCCCTTTGTTTTTAACATCCGCTCCTCTATTTCCTCTCCTTACTACCCGCTTTCCTGAAACGCCCACCATCCCTGCTTGCAAGCCTCCTGTTTTTTTTAACAATTTAATTAGGGTGCAAAATCCAAAAATGTAAATTTGTCACATTCCCCAAAAAATCACAATTTTTAGAAAAATATTTTGTTCCCAGTTAAATTAAGATATAATTTTTGCAAACTAAAAGGATTCTGAAAAAAATCCTCAGATGCAGCATTTCAAGTTTGAAATATGGAATTTCTAATCTCAAGACTAAAAACTGATTTCCATGTTCCATACATTTTATTAAACATTTTAAAAATGTGGCAAAACTTTTCAAGGTTAAGCTAAATAAATGATAACAATTCTCAAGTTTGCTGATTACTGAAAGTTTATTATGCCAGCCTCTAAATACTGTGGCACTAATTGTTCAAAAGTATACACAGGCATAAAAGGGCTGTGTGCACTTAGCCTTCATGGACTTAACATGTGCCTTCGACCCAGTGGACCGTCCCAAATTATGGTCTATAATGGCACAGTTAGGGATCGATGGAGCAATTATTACCTTAATTAGTAGGCTCCATGATTATACATCAGCCTCAGAACGGTATAACTGGAATGGGGATTCATCTGAAGAATTCTCCTCTGATATGGGGGTTAGGCAGGGGTGTGTTCTGGCCCTATTTCTTTTTTTATTATACATTAATGGGTTAAGCAAACAATTATGTAAGGTGGGGAAGGACACCTCAAGGACTAACTCATGCCGAATTCCTGTATTACTATATGCAGATGACACTGTCCTGATAGCCAGGACAGCTAATGGCTTAAAACTTTGCTTGATACTTTTAATGCTTTCATGAGTGATCTAGGACTTAAGGTCAATCGCTTCAAATCTTTCATAATGAAATGTGGACCAAAAAGTCTAAAACAAGGACATTTTTACTCGGGATGAATACATTTAGAAAGACCCTCATTTCACTTACCTGGGGGTCCCATTTGACCTGGATTTTAATTGGAAATTCCCATTAAACGTTAGAGCCATGCAATTTCAAAAGTCAATTGACGCCATTTTTAGATTTGCCAAGAAATTAGGCCATAAGCCAATCAAAGAAATGTTATGTATCTATAAGAGCAAAAGCCTTTCAGTAGTAACTTTTGGGGCTGGTGTCTGGGGATATGTAAATTATAACTCACTCCAAGTAGCAGAAAACAAGTTCATAAGGAGACTTCTTGCAGTGCCCCAGAGTTCTTCTGCCTCTTTCTGTCATGAGGAAGTTTAAAAGATTACATTACACTGCAGCCATTATTGCTCTGGGTAAGAATTTGGAATAATCCAGAGGCTGATTTTTGTAGAACAATATTAGCAAACTGTCTGAAATTGGATAACTGCTTAGACATACCCTGGCTAAGATGCATTAAAACGAGTTTTGCTAAGATGGGCGTTTCAGAATATTACACAAATCCCGATACCCTAAGAAATGTCTCATCTACTACAATCAAATGACTTTTTTATCAAAGCCTTGAGTGGCCAAGTGCAGTGTGTAATCCCGCTGGACATTCAGAGCTTTCCCGTAAGCCACAAATACAACTTGCCCTTTATTTGCAAATAAGTCTGAATGAAAGGCAAATATTTTTGCTTACCAGGGTCCGTTTAAAAACTATAATGTTTTTGACTGCATTTCCTACCCAGGGGTAATCGTTTTCCTCACTTCCTGTCTGTCCTTGTGACAGGCTTTCATCTCAAAGCACTAAGCACTTTATTTTATTTTGTAAATTCTATATTCCCCAGAGGAGGCAGTTTATTCGTCCATTATTACTAACATCGGGGATTAGAGCTCATGAGTTGTCGATGATTTACCTGCTTTCTTTAGGAACTACAGATATTATATATGGAGTTTTAAACAACCTTTTACTGTTTTTAAGACTTGTAGTAAATATTAAGTATTTTTATTAATCTGCATTTTACTGTTTTTATGTTTATCTGTTTTTTAATGAAATGTATGTATGCAAACTTTCATGGCTCTTTCTGAGTCTAATAAAGTATTTTGATCTGATCTACTGTAGGCTTTATCAAAATGAAGGAGTGTGCCAAGAGCATTGCTATAAACACAAACGTATGTCTCCTGATCTTCAACTCTCTTCTCTGATTAGTGGGTTATCACTCCTCAAAACTAATTTCACTGAAAGAATGACCTTTTCTGGAAATGATGAAGGAAGTTGAAGATATCTTCAGACGATCTAGAGAGCTATCTGCAGGACCAAAACATATGAAGCCAAGTGCCCGGAAAATCATCTGAGCATCTGGGATAAGCATTAGAAATGTGTTTATTTTTCCTATCCAACAAAGCTGGTGTATAATATATAAGGCATATATTAAAATATTGCATTCTTTGCAGATCACCTAAACATATTGTCAATTGGTTAAGAGAGCGGCGTTTGTGCCATTCTGATTTTCCCATACTCATCCTTCCATTTCTGGATAGCTTGAGCCTCTTACTTCACATTATGATCCTGCAACTCGGTACATGAATTAACAAGCCTAATTTACTTGTGTTCTGAACATTTAAATCCATTACAATATCAGCTGTACCAATAAAATCAGACCCGGATAAGACTTGAAAAGTGCTCTTAACTTGGAAATAACCCAAAAGCCAAGCTTTTTTTTGACTGATCTACAATTAGAAATTAACGCGGTTACTTGAAAACTATGGGGCATATTAGCAAGAAGAGGCGATAATCATCGCTAACCCTGCTTAGCGTGATTTTTTTTATCGCCGGCTATCGCTGGAATATATCGCCACGCTGACGCTGTATTAGCAACGATTAGCGCTATGGCGATGAATATTCCAGCGATAGCGGGGGAAATGGGCCAACATCGCTGAAAAACCAGTGATGTTGCATGGAGAAGGGAGAACACCTTGCTGATACGACCCTGTGGTCGTATCAGCATAATCCACCCCCCATGTTAGGTATGGCTAACACCTGCTAATTGCAGGTGTTAAATAAATGGCGATGACTCCGGTTAGCGCGACTTTTCACGTCGCTAACTGGGGCCATGGCCACCTTGCTAATAGGCGATAGGCCTGTTAGCGGGTGTTTCCCAGGTTTGTTCGTCGGGAACGCCCACTTTGCATGTCATTAGCGATAAATATCGCTGACATGCAAAGCGGTAAAAAACGGGCGCTAATGCCCGCAAACTGTCGCTAACTGCTGTTAGAGACAGTTTGCTGATAGGGCGATATGAATATCGCCGCTTTAGCGGCAAAAAGTGCCGCTAAAGCGGCGATAGTGCCCTTGCTAATATGCCCCTATATTAGTAGAAGAAATCCCTCACTTTGAACAAAGCCAAGGAATTCCAGTGCTACAGTGGAAATTTTCATTCAATAGGCCAAGAAATGTGTAGTCATGCATGAACATTTAGGATTATCAAGAAGTGGAAAAGTGCCATACGTTGTTTAGTTAGATGTATCAAACACTTAAATCATGATCTTTTAAAATCAAGGGGCACAAGTAGAAAAGAGGCGATTTGAAATTGAAAAACATGTCAACATTTTGTTAATTAAGAGGTTCGCCATTCCTAGATTCATGAGCATGCAAAATGCAACATAAGGAAATCCCATTTCTCCCTCTGGAGTTGTTCTTTAAAACATCTGGAGACGGAAAGTGGGAAGGAAAGTTGTCTGCATTAAACTGATTAACATACTTTCTTTCTTACAAAAAAACTAGAAGGTAAATAGCAAGGTTCAGAGCTAAAGAACCCAAAAATCAGTAATATGGACACTTTAATACGGGCAATTCAGAAGGTTATTAATAAAGGCACATATTTCCAAAAATTCGGAATCTCTTTAATCTTATGTATCAAAGGAGTATAATTTAAGTTATATACACCATCTAAATTTTCTGAAAAGTAAAAGTTGCTTTCGAATGATATTTAAGGATATGGGCTATAAATTAATTCCAAACCAGAGAGAAAAACTGCAGTTGGATTACTAAACAGTAAAATTGCAACTTTTTACAATTGACCTTATACCTCCCACATTCTGTAAAGTGTTTATTAATAGCACACACTGCTTTAATTCTTTGTGTTTCTGCTTTTAGATGGAGTGCATTATTGTTGCGTGCAAGTTAATAGGAGTCATTCTGGAAATTGAACTACATTTTTATCTGATTTGCGAATTACTTCCATCAGGGGTACATAAATAACTACAAATAATAGTTGTGACATTGGACACCTTTAATGCAGTCCCATTGACACGGATATGTTGGCTACCTCTGCACCGTTAGCGTCTTGACATATTGAGATTATTAAAATTGTGAGTTCTGGAAGAATATAATAAATTAAAAGAACAAAAAACAAGATCCTCCTGGTCACTAGGGTGAATGCCTTTTCTGAGTCTAGAAGTATAATTGCAGCTGGGTTTTTTTTCCAAAGTTTATTTAAACATTATAATTTGTGATATTTTTAAAGTGAAACACATGTTCTCTATGAACTTACCTACGCTACATTATAATCAATTTACAATCATAGGACATACAAGAGCCAGTGGTTGTTTATGGGCAAAAGTGGCATCGCCCTGCAACCCTGAGGAGAGAGGAAGAGCAGAAGAAAAAAACGGCAAGCAGCTAACAAGAAATGACTACTTGCTGCTCTCGTATTTATAAAGGGGCAGCTATAATGTACTTTGCAGATGTCCTGCTGTGCATGTGCCAGCTGGGCGAGGTCTTCTTCGACCTGCAGGCACAAGCGACAGCAGTGACATCATGGCAGAGGGTGCCCTTTGGGTGCCCTTGACATCATGACATCATGGCAGAGGGTGCCCTTTGGGCGCTTACACAATGGCCCTGGGAGGATTACACTGAACTCCATTCATTTCAATTGCAGGGGGCGAAGCAGTCTAATAGGGAGAATGAGGTAATGGGTGATAACAATTTAATAGGCATCATGAGAGGGGGTGCAACTGGCTGCTTGGGAAACATACCAAACAACGACTCCGGAACAACGAGTTCCGGAGTCACGCAATCCAAACAACGACTTGCCCGAACAATGACTTAGTCTTAACCACGCATGTGCAAGGTTAAGGCAAAGTCAGTCTAGTGTTCGGGATGGGCAGGGAGAGAGGAGGGAAGGACAGGAACAGGACAGGTAAGAGGGGTTCAGGGTAGGTTTTAGGGGTGGTAGGGGTTCAGGGCAGTTTTTAGGGGGTGGGAGCGGTTCAGGATAGTTTTTAAGGGTGAGGGGTTAGGGTTAGTTTTTAAGGGGTGGGGGGCACGGGATAGTTTTTAGGGGGTGTGAAGGGTGTGGGTTAGTTTTTAGGGGGTGGGAGGGATTCGGGTTAGTTTTTAGGTGGTGGGGAGGTTCTGGGTAGTTTTTAGGGGGTGGGAGGGGTATGGGATAGTTTTTAGTGTGTGGGAGGGATTTGGGTTAGTTTTTAGTGGTTGGATGGGTTTGGGTTAGTTTTTAGGGGTGGGGTTTTGGGGTAGTTTTTAGGGGTGGGGGTTTGGGGTCGTTTTTAGGAGGTGGGGGTATGGGGTAGTTTTTAGGGGGTTGAGGGATCATGTAGTTTTTAAGAACTTGGGGGTGTATTTAGGACTCAGGGGAGAGGGAGGGTGGTCATAACATTAGCCACAGAAGGTTGTTCACCATGCATGCTTTTACCACGCAAATTCATGGTATAGGAATGTGTGGTAAAATAATCATGGTTAAGACGCAGTGGTTGTAGAGACCGCATTGTTAAGTTAGTCGTTGTTGAGGAACTTGTTGTTCCAACATACAACCGGCTGCTCTCTTCATTCCTCTCTGTCATGTGCTTCCAATTTATGTAGCTGATGCTGAGCCGAAGCCCTTTCTCGAAGCAGGTATTGGCAAGCATTACAAGTATTACATGAGCACCCTGGCTACATTACACAAGATCAGATACTTATGGGCCTCAGGGAGGTTAAGCGATTTGCCCAGAATCACAGGATATAGAGCTGGCAATAAGACTCCAACAGCGTTTAGTGCTTTTTTTCTGAGAGCAGACGAATGTTTCATTTGTTAAAACTACAAAAAGTACATACAGCTGCGAAGACACCCCAAGCCTCCGTTCTGTCAGTCTGCACATAACTTGTTTTAGGCCTCGTTTTCATTTCTGAGGTGAAATACTGCATACAATCTTGTGACGAATGACTACACAGTCCCACCTATTCCGTAGGTCGCAGCATGCCCCGTTCTGTAGTGGAATGGGATGAGATGGACCCGATGATGAAGCATGCCACCAAGGGGTAACCCTGGTGAGTGAAGGTTTTACAACAAAACTTTTGTTTTCTCCAGTAGAGGGTTCGTCTCCTCATAGCAGGTGGGTCACCATTTTGAGTTGCTACACAGTCAGGCAGTCATGTGTCAAGTGTGAATGATTAAAGAAATGAACAATGCCTGGTTCGCAAGCCTTGTCTGTGGGGTTAAGAATAAGTCCAAGAACAGGCACCACAGAGAAGCAACATAAGGGCCACTTCGATGAGCTTAAATTCAGGGTGCTGATTTTCATATATGTGTGACATGTACACAGTTTCTTCACTCTAATTTAGCATCACTACAAACAGAACAAGGAGCAAAACTGTTGGGCACCACTTCCTGCGGTTGCCTTTTTTCAGTGCCAGTTCACTAAAATTAAGTCAGCAAGATAAACTTGTTATATGCATGAGGTCGAAGGGTTTCATTTCGAATATTTTCTTAAAGCTGATAGTGCCTGGGGGAGAACCTTCAGTAAACAGGAATCAGGGTGTACGACTGAAGCAACCTGTGGAGAACCTGTGTCTAAACCAACGAGCATGCAGAATAACAAAGCACTTGTCTTCGAGTAATAGTGATGTAATATGATGAAAACTAAACAGCTGGTTTATTTTAGTGGATTTTGAAGAAATGGACTAATTTATCTATAAGAAAGGTAACGCACTTCCAAACATCATTGAAATTCCACAGCTCTGAAGCATTCAAAGAGACACTGAAATGCTCTATAAATGACTCCATTTATAGTTTCCCCCAGTCTTCACTAACTTGACTCCCTGGCAAGTAGCTAATGTGAAGCTGGTTCTCACACACTTGAATTGTTTGAAAGAGTAAGTTTCCGCTTTATTTTTTACAGTGCTCACTTACAAAGTATGATCCATGGATGCCTTTAAGTCAGCTTAACAATTTCTGCATATGTGTTCAGTGATGCATTTGGGTCATAGCAATGTGTGTCTAAAGACCCACCCATTTGTGTACTCCTTGGCCTGTACTGTTCTAAACATGTGTAAGATTGTTTACAGAGGTGCTTAACGGTTAATTCTGGGAACAAGTGAATATTATCACATACCATGTTTATGTAGATAATCCAGGACTTTGTAATAGTGCTGGCATTTTTGTATTTAGGGAAGCATGCATTGATTGTTTATGTTTGCTTTGTGAGTAAGCAGCTGCGACCCAACACATATCTTGACTTTCATAGCCATCCTCTGTGCAGTGTTTTGCCGTACGTTTCTCAATGTTTGGATAAAATGTGCATCATAGCTCCAAAACAAATATGCCCCATGAAACCTGCCGACCCATATGATATGCGTGCACATTTATTTTCTGTGAAGCCGTAAAGTGCTTCAAGGCCTCATCAGTAGAGTAATTGCCAATTACAATACAATGCAATACAATGTAAACCAATCCCCTCGTGTCACGAAGCATTTTCAAACATCAAATAAAGTGTATTTTTTAACATGCGCAGGCGTTTCACCTCAGTACATCAGAATCATTATAACACTGAATTGAGTGGCATTTATTAAAAGTGGAAGTTTTTAAACCTAAACCTACTAAAAACATTGGGCCCGCCACTTACAACAATGCCCTTAGTGAACTAAAAGTCAAGTCAGGGGACATGTGCATCCTATATGTGGTCGAGATTCTTCTTGCATTTTCAACAAATTCTTTAACAAATTTAGCTTTAAAATTTACCCTTTGCCCCTCTTTTTATTTAAAACATTTTCTCAGGGGGAAGCCACCCCCCCAAATGCCCTTATGTCAGTTGGGATCGCTTGCTAAGTCAAAGTCAAACTGACCCCAAACAAGTTACACCCACCACTTTGAAAAGTCACCAGTCACCACCGGGACATACATTCCATTGTACAATTATCCCCCTTCTTTCCTTGCTGCCTGCTTAAGATTTATCATTCAATTTTTGGACCACAAGCAGGTAGTAGTGTAGTTGTGTCTTCATCTGTTTGCAAAAATTCAGAAGAGAATTGTTGCTACATGATTTGGGCCCATTCTGTGGCATCCTTGATTCTTTATACATGTGCAAACGAGAGCTCAGACTCTTTTTTAAGTTGGTCCATTAGTCATGGCCTATTGCAATTTACTTTTTCATGGCAGAAATTGACCTAATTTGAACCCACCATATGTTTAACACACAGATTTGGGAAGTCTCCAGCAGTGAGAAATTGTGAGTCTGGCTGCTAGGAGCATATGAGTTAGTAGTTTTCCTGTTATGGTAGTGAGTGGATATACTGAATTTTCTCCTGTGTCTCCTAAGAGCAAGGTTAAGGGTCTAACTTTAATTCAATGTGCCAACATTTCTTTCCAGAAAATATGTGTGCTCCATTACAAGACCACTAAATATTTGCCATAGTACATCTGACTCCACATCCTGGGCAACATGTGTCAAGGGTCTGACCATTTTCTGTTGTGTAGTGGGGTTCAGATGCCATCAGCAAAACTTTTAGGGCCCAATTCACAAAGCTAATCTAAGACAAAAGTCTAACTTTATGACTTTTGGTATTCACAGAGGTCATTTAGAAGTCGCATCTTTACGTCAGCAGTCAGGCCGGAATCTCCGCACACGGGGCGGAATCTCCGCACTCTGGCCGGAATTTCCGCAGTAAGGGTGGGCTCTCCAGCTTGAGCCGTATGGACATTGCTTTCAATCCTATACACCTGCGAAAGTGCTTACCGTCCTCACCCTGCTCCACCTGAAACAGTGCAGCCCAACAGCCAATCCCAGCCCTACAGCAAACATAAAAGCAGAGCTACCACATACAAACCCTTTCAGACCTTTCAACATGTCGCTGAATGGGTTTGTTGCTCTGCCCCATGCCATGCGTCAAGACGATTTGAGGAGGAGGAAGAGGAGAATAGAGAAGATTTTCAGACAAAGGATAAACCAATTTGTGATGTTCAGCTAAGATGTCAAGGCCAGATACCATTTACCCTAGATGTCATCTTGGAGATGATTTGTGAGTGGGAGCAGGAACTTGACTCTGTGACCTGTCGCTCCCATGCCATCCCAGCCTCTGCCAAGATCCTTGCTGCTCTCCATTTATTTGCTACAGGGTCATTCCAAAGGGTCTCCAGTGAACTTGTGGGTATGTCACAGGAAGCCAGTCCTGATGCTTGCATCAGGTACTAAACTGCATCAATAGGAGAGCCCATTTCCACAAAGAATGCCCCACACACTGGCCAGGAGACAAAGGGTAACTAGGGATTTCTACCTCATTTCCCACTTCCCACATGTGCTGAGTGCAATTGATTGTACCCATTTGGCTCCTCAGCCACCTCACCACATTGTACACATCTTCTGCAACAGGCACCAATGACATTCCATCAATGTGCAAGACATCTGTGATGCCAGTGGTAGATTCATTGATGTGCAAGCAGTGTTTCCAGACAGTACCGATGACAACTACATATTCCGCAGGTCACCTCTTGCCCGGTGGATGGTTGCGGGAGAATTTGGCAACATGTGGCTACTGGGTAAGGGCAAACACAAAACATGTGTGAAATGTTAAAATATAATGTATAAATGCTAACTCGCATAAAAAAATCACTTTACAACATATTTAATCATGCCACATATACAGCCTTAACAGACCCTGCATTTACCAATGTATAGATCATGTACTGTGCAGATGCAAGACGGACATTTAATCAAGTTCCCTAATTTTCCTCCTCAGGTGAGGCTGGGTATACACTTTTTCTTCGACTCATCACACCATGCAGACTTGCAGCCACTGTACCTCAGCGTAGGTACAATAGGGCACACATACATTTTCAAGCCATCATAGAGTGTACTTTTGGTCTCCTGAAGTCGCGATTCAGATGTATTGACTGTCCAGAGGGGTGCTGCTGTACTGCCCTGAAGTTGTGTGCAAGATCATAGTAGCCTGTTGTGTATTGCACAACATAGCTTTAAGTCATGGCTTATACATACCTCTGGACCCTTCACTAGGTCTGAATCCGGGCAACCGGGCCATTGTACAGAACAGAGGGCAGGGTATGCTATTCCTTGATCAGCTGGTTAGCATTTTTTCATCTGAGTAACCTGCTGTGTTACAGACAACATGTGGTTTGCAGTCTGCTGTCAATGATGATAGTTGGATATTTAACACTCTGTCCAAAAATTCCATCCCGAGACTACTTTGCAAGCCACACTCAATGTATGTAAACAACAGCTGTTGAGAGGAGTAAAAAAATTGGCAATGCAATATGCCATGTGCAGATGTGAGCAAATAGTTTTGACAATGTCTCTAAGAAATCCATTGCCTCTGGGGATTAAATGTCTGTGCATGTGTGAGGCCTCCCAGGGACCTTTTGACAACGGGGGTCTGATTCACAAAGGGACTAAACTATCGCTTTCTGAAAGATCTGGCCCCAACTGCAGTGACTTCCCAACAACTGAGGGGCCTCCACCATGAGTGATGAGGCACTTTGTGAATCAGGCCCTATGTGTCTGGGGATACACAGCACTTCTTCCCCCGGTTTTGGTGTAACACTACAGTCAACACTGAGGGGAGCGCAAATTGTGGACTACATCTACCATGATGCAAAGGTGCACACTTTTCTGGAATGTGATGTTGTGTCTGGCCCCATCCTTTTCCATGTCCAAACTAATTTTCATGACCTGCTCTACCATTTGTACGGAGAGTCTCCTTTCCGCAAACGGAGAGTAAGTAGCCAGGCCAGAGATTCCGAAAATGGGCCAGAACCCAAGATTTTCATACAGAGGAATTGTTAGGCAGGAAATACATCACAGGAAGTTGCTGGCTGCCATTTTCAGTTTATTCTGAGTCATCCTCTGCAACAGATCAGACCCTCTGCCATCTTGCTGCTCTGTACACCCAAACTGTCCCCAACATGGCTGAGGGACTTGAGTAGAAAGCACCCCCTTTCACCAAAAGGTAATTAGACCACTTAGCAGAAGTGGTGCTAGAAAAGTACCCTGAGCTGTATGGGGGGGCGAGGATCAGCTGAGTAATATAGCGCGCACCAGTATCTGGATCACCATTGCGGAGCACTGCAGTGCAGTGGGTGTGTATGACCGGCGGGGCAGAGCATGACGTAAGCGTTGGGAGGACCTAAAACGCTGGTCCAGATTGAAGGCCCAGGAAATATTGGGCCGGTCCTCCCAGCACCATGCGCACTTGCCCCGCCTCTGTACAGGAGGGTCCTGAGGGAAGTCTGGCCAACCCTCCATGCTCAGCTGGAGGAGCATGAGCAGCAGAGAGCTGGTAAGTGCATTAACTGCAATATGTGTCTGAAAGTATGATGTGAGGGATGACAGAGCTGTATCATTAAGTGTCCCATGTCTCCATTTACCTAATCTGTGCAATTGCAGCAGTCATTATAAGGCCAAAGGCTCACTGTAGCACATAGAATGCACTGAGCAGAGTGCATTCTGGGACCTGTAGTTTTTGGAAGTCACCAGGGGAAAAGAGCCTCACACATGCATTTGTATGTAAAACTACACTGGCAGCACCTTTACTGGTGGACCAAGGGCCTTATAACAGCTGTGTGCATTGGGTGAGGAATGGTATAGACACTGTCCAGTGTGTGGATGAGAGACCTTTGGGTGTTGGATGGTGTAACTTGCATGCCTTTTGTGAGTTTGGGTTCAGATTAAGACAGGCAATCATGTGCCATGGAGTAAAGAGATACCAACTTCTCCAAGGGGGTCCATATACACACGTCTTCCCAACAATGGCTCATTTGTCATTTGTCCAGTCATGGTAGCTGTAACAACTAGCCACAACTGTTCACCAGGGTACAGCACCAACATAGCAGTCTTTGAATGTAAAATGAGGCACTGGGTTGCTGTTGCAAGGGAATATCAAATTATTAGACTCACTTCTTAGCAAAGCTAATATCCAAGCCTTTAATTGGATATGTACACCCAAATCTGCATTTGTGTTGTGTCATACAATGTTACACAGCAGATGACATTTGTTAGTAAGTGTAAGAGTAAAAGTGCTAAGACTTCAAATCTCAGGATCATCCCAAAACCATCCGGACTGTCTCCCATCTGCTTTTGTAGATTGGCATTGGAAGATGCCTATGTAGCATTGACAGGAAATACAGATTACAAGAAGGTGAGCATTGGTCAATACAGAAGTGTATGCCATCTAACCTCAAGTAATATGTCAATGTGTGAGTCAAATCATCACATCACAGTGAACGAACACATATTTTAGGCTCCAAGTCATTTCTATTTGGATAATTGTGATAGTGTGATCAAAGTAGAACAAAGTCTATGCTTGCTTCATGTAGTTATGTGTGTCATTTTGAAGTGTACAACAACTACATAATGATTAGTCCTCCATTTCATTTGGCCCAGCTGACCAAGACCAACAGGACCAGGATCGGAGGCAGAGCAGAACATCCTTGGGACACCGGCTGCCACAACCTCTCTCCACAACTCAAGGGGAGGAGGGACCTTCAACATCTGAAGGCAGGGGAAATGTGCCCACCCGGACAGAGCCAGAAAACACTTCGAACAGACCCAGTGGAGGCTGAGGACATTGTAGGGGGGGGGGGAGTGAAGAACTGAACACCTTCTTATCGGGGAGGAGGAGATCGACTCTCCCCCTGACAATCAATACCTTTGTTTGCCCAGGTGTCCCCGGGGCAGGTCACACTGCAACCTGGGCCTGCCACCAGCCCCTCCCTGACTCTAGAGGCCCTCATGCCATCGGAGTCTCGAGTTGCATCCCCTACCACTAGTCCACATCCAAATGACTGCCAGGAAGACCCAAGCAAAAGCTCTAACCCAACACACCACCCTACTCATGTCAGACCCAAACCCCTCCCTGTATTGTAATTCCTGTGGCTGCATCCCAGGAAGTGATGGGGGCATTTGATGGACAACCAAACATGTCCTCTTGGATCATACTGCAGCTCTGTGATGAGCTGCATATGTTCTGAGATGAACATGCAAGATCCATGGCCACCCTCACTGCCTCTACCACTTCTTTGGGTGCAGCCATGTTGTCTGCCCTTGCCCAACGTCCCTCCCAAACCACCCTCAATGTGTCACCCTGTACGTTGCTCCACACTCTTTACCCTCGTACGCCTCATGTGTCCCAACCCTGTGCGGTGTCTGGTCCTGCACCGGCCAGCCATGAGCCTGCATCTGATTCAGAGGATCTGAACAGTGTGCAAATTGAGGATGACCAGGACAGTTGACTTACTTAACTATGACTTTCTTTTGGACATTTACTTTGCCCCTTGTATATAGACTGGTTTCCCTGATGCTTCCTGACGTGTTTTATTTATGTTGCGCAACCCCCTCCAAGTCCCCTTGTCCATTCTGTGCAAAGAGCATTATTTGCTTTCTTTTCTCTCTTCCAAACACACTGTTTATTGCTTATTTATTTTTCATCCATTCCATGATACATAAAGTTATATTTTGAATCAAACTATCTCTATGATATTTACTTCATTGCAAATGTTGTGTTCAAAGTATGGGCATATACCTTGGGAGCAGTTATTACTCTGCACATGATAGCTTGTTACATTGATGGTGTTACACTTTTACGTGTGTCACTCATACAAATTCATCTTTAAATCTCTAGGCCACCATAAGGGTAAACAATTGGCCATCAATAAATAATACGCAACTTAGTCTTGACTTGTGAGGACATTTATCTTTAATTTACATATATTATGGATAAATAAATGTCCTGTGATCATGAGGGATCGTGTTTGTGACTTTGCAAATTTGGTGGTGATGATCGCTGTAAGTGCATTTGCTGTGTTTTTGCCGAGGTGCAGGTTGCTGTGGTGCATCTACTTGTACAGGTGGAGGAAGTTCCTGGACAGGGACTGAAGGTGCTCTATAGATGGAGTAGTGCCCGGACAGGGGCTGATGGTGTCTGTACGGTTGGGGGGATTGATGGACTGGGGCTGAAGGTATCTGTACAGGTGGGGGGAGTGCCTGGACTTGGGGTGGTGGTGTATTTGCAGTGGGGGCAGGTACTTTTTCAGTGAGCCTGTGCGGCTTGTGGTACAGGTGGGTGGGTGGGTGTGATGTGCTGCAGGTAAAATTGAAGGCTCTTCTCCCTACGTTGACTTTGAAGGGAAACTTTGGATCAGTTTCAGCATACCCTCCATCATCTTCATGATCAAGGCATAGCATCTTACACTCTCTTCCTTATGGATGGATATGATGTCACTTATTTTCTTGGACACGTTTTGCCAAGATTTATCAATCCTGTCCAACACCTGGGTCAGTCTATCCATGGCCTGAGGGATTTGGCGCATGTACTGCAGTGCCTCTGACATATATGACAGAGTAGCCCCAATGGTACTAATGTCCTGCCGCACTCACATCAGCCTGCTGTTGGAAGAACTCCTCCTCCCACTGGCCACCATGGCTGTCTGCTAGCACCCTCCACATGGAACTGCTGTAGATACGACCTTTAGGTCCACCAGAGGCGGGTGACAAATGGTATGCTGTGGACAAGAGATTGGTGCCCAGGGAATACCTGCACCGCACGAGGGGTGGTAGGTCCCTCAGTGGGGTTGGCCTTAGACATTTTGCCCAGTGGACCTAATATTATGATCAGGGCATCTGACTCCTCATCCTCTGCATGAAGGGCCAGATAGTCACCATCATCCTCAAATTCATACGCCTCCTCCTGCACTTCCTCTTCCTCTTGCGCATTACTGGCAGCTGAAATGGCTGCTTGTTAATGTAGTGGGTTCTCCCTTTGAATTGCCCATCCTCTGCCACTAGTGGAAGGTCCAGTGTCCTCCTCATCCTCAGCACCTGGAAGGTTGCAACAGGATAAGTAAATGACCTAGTATATGATGTGGTGCAACACAAGGGATAATTGTAATGCACTTTGCATCAACGGATGATGCATATGTGACCTCGTTTGGGTACACCTACACTTGACAGCTTAATCCATAGCACTGAGGTGGAGATATACAATGCACAAGCAAATGCTCCAGCCACAGCTCTGTGTTGCTTTGAGATCCCCCCTGATGTTGACTGCTGAACCTGGCTCCTCGTAGGTGTAGCAGAAGATGTAGTCCTCGATCCAGCAGTTTGAGAAGGAAGTGACACCATACTTAATGATCTGCATGACTAATATGCAAACAGGCACACGTGAAACACACATAACTGATTGAGCATGTATGTAACTTTTTATGCACCAACTACAGGTGCTATACAGAAAGGGATAAATCTGCTAAAGCCCTTCCCCAAGGAATTAGATATTCTGAATGATTTTGTAATCCATAATTGGGAACACTTTATGGCACACTTACCTGACGGACAGATGCGAGTGGGTTTGACTCCTGCAGCCAGTATGTCTCACATACCCCTGGATGCTGTTGTCTGCAGACCTGAGGAAATAGTGCAGCTGTAATGAGACATACATGTCCATAGTCAAGTACACAGGATGATAGCAAAGAGTTAGCATGTATATTTCATTGGTATAGACCAGTGATATGCTATTTCTGGCCAGTGTGCCGCATGTTTTCCTACTGACCTTTACATGCGGGCCCCTGGTCACCAGCAGCAGTTGCCAGCTGTTACCTCCACACAGCACTGACATCAGCAAGATATCACATTAACAGACAAACGTGTATTAGAAGGTAACTGATGTTTGAAGGAAGGGGTTAATTAGGGTGAACGCCTTCGCCTACCTCTGGATACACCTTCTTTGTTAGGCTCATCATGCATTATGAGTATGATGTGGTCTGTTGACACATCTAAAGGACCTCAACATTCAGACCAGTTTCTCCTTTACACATCAGATCATAGCGCTGCATTGCAGAGTTAATAGATGAGATATCTACTATTCAGGTAAATTTTGGGGAACATTTGTGCTTCCCTCCCCCTGGAGTCACAATGCCCATTTAAGACAGGGAGATCACACATTTGTTCTGTGCAATCTGTGTGCGACCTGTGTTCCCATTATAGACGTACAACATCATGGTAGATTTGAGCTGTCACTGGATGAGATCTTGTACAGCATACACCCTGAACTCATGTATTTAACCCGTCAGTTATATATGAGAATACGGAGGAAGAAGAGGCAAGATGACATTCAACATTTGGCTAGGATCACACATTGTGGTAAAGTGTAGAAGCTTGGACAGGTGCTGCCTGCACTGGATTTATGTTGTGCAGTTCAGCCACTACATGTATATATTTCACTTCCTCTACATCCACCTTAGCAGCCCATAAACCCCTCCCCAAACACAGCCCAACTTGCATCAGTATGACTCTCTTCCACATCAATTTCCATACAGTTTGGGCCCTGGGATTTTGCAAGAGAGTTTTCATGTCATAGACTTACAATCCAGCTGGGGCTACTCCACTTCATATGACACAATATAGTCTATCTTGTACATACTGCACTCACTTGCCATACATTGAGAGTCATCCTTTCAGTAGCCAACATGGTTTGATATGGTATGCTGTAATGTGCCATGTGTGGGCATATTGAGATGAGGAATAACAGTGATGTTAGACCACACGCAACATACTGCATAAATTTAATCCACATTGTATGAGCATTTGAATACATTATTCTTGAGTTTACTTACCGGGATCCCTTATCCATCCAGTGTGTGGTTCCTGACCAGATGTCACAGCCAACCTTGTAGCAGATGTCACTGTGGGTACTGGATTCCTGGAAGACATCATTGAGCCTACAAAGTTATGTGTATTTGTCAGTCAATATTCCAGTTGCCTCATGTGATACATTAGATTTTTGAGTTCAGTTCACAGGTCTGGCACTGTTGATGGAATATATTTAATATGTTCATGGGTTGTCTGCTAACAATGTTGGCTTTTGGGCCCACTCCTTACCAATTTTACTTACTAGTTTGTGATAGTGGTATGGTTGCTGTCGCTCGTGTTGTTGCCTCCCAGCAGATGCAGGGACCTTTGCTACAGTGGATGACTGTACTCTGGCTGCATTTGGCAATAGAGAAGAACAGAGAATGGTCAGCAATCAAAAAATGTAAACATGCAACTTGTCACAAATTTCCTCACTGCATCTACATGCAAACAGTAATGTTAAGTGGAAGGGACACTTTGTCTATTGCCATTTACCAGTGTTAGGTAAATACACCGGCAGGGCCGTTTCCCTGTTTGGGACTGAGGAAATGGGATTTGCCATTTACATCCCAAAGGATTCTAGGATTTGTAGTGCAATGTATGAAAGGAGACACATGAGGCTCTGACTCACCATGCTTCTTATACATACTTGGGACAACTTCCATAGTCGCAACTGTGGTGCAACGCAGACAGACATTTCATATCCATATTATTGTCATCGCATTTACCTGGTACCACATTGCGGACATCACTCTCAGGCAGCCCATGGAGCATGTGGGGGTGCATGGTATTGAGGACATCCTCCTCTAGTGAGGGGAAATGCAGGCGGGTCCAGATTGTAAACCAGGGAGAACTCTGGCCACCTCTATCCTGGCGTACTTCTCCTTCACCCGTCTCTTCTCGTCCTGCCACTTCTTCTTAATGTCAGTTACAGTGCGGACATCCTCCCCCAACGCTGTGACTGCAGCGGCTAAATGCTACCATAGGGCTGTCTTCTGTGTGCCACTGATGCTGTAAGGGAGGAGACCATGAAGCCTTTTGAGTGCCTAACAATGAACTCCAGGATCATGGTGGTTTCCTCCTCAGTATAGTTTTTCTTCCTCCTCTGGGATGGCATTTTTTAGACAAGGCGCAGAGCAGGCCTGCAGGAACTCTGTGTGGCCAAACCTGGGCCTTGTTTGTGTGCTGCTTTTTTTTGGTTTGTAGTGCAGGTCTTACAGGTGGTGTCAATTGACTGCAGGTTTAGCTGATTACACTTCATTCAGCCCGAGCCGGAGATTCCGCCCCGACTGCGGGAGATTCCAATCCCAACTGCAGAGATTCTGCCCTGTCTGGCTATATTTCGGCCCAAGTGCGGAGATTCCGCCCCGAGTGCGGTGATTCCATCCCATTGCGGATGTAAATATATGACTCATAAATGGCCTCTGTGAATACCAAAAGTCATAAAGTTAGACTTTTGTCTCAGATTACCTTTGTGAATAGGGCCCCTAAACTGTTTAGTTTGTGTTGGCTATATATTGACAATGAAGTTGCTCTAGTCCATGCATTCATTCATGATACATCACAAATTTGTATTTCCAGTTCATTCCCCCACCTCATAGCATATGTCGGTTTTGGTGATGATGGTAGGTACTTTAAGAATTTATATAGCAGAGCAGCGTAATTTTGGCTCCACCCATACATGTCACAAACACGCAATATATATGTGCACTTAGCACCATATACTCTGTATGTTTTAATGTTACTAATGCAAAGTGTTGCACTTGAATTCAGTACTGAAGTGCATCACTGTAGAACTAGAGATTAAAATACTATGAGGCTGATTACAATGGAGGTCGGAAGTGCCTCCGCGGTCCTGTCGGAGGCGGTCGGCCCGACCGAACTCGCTTCGGATGCAGTTGCTCTGACCTCTGCAATAAGATGCTAAAAAACCATTGCTTACCGACCGACTCAGTTTCTGCGATTCCAACTGGAAATTCCAACCGCAAAGCTCTTAGAATTGTCAAATGTAGCTGTTTGGAGCGACTTCTGACCCCATAACCACCCGCCCCATTACAATGCATATTTCCTACACGCCAAATCTGATGGACCATTCACCTCATCAGAGTAGGGGGAAGGGGAGTATCTCAACTCTGAATTTCATCATAACACGCTTCCTGTGACCTCTGCTGTGTAGCTATGGAGTCCATCGAGCATGTCATCCCTCTACTATACATCTACGATGAATATTACAATCCATATTGATGCAGTCGTCGCCGTCGGTAAGACACCTACCCCTGCATATTAACGTATCAACCAAGCGAAAATCAATAGAATAGAAATTGTTCCATAGCATGTTGAGCATGGCAACTGAGGGAATGTCGTCATCAGCTATTTACAGTCTGACCGACAAATACAGGGAGAAACACACATTTTTTACGTTTGAACAGGAATGCCCATAGCCACATATATGTATGTATACCTAAATGAATGGCTGAATACACCACAGCATACGAAGAAACATTACAGGGCAACAGACCATCAATACACTAACAAAAGAATGTCCACAGAAACATATGCACCTACATTCATTATTTCCCCCAGGCAGAACCTGAATATCTGAGATGCATATAAATACCACAAGATGTCATTTCATAGGAAGTCACATTGCAGGAAGTGACATCGTTTACCATAATTACCTTGCCATTTTTCAAACACCATTGCAAGAAGCACCTTATCTAGTCTGTATATCTTGAAATTGGCCAACAACATGTAAAAACCTCACATGAAAATGAAGTTCAAATATATGGCTGATCTACCAAGTAGTAATACCATACATCCACCCAATGAGATGAAAAAGCTAGTCCTAGCTCGTTTACAATCTCACACCTCACTTAACCTGATGCACCAATTGATGACAGATCAATACATGACTCTAAACACCAAATTGACTATTACAGTCCAACCTGGCCTGCCACTCCCCCATCAGCCCAATTGTGCAGTCCCACATCCTGTGTCATGATGAGTAGAGCAGTGTCGGAGCAGGCATCCACCAAAGCCTCCGCTCTCGATTATCTCAGCCTCACAGCAGGGCAGGTACCCAGGTCATCATAGGGAGTCACAACCAGCATGGGATGTTGGATGTGTCAGTCATGACAACATTTGAAGGATCCAGCACAAATCCAGAGCAGGACTCAGACAGATAAATCCCTTCCGTACAATCCCTAGCATGCACCCAGGTCTGCTTGCACGCACACCTCACTCATATACATTGGGACACAACTATCTTGGGCCTCCTATGCTTTGCCAGGCCAGGTTTACACACCCATTGTGTATAGGCCTGGACGGTGAACTTCGCTCCGTTCACGGAGTTTGCAGAGTTTTCTGCACTCCACACTCCGCGGAGCTCGCGGAGTGCAGAAAACTCTGCTTCGCGATGTGCAGCAGAGTTTTCCCCCGCTCGCGAACAGTAAGTTCGAGATCGTGAACGGCAAGTTCGGGAGCTCAAGCTGCCGCTCAGGTAGAATTTCTACCCGAGTGGCAGGAATACCAGCACAAACTGCAGTTCGCACAGCACTCCGCCACTCGTGGAACTTCGCATGAGTTTTTTTGTAACTTCGCGGAGTTCTGTGTAGCAAAACTCCGCAAACTACACCGGTGCCATTCCCCCACCACTGTTTACTGAGGGCAGCCTGCGGGGCATGTGCTAGGATACCTACCTGTACAGTCAGGACATAGTGTCAAAATGTCCCACTTGGAGTTACAGCACTCAAAAAGGTCTAAAGTGATAAGAGTCCACACGGTGCAGGCTTCAAAACTGCAGGCACATAAATGATTGTTCAGTATCCACAACCTTGGTGAAGGAATACACACGTCTCAAAACGAAGACAATTTCTTACATACAAAAAAAAGAGACAGGGAATTGCATTTGCTGGCATAAGGGTCAATGCATGTACCTGCACACAGGTCAAAAGATATTTCAACATCCAAACAAATCCCTTACTATCAGCACATTATCATGTCTTGGGTGCAAATTGGGATGGATGTAAATCGTCTTTCGTTAAGCAGGCAATGCATATCCGGTCAGCTGGGCATAACAAACATTCATCATTGTGCCAAGCATACCACAACAGGAGCATATGGTACAATATTGAACACCTTCAAAAACACGATAACCATAACAAGATAGACAAGCACAGAGGGATCATTGGCATTTAGAAGGTCAGTATCCCACATACCTCACAGTCCAGACATGGGGGGTGAGGTTGTGGCCTCTTGTTCAATAGCCATTGTCAACAGTTGACATTGTAGCATATGTGAATTCTAAGAGACATCGCTACACGTGAACGAAGGAGGAAATGTCAGGCAACCAGTCTGCCTCAACTGGCAGAGCAGCTGCCTCATCTAGCCATGTCTGGACCACCTCTGATACGTACATGACCACGTGTCTGTGAGCCTGACCCTTCAAAGTCCTTCACCCATCCAGTGGCTCTTCCTGTGCATCCTGTAAGTCCTGTGACAAGTTGTCCCACTACTTAGCTATTGTAATCCTGTTGAGGCACACAACTCACTCCCTACGCTGCACAGTAGCCTCGGCCCCAAAGCATTAGCGAGTTTCTGCACCCAAGTGTTGTAGTGTTGGGACTGCAGTGGCCTAAATGTGCATGCAAATGTCTTTGCGTGTGATGGATGAGCATTTACAAATTCATCCTTTCATTGGATAACTTTAAAAACCTCATCTGCATGAATATCCCTCTCTGCATCCCCTCCAATGGAAGGATGTCAAACCAACCCCTCTCAATCTGCCAAGTACATCTGTAACTACGGACCACAGGTTTTCAGCATACAGCCATGCACAGAACATATGTATCAAATACAAAATAGGTGTATTACATTGTGTGCACAGAGGGCAGGACACAAACTTTCGTGGTCGGACAGCTCAGGATGCCCTGTGCCAGATGTCAAATTGAATGGACTGGAGTTTGGCATCACAAGATACTGTACATCGGTAGTGCCAAGTGTATTCCCACTCCTCAGACGTTAGGGCTCCTAATATATCTGTGTCCCATAGCCAGCGAGCAGGTGACAGAGGGTCATTCTTCATGTGTTCAAACACATCAAAAATAAGGTCACCAGTCTCTGACCTCCACAGATGACGTGCAGGGTGTGGGTTAGGGAGGGATGCACTGATTCAGTGTCTGTGACTCTCCGCATTTGTCCCATCCCAGCTATCAGTGTGCCATGTGCCAAGAAATGGCGCACTGGAATGTCAGGATCTTCCTGCAACTGGCTAAACGTAATATGCTCCCGGACCCTGAATAGGTCCCCCACTGAGCTCAATCCTGTGTCTAGCCATGCTGGCAGTCCTTCCCAACAATGCTTCTATGGAAAAGTGCTAAGAAGTGCAGAATAACAGATGGAGAGTATGGGATCATGTCCCTCAGTAGCTTCAGACCCTTTTAGCTCAAATAAGTCACTTTCACCAGGCTGTCAGCTCCACAGGGCAACTGTGCTCCAGGGAGCAACAGTGACCCCACCATCTCCTGTGCCCTGCATGTTGGGAACTTCATACAACTGCCTCCCAGCCAAACATCACACAGGCCATTGCAACGGTGCTGACACATAACATCCCATAAAAAATGCACACCCTGGACAGCCTGCACACAGGAAGATGCAGCCTCCGCAGAGCCACACTTATTCTGCCACTATTGCAGATCAGCCCTCGCAGCATGATGTTCAACTCACTGGAGGTGGCACGAGGCACAGCCACCGCTAGGAGATGGGAAAATTACAAGATACAGGGGAGTATTACCATCTTGGAAAGTGAAATACATCCTTGGCCTGTAACTGGGAGACTGCTACAAAAATCCATCTCTGTACGTAAGGAGGATATGGCCCTGCTCAGATTTACACAGTGAGATAGCTTGCATCATGACAGTTACAGATCCCTAAGTACTAAAGCACATGAAGCTCACGCATCACCCTCTGCTCACCCGCCTTCATCTCTTGTGGAAGATACTACGCATAGAGGGGAAAAACACAACACTTGGCCAAGTGTACACAAAAACTTGACACACTCTGCAAATCTGACAGTCTCATAGAAATATCTGGAATGTCCCTGCAGAGAGACTGAATATAGAGCAGCATGTTTTCTGCATCAATGGATACTACATGTACCTCATCACCTAGAGGAACTCAACATACTTACCACCCTGGGCAAATTTGCTGGGCTAGTGGCTACATTGCCACAGCAAAGAGCAGTGGGGAAAGGGGATAGCCCTCACGAGTCCCCCTGCTAAATCTAAATGAGGGTGGCATGTCTATTCAAAAACTTGCCTTGGGCAGTTGGCTTGGTATGAAAAAGACATATGTGTTGTTGCAGCTGCACTGCAATGTCCAGTTTTGACAGAGTCGTAAACATGTATACCCAATCAACGGTATTGAATGCCTTCACCAATTTCAGCACTAAGAAGGCTACATAGGGACACCTCCCCTGGACCTGCCACAGCACCCTATTTTGGCTATGAATGTTAAACATTTTGGACACCATGCACTAGATGCAGTAGGTGTACCAGCAGGCGAGGTGACACTTCTGTACTAAGGATTAAAAATCCATTGCAAGCATGGACAATGGATTGTAGGACGTCAGTTTAGCCAGGTCACTGTTGGCTTTTGCCAATGATCACAAAAATGACCTCTGCATGGATTGTGGTTGTCTCTAATCACTCGAGGTGGACGGAGAGAGCTACAGTCACCTATGGGCAAGTACAAGCTCATAGGCCTTGTTGAGCCTGGACGGGAGGCCCTCCAACCCTTGAGTTGTCAATGTGGCATTGCGGATAATCACTCTGTGTATCTCTGGTACCAGCCAATATGTTGTTGATCACTGCACGTGCTGCCAGATCAGTACAGGTAGATTCAATCCAGTCAGGAATTTGGAAACATCTACCTTGCATTCACACTAGGGGGGAATGTATAGGCCACGACAATACACCGTGAAGGATTCATGGATGGCTGCCCGACTATTGTGCATCTGGTGCAGGTGATCCCTAATCATCGTCATCTGTTGGGTTGTTGTCATGCAACGGAGTAGGCAGGCCAGGAGTTGCCCTGACTTATCTCCCTCCACGTGCATTACAGCTTGTCATGTTTCAAAGTAAAAGCAACGCAGTTTCTCAATTAGATGGCTGTGGTGTGTTTGAGCATCTGTCAGCGTGGGTAACATCCCAGGCTGCAACTGGACCGCAGTCTCCAGCTGACCTAGTTGTGCCTCTGTTTCCATCAAAGCCCTGTGGATATTGGCCCTAGCCACCATAAAATCCACAAACACCCACCAATCAGTACCGGTTTCAGTGCTTCCACTCCAACAACCTAGAAGTAGCTGTGCCCCAGTTGTCAGTGAAATAATTAGAGACAGAATCCATCAGTAATGAGCAAAATGCATGGGCTAACAACAACGTAGGATGCAGTCACCATGGGTTGACTGGGGGGTGCTGCACACTACACCCAATGTGTATGTGTATTGGGTTATGTTCTGAGAATGTTCTTCACAGGTATTCAGCAACTAGCACCTCAGGCTGTAGTGTGTGGTGTCAACAGATGTTTCAATTCAGAATGTGGTGATTGTGTACTGCAGAGTAGTACGTGTACTCATGAATCTCAGGATGTAAGATCCACCAACTGTGTTGGAAAGACTAGTGCACAGCCCATTGTGTTACGCAAGCTGCCAACACTGGAGAGGATGCCGGGGGGGATGATGGTTAATCTGTAGCTCTTGGACACAATTGACATCGCCATCCTCAAGCCAGTGGATATGGGTACACCTTGTGAGGATGAGGGATAGGTGCAGAATGAAGTACGGGTTGTCCACATTCAGCACAGAAACACTGCCCCATAATCTTGGCAAACATCAAGGAGCCTCTCTACAAAGACATACTGCCCTCAGGCTCCATGGCAGTGTTTAATGGGCTAAATGGGACTCCCGTACGGACCCATAAAAGGGCTACCCTTGCAAACCACAGTAGATTATGCAAAATAATGGCTTGCAAACACTTCTGGAACTGGGTCTAATCCTTCGGTGTCACATGTGTCTCTTGTAACAGTGCAATGTTTTTTTCCCAGCGCATCCAGAGATATCATCACAGTGCGTGTCTCTTCCTTGTTGTCCCCATACCTCTGACATTCAAAGCCATAATGCCATGAGTACCCATGTGTGTGTACTGTACTGGGAAGTGTGGGGAGGCATTTCAGGAATAATCTGCCCCCAGGTGGCCCACTAAAACACATCCTAGAGTTTTCACTTGGGGGGACTATGGGCCTCTAATCATTGGACTGCCATTCAATGGTTCTACCTCACGAAAGTAAACATGAACCTCAACACCTCCATCCCAGGGCAGTATCCCAGGGAAAGACTGAGCAAATCAGTGACAACATCAACCTACAAAGGGAAACTTAGCAGTTATGCCCACACACAACTCAGCCAAGGCAAAGCTAGGTGGAGGGAACGTGTCTTGTGATGCCAATAGGTTTTGCATATGCTAGTGTTCTCCTAGCGGCCATGTCAACAATCTACCATGAACAATCAGTGGCAGACAGCAAGAAGCAGCTAACACAAACTACATCCTAAACTTTCATCTTGCTACTGTTTTTTCATACTTACATCTACCTTCCCTCTCCATGTGTACCTTTCCACATTAACTCTTGACCTGCATAATCTCTACTTGTGCTGTTCTGACCCCTCTCTTATCCACCTTAAAGTACATGCTCATCTCTCAACCTATCCTTCATACACAAGCTCTTTTCAACCCCCCTCTGGTGCTGCCATCCTTAAAACCATTTCTGCCCTCCAAGCTATACCTTTGTACTCTAACTCTTCCACCCAGACAATCACATTCTCATTCTGGAGTTGCACCTCTTACATCCACACCTACATTCCCAGCACCAATCTCTCCACCACTATGTACACAACACCGATCCCATTTATGCTATTTACACAATGTACTGTACTCATCACCTCCTCAGCAGCCGATAACCATTTGATGTCAAATGTACACCTCTCATCCCCATTTTGCCCCTTACTAATGGCTTTGACCGCAATTTTTTCACAAGGTGCAGCATCATATCCAACTCTGACATTCACACTTAATACCTCACAACATCTCTCATCCAGACACTTACATTGCTCAATGAATCTGTCCTCATTCATTCACTTCTCACCATTCACTCACCCTACTCTGCTTAAGGCCTACTAATAGTCATTTGACAAACTAGTGCATCCACAGATTTAATACACAACATCCATCTACTGGCCAACACCTCAAATCTCCTCATCCAGCACCCTAACTTATACAACTGGTGTATACCCTTGACATAAACCTATCCTCTTTGTTTCACCTAAAAACTTTAACCTTGTCTCACTATGGCTCTGTCACATCCACATCTCAGTTCCATGGTCCATACCTCTATTGACTTTTGCACATTAACAACTCCCTTTCTAAATGAATCTGCCCTTTCACAGCCATCTCTCACTGTAGTGCCACAGACTACAGCTCTCATCTCCTGCCAGCCTCTAACCTTGTCTAGCTGGTTCTACCTCAATCACATCTACCTATTCCTAGCATACCTCGCACAGGCTTTAACCTGTTTTCAAATGTCCCACACTCTGATATCCACACCCCAGCATTTCCAAAAATTCACATTGTAATAATGCAACCCGTTTAGAGAAACTACTGTCAAATGCAGAACTATGAACAAGGACAACCTAGTCCCTGTCCCAAGTCACAGCTGGAAACGGGTAATAACTAAATCGCATATCAAATCGATGCGCATTAACTGCAGGTCAGTGGTCAAACGGCAAACAGCCAATTCAACAAAATTTTGACAACGAATACCATTACCCCGCATGCCAACACAACGCATCTACCATTACTCCGCAATGCCATTACAACGCATGGCATTACAATGCATATGCATTTACCACGCATGCCTTTACAACGAATTTTGTTGTAAAGGCATGAATGGTAAAGGCATATGGATTTTACATGTAAGTATAAGGTAAGTATAGGGTTTAGGGTGGGTTTTGGGGTGTAGGGGTATAGGTTTTGGGGTGCAGGGGTATTTTTAGGGTTGAGGGTGGGTTTGGGTTTTAGGGTACCCAGGGTAATTTTAGGGTTCAGGGTTTGTTTGGGTTTTGGGGTGCCCAGGGTAATTTTAGGGTTCAGGATGGGTTTGGGTTTTGGGGTGCCCAGGGTAATTTTTGGGTTCAGGGTTTGTTTGGGTCTTGGGATGCTCAGGATAATTTTAGGGTTCAGGGTGTGTTTGGGTTTTGGGGTGCAAGGGTATTTTTAGGGTTGAGGGTGGGTTTGGGTTTTGGGGTGCCCAGGGTAATTTTAGGGTTCAGGGTGGGTTTGGGGTTTCGGATGCCCAGGGCAATTTTAGGGTCCAGGGTTTGTTTGGGTTTTGGGGCGTAGGGGTATTTTTAGGATTCAGGGTGGGTTTGGGTTTGGGATACCCAGGATAATTTTAGGGTTCATGGTTTGTTTGGGTTTTGGGGTGCAGGGGTATTTTTAGAGTTCAGGGTGGGTTTGGGTTTTGGGGTGCCCAGGGTAATTTTAGGGTTGAGGGTGGGTTTGGGTTTTGGGGTGCCCAGGGTAATTTTAGGGTTGAGGGTGGGTTTGGGTTTTGGGGTGCCCTGGGTAATTTTAGGGTTCAGGGTTTGTCTGGGTTTTTGGGTGCCCAGGATAATTTTAGGGTTCAGGGTGGGTTTGGGTTTTGAGGTGCAGGGGTATAGATTTACTTACCTTAATCACGTTTACAAAGTATATGCCTTTACCACGCATGCCTTTGCGTTGTAATGGCATGCATGGTAAAGGCATATACGATGTAAAAGTATGCGTTGTGATGGTAAACCGTTATAACAGCACTTGCGTTGTTACAAATGCGTTGTAATGGTATGCGTGGTGTTGGCATGCGGGGTAACATCATATATTCTGTCAAACACTCAGCTGATATTGCTGACCTCATTCTTACGCTCGAGCTGGACATCATGATCCTAACTGAAACATTGCTCATTGACTCCCCCTCACGAATTTTGGACATCTTAGTTCCTCCCGAATATGACATTATCAGACTGGATAGATCTGTTAAAATTGGGGGTGGTATTGCATACATTTATCGCTCCAGTCTCACCCTGAGACACTTACAAACGGTGCCGATGTCCTCCTATGAACACCTAGGCATTGAAATCTGGGACAACAACAAGATAGTCTGTTTGCTCCACACGATCTACCATCCTCCGGGTGACAATCTCCGTTTCATTGAACAAATTATGGAAACCATAGCCTCAAACTCTGGCCAACCCCCTCATCCATATCGTCCTTGGGGATTTCAACTTACACTGGAACGACACAACTGATCCCTCACTGTGCACCTTCAGGGCTGTCCTCTTCGACCTAAACTTCACCCTGGTCTGCAATGAACCCACCCACAACAAGGGCTCAACCCTTGATTTAATCACAGCAAAAGATAACATGATACAACTTGAAAGAATATTACTGTGTGATTGGTCGGATCACTATATAATCTCCTTTTGCATCCTGGAAAAGGTACTGTCTAGACAAAGTCAACATCATAAGACCAAACAGTGGTATTGGAATCTGATAGACATTAAAGCAAATTACCTAAAGTCCATTAGTAATAACCTACTTCCTCCAATCCCTAACATGACCAATCTGGATGACCTCACTGACCACTACATAAATGCCATGACAAATATATTCAACACTGTTGCTCCAAAGCAACTCAAGAGGATACCGGTCAAACTGTCCACACCCTGGTTCAATGGCTCCCTCAATGAGGAACAACACAAACTAAGGCTAGCGGAGAGATCTTTGAGAAACTCTCCTTCCCTAACAAACCTCACGCAGTTGAGGATGGCAAGAAGTTTCTACAATAAACAAATATGTAGCATGAAAGCCAAACACTTTAGGTTTCAGCTTGACAATGCCAAAAACAGACCAAAAAACTATATAAATCATAAAACAACAAGTTAACCACTCTAGCAACCAACAATCTGCTCCAAGATATCACTCCCCAGTGATGAGTACTTGTCTGCACACTTTATCGAAAAGTCAAGAAAGATTGAACTTGAACTGCAACTCACATCACAAAATAAGATTTATCAGACCCAGCCTATTTCATCGACATGGCAAACCTCAGAGAGTGCTCCGACCTCCAGAGCCATAGATCATAGTCCAAAAAATAACGCATCGTGGAACAACTTTAGACTACCAGACGATGTCAAGCTACGGAGAATCATAACGTCATTCTAACCCTCTAATCATTTCAATGATCCTTTGCCTGCCAAATTCTTCAAAGAGCTAATATTTGCCATTCTCCCACTCTGGTCCTTGATTATCCATGAATCTCTCTTACAGGGTAGGATTCCTGACTGCATAAAGATTGACAAGTCACACCCATTCCAAAAAAGCCTAATGTAGATCGATCTGATCCCAACAATTTCCATCCAATTTCCAATATCATGACTCTAGCTAAACTTCTTGAGAAATGCATACACATACAACTGTGCAATCACATCAAAACGTTTCAGCTGCTTGACCAATACCAATCTGGTTTTAGAGCAGGTCATTGTACTGAAACGGCTCTAACTCACATTGTTGATGACGCCCTGAGACTACTTGACCAGAATGAACCGTGCCTACTTATTCTACTTGATGTATTCTCGGCGTTTGGCACGGTCAACCACGAAATCCTGATTGATCTTCTGAAAAAAAGTATGGGGCTATCGGACACGGTCTTAAATTGGTTTGCCTCATTTCTACAAAATAGAATGCAAAAAATCAAAGTGAACCATTCCCTCACTAACAGTACACCAGTCTCAATTGGAGTGCCTCAAGGCTCCACACTCTCTCTCAACTTGTTCATGGAAACCCTCACCGAAATTCTGAAATGTTTAAACATACAATACCACATGTACGCTGATGACACTCAACTGTATATGAAAATGGCCTCACTGGAAGTCATCAAATCCCTGAACTGTGTTCTTCTGAAAATTCAACAATTGTAAGCCCACAATCACCTTATACTGAATACTCTCAAGACTGAATTCCTCCTGATTGTCCCTCCCAACCACTCCGCTCCCATTCGAGGATGGCTCAAACAACTTACGGCTCTCAACTGCGATCCGCATGTTGTTGAATCCACATGATCTTTAGGCATAAATCTAGACAAATACCTGACAATGCAAGACCACATCAGTGCAACAACTAGGGGAGCCAACCAACATCTCAACACACTTAGGAAAATCAAGCCGTTCCTGCCTCATGTGGACTTGCAGCTAGCAGTCAAGTCCCGAGTTATCTCCCGTTTGGAATATGGAGTTATGGCCTTGGCTGGGTTTCCCAAAGCTAGACTGGCCCCCCTTAGGGCCACTCTGAATTCTGCTGCCAGACTCATAACAGGCTCACAAAAACATGAGCAAATCACACCTGACATAATCAAGCTCAACTGGCTATCGCTAAAAAGACAGGATTTGTTTCAAGATTGCCTGCTTGACAAAAAAACGCTCTTCATTACAACACCCCCATCTACTTGGCAAAAAAACTTGAACTTTCTGGTATGAATCGGGCCCTAAGAAGCTTTAGCACTCTCCTGCTGAAGCCTAACAAATTCAAAAAGAAAAGAACCTACAGGCGCTTCTTCTCTGGTCTTACCCCAAGAATTTGGGAAGCTCTTTCTCCCGATATCCATCCTAACCCTTCGACCACTTCATTCAAAAAACAAGTCAAAGGGTTACTCCTAAATAACCAGCTGCAACAATTGACCTGAATACAACACAACTAACTTTTATGTCTTACAGACAACAGGGGTGTCTCATTCATTGATGCAATTTTTGTCACTTTACATGTTCCACATGTTTGGTTTGCTCTTTCTGTAACTGTGCTGGATAACTTACTATATGTTTATTATGTACGCTTTTTACAGACCAGTCTTATCTGCTTCCTGTTGTACAATGCTCTGATCCCTTACGGGTCATGTTTGCGCTATATAAAACCTTTCAAATAAATAAAATAAACATGAATGAGGATACTTTACATATCCTATCCAAGAACTGTCTTTGACCTTAACTCCTCCCTTCCACTCCCATAAAAATTGTACTTGTTCTGCCCCTATTACGTCTGAGTCTCCGCTCCATTTCCAGAATGGAAACACAAGTCACTCTCTCCTCTACCTTTGTTTAGCTTGCTCAGCCCCTACAACATAAACCGCTCCAACAACATGTGTAGCTAGGCCTCACATCCCAACACCCACCTCCCCCCCTGTCAATTTAGTGCATGGGTATAACCCAGGCTTCTGTAGCACCTGCACAGCAGACGGGACCACAACACTTCTGTGCACTGATAGTCCACTCGGCTTACCACATGTAGCACAGGGCAATGCACTAGCCATAACAACACTCCAAGTTCATCTCTGTGTGATCTTGGCCAGCATCAAGCATATCTCAAAAGTACTCCATTGTTTTCAATACACAAATGACTACATACACACCTATCATATGCTCAACTACAATCAATGTGTGGAAAAAAATGGTATAGTCCTAGCTTCTAATGACAAAACAATTGTCAGTGGAAAAGTGAGAAGAATTCCAAAGTTAGAAGCAGCGTTTCCCAGTTGGGGTTCATCCCCTTTCGCACTGCATTCTGTGCCAAACATATTGACATCTCAGCCCATTCCTAAGGGTCCCAGGTGAGGTGTGTTGTGCATTAATTGTGCATCACCCTGATGCACCATGGATGAAAACCCAAGGGAGGGGTCTGTCCACCTGTAGCTCGTAACAGTGACAGCCTACTAAAGTCAGTGCTCTGTTGCTGGGCTCTGTAGTCATTAGCGCTTGTGAGGCCCTGGGCAGCTGTCCAAGTGCAGCGTCAGCACAGACGGGCACACTGCATCCACCCTGAACTAAATCCACTCTACACCACTCCTATTACCAACCACTGAGCTCAGTCCGCTTGCATGAACTGAGCCAAGAAGGAGATTGTTGCTGTGCATTGTCATGCAGCAAAGGTATACGTTCAGCTGTGTCACATGAGGGGACTAGAAGGGGCATTGGATGACCAAACACAGACAAATGTTGTTCGCTCATAATGTACTGACAGGACTTGACCCAGCCTAGCATTCCCCATAGGGCAATTTGATGTACAATAAAATACCCTTTTAAATGAATAGACTTTGGATACATGTAGAAAACATAGATGACACACTTAGACCATGCAGCACCCAGCAGTGTCCCTGTACAAGCAGATGACATGTATTGGACACAACCAGCACAATCCACTCCTGACAGTAATGTGACAACTCCTAATCCCTATGGAGCTAGGTCACATGTGTGTCACCTAACTGATATAACTGTCATAGCCTTTGGCAAATACAAACTGTCTGCAATCTTAGTTACAATGTTAGGCGTGTCATATCCTATCTCAGAATCATATGCCTGAAACAACAACATTTAGAACTAGTGCCTATATTCGAAATGCACTAGCAAGTTGCTAATTTGTGTAGAAAATGTAGACACATACTCCTGGTACATATCCCTATGACTACACACAAACAAACCCTTGCCAAACTAGAAGACACAATAGGTTTCATTGGAGGAACAACATAAAGCTTATCACAATGCAAAAATAAGTAGCATAAACCACAAAACCACAAGCCAGAAGTACCACATACTGGGGTCGATTCCGATTTGGGCCGGAAAAAGCACCGACCGACTCGGATCCGGAAATTATACCGACCGACACGTACCTGTGGCGCCCGACACGCCAAGTACGATGCAAGGCGTGCAAAATCCGACCGACACGTACCGAACCCAAGTCGACCGACCGAGCCGCACGGAAAACAGCAATCCGGTCGGAAAAACACGCGAATCCAACCGACCGACACGCACCCGGAACAAATCCGACCGAAACGTACACGCGAACTCCAAACCGCAAAGTACGATGCAAGGCGCGAAAACCACGACCGAGTCGGACGGAGGACAAGCCGTACGACCGACACGCATACAAAACCGAGCCGAAGCAACACAAAACACCGCGACCGACGCGTACGCAGCATAGAAAACTGCACATACACAGCGTGAACGAAACGGAGAAGACCGTACGAGACAAATGCAGGGTCCGACTCGGTCACAAGAACGTTTCCAACAGACAGTACAAAGGAAAAATCACCCAAAAAAGGCCAAACAAGCAATTACCAAGCCAATAAATACTGGGGGGTGGGGACAGAGAACAAAGACACACCCACAACTCCACCCATATAAAGGACACAAATCACAACCATGAGCCTTTGCAAATGCCATTCCACTGCCAGCACCCAAGAGAAAGCAACCACACACCCACAGCTCATCCCTCACACAAGCCACACACCATCAGCACACCAACAAATACCCACCTCACATACACCCAGCAAAACACACACTCACACACCCTCACCTGCACACCAACACACACATCACTCACCATCACCACCCACCACCATGCCCCCAAGAAGAATCCCAAGTTCCTAGATTGTGAATTGGAAGTCATGGTAGACGAGATCCTCAGGGTAGAGCCACAGCTGTTTGGCACACTGGTCCAACAGACCCCCATCTCCCAGAAAACCAAGATGTGGGAGAGGATCATCAACAGGGTGAACGCACAATCACCATGTCGGCGCACAAAGAGCGACATCCAGAACAGGTGGTATGACGTGCGCAGGAGGGTACGGGACATGCTCAAAAAAGACTACATCAACAGCCAATACACCGGCAGTGGCCCTCCTGCCAAGCCAATATACCTCAGGCCCTGGGAGGAGAAGGTGCGGGCCATCCTTCCGCTAGTGAGCGTATATGGACTAGAGGACATCCCAGAGCCTGGTGAGTACACAACAAATGTACACAATATACTGCCACAAAACACACACACATCACTGTCAAGGGGAGAGTCAAACCATGCACTCATAGCAATTACACAGCAACCAGAACAGAATCATCCCAAAATGTGTATGTCAGTCAGATAAACACAACACATGCAATCAAAAAAGTTACATCCAACCGTGCCATCACATGTACAAACACAACTACAACTACAGCTAGGCAGTGGCACAAATAGAACTAACAAACACATCCAGACATGTAGCCACCACAACAACACCAACACACAGTGAAGACCACTGAAAGGAAGGAATTCTGTGTATGCTGGCCAAGTCAGTGTAGCCAATAGCATCATGGGAGTCGTAGTCACACATATTGCCCCCCACAACTGTCCCATCAACACCACCATGAACCATGCGCACATCACAGGGAGTGGAGAAGGACTCACAAGATGGCTGACACTGGCAACTGCTGTGGGGAGCACAAGGCCCTGCTGGCAACTGTGCACCAACAAACAGCAGGACACCACTGACTGACATCCTGAGAGACAACTTCCACTCCCTGCAATGCAAGCACGTTACATGGTGGGATATCTAGCTGGCTGGGTGGGAAGGAGGACTTGCAGCACTGACCATAGTCACAAGCACCTCCCCTCACACCCCCTCAACACAAACTCCACAGAACCCACCTGGTAGAATGCAATGCCCCCATCCTAACACAAGATCCCACAAAGAACCACCACCCTGGGTTATGTTGTGTGAAGCACAGGGACACTCTTGGGACTTTTAGCCAAACAACTGCCAGGACAACACTCCCAGCCATCCTGTCAGCACAGCCAGCCCACCCCACAGGGAAGCAGAGTCAAAAAGAAGGAAGCATGGGCATGCTGGGAAGGGGGGTGGAGGCAATAGCATGATGGGAGTCGTAGTCACTGATATTGGTCACCCCCACAACTGTCCCATCAACACCACCCTGAACCATGCTCACATCACAGGGAGTGGAGAAGGACTCACAAGATGGCTGACACTGGCTACTGCTGTGGGGAGCACAAGGCCCTGCTGGCAACTGTGCACCAACAAACAGCAGGACACCACTGACTGACATCCTGAGAGACAACTTCCACTCCCTACAATGCAAGCACGTTCCATGGTGGGATAACTGACTGGCTGGGTGGGTGGGAAGGAGGGCCGGCTGTCAACCAAACACAACCAATGCAGACCATGTTCACACCCCAAAAATATATAGAAATGCCCAAATAATGCAGGACAATGTGCCACACCAATATCAACCCCTGACTGTGACGACTTAGGACAATGCAATGTACAGGCCCGCACCCAGAGGCACAGTCACAACTGTCATGTGTGTCAACCATTGATGCCTGCAGAAACATAACATACATTGTGTGTGTCTCCCAAAAACAGGTGATGATGGGGACACAGCAGCAGACGCTGAGGAGTCCCAGTCCCAGGCTCAAGAGGATGCGGAGCTCACTGGCGTCGTACAGCCTCTGTCCTCCTCGGACGATGAAGACCAACCTGGCACATCCGGTGCAAGTCTACATGCAGCACCAGCAGGACCACCAGCTGCAGCACCAGCAGGACCACCAGCTGCACCCCCTGCACCCACCCCTCCAACGACTGTCACCACAAATACCATCCCTGCCGACATGGACAGAACAAGGAGCAACACCAGCACAGGGACCCTGGACCAACCTGGGGCCATGGACACCACCACCACCACCAACCCCCTTAAGGTGGACCAGGGTCATCTGTGCGTGCCACTGCACACACTGCACATGTCAGCAGGGATGGTGGGAGGGGTGGGAGACAGAGGTCGCTGCTTGCAGAGGTTGCTGGTGTGCATGATGACCCACAACTGGTACGCATAGCTGATGCGTACCAGTCCAGCACCGGAGACCTCAGCCAGGTAGTGGGGCTCCTCAGAGACATGAAACAGCAGCAGGCTGCCCATCATGCCCGCTTGGACTCCCATATGTCCCACGTGGAGTCACACATGTCCCGCGTGGACTCACACATGTCCCGCGTGGAGTCCAAGTGGGATGCACTGCATGAGATGACGGCGGTGCACAGGGACATTTTACAATGCCTCCGCCAGATGAACAGCAACCAGTCCACACCTCCCTGTGTGCCAACAACATCTGGTGCCGAACAAACTGCAACTGCCACAGGGAGGGAGGATGACTCTGGCGGAGAGTCCCCTGCACCGCAGCAGCCTGTACTTGAGGTGCCCCCCCCCCAAGAAGAGGGGTCGTCCGAGGAGGGGCAAGTGAGAGGCCGATGGCCAAGCGCAACTCCCATGAAGCATGAACCTGTTCTGGATGTTCACCTTTGTGCACAGACTGTTCACCCTGTTGACGGCAACACTACTCCCACACATTGCATGGGGAGTACAAGTTGGACCAATGTGTCAGACAACTGTGGCCCCGATACTGGGGATTCTGTCTACCAGGACTTTCAATTCACCTAGGAACTTCGGATTGCAAGATTTATGTACAGCACTACCCATCCTATGCACTATTCACACAAATGTATCACAATAAACACACTAATACACCATACTTGCCTCTGTTGTGATTCCAACGTGGGTGCTGTTATGGGGATGATGAACTGCAAAATTACACTGTGTATGCGAACTGCAACAGCAAGGACAACACAGGCATGTGAGTAAAGGCAACGTGACACATATGAGGGAGACACACCACCAGGGCTACACAACACATACACACCTAGGCCATCTGACTCATTGCCTACACTGATGTTGCCAGGGAAGACGGTGCAATGCACAGACACCACACCCATTCCCAGTTGTAGTCAAGTAGCCCACAGGTGCAGTAAGCAAATGGCAGTCAAATGTGTGACCACAGACAATGCACATCACAAAGTGAAGCACAGGTTTATTACACAGTTGCAACATGTCGTAACCACTACAGATGCAAGGTAATCCCACCTGGCAGCGGGCACACAGTCAACAACTGTAGACGGAAGGAAGTCCATGGGTGTGGCGCACATCACCTGTAGGGACACAACAGCTACCAGCCTGGAAGTGCAATCACGTCGTCGGTGGACACAGTTGACCAAACGAATCTGAAAGTACCCTGTGAAGGACAGAAATGACACACAGTCAAAAGCAATGGAGTACAGGACAGAACAGCAAAACTCATGCACAATACGTGTTACAAGATAGCCACCCAGAACCAAGTTAGCATGTCAACACTGTTGGGGAGTACAGCCCACCTGTAAGCACACATCGCAACACACACCCAGTCAAGTAGCCCATGGACACACTCCAACAGCACCAGAGCACCACCCACACATCATGCCAACTCACATCATTGACATGACACCTCAGGATACTCACATTCAGCTAAAGAAGTTGGTGATGAGCTGTGTGCGGACATCACCATCATCATCATCATCATCATCGTCACTGGCATCGTGGTCCAGGCCAGGATCCTCCACAGGTGGCGGATGTTGGTCATTGTCATCCTGGATGAGAGGCAACTCCTTCCGCACTGCCAGGTTGTGGAGCATGCAGCAGACGATGATGATCTTGCACACTTTCGCAGGGGCATATGGGAGGGACCCTCCGGTCTTGTCCAGGCATTGGAAGCGGCTCTTCAGGAGACCAAATGTCCACTCAATCACTCTCCTGGTCCGACCATGTGCCTCATTGTAGCGCATCTGGGCTGGTGTCACAGGGTTCCTGAGGTGTGTCAGCAACCACGGCATGTTGGGGTATCCCGAGTCACCTACGGACAGACAAGTGCACATTAGCTGACTTGGAAAAGTGGGCGGAATACTACAGATCAGATCACACACAATGGCACAAAGTCAGTACACACCGACAAGCCAGGCACGCTGGTTCTGCATCTGTGCCATCATCCTGGGGATGCGACTACTCCTCATCACAAAGGCATCGTGTGCTGAACCAGGGAAACGGGCACACACGTGTGTGATGGTCATGTCTGCAAGACACACCACCAGTGCATTGACCGAGTGGTAGTGCTTGCGGTTCCTGTAGGCCTGCTCCTGGGCCTGTGGTGGTACCAAAGCCACATGTGTCCCATCAATGGAGCCAATGACATGCGGCATCCTCCCCAGGGCATAAAAGTCACTCTTCACATCAGTGAGTCGTCGCAGTCTAGGGAAATAGATGTACCGGTTCAGGAATAGCAACATTGCCGCCAAAACATCGCGGAGCACACGGCTCAACATGGTCTGTGACATCCCACCAGCAGTCGCCACAGTATGTTGGAAGGTACCGGTGGCAAAGAAGTGTAGGGCTGCCATCACCTTCACCTTGGGGGTCAGCGCTGTAGGATACGGCCGGCCAGGCTGCAAATGTGGGGACAACTGCACTGCCAAATCCTCAATCAGCTGCCTGGTGAAGCGGTACCGTCGGATGCTGTCCCGTTCCACCATCGTTGCCAGGTCTGGGAATGGTCGATGGACAGCAGGAGCCCTGCAGTGCAGAGGAGAAGTAAGCAAGATTGTCAGTCACCCCACATATGCGGCATTGAACACACTCAATATCCCAACATACATCATTATGAGGCACAACTACATGAAGTGTGCAGTTCCGTAAGGACATGTATGGTACATACATGGCCAACATCTGTCAACACGGTCCAACAGGTGGCATCAATTAGTCCCAGGTTGGCCCATTGGATATCATGAGGCCGTGTCACAGTTCCCATCTCCTGCTGCCGTGTCACAATCACCCCCCACAGTGACATGTGAGGACAGATGTGCCCCAGGCACCACAGCTCAACGATAGGTACATTCCCAGGGACCCTGTATTGCCACATGGACACTGGCATTATATGGAGTATCATGTATACACCACAGCTAAACAACCATGACCCCCACAGGTAGTGGTCCCACTTGCCACGGCAGGACAGACATGGACGTCTGTGACACACACACGCACAACATCAAAGTCCATGCACACACAACGTGGATGTGGAGACTGTCTCCCATTGTGCACATGAAATCAGAGACATTGTAAACACTACATGCACAAAGACTGTGGAGGACCATCACTATTGTGCCACTGGGACACCCTGGCTCAAACATACCATCCCACATGGGACTCACGGGGTATGTGACATGACATACACATACACCACCGTGAAATGTGACCATGGCACATGCACAGATATGAACAGTTGCACATCACAGTGGTCATGTACACGTAACACCCAGGATCCTGTCCCCATGAACACGTGCACAGCCTGGGGGTGGCTGCCCACAGGTGACACCCACAGGACAACATGTACACCAACATACACACAATAGGAAATGCAGCCTTACATGCCTTATGATAAAGTTTGGACAGGCTGTCGTGATGTAGGTGTGCCCCTCACTCCCTGGGAGCTATCTGTGGCTGGCATATGTCCATCTGAGACAGGCATGCTGACATATGCCAGTAACATGTACAGTGATGCGTTGAACAGCAATGGACCGATCGGTGCCCCGGCCGGCCCATTGCATTCAATGTGTGCGGGTACGCGTTGTACCCCTGTACGCGTTGTACTGCAATGGACCGATCGGTGCCCCGGCCGGCCCATTGCATTCAATGTGTGCGAGTACGCGTTGTACCCCTGTGCGCGTTGTAGCTGCAATGGACCGGTCGGTGCCCCGGCCGGTCCATTGCATTCAATGTGTGCGGGTACGCGTTGTACCCCTGTACGCGTTGTACCCCTGCACGCGTTGTACTGCAATGGACCGATCGGTGCCCCGGCCGGCCCATTGCATTCAATGTGTCGTGGTACGCGTTGTACCCCTGTAAGCGTTGTACTGCAATGGACCGATCGGTGCCCCGGCCGGCCCATTGCATTCAATGTGTGCGGTACGCGTTGTACCCCTGTACGCGTTGTACTGCAATGGACCGATCGGTGCCCCGGCCGGCCCATTGCATTCAATGTGCGCGAGTACGCGTTGTACCCCTGTACGCGTTGTACCGCAATGGACCGATCGGTGCGCACCCATTGACAATGGGCTTGCCTGGCAACGGACGCGTTTTCGAATTTCGAGCGAGTCGGTTGCTGGAAAATCAGTTGGTCACCCCCAACAATGTTGCAAAATCATGTATGTCATGAAGTTGAAGATTTGAAGGATGCTGTGGGCGTGTTTTGGTGCTGCTATTCCATGGATTGGCCAGATTCAGAAGATGCAAACGACTTGGAGCTATCACTTTGGACACAAGGGACAGTATCTGCCTCTCCAGCATATATATATTGCTGGCTGTTCCCCTGAGAGCTCACTTGCCTGCACTACATGCTCCAGGACGACATCTGCCACTGCACTGCTGCTGTCTCTGCCCCTCTGGACCCTGCAATGGCACGTACTGTGGAGAGAGCCCCAGCCTTCAGCCTTGAGGAGAACCAGGCCCTGCTGGACAGCCTACTTCCACAGTACAGCAAGCTGTATGGGACACCAGGGGAGCAGGTGAGTGTTCTGTGCACTGCCTTTCTGAATGTGCATATTGTCTGACTAGCAAGGCTGAAAGTCTGCACGCCACTGGCTAGCAGGCTCACTGAGTAGTTGTCACCCCCCATAGTGTGTAGTGACATGCACTGGACAGGTATGGTGCAGTGACAGTGCATTTGAACAAGGTTTTACTTCCCATGCAATGATACCATGTGGTGACGTCTGGCAAACTGTCCATGGGCAGCTTTGCACTGCCTGTGTACATCATGTGCCCCTGTGATTGAGACATGTATATACAACTGTGTCATGCACGGATATGTTGCATGTGTAGTAATGGCCTTTTCACTTTGTCATCCTGACAGGTTAATGCCCATCGGAAGCAGGAGTTCTGGAAGGACATCATCCGGGACGTCCGGGCCGTGGGGGTCTACAAGCGCCGGATCCGCAACTGCCAGAAGAGGTGGCAGGACCTTCGGGGCTGGACCCGGAGGATTGCACGGGTCCAGCTGAAGCTGTCGCCTCCTCGCAGGAGGGGCGGAACATGGACCCTGACCCCCACATGCTCCAGATCCTGGCGGTGGTGTTTCCAGACCTGGATGGGCAGCTGAAGGCCAGACAGCAGCAAGGAGGGGGTGAGTCAAAGACTGCACTGTGAACTCTGTATTACATGCTTTGTGCCCTCCTCTGGCCTGGTTCAACTGCCACAGTGCAGCAGTCATGTTGTCCAGGAGCCATGTCCCTCTATTGTGCACTGCCCACTGCTCATCTGATACCCAGGTGTGGCCCTTACATTCAGGGAATTGTGTCACTTGGGACTGTGTCCTTGCAGTTTGCTTCACTAAAGGTGGGGGACAGCATCTGTTTCCCTAACTCTGTTGTGGGCATCATGGGTGGGTCCATTGTTCACACAACGCCTGTGTTCGGACATGTAATCTGCGTGTTGCTTTGATATGCGGTCCACTTGCTGAGCTGAGCCACCACATGTGCCTGGGGTATGTGGCACACGCCCATGCAGCGGGTGGGAACAATGTTTGGGCCCCAGGAGTGTGCAGATACATAGCCAGCTATCCACTGTCCAGGGCTCATCCCTCATTTATGTGGAGCAGGACAGTCATGCCTACTCCAGGCCATGCAATGCACTCTGTACTCCCACTCCCGTGTATCAGCTGACACATTGTGCGCAGTGATTTGACCCCTCAGGTGTCTGCCTCTGTGTCAGTGTGCTGTGGATTAGTTGCCAGGACTGCTGGGGTGTTTCTTGGTAGGGGCTCAGCATGCCCCTGGAGATGTGACCATAGGAGACGATACTTGTGTGTCACATAGGTGTTTGATCAGCTGCCCGTGCAGACTGGGGTATGCGAATGTGAAGTTCAGGCAGCTGTTCCCCATTCACAGCAGATTGTGAGGGGCTCAGGTTCAGAGGGTAGTGTCACAGGTCTCCCATATGTCCAATAGGTATGACCTGGACAGATGAGGGTTAAGATGATGTGTTGTGTGGGGGATGTACATGTGCACTTGTGCAGCTCCAGGACTTGCATTCCCCAGGACCTACTATTGTGACACAGTGCATAGTGTTGTTGTCTGGCTGCCAAGTCATACATCACTGAGACAGTGATGTATGACTTAGCAGTCATGCCTATGCCATGGCAATTGGCTACTTATTGGTGGTCTTGAAGGGGAGTGACATGTGCTACATGCACACCATTGTGGCGATGGCTATCAGGACATGGGTGCATCATGGTGTCTGTCGCTGGTATGCATCACATGCATTTCCTATTTGACTCTGGGCATCCCTTTCATCCGGAAACCTGTACTGACTCAGTGGCAAGAGCTGTGATGTGTGCATGTCCACATGCCACACCGTGTCCTCTGCACTGTCCAACTACTGTGTACTTGGTGCATGTGTCCACACTGGGGTGTTGCAATCCAACAGACACCAGACAGATGGGTGCAAGGCCATGTGGGATGTGAGTGCCATGGTTGGCATCAGACTGACAATTGGCTTCTCCTGTTCAGTTAGGGCACTTTTAGCAATGTACAACTAATGATGCCAGGGCTTGCTCTGTAATGTGCTGTGCTCACAGTGGTGTGTGCGTTTGGTGCAGGTGACTGATGTCTGTCTGTTTCCCCATTGTTTGCAGATACATCCACAGCCACGGAAGGGGACAGCTCCACGGACCAGGAGGAGCCAGAGAGCCAGACTGGGTCAGCAGCCGAGGAGTGGTCGGAGGGACCCAGTGGCACGGAGGGCGAGGGAGCCACACCGAGGAGTCCTCAGCACCATCCACCTCAGCTGAGGACCAGAGCAACTCGGAGGATGACTCCCTTATGGAGGCGGGTGTCAGCAGCCACCACACCCCAGCTAGTGTTGCTGTCCCCGCCACCACCAGCACCACCACCGCCCTCCCATCGGCTCCCATTCCCCAGGTCCGTGGAGGCTCCCATGTTCGGGAGTGTGTCTCCTTTGGGCCAGGCACCGCACCCCCTAACCCTGTGTCCCCTGCTGCCCTGAGTGAGGAGTCTGTGTACCTCCTTCGCCAGCTCCATGTAGGGCAGACAGCCATGCTGAGTGTCCTCCATGCGCACACCGCTCTGTTGACTCAGCTGGTGTCGTTCATGGAGGGCATCTCATCGGGCATGTCTGACCTACAGAGGGGCAATAGGTCCATGGACTCTTCCCTGACGGCAGCAGTGTCCCTCCTCAGACAGTCCCTCACCCCTCCTGCCTCTGCTCCATCCACACTCCCCAGCACCTTACCCGTCCCAAGCACACACACACCGGCACAGGCACACACCAGCACACACACGTCCAGCACACAGACACACACGCCACAAACAAAACGCACACGCACGCACAGTCAGGGGACTGAAACCAGACTCACAGGGGATGGGGCCCTGGTACACACACACGCATCCACGGGCACTGCGCAGTCCTCAGTTGCCTCTCCCTCCAAAGCACCCTCCCTTGCCTCACCTGCAACCCCAAAGACCCAGCGCCTCTTCCTCAGTGACCTCGGCCTCTTCCCCCCGTACCAGCTGCTCCAGCATCCAGGGGAAGAGGAAGCCCCCACACGGAGCAGAGTGCCCTCGCCCCCGGACACCCTCCCCCAGGCGCAGACAGACTGAGGCCCCCACCCGCCAAGTCCCCCGGAGTGGTAAGAGCAAGACCCCGCCGCCGCCCTGCAGCTCAAGCACCAGGTCTCCTTCCTCCATCCCTCAGGCCCCCACTCCACAGGTGCCCCCACCACACCCTGCCCCAGGTTCCCCCACCCACAGATATACCATCCCCAAGAGGATCCGGCCTTCTCCCCTGCCACTTGCTCTCCCGGCACCACACCCCCGCTGCGCTTGTCTGTGCCACTGATGTGGTGAGGGTGTCCTCCCCTCTGTCAAGCCCACCTTGCCTGTTCCCCATTCTCCTCCCCTGGTGGTAGGCACTGCAGTGGAGTCCACTACCACCCTGTCTGACTTGGGCACTGCAGTGGCGGACCTGTCCACTCCATCTGCAGGGTCCACTGCAGTCATGCCGGCACCCACAACATCTGAGCCATGCCCCCAGTTGTGCCGGCACACACCATGTCAGACACCTCCACTGCAGTTGTCAGTGGCTCTCCAGCACCCACCACCCCTTCCCTGCTTCCTCCTGGTGAGCCCTGATCCTGTCCCTGCGGTGCCTGGCCTACCCCCCGGTTGCCCCTCCTAGTGGATTGTCCCTGGTTTTGTGCAGGCATGTGTAGGGTGGCATCTGCCACTGTCACCCACTTGTGACTTTGTTGATGGACTGGCCATTGGCCTTTGTTTATTTTCTACTGGACTTCTACTTTTAATGCCACATATGCTGAATAAAGCAACTTTCTGTTCTCTAGTGCTTTTGCTTCAGATGTACATGATGTTGATGATGCTAACCATGCCCTTGCTGCAGTGATGGTGATATTTGGTCTCATGATAATGAAATGTTACTGTGCAGGAACCCATGTGGTCCAGGGGGAATGTGTCCTATCCTGTGGTGTATCCATGTCATCCATAGCAGCATCTGAGGGTGTCATGTGTTCAGTATTTGGCAATGGGATTTCCTACTAAGATTGCCTATTTCACATCTGTGGCTTCCACCCCTGCACATCTGTTGTGCCTGCCATTGTTCAATTCGTCTACTTCCCTGACCGTGTGGCCATCTCCAGTGGACATGCAGGTTTGGGCATCAATGGGGAAGGACTCATCTGTGTTGTCAGTGCAACATTGCTATACAAGTGTGTTGGATCTGTGCTGATGATTCCGTTGGCACTTCCATGACCAGGCTGATGTTACGGGAGCCCTCATTTGGTGCTAATTGTTGATTGTGTGACCAAGTGCTCAGCTGACATGATGGGGCCCTACTGAGGCAACATATGGCACAGCTTTCCTCACACAGGAGTGGAGTCCCCTCACGGAAGTGTGTACTCCTGTGACATTGCCTGCGCCCAAGGTGTGTGTTGTATGTGCATGTCTGTGTGTTCACTTCCGTTTAGCTGTGCATGCTGTGATCCCTAGTGTTGTACCTGTTTGTGATGCTAGCTGAGTTGACCTATGTTCCCCCAAAGTCTTCGCCCTGGGTTCTCTGTGATGTGGGTGCATGGCACATTACTGGTCATCAGGGTGTCACCCATAGGTGTGTTTGCTGTCAGGGCTGAGTTTGTGTGCAGACGCAGATGGGTCACAGTCAGGTTTCCCCTTGGCACTTGTTGTTTGCCCCTGTCATGTGATTTCCAGTTTGTATTATCTTTCAGTGATTGTGACACGTTGTGTGTGTGACTGCTGGCACTCCTCAGGGTCCGGGCTGCAATGTTGGTTGTTGTCTATGTGTGTTCTTTGTGGGTGACCTTGGCTTCTTCATTGGTGTGTGACTGTGGCTGGGATCCCATTGGTTGGTGTGGTATTGCCGTCATGTCCATGTACAGCGTAGTGTGCAGTGTGTCAGACATTCAGGAGTCTTGTTGAGTGGCCATGTGTGTTGTGTTTCTGCACCTTGGTTCCCACCCAACACCCTGGAATAGTCATGGGTGCATGTGCAATGTCACCAGTGCATGTGTGCTTCACTGCTGCACATTGTTGGAGGTCGAGGGTGTGGTGTTGAGTGTGTGCAGATGAGAGTTGTTGCCCGGCTAGGCCCCTGCCTCCATGTTGGCCTTGGCTTACTGGCCATGCTGTTTGATTTGTGCTTGTGTAGGTGTGATGGTAGTTAGTTGCTCAGGACACATGACTGTGGTTCACAGTGTGAACCACATTTAGCTTTGTCATCACAGTGGGATTGTAATGCAGCCCAGGGTCACCACATTGTGGGGGCCCTGGGGTGGTGCTGTGGTGTGTCTGTGTCTTGCTGTGTCAGTTACTGTCCCTTCGTGCCTGTGTGACATGTGTGATTTGTGCTCCCTCTCATCTGACAATGCCTGCTTGCCCACATAGGGGATTTGGATCCATGAGTTACCTTTGTGTGGCACTGTATGCACATCTGAATGATTGGTATTCAGGTCTCCTCATGTGTTGTGTGGTTGCCTGGGGACACTGGCACCCCCCCCTCACCTGTTGTGTATGATGTGCAGTGTGGGTCTGCCTGTTTGTGTTTGTGCATCTGCACCACTGCATTGGCATATCTTGGGTATGCCATTGGCTGTATGTAGTTTGGTGGGTTTCCCCTGCTGTCCCTGGGACTCCTAGGTCATCGGTCAGCACAATGATCATGGTTTGTGTGTCCCATTGCTGCCATGGTATGGTATCTGTTCACCTCACATCTGCAGTCTCCACAGGGTATCTGCATGTGTGTGCCCATTGGTGCAAATATGTGGGTCTGCATTCTGATGGTCACTTCTGTCATTGTGTCATTGATGATTGTTGACGGTGTCAGCCCCCATGGGTGTTGTTTGTCTGCACATGGCCAAAGGTATGTCTTATTTGCACTGCAGTATTTGGCTCCCCCAATTTATGTTTTCAATGGGACACATACACTACTTTGCCACTGATGTGTTTGTTGTTCTGTGACCAGGAATCATCCATGCAGTTTGGCAGTTGCACCTCTTTCTTTGTCAACACTTACCTTTTGGTCACTGTGATGATGGGGGTTTGGACCCCATTGCCACAATGTTTAAAATGTGCTTCAGCTATGGACCCCACACTTACATTTTGGTCACTGTGATGATGGGGTTTGGACCCCATTGCCACAATGTTCAAAATGTGCTTCAGCTATGGACCCCACACTTACATTTTGGTCACTGTGATGATGGGGGTTTGGACCCCAGTGCCACAATGTTCAAAATGTGCTTCAGCTATGGACCCCACACTTACATTTTGGTCACTGTGATGATGGGGGTTTGGACCCCATTGCCACAATGTTCAAAATGTGCTTCAGCTATGGACCCCACACTTACATTTTGGTCACTGTGATGATGGGGGTTTGGACCCCATTGCCACAATGTTCAAAATGTGCTTCAGCTATGGACCCCACACTTACATTTTGGTCACTGTGATGATGGGGTTTGGACCCCATTGCCACAATGTTCAAAATGTGCTTCAGCTATGGACCCCACACTTACATTTTGGTCACTGTGATGATGGGGGTTTGGACCCCATTGCCACAATGTTCAAAATGTGCTTCAGCTATGGACCCCACACTTACCTTTTGGTCACTGTGGTGATGGGGGTTTAGACCACATTGCCACAATGTTCAAAATGTGCTTCAGCTATGGACCCCACACTTACATTTTGGTCACTGTGATGATGGGGGTTTGGACCCCATTGCCACAATGGTCATGGCCTGCTTGCATTGTGGGTGCCACACACATATATGTGTGGCACATGTGCTAGGGGGTCACATTGTATGTTCAAAGTCATGTTCGGTGTTGTAGGCATTTGACACAGTCTACACACGCTTGTCATGGTGTTGGGGGATGTCTTCTTCTTGCATTCCCTAGGTTGTGGTGTGCTGGTTGTGTCATGCATTGTCCATCCTATGAGTGGGGGTGGTAGTAGTGGTAGGCATCCAGCCCCCTGGCTAAGGGTGGTAGTAGTGGTAGGCATCCAGCCCCCTGGGTGAGGGTGGTAGTAGTGGTAGGCATCCAGCCCCCCCTGGGTAAGGGTGGTAGTGGTGGTGGGCATCTGGCACCCCCCTGGCTAAGGGTGGTAGTAGTGGTAGGCATCTGGCACCCCATGGCTAAGGGTGGTAGTGGTGGTGGGCATCTGGCACCCCCCTGGCTTAGGGTGGTAGTAGTGGTAGGCATCTGGCATCCCCTGGCTAAGGGTGGTAGTAGTGGTAGGCATCCAGCCCCCCTGGGTGAGGGTGGTAGTAGTGGTAGGCATCCAGCCCCCCTGGCTAAGGGTGGTAGTAGTGGTAGGCATCCAGCCCCCTGGGTGAGGGTGGTAGTGGTGGTAGGCATCCAGCCCCCTGGCTAAGGGTGGTAGTAGTGGTAGGCATCCAGCCCCCTGGCTAAGGGTGGTAGTAGTGGTAGGCATCCAGCCCCCCATGGGTGAGGGTGGTTGTAGTGGTAGGCATCCAGCCCCCCCTGGCTAAGGGTGGTGGTAGGCATCCAGCCCCCCCTGGGTGAGGGTGGTAGTAGTGGTAGGCATCCAGCCCCCCCTGGGTGAGGGTGGTAGTGGTGGTAGGCATCCAGCCCCTGGCTAAGGGTGGTGGTAGGCATCCAGCCCCCTTGGGTGAGGGTGGTAGTAGTGGTAGGCATCCAGCCCCCTGGGTGAGGGTGGTAGTGGTGGTAGGCATCCAGCCCCCCTGGCTAAGGGTGGTAGTGGTGGTAGGCATCCAGCCCCCTGGCTAAGGGTGGTAGTGGTGGTAGGCATCCAGCCCCCCTGGGTGAGGGTGGTAGTAGTGGTAGGCATCCAGCCCCCTGGGTGAGTGTGGTAGTAGTGGTAGGCATCCAGCCCCCCTGGGTGAGGGTGGTAGTGGTGGTAGGCATCCAGCCCCCTGGCTAAGGGTGGTAGTGGTGGTAGGCATCCAGCCCCCCTGGCTAAGGGTGGTAGTGGTGGTAGGCATCCAGCCCCCCTGGGTGAGGGTGGTAGTAGTGGTAGGCATCCAGCCCCCTGGGTAAGGGTGGTAGTAGTGGTAGGCATCCAGCCCCCTGGCTAAGGGTGGTAGTAGTGGTAGGCATCTGGCACCCCTGGCTTAGGGTGGTAGTAGTGGTAGGCATCTGGCACCCCCTGGCTAAGGGTGGTAGTAGTGGTAGGCATCCAGCCCCCTGGGTGAGGGTGGTAGTAGTGGTAGGCATCCAGCCCCCTGGGTGAGGGTGGTAGTAGTGGTAGGCATCCAGCCCCCCTGGCTAAGGGTGGTAGTAGTGGTAGGCATCCAGCCCCCTGGGTGAGGGTGGTAGTGGTGGTAGGCATCCAGCCCCCTGGCTAAGGGTGGTAGTAGTGGTAGGCATCCAGCCCCCTGGCTAAGGGTGGTAGTAGTGGTAGGCATCCTGCCCCCTGGGTAGGGGTTTTGGTGCGCATTCAGGCCCCTGTGTGCATATGTGGCATTGGTGATGGGCATCCCGCCCTATGGTGCTGCTGTTGCTGGTGTAAGTATATTCTGCATCCCTCTGTGTGTTTGTGATGTGTCGTGTACGTGTTGTATGTGTTTTGTGGTTGGTGTCTGGCTTACCTTCTGCGCCGTACGCGTCCGTGCCTGTTCCGGTAGTAAATGTAGAATATTGGTATGATCGGGACGAAGGGATTCATGGTTGGTTCGTGTCGTTCGTCCTTCTCGTTGCTTCGCGTCGTCCTCGTCGTTCCGCGTCATCCTCGTCGCTTCGCCTCGTCCTCGTCGCTGGCGTGTTCGTCTCAGAGCCGTGGATCGTGTTGTGGCGCGAATCGGAGCTTATGTGCGCCTCTCCCGGATGCTTTGACGTGCCGTGCGTAGCGACGGGTTCGGCGCGTACGGAAAGCGCATCGTACTCGTTCGGCCGGACGGAGCTGCATTTTTCCTTCCGTGCGACTCGATTCAGCGTTTCCGGATTCGCCTCGGTCGGGGAACAGGACCTGGTTTGGGTGAGTACGGCTCGGCCGGATTCTTTGCTGTTGTGCGCATCGTACTTACTCGTTCGGTGTGCTGTACGGATCGGTCGGGAAACAGGCTTTCGCATGGCTTTTTTCCCGACCGAATGCTATTGGGTGCGCCTCCGACCGAGATCGGAATCGGCCCCACTGTGTCTTGATCACAGTTAGCTTGTCACACATCCTCTCTGGCCATGTACATACTCAACTTCACTTATCTCACAAATACTCATTGAAAAACTTGGTCATCCTATTTCAACCAGCATCAGCCTAGGATAGGCCATACATCCCCTATCCTGCTGCTTACCATATTCTGGTCTGGTGCATCAGATTTCTGGGTGTATGAGCAAACGCACAGCCATGTATGCGCCAATACAGAATCCAAAGGAACATCACATGAGCATAATGTGGCCTATTTCCAGTTCACAGAATAGGGAAATGCTAAGACTCTCACACTCTAACTATGGCATAAGGCCAGATTGAGATGTGCATTACAATGCTAGGTACTTTACAACTCTACAATCACAGCATGTCATCACTACCATTCTAATTGTGTGACAACCATTAATGTACCATACGCTGTGTACACATGCAACTATCACATACAACATTTGTGTCTCTGTAAGGACAAGGAAAAACTGTAACTTACTGAGACATGTCCTGGACACACACACATCATCCACATGATGTACCCAAACAAAATCAGGATGTAATTCCTGACATCTAATTTTAAATGCACTGGACAATATAGATCACAGACACCTTGCCTAACAGGAATATTGGTAGAAAGTGGAGTCCTTGAAGGCAACAGGGTCGGGACACTGTCAGAACAATACCTATCTTACACTCACCGTAGGCACAGGAAATGTATTATATGGGTCCACAGCCTTGAAAGGGTATTGGGCTACAGTGGCATGCCACCTGTGGCAAGATTGTCATTGCAACTAGTCAACCAGATTTATAGAAGGCACAGACATTGGTCCACCACTATCAAGTCACATACATCAATTGTACCATCACTCTGTGTACAAATGTGTGCCCAAGCTCACTACTATGTAGTCAAAGTCCATTTGTATCCAGGTGTATTGATGAGACAGTTGCCTTTTAGCCCACTACAAACATATGCAGCATGCTTCTCCAAAACTGTTGTACTTTGCCACACTTGCCCTATGGCGACATCTGAAAGCATGAACTATGTGGAAGTAGGATTTCAAAAACAAAGCATTATGACTACATGTCACATCCTAGTTGAAACTAATGTTGACATTGACACCCAGCCAATGTAGGCACAAACTTATAGACTACCTACTAACCAAGTGCTCATATTCCATGCACCATATGCAATTCATGCCATACTAATATAATTGTATACTTACATCACAATTCACACATGAATTACAGTTAACAACAAATTCATTTTGGGGACACACAAATCTGAAATCAATTTTAGAACATGCTTTATTCAGCAAAATAAGGTGAAAATTAAATTATGAAAAAGGCCAATGGCCAGTCCAATAAAGTTCTTCCCATTCAACGGCCACAAACATCATGCCCATCTTATATTGCCTGCACTAGTCCTGCAAAGGGACACCTCCCATGGGAGGGGCATGTAGGGGGCAGGCCAGGCACCAGGGGGACAAGACTGGGGAGAACTGGGTTGGGTTTTGGGAGGTGTGTAATCACGAGGGGGGGGGGTTGGACAACTGTAGTGGTAGGGTCAGATGGAGGGGGTGGGACAATTGCAGTGGTAGGGTCAGATGGAGGGGGTGGGACAACTGCAGTGGTAGGGTCACATGGAGGGGGTAGGACAACTGCCATGGGAGGGCTATATGGAGGGGAGATGGGCTGGGCTTCACGAGTTTAGGGATTCGATAATGTTGAAGGGTCTGCAAGGGAATGGGGAGAGCAGGTGATTTCTTGGGGCAGAATTTCTTGGGTGTGGAGGTACTGGGATGGGATGTGGAAGTCTGGGTTTCAGGAGGGAGTTGGGACTTTTTAGACAGAGGGATTTTCCTTTTGGGTTAAGCTTAGGGGGTACTTCTTGTGTTGTGGGCGGGGAGGTCTGAAGTGACTGGCAGGGGTGTCTGGGTCATTTTCTTCTTTTTGTGAGGGGGTTGAAAGGTTTGGGTAGGGAAGAGGTCAAGGGCAAAGAGGTGGATTTTCTGGGCAGAGGGGTAACGAGGTGAGGCAAGGGTAGGGGTTGTGGAGGTAGAGGCTTTGGAGGTTTGCGGCATGTCTGTGGATGCTGGTGTGGTATCTGTTGGCATGTCTGTGGTGGTGAGTGTGACGTCTATCTTGTGAGTGTACGTGTGTGTGTATTTGCCCTTATGTCTGTGGGTTTGTGTGCTGCTTGTGGATGTTGAGGTGGATGCATGTTTATGTTTGCATGTGATTGGATCAGGGGGGTAGTCAGGACTTCTGGATGGGGAAGAAGCAGGAGGGGGGTGGGACAGCTGAATTTTGGACAATGCTGCCATCAGTGTGGAGGCTAGAGCCTGATTGGATCTCTGTAGGGCAGACATGTCCGAGTGAATACCCACCAGGAAAGATACCATTTGGGTAAGGTGATTGGTATGTACCTGGAAGACATTCAGCACTGCTGTCTGCCCCACAGAGATCTGCGTAAGGTGACCAATGGCCTCCATACTCAGGGCAGCAGGGGAGACAAGGGCAGGGGGTGAGGTGCCTGGAGCGAAGGAGACGCCTCCATTTTAGGGGAGAGGCCACAGACATGGGGCTGGGAAACAGCTGGGAGGGTGGAAATGGTAGGGGTGGTGGTGGACTCTGATAGAGTGGATCCAGTTCCTGGGTTATCCACCACCACATAGCTGGAGCTGGAGCTTGTTGTCGAGCTGACAGATGAAATTTCACACATGACCTCAGTAAGGCTCACCCCTGTGTCACTGGTTCCCTCTTGCTCAATATCAGAAGAGGAACCACTCTGGCTAGCTGCTTCCCCAACATCCGTGGTAGTGGCTCCTCCATTGGCCGGTTCTGATGCTGTGAACAAGAAGTAAAATGAATCACATGAGTTGTCCATATGTACTAAACACATAGGTTTCATCAAAAGTCTTCCAAGATTACCCAACTACATCAATCGGACTTGTGGGTGAAATATTTAATACTGTTCCATAAATACAGCATGTTAGTACGCAAGTAAACCTATGCACCCTCACACTTGATGATGTCAGCGACATTGTGTGTAGCAAGTTCAAATTCCGCAACCACAATGTCTACTACATCAATATGTACCAGCTGATGTATTGTCTTTTGCTGCTGATGGCCTTGGGGCATGACATACCTGTCTCATCTAATGCAAGGGAGTTTAGAACTCATAATGGGAATATGAGTCACACAAATGATTTGAGACATGGTATACATTCTGAAATCCCTATTCAAATTCAAATTCAAATAAAGCTTTATTCGGTGTACTAGTTTACAACCATAAAAGCATATTATAGCCTATTCATCAACTTGGGAACCATTAGGTCTAGTGTTACAGGTCACATATCTTTCTTGTTATACATGAAGCTGGTGTAGTGATTGAATAGGCACATGACTAACTCTTATTTTAGAGACACTAAGGTAGTAGGCATAGCTAGGATGAAAGGTATAAGACCTACAGTCTTGAGTCATTTATGCATAGTGTTAGAAAGATGAATCAGATTATTGTCCAAATTGGATACATTTCACCAGTTTGCCATGTAAACACAGGCCAGCACACTGCCAAGTCCAATGACTGCATCTTCCTCATGCTTCATGTGGATCACTATGCCCCTGGGCCGCCTGGATGCATCGTCTGTACAAACTATTGGTCCTGAACATCTTACTTGTAAATGTGTATTCAACACCATTTTGTCAAGACTGCAGAAGTCCACATTTGTAAAGGCCAAGTCTGAATGTCCCTCACTGATTTTTGGCATTGTGCACACTTTGTACAGCTTAAATGCTATTGCTTTCCATCTCATATTGGTGAATTACTTCAGAATGATGCTCTTGTGACATCTCTGAATCTAACAGTAAGGCAGCCAAAGCATGGTTTAAAAAGCATCAACTATTACCAGTCAAGAGCATTTACACACATGAGAACCATTGTGAATGTGTATCTGACATCATCCCTTTCAATCAAAACCCTATTTCCACCAGAGACCTACTTTGTTAGCCACTGAATGTTATGTGTTGTCACTATTACAGAGTCAGAAACATGGACTCACTCTTTGGAACAGAGAGGATGGAATCTTACACCCAATCAAGTGAAAGGCCAGTGTGACAGGTGACATGAGTTACCAAACCTATAATTTGCCCATGGAATACATTGGAGTACACTGGGCGCCAGTGCTGGGACCTAACATTGGCACACTGACCACTCACTACTCACCAAGCCCTTAAAAGAGACATTACCTGCTACCTGGATGTATAGCATGGGATTTCACAGTTGAGTGATCCAACATCAACATACCTTAGAGAGTTGATGTGGCCACACATAGAACAGTCCAGACATTTGTCAATATGCTGACACATGGTGAGCACTTACAACAGTATTAAAGGTTATCTCCATGCACATGTTGTTCTCATGCTTTCAGATTACATGAGCATGGCACTACTGTCAATACCCAGACCACTTCATCCTCACATGTCCCAGATGAAAGGGGCATAACCATGCATCTACTTATCCTTGTGGATATGCATCTTTTAACACCGAACAGTGGTTTTGTGTGTCTTACAACTTGAATAAGGGCCAGCATGCTAGGATACTTGCACATGCATGAGTAATATGTGTGCAAACAGGCAAATACTCACCCCTCGTTGCTGCTGTCAGGCTCTCAACTGCCCATCTAGGTCAGGGAGAACCACCGCAAGGATCTGTAGCATTAGGGGGGTCAGGGTGCAGCATGTGCCCATCTTGCCTGGAGATGACAGGCCCAGCTGGACTCTCGTGTTCTTCTTGGTCCAGCCTCTCAAGTCCTGCCATTGTTTCCTGCAGTGGGCACTGCACCGACGGGTGACCCCCACGTAGTGCACGGGCGATGGTCCTCCACAGCTTGACCTTCTGAAGGGAGTTGACCTTTAAGGATGACTTGGGGGGCGTGGCTTAGCGCCCAACGGAGATGGCGGCGCACGGGTGAGGCTCTCCGGCGTATCTACGAGAGACCACGCTATCAAGTCGAGCTGGGACCAATGGAGAACAGAGGCGAGCGGCTGAAGACTGGAGGATGGTTCTGAGAACCCTGTTGCCCTCTTAGGTCGCCAGCAAGTACTTTTTTCTTATGCATCTTCTGCCCCTTATCGGCCGCGTATTTCCGCGGCCGCCATTTTGAATTTTTGCCGCGAACGCGGAATTCGTGCATCTCACGCTAAATCCTTTGCTAGTTGCTTTTGGAGGTTTTCACTGCACCCTAACGCCTAGATAATGTGTGGATCCTCATCATTTTAAAGGGGTAGGAGGACATAAAGGGCTGCCAAGAGTCATTGGAAGTCTGCGGAATTGTTGTTTGGCGGCCATTTTGGGTCTCATGAAATGCCTTCATAGAGAATACTTCTCCTCACTTTTGCTTTGCCGACTGCTGGTAGCTGCGGAGTGCTTATTCACAAATATCAATGACTATATTCTAGTGCACCCAGCATATTTCAGTTTCTGCAAGATTTTCATACTTTTTCCGCAGAGGTGTAAGGTTGGATGAGGATCTGTGAAGGTTCTGCTTGGCGGCCATTTTAGGCTCCCTAAACAGGTCCACACTGAGATTGCTCTCCTCAATCCAATATTGCTGACTAGGAGTGGGAGTTCTGGGTCAGCGTTTTATGGGTAGAACAAAAGGAGTCCGTTCCTCTCCATCCAGAAAACATATCTTTGTAAAAAATTCGAAAATTTTCACTGAATTTTCTAAGTTTGAGGACTCTCTACGACCCACGTATCAGCACTCCCAAGTAAGTATGGATTCATCCTCTGGAACCTCTGGGAAATCTCTTACCAAACGGCTTAAAAAGGACCCTCCTTCGCCGCCCAAATCCACCTCGCCTGTCTCGATGGAGTTACTGCTTGAGGAAATCAGGGCCCTTCGACCCTTTATGGAAGAGACGAATACCAAGTTGCAAACCTTAACAGATAATTGGTCTCAACTAGAAGCGAGAGTCTCTTCAGTCGAAAATACTGTTTCTTCTCTCAAGGAGACATGTGTAAGCGTCTCTCAACTACACTCTCACGTCTCTACACTCCAGAAACAGGTGGAGGATCTTGAAAACCGCAATAGACGGAACAATCTACGCATTTACGGCCTGGGAGAGGGAATTGAAGGTTCGGATCCGCTCACTTTTTTAAGGCGTTCCTCCCTAAACTACTTCATATGCCAGAAGGGACTCAACTCAACATTCAGCGAGCCCACAGGTTGGGTCATGCTTCATCTCATACTAGTCCTTCACAGAGGCCCAGAGGAGTCATCCTATACTTCTTGGAGTACACAGACTTGATGAAAGTGCTTGTAGCGGTTAAAGCTTCTCCAAGAATTGTTTGGTCAGGATCGCCTCTATTCTTTGCACAAGACTATGCTAAAGCCACTGCTGACAGACGCAAGGCCTTCCTCAACATGAGAGATGACTTACGATCCTTGGGTGCCAGATATGGCCTTTTTCATCCGTGTCTCTTCAAGGTTACGTATAATAACAGAACAACGACGTACGAAGATCCGGTACGCTTGCAGAGCTTCATTAACTCATGCAAAGTGGCGGTTATGGACTCTTCTGGGCCTTCTTCTTCACTCAACACTTGAACGTTTGTTGGTTCCGTTATAAATGCTTCAGATTCTGCTTTCTCTGGTTTGATATCTTGTCACCTCAGAAGTGCTTATTCATGGTCTTTGATATCATTGTTGTTGTTTCTATGAAGTTATACCATTTACCAGGGCATCGATCATTACTGCTGACCTCCTCGCTTTAGATTGTTCTAATATATGTTTCATGTATCTGTTCCAACGATTTCTTAGTCTTTATTTGGTATTGTTTCCACAGATTACTATCTTGAATTGTGGTCTCTCCCCGATCCCCCGTTCTGTCGATCCCGGTTGTGTTGCCTGCTCCATGTGGCTCCATCCCCCCGCCGAGTATTCCTGAGTCTTCCTCTGTAAGTATGCTATTTTCCTGTATTTTCTTAGATATATCATTTGTTTTGTCTTTTGTTTTTTATTTTTCTTCTGCAGTTTGTATTTCTTCATTAATCGGTGTCTCTTGTTTCCTTAACTCTTCTTTTCCCCTTATATCTATTACTCTTTTGATCATTATATCTACAAATATTTCGACTCTTATGATCTCCTTCTACCTTCTTACCTGGGTTTTCTTTCTTCTTATCCTGTCATTCGATTCCTTTTCCTTATTCCGACCATTCGACTTGTCTACTTTTCTTTATTCTGAAACTGAATCAATCATTTCCTTCCTGTTTTATCTCTCCTACATCATATACTGCTTTTATAACGAATTGGACTTGTGTGTTACATTATTATTACAACTTTTTCTTAAGTGCTTATGTCATTAAAATTGATCACATGGAACGTTAAGGGATTAAATTCTCCCATAAAAAGACAGAGAATCTTGACCCATTTAGCCAAATTGGACGCTGATGTTGTATTCTTGCAAGAAACTCATCTCTCGGACGTTGAGTCATCAAAGTTGAAGAGGGGCTGGGTGGGGGAAGTTTTTTATTCCCCTGGAGATGGCAAGCGAAACGGAGTGATGATACTATGTCGCAAATCCCTTTCATTTTCATTTGTGTCCCAAGACTCTGATGCTGACGGCAGATGGCTGAATGTCAAATTATCTTTGAAGGGTGTTACAATTTCTCTTCTAAATGTTTATGCTCCTACCTGTGGTGATCCCTCTTTTTGGCCCACATTGGCTAAGCAAATCACTCACTGCATGGAGGACAATTTTATTTTGGCTGGTGACTGCAACCAGACTTTTGACCCGTTTATTGACAGAAACTCTAAAGTCTCCTTTGTTCCCAACAAGCCCCATAAGTCTTTTGTTCATGCTATCAATCAACATAAACTCTTGGATGCTTGGCGTCACTGCAATCCGACCACTAGGGAGTACACTTTTTATTCCCCAGCTCACCAGACTCAATCAAGAATTGATTATATATTTATCTCACACACCATTTCACAAACCCTTACACATGCAGAGATTGGTCCCATTCTACTGTCAGATCACGCCCCAGTCTCAATTGGCATTGACATTCTACCTAAGAGTACAGGTCCCAAAAGATGGCGTTTTAATAATGCTCTCCTGTTGGATCCAAAGTTTACCGCCTCATTCACTACCTTTTTTGAAGAGTTTTTTGAGCTGAATCAAACCCATTCCATGCCCTTCTCCACTGTATGGGATGCGTTCAAAGCCTCCGCAAGGGGTTTCATAATTGGCTTTGTTGCAAAAAAACGGAAAAATTCCCATAAATTCACTAAGGATCTTCTTCAGAATATCAAACGACTGGAGCACTCTTTTATACCTCAAACTCGAAGGAGTGTCTCACAGCTCTCATAAAAGCCAAAATGCAATTTAATAAGAAATCAACGGAGGACGCCTCATTATATCTGTTAAAATCCAGTGCAAAATTCTATGGGGGCAAAAATAAGGCAGGGAAAATATTGGCCAATTACTTAAAAGTTAAACACAACAAGCTAAATATCGAATCTATCTATGATGATAGGTCAGATTTAAAATTTAAAGACACTGAAATACTGAACGAATTCTCCATCTTCTATAAATCGCTATATACTTCCGAGACACAGCCCTCCGAACACTCCTTATCGCAATTTTTCTCTGACATCCGGGATCCCCAACACACTATGCCGGACTTATCCTCCTTGGAGTTAGATCTAACACACCAAGAACTATTAACTGCCCTTCAACATCTCAAAAAGACAAAGCACCAGGACCAGACGGTTTCACTGTAGAGTTCTATCAGCATTTTTCTAAATTTATAATGCCCAAATTACATTCTCTAATAAACTCCTTCAGCACACTGGGTAGTTCATCGGGTTCTTTTTCAGAAGCACATATATGCCTCATCCCAAAAGAAGGTAAAGATTCTAAATATTGTAAGAATTACAGGCCTATAGCTTTGGTCAACATTGATTATAAAATCTTTTCTAAAGCATTAGCCATATGTTTGGATTCCTACCTACCTGACCTATTGGGGAAAGAACAATCAGGATTCGTTAAGGGTAGATACATAACTGACAATACAAGACTCCTTTTTAATGTTTTATCTAAATCCTCACACTTGAGACAATCCCTTGTGGCAATAGCTCTAGATGCCGAAAAGGCGTTTGATAGAGTCGAATGGACTTATTTGTTTTATACCCTCAAACGGTTCGGTTTTGGCCCTAAATTTACATCCCTTATTTCTCTCCTTTATTCTAACCCTCGTGCGGCTGTATGCGCCAATGGCTTGATTTCCCCATATTTTGAGCTGGAGAGAGGCGTGCGCCAGGGGTGCCCTCTGTCCCCCTTTCTTTTTAATTTAGCTTTGGAACCTTTTCTCTCTAAATTACGTCAAAATACAAATATACATGGTTTTCAAGCATCAAATACCCACATTAAACTCGCAGCCTACGCTGACGATATTTTGCTTTTTATGTCCAAACCAAATGACTCGATCCCTGCCTTTTTGGCAGAGGTACGAACCTATTCTAATATTTCTGGTTATAAATTAAATGATGATAAATGTGAGATTTTACCCTTGACTAAGTTTGCTTTTAAATCGGATTTTGATGCTTCCAATTTTACTTGGAGCCCCAAACACATTAAATATCTAGGATTGCATGTCACTCCTTCAATTTCAGACACAGTAACATTATGCATGAATAAATGCATACAAAAAATTTCAGACTTAACCGCTAAATGGCATCCCCTCTATTTATCTTGGTGGGGACGCCTGGACACCATAAAAATGATGTTGTCGCCTATAATTTTATATACCATTTCCAACATTCCGGTCCCTATTTCTACTAAATTTTTTAAGAAGATCAACTCCTCCCTTTCTTCCTTCCTCTGGAGTAACAAGAGGTCCCGAATGTCTCTATTTAAATTATCCCGCCCTAAAATAGAGGGCGGGGTTAACTTTCCCGACTTTCAGATGTATCAGAGAGCATTCCTCTTACGCGAGGCCTCTCTTTGGTTGCTTGACCCCACGGAAGATTGTCCCTTATGGGCCACGGTTGAACGTCTTTTTTTATCTCCTTTCTCTTTTCATGAATACCTTTCTTTCTCACGCAAACCACAGGCTATGTCCACTCCCATAATCAAATCGACCTCTAAACTTTTGGAACCCACACTTATTCCTACACATAGCAATATAGACTCCTTCCTCAATTCAACAATTTGGCATAACAAAAATCTGACTATCCGTAACAAACCATTCTATTGGAAGACTTGGCGACAAAAAGGTTTAATATGGATACATCAGTTATCTCCACAATCGGACTTTTATCCTTTCCCACACTCAGTCAATTATTCAATTTACCTGCCTCTTTTATTCATAAATATAGTCAACTTAAGAAGGCTGTGATGGACAGATACACTCATTTAGCTGGCACATCTACTGCTTCCACGGTTTCGAATACCCCATCACAACTCCAGTCTTTTGTTAAAAACTATGCCCAAAGCTTCCACTATATATAGATGTTTGCAGGGTAAAAGTAGCATTAGGCAGAAATCCAAAATAGAAGAGGCATGGGAACGAGATTTTATGCTATCTTGGCCAGTGTCTATGTGGAATAAATTATGGCTCAAACTACGTAAATCGTCCAGAGCAGCTAACATAATACAAACGTTGTTTTTTGTTTACAACAGACTGTTACTCACACCGAACGCCTTAAGTAAGAGATTTGTGACTGGATTAGATGTGTGTTGGACATGTTCTTCTCCAAATGCTAATTTATTTCATATGTTATTCTCTTGCCCAACTGTACATAGTTTCTGGAAACAAGTGTGGTCTCAAATTAACCTAATTTTTGGAGCTAAATTTTCTTTTTCCTTTACTCATGTCTTCCTGGGAAGTCTCTCACCCTGTTGGGAGAATGCTACACTTAATGTTAAGATTATTGATTTACTAATAGCGGCTGCATTTCAACAAATTACTGTAAATTGGAAAGATTCCACAAAAATTTCTTATAAGGCATGGTGGTATGCTGTTTGCCATAATCATAGGCTGGACACCTCCTTTGTTTATCCCATACATATGGCAGCAAAACGTCTGGATTTGTGGTCACCTGTTACAATATATCTCGATACATGTGCAAAAAGATATTCTCAAATGCAACCATTTCAACAAGAAGTTCCAAAACCCCCTTGATTCCCTTAGTCGTTCCTAGAATATTTGTTATTCCATTTTTCTTAATGATTTATTTTTAATGTATGAATATTTTCTTTTCTACTCATAAGTCCGATTCGTTTATCCTTATTGTAGCAAATTGCATTGTAATGACATAAGTTTATTGTTATGAACTCTGAACTGACACCTTTATTTCTATCAATAAAAACTTTCTTTTCAAACTTAAAAAAAAAAAAAAAAGGATGACTTGGTGACAGGGCCTTAGTTCACATGCAACATGTACAGATACAGATCCTGGTACACATTGGTCATGAGCAGCTTGCCCACACTGTCTAAAGGTTAGCAAAGTGGCATTCTGAGTATATCAACAGAGTTCAATGTTGACTCTCTCCCATGAGAACAGTGATATGATGTTTACACCAGTACATACTCTTCTACAGCAGTGTATTTGCCCAGAACAGTTATATACACACTTAGAAACTTTAAAAATACAGTTTAAATGCTTGTCTCTAGGACTCCTAATGCCAGAAGTGCATGGTTATTGCCCATGTAAACTGACAATTCTGTCTGATCATCACTCACCTGCTCCTCTGGTTTGCCTTAGAGCTGCCTGTACAGGGCAGGACCGACTCCACCAGCACCTTCATTTCTTCAGATGTGAAGGCTGGGGCCCTTCGCTCTGTACAGCATACCAGTGTAGCTCCTAGAGGATGTGAGCAGTGGCAGAGAGTTGGGTAGGTCCTGGAATCATGCAGTTAGTACAGGCAAGTGAACTCTCTAGGGAACCAACAGACTTATATCTAAACCGCATTGGCGGTCTTCAGTCCATGCAGCCGAAGCGATAGGTCCACGTCGGTCGCATTTTCCGAAACCCAGAGGATGTGAGCAGTGGCAGAGAGTTGGGGAGGTCCTGGAATCTTGCAGTTAGTGCAGGCAAGTGAACTCTCTAGGGAACCAACAGACTTATATCTAAACCGCATTGGCGGTCTTCAGTCCATGCAGCCGAAGCGATAGGTCCACGTCGGTCGCATTTTCCGAAACCGTCCAATGCATTCCATTCCTTACTGATGACACACCTACCGCGCGGTTCAAAAAATATCATCGGACAGCGAGTGACTTTGATACATTACCAATGGGAGTTTACTGTATAGGTTTACACGGGATGCGGACACAATCCGAGACCTGTGACTGTCACCATAACAAATAACAGCCTATGACTGTGTCTGGTTCGGTTATGATGTGTCTACCGTGACCTTTGAAAAATTGGTCGGCAGGGCAAACACTTTTGTTAATGTTGTGAGTTTGTGATATTCAATGGCTGGATGCAGCATTTTTCAGTGGAAAGGGACATCTAACTGAAACGCTCACCATCCCATGATGACCTAACCTTGAGGCGCACATGACACACTGATTGGTAGGCTAATACAGGAAAGCAAACAACTCCATTTTGCCTCTTAGGGTTGTTCAAAGTCAAAATGTGTTTATGGCGCATTCCAAGTAAAGTATTCACCCAGTCACTGTGTTACAGGACAGTGTGAGCCAGTGTGCAATCTGTGTGATGTCATACCGGAAAGGTGGTGTGTGTTTCAAGTTCTGGACACTGCATTTTCCAAGGAATGATTAGACCGTGACATTAAGCAGCCATATGCGCTTAGCTCTGATATGTGAGTTTCTAGGGTATCTTTGTGTGCTACACTTAAGTGTACAACTGCATTTTATGGAACTTCTACATTGTAAATGGTTTGTGTATGTAATTGTTTGTGTAATGCAGACATGACAACATGACAGTGTCTACCCTGTGACATTAGTGTGCATAATTTACATTGTCATACACTATATGTATGTGGTGTCCCACATGTGATGCATGACATGATCCTATTGTGTGTACAGATGACCCATATAATTGTTCTCACAAACATAAATCTAGGCTTTTTGGCTTGTGAGTTTTAGAGTATGTCCTGCTTGATTTACATGAAAAATCACAGACACTAGTGAAGATTACACTACTGCACTCTATTTGTTGTGTCACCAAACCTTTCAAACATGTTTAGCAATGACCTCTATGTTGTGATATGTACCTAAGGTCAACACTGTTCATTGAAATGTGTCTTTTCAGTGACATTGAGTTTTATGTGTGGTTAATTTCTCTTTGCTGTTGGTCTAAGTGCATGTTGCTTGGTACATTGGGAACTAACACCAGCTGTGTATACACTCTACAGATAGATATCGCAGAGGAGGCTGCAGGCAGCCTACTGTATACAGGCCCTTTCCAGACCTACGAACATTGTAAGAATGAGACATCATCAAGAAAATACTGTCTCACAAGGGCAACAATTGATGAGTTGTACCAGCAGTTGTCACCTCATTTGCAGCCGCAGCGCACTTATTCAGCAGCACTAACCCCCAAGGTGAAGGTGATGGCAGCATTGCATTTCTTTGCCATGGGAACATACCAGTACACAGTGGCAACATCAGGTAGAATGTCCTAGCCCATGTTCAGTAATGTCCTTCGGGAGTGTTGCAGGCATTGACCCGCTACATGGGCCACTACATCAAGCTTCCTAAACCTGGAAAATTGTCTGACATCAAGGGTGATTTCTATCCATTAGGACGGATACCCCATGTAATTGGATTTATTGATGGCACTCATGTTGTGTTGATACCACCACAGGCCAATAAACAAGTGTATTGTAACCCCAAACATTTCCATTCCACCATTGTACCGGTGGTGTGTTTGGCTGACATGTGCATCTCACATGTCTGGGCCCGTTTCCCTGGCTCTGCACATGACGCATATATTCTGCATAACAGCATCATCCCCCATTTTATTACTCAACTGCAACCTGAAAGGGCCTGGCTTGTTGGTAGGTGATGTATGTGGATGCTGTAGTGTGTGTTTGTTGTATGTCAGATAGTGATATGTTGTTAGACAACTGAACTATTTTCTATGTTCAGTGTAGAAGACTCTGGATACCCCAACCAGCCTTGGTTACTGACACCACTGCGTAACCCAGTCACCCCAGCAGAAGTGCGCTTTAATGAGGCTCATGGCCGGACCAGGCGGATAGTGGAGCAGATTTTTGGCCTCCTGAAGTGAAGATTCCACTGTCTGGATAAAACAGGAGGAGCCCTCCAGTATGCCCCAGGAAATGTATGCCAGATAATCGTGGCTCGCTGCATGCTACACAACGTAGCAATACGTAAAGGCATACCTCTGATAGTGGACGAAGGAGACCAGCAGGTGCCACCGATGGAGAATCCAGGACTGGGCTAGGAGGACAGTGGTGATGATGATGATGGAGTGGATTTGAGACAACGGCTTATCCACAACATTTTCACATGACTGTGAGTATGCAATGGAAGGAGGTGACTAACCACCATTGCTTGTTGTTGTGTAGCTGGTGGACAATGTGTATGTATGCTTGAGAGTGTATGATAAGTGTCCTGAAGTTTTTTTGAATACTGGTTATTGAAATTGTCAAATTTACATTGGAAGTGTTACAGTGAAGCCTAGCTAGTGCTAACAATGACATTGCTGTGCTTGAGATATCATACTTCTCTGACTTGTGCTACCTTATTTCTGTTTACTAAACTCTGTTCTTAATGCTTTTTTTTACCAGGGTACATTGGCATGTCATCTGCAGACTGGACTTGCAAGTTGTGACCTCACCAGACATATGATGCTTTGACAGACACCAACATGGACATTTTGCTGAACTCCCTGGCACACACATCCTTCAGACCTGATAGCCTTGTGATTTTGTTATTAGTGCCTTTCAGTACTTTGTGATATGATTTTACTTTGTGTTCAGACACCAGGTTATATCTGGACAATTTAAATGTGTTAGACATTGAGGTGTGCCTTGTCTGATATCACACATCCAAATATGTTCAAATCAAAGTTTGACCATGATAAACTAGTTGGCTAACAAGGATTGTTTACTGAGCTAGCAAGTGGTGGGAGCTGCGTAGACAATTAACTTCCAGTGAATATGTACCATGTACTAGAGAGTGTCTGAAAACATGGTTGTGTATATCTATCATGCTGTGCAAAAGTTCATTTACTCATGGGCACTTAGTTTACTACTTACAAGTAATTGATTACCTAGGTTGTTGGCACTTTCATCATTATGATTAGAGGTTGTAGACAATATGTACATTTTGAATTCAAAGTCACAACATGAGCAAGTATTGCAGTGTAAAGTGGTTTATATTGAAAAAATAGTGCAAAATTGAAGCCACACAACGGTGGTGTGCTCATAAAAAAAAAGTGCAGATTGGAGTTGATAGTGTTTGCTGATGAAATGCAACAGAGACAAGCCACAGTTATTCAAGTCCAAAATGCAACTTTGACCCTCCATCAGACACGGGACAGTTATTTTTGACGGTCAACAATGTGAACGCTTGGCTCACACTGGATGATATCAAGGGCTCCTTTTCACTTCCTGGGGGTGGTGCATTGCCATCTGACTCTCATAGATGTTTTCTGGGATGCCTTACCCCACATTTGGGTGGGAGAACCACAGCTGCAGGCTTCTGGGGTACTGGGAACTCTCCTCCAGACTCAACATCCCTCCCTGTGGCTTGTGCAAATGTAGTAGAAACAGATGTAGTGGATACACAGGGAGGAGTGCTTAGGTGAGTAGCAATCTGGTGGAGGCTGGTACCAATATCCGGCAGCACCACAGTAAGGTCGTCCATTTGGTCGTTGAACAAGCCCATATGTTGGTTTTGTTCTGTCTGCAGCTGCTCGATGATTCTGAGGATTTGTATGACCTGGCCCATTTCTCCCTGGTACCGCTCATAGGCATTGATTACCCTGGAGAGGTTTGAGTGGTCATCAGCAGCACCAGCTGCTCGATGGCGTGGATCCACATGACCCCTCCCACCACCCATACCCCCACAAGCATGCACAGTTGGCGGTGGCACAGTCAAGCCTGAGCCTTCTTCCTCATTGACGGGGTGTTGTCGTCAGACAACTCCAGAGTGCTCTGTGTTGTTGTGCCATTGTCTTTGGCTGGGGCTGCTGTGTCGGTCAGGGTAGGGGCCAGCTGGGTGTTGTTCGCTGAGGCGGGAGTTGTCGCAGTGGATCCTGATGAAGCTGCTGGTGCTGTCTGCGGACCCAAACCTGATGGGCCAGGTTGCTCCTCCTCATCTGAGGATGAGTGAGAGTCCTCAACGCCGGTGAGCTCATGGTCAGGTGGAGTCTGGGACTAGCTGTCATCATTTGGCCCAGTGGTGTTCCCAACTCGCCCTGTGGGTACAGAAAACACAGTCAATTATGTGAATGTCCAATGCACCTCAAATGCTGGGCGACTTACCAGTTCACTTGTGTCAGTAGGGGTGTGTTTTCTCGAAAAGCACATTTGATGCTATCCCTGCTCAAACGCACTTCGAGCACTCCAAGCAAGACAACCTTTTTTGAGGAATCATTGGTGGCAATAACTTGTTTTGTCTGGAACAGACTGGGGTGGGTGAAGCCATACCTTCATTTACTGTTTGGGGCTGTTCCTCCACAATTGATTTTATCATCCTTTCTGCCCCTTTGATCCCAGCCATAACATCCATGAGTGTATCTTTGAACAACTTTAGTGACCACAACCCGATAACGTTGGTTTCAGCCTGAGATTTCAATCAGGAACCCAGGGAGAAAAAAGGCCCAGCAAACATCACTCTTGGAGTTAAAGACCAAGCCTGAAGACGGAAATGGGACAGGATAGTTCCAGGGGTTTTCCTAGATAATCTCTATACATCAAACACGGGAGGAGTAGAACTCTGCCTAGAAAGTGGCTCGCGGGATGAGGAGGTCCTTGTTGCCTTCGACAGTCTCAGCTAACCTCTCGGCTAGGTGGGCGGAATTTGCCTAGTCGCGTTACGCAAATCTCCGCGAAATTGTTAAAAATCTCCACGAGCACGCAGAAATTCCGCGAAGACGCGGAATTGCTTGTCCCTCCCGTTCACGATGTGTTTTTGCGTGCTCATGGGGAAATATATCGCTAACTTGCCCATGCGGTCGCTAATGGGTGCGGCCCTCTCGCGATGGTTATTTCCTGTTCCGGGTCGCGTATTGCATGCTCCCGCCCGCTCGCGATGCTTATTTCCTGTTCCGGGTCGCGAATTGCATGCTCCCGCCCGTTCGCGATAAGTATTTCCTGTTCGGGAACGCGTATTACGTGTTTGCGACGCTTTTTGCGTGCCCGGGGGGGAAATATCGCGCGAACTTGCCCATGCGGTCGCATCTTGTTTTTCACTCTATTGCTATGGTTCTGGGCCTGCTTTTCAATCCTCCCTCTATCTTTTCAATCCTTTGTTTCTGGAAACTTTTTTTTGATCTTTTTTATTTATTATCTATCTCTCTATTTTCCTGATTCTATATTTTGAGTTTTTTTCTACTTTTGTGTGTTTTTCACTACTTTTTCACTCTTTTTCTATTACCTGCTTTTTCATTTCTTTTACTTACTTTTTTAATTCCTACCTTTTCTTTTCCGCCCCCCGCCTACCCAGAACCAAGGCAAAGGGCCACAGGGCTCGTAGCCGTAGCCAGAGCCGCGACCGCCTTCCTTGCGGAAGGCGGCGCCAAAAAGGGGTGCAGGCACGGGCCTTACTTGGTGGGGCGGAGGTGGCCGCACTGGTTTTTGTGCAGCCCCACCTCCCCTTAACCCTGGCAGCAGGCGGCAGGCCTGGGTCCGGGTACGGGCTCCGGGAGCGTCGGCAGCGGTGGGGCAAGGTGCGTCGGGCAGTGTTTCGCTGCTCTGGTGTCCGGCGCACCAATAACCAGCTGACGCACCGGTGGTCCGATATTCTGGACCGGGAGCAGGACCTGCTGGACCTGCTAGGAGTGGAGGTCCCGGGGCTTGGTGAGTAGCTATTTAATATTACTACTTTGTGTTCTTCTGCTCTGTGTTATATATTGCGAATATTTTTTTTTTCCGACCAGCAAGAATGCTGCTGCTTACATTGCAGGTAAAGTACGTTTAAAAATCTTCTGTGATTGTTATGACACAGGTGCTCGGCGCTACTAATTTTACTTGTTTGCAACTTTGCGCTCGCTTGGCCTGATTATGTAAGAGTTTACTTTAGAGAACTTAAGTTAGGTAATGCTAGAGAGACTCTAGTCCTTCCTTTGTCCTCCTGCCACTAAGAAGAGAAAGTGGTGGATTGATAGGTTTAGTTTCTTATTAGTATTAGTTGGTAATTTTTAAGTGGTGTGCGTGACGCATCCTCTGTCACGTCACGTGCTGCTGAGTGCTGCTTACCCCAGTCCTTAGTAGAACCTTTTGTAGTTTGTTTAGTGAGTGTTAATAGGCTTATATCATCACTAGCAGAACATCAGCAGCAACCAACCAACAATTTGGTGTATGCAAAAATGTATGCATGTGTCCTCCATCTATGCATTTTTGAGGACTAAAATAAATGGAAATGCAGACTTAGTGGCCGATTCCGATCTCGGTCGGAGGCGCACCCAATACCATACGGTCGGGAAAAAAGCCATGCGAATGTCTGTTTCCCGACCGATCCGTACATCATACCGACCGAGTAAGTACGATGCGCACAACAGCACAGAATCCGGCCGAGTCGTACTCACCCAATCCAGGTCCTGTTCTCCGACCGAGGCGAATCCGGAAACGCAGAATCGAGTCGCACGGAAGGGAAAATGCAGCCCGTCCGGCCGAACAAGTACGATGCGCTTTCCGTACGCGCTGAACCCGTCGCTACGCACGGCACGTCAAAGCATCCGGGAGAGACGCACATAAGCTCCGATTCGCGCCACAACACGATCCACGGCTACGAGGCGAACACGCCAGCGACGAGGATGACGCGAAGCAACGAGAAAGACGAACGACACAAACCAACCATGAATCCCTTCGTCCCGATCCTACCAATATTCTACATTTACTACCGGAACAGGCACGGACGCGTACGGCGCAGAAGGTAAGTCAGACACCAACCACAAAACACATACAACACGTACACGACACATCACACACACACAGAGGGATGCAGAATTTACTTACACCAGCAACAGCAGCACCATAGGGGCGGGATGCCCATCACCAATGCCACATATGCACACAGGGGCCTGGATGCGCACCACCACCACCACCCCTACCCAGGGGGGCCGGATGCCAACCACTACTACCACCCTTACCCAGGGGGCTGGATGTCCACCACTACTACCACCCTTAGCCAGGGGGTGCCAGATGCCTACCACTACTACCACCCTTACCCAGGGGGGCTGGATGCCTACCACTACTACCACCCTTAGCCAGGGGGTGCCAGATGCCCACCACCACTACCACCCTTACCCAGGGGGCTGGATGCCTACCACTACTACCACCCTTCGCCAGGGGGTGCCAGATGCCCACCACCACTACCACCCTTACCCAGGGGTGCTGGATGCCTACCACAACTACCACCCTTGCCCAGGGGGGTGCCAGATGCCCACCACCACTACCACCCTTACCCAGGGGGGTGCCAGATGCCCACCACCACTACCACCCTTACCCAGGGGGGGCTGGATGCCTACCACTACTACCACCCTTAGCCAGGGGGGTGCCAGATGCCCACCACCACTACCATCCTTACCCAGGGGTGCTGGATGCCTACCACAACTACCACCCTTACCCAGGGGGGTGCCAGATGCCCACCATCACTACCACCCTTACCCAGGGGGGGCTGGATGCCTACCACTACTATCACCCTAAGCCAGGGGGGCTGGATGCCTACCACTACTACCACCCTTAGACATGGGGGTGCCAGATGCCCACCACCACCACCACCCTTAGCCAGGGGGGGCTGGATGCCTACCACTACTATCACCCTAAGCCAGGGGGGCTGGATGCCTACCACTACTACCACCCTTAGCCATGGGGGTGCCAGATGCCCACCACCACCACCACCCTTAGCCAGGGGGGGCTGGATGCCTACCACTACTACCACCCTTACCCAGGGGGGCTGGATGCCCACCACTACTACCACCCTTACCCAGGGGGGGCTGGATGCCTACCACTACTACCACCCTTACCCAGGGGGGGCTGGATGCCTACCACTACTATCACCCTAAGCCAGGGGGCTGGATGCCCACCACTACTACCACCCTTACCCAGGGGGCTGGATGCCTACCACCACTACCACCCTTAGCCAGGGGGGGCTGGATGCCTACCACTACTACCAGCCTTACCCAGGGGGGGCTGGATGTCTACCACTACTATCACCCTAAGCCAGGGGGGCTGGATGCCCACCACTACTACCACCCTTACCCAGGGGGCTGGATGCCTACCACCACTACCACCCTTAGCCAGGGGGGGCTGGATGCCTACCACTACTACCACCCTTACCCAGGGGGGGCTGGATGCCTACCACTACTATCACCCTAAGACAGGGAGGCTGGATGCCCACCACTACTACCACCCTTACCCAGGGGGGCTGGATGCCTACCACTACTACCACCCTTACCCAGGGGGGTGCCAGATGCCCACCACCACTACCACCCTTACTCAGGGGGGTGCCAGATGCCCACCACCACTACCACCCTTACCCAGGGGGGGCTGGATGCCTACCACTATTATCACCCTAAGCCAGGGGGTCTGGATGCCTACCACTACTACCACCCTTAGCCATGGGGGTGCCAGATGCCCACCACCACCACCACCCTTAGCCAGGGGGGCTGGATGCCTACCACCACTACCACCCTTACCCAGGGGGCTGGATGCCTGTCACTACTACCACCTCTACCCATGGGGGCTGGATGCCTACCACCAACACCACCCCCACTCATAGGATGGACAATGCATGACACAACCAGCACACCACAACCTAGGGAATGCAAGAAAAAGACATCCCCCAACACCATGACAAGCGTGTGTAGACTGTGTCAAATGCCTACAACACTGAACATGACTTTGAACATACAATGTGACCCCCTATCACATGTGCCACACATATATGTGTGTGGCCCCCACAATGCAAGCAGGCCATGACCATTGTGGCAATGGGGTCCAAACCCCCATCATCACAGTGACCAAAAGGTAAGTGTGGGGTCCATAGCTGAAGCACATTTTGAACATTGTGGCAATGGGGTCCAAACCCCCATCATCACAGTGACCAAAATGTAAGTGTGGGGTCCATAGCTGAAGCACATTTTGAACATTGTGGCAATGGGGTCCAAACCCCCATCATCACAGTGACCAAAATGTAAGTGTGGGGTCCATAGCTGAAGCACATTTTGAACATTGTGGCAATGGGGTCCAAACCCCCATCATCACAGTGACCAAAAGGTAAGTGTGGGGTCCATATCTGAATCACATTTTGAACATTGTGGCAATGGGGTCCAAACCCCCATCATCACAGTGACCAAAAGGTAAGTGTGGGGTCCATATCTGAATCACATTTTGAACATTGTGGCAATGGGGTCCAAACCCCACCATCACAGTGACCAAAAGGTAAGTGTGGGGTCCATATCTGAAGCACATTTTGAACATTGTGGCAATGGGGTCCAAACCCCCATCATCACAGTGACCAAAATGTAAGTGTGGGGTCCATAGCTGAAGCACATTTTGAACATTGTGGCAATGGGGTCCAAACCCCCATCATCACAGTGACCAAAAGGTAAGTGTGGGGTCCATAGCTGAATCACATTTTGAACATTGTGGCAATGGGGTCCAAACCCCCATCATCACAGTGACCAAAAGGTAAGTGTTGACAAAGAAAAAGCTGCAACTGCCAAACTGCATGGATGATTCCTGGTCACAGAACATAAAACACATCAGTGGCAAAGTAGTGCATGTGTCCCATTGCAACATAGATTGGGGGAGGCAAATACTGCAGTGCAAATAAGACATACCTTTGGCCATGTGCAGACAAACAACACCCATGGGGGCTGACACAGTCAACATTCATCAATGACACAATGACAGAAGTGACCATCAGAATGCAGACCCACATATTTGCACCAATGGGCACACAAATGCAAATACCCTGTGGAGACTGTAGATGTGAGGTGAACAGATACCATACCATGGCAGCAATGGGACACACAAACCATGATCATTGTGCTGACTGATGACCTAGGAGTCCCAGGGACAGCAGGGGAAACCCACCAAACTACATACAGCCAATGGCACACCCAAGATATGCCAATGCAGTGGTGCAGATGCACAAACACAAACAGGCAGACCCACACTGCACATCAAACACAACAGGTGAGGGGGGTGCCAGTGTCCCCAGGCAACCACACAACACATGAGGAGGCCTGAATACCAATCATACAGATGTGCATACAGTGCCACACAAAGGTAACTCATGGATCCAAATCCCCTATGTGGGCAATCAGGCATTGTCAGATGAGAGGGAGCACAAATCACACATGTCACACAGGCACGTAGGAACAGCAACTGACACAGCAAGACACAGACACACCACAGCACTACCCCCAGGGCCCCCACAATGTGGTGACCCTGGGCTGCATTACAATCCCACTGTGATGACAAAGCTAAATGTCGTTCACACTGTGAACCACAGTCATGTGTCCTGAGCAACAAACTACCATCACACCTACACAAGCACAAATCAATCAGCACGGCCAGTAAGCCAAGGCCAACATGGAGGCAGGGGTCTAGCTGGGCAACAACTCTCATCTGCACACACTCAACACCACACACCTCGACCTCCAACAATGTGCAGCAGTGAAGCACACATGCACTGGTGACATTGCACATGCACCCATGACAATTCCAGGGTGGTGGGTGGGAACCAAGGTGCAGAAACACATCACACATGGCCACTCAACAAGACTCCTGAATGTCTGACACACTGCACACTACGCTGTACATGGACATGACGGCAATACCACACCAACCAATGGGATCCCAGCCACAGTCACACACCAATGAAGAAGCCAAGGTCACCCACAAAGAACACACATAGACAACAACCAACATTGCAGCCCGGACCCTGAGGAGTGCCAGCAGTCACACACACAACGTGTCACAATCACTGAAAGATAACACAAACTGGAAATCACATGACAGGTGCAAACAACAAGTGCCAAGGGGAAACCTGACTGTGACCCATCTGCGTCTGCACACAAACTCAGCCCTGACAGCAAACACACCTATGGGTGACACCCTGATGACCAGTAATGTGCCATGCACCCACATCACAGAGAACCCAGGGAGAAGACTTTGGGGGAACATAGGTCAACTCAGCAAGCATCACAAACAGGTACAACACTAGGGATCACAGCATGCACAGCAAAACGGAAGTGAACACACAGACATGCTCATACAACACACACCTTGGGCGCAGGCAATGTCACAGGAGTACACACTGCCATGAGGGGACTCCACTCCTGTGTGAGGAAAGCTGTGCCATATGTTGCCTCAGTAGGGCCCCATCATGTCAGCTGAGCACTTGGTCACACAATCAACAATTAGCACCAAATGAAGGCTCCTGTCACATCAGCCTGGTCATGGAAGTGCCAACGAAATCATCAGCACAGATCCAACACACTTGTATAGCAATGTTGCACTGACAACACAGATGAGTCCTTCCCCATTGATGCCCAAACCTGCATGTCCAGTGGAGATGGCCACACGGTCAGGGAAGCAGACGAATTGAACAATGGCAGGCACAACAGATGTGCAGGGGTGGAAGCCACAGATGTGAAATTGCTAATGTAAGTAGGAAATCCCATTGCCAAATACTGAACACATGACACCCTCAGATGCTGCTATGGATGACATGGATACACCACAGGATAGGACACATTCCCCCTGGACCACATGTGTTCCTGCACAGTAACACTTCATTATCATGAGACCAAATATCACCATCACTGCAGCAAGGGCATGGTTAGCATCATCAACAACATGTACATCAGAAGCATAAGCACTAGAGAACAGAAAGTTGCTTTATTCAGCATATGTGTGTTTAAAAGTGAAAGTCCAGAAAAACACAAAGGCCAATGGCCAGTCCATTGTCAAAGTCCAAACAGGGTGACAGTTGCAGATGTCACCCTACGCATGCCTGCACTGCACAAAACCAGGGACAATCCACTAGGAGGGGCAACCGGGGGCAGGCCAGGCACCGCAGGGACAGGATCAGGGCTCACCAGGAGGAGGCAGGGAAGGGGTGGTGGGTGCTGGAGAGCCACTGACAACTGCAGTGGAGGTGTCTGACATGGTGTGTGCCGGCACAACTGGGGGCATGACTCAGATGTTGTGGGTGCCGGCACGACTGCAGTGGACCCTGCAGATGGAGTGGACAGGTCCGCCACTGCAGTGCCCAAGTCAGACAGGGTGGTAGTGGACTCCACTGCAGTGCCTACCACCAGGGGAGGAGAATGGGGAACAGGCAAGGTGGGCTGGACAGAGGGGGAGGACACCCTCACCACATCAGTGGCACAGACAAGCGCAGCGGGGGTGTGGTGCCGGGAGAGCAAGTGGCAGGGGGAGAAGGCCGGATCCTCTTGGGGATGGTATATCTGTGGGTGGGGGAACCTGGGGCAGGGTGTGGTGGGGGCACCTGTGGAGTGGGGGCCTGAGGGATGGTGGAAGGAGACCTGGTGCCTGAGCTGCAGGGCGGCGGCGGGGTCTTGCTCTTACGACTCCGGGGGACTTGCGGGTGGGGGCCTCAGTCTGTCTGCACCTGGGGGAGGGTGTCCGGGGGCGAGGGGCACTCTGCTCCGTGTGGGTGGGCTTCCTCTTCCCCCTGAATGCTGTATCAGCTGGATCGGAGGGGAAGAGGCCGAGGTCACTGAGGAAGAGCCGCTGGGTCTTTGGGGTTGCAGGTGAGGCAAGGGAGGGTGCTTTGGAGGGAGAGGCAACTGAGGACTGCGCAGTGCTCGTGGATGCGTGTGTGTGTTCCAGGGCCCCATACCCTGTGAGTCTGGTTTCAGTCCCCTGACTGTGTGTGCGTGTGCGTTTTGTTTGTGGCGTGTGTGTCTGTGTGCTGGACGTGTGTGTGCTGGTGTGTGCCTGTGCCGGTGTGTGTGTGCTTGGGACGGGTAAGGTGCTGGGGAGTGTGGATGGAGCAGAGGCAGGAGGGGTGAGGGACTGTCTGAGGAGGGACACTGCTGCCGTCAGGGAGTAGTCCATGGACCTATTGCCCCTCTGTAGGTCAGACATGCCCGATGAGATGCCCTCCATGAACGACACCAGCTGAGTCAACAGAGCGGTGTGCGCATGGAGGACACTCAGCATGGCTGTCTGCCCTACATGGAGCTGGCGAAGGAGGTACACAGACTCCTCACTCAGGGCAGCAGGGGACACAGGGGCAGGGGTGCGGTGCCTGGCCCAAAGGAGACACGCTCCCGAACATGGGAGCCTCCACGGACCTGGGGAATGGGAGCCGATGGGAGGGCGGTGGTGGTGCTGGTGGTGGCGGGGACAGCAACACTAGCTGGGGTGTGGTGGCTGCTGACACCCGCCTCCATAAGGGAGTCATCCTCCGAGCCGCTGTGGTCCTCAGCTGAGGTGGATGCTGCTGAGGACTCCTCGGTGTGGCTCCCTCGCCCTCCGTGCCACTGGGTCCCTCCGACCACTCCTCGGCTGCTGACCCAGTCTGGCTCTCCGGCTCCTCCTGGTCCATGGAGCTGTCCCCTTCCGTGGCCGTGGATGTATCTGCAAACAATGGGGAAACAGACAGACATCAGTCACCTGCACCAAACGCACACACCACTATGAGCACAGCACATTTCAGAGCAAGCCCTGGCATCATTAGTTGAACATTGCTAAAAGTGCCCTAACTGAACAGGAGAAGCCAATTGTCAGACTGATGCCAACCATGGCACTCACATCCCACATGGCCTTGCACCCATCTGTCTGGTGTCTGTTGGATAGCAACACCCCAGTGTGGACACATGCACCACCTACACAGTAGTTGGACAGTGCAGAGGACACGGTGTAGCATGTGGACATGCACACATCACAACTCTTGCCACTGAGTCAGTACAGGTTTCCGGATGAAAGGGATGCCCAGAGTCAAATAGGAAATGCATGTGATGCATACCAGCGACAGACACCATGATGCACCCATGTCCTGATAGCCATCGCCACAATGGTGTGCATGTAGCACATGTCACTCCCCTGCAGGATCACCAATAAGTAGACACATGCCATGGCGGAGGCATGACTGCTAAGTCATACATCACTGTCTCAGTGATGTATGACTTGGCAGCCAGACAACAACACTCTGCACTGTGTCACAATAGTAGGTCATGGGGAATGCAAGTCCTGGAGCTGCACAAGTGCACATGTACATCCCCCACACAACACATCATCTTAACCCTCATCTGTCCAGGTCATACCGATTGGACATATGGGAGACCTGTGACACTACCCTCTGAACCTGAGCCCCTCACAATCTGCTGTGAATGGGAAACAGCTGCCTGAACTTCACATTCGCAAACCCCAGTCTGCACGGGCAGCTGATCAAACACCTATGTGACACACAAGTATCGTCTCCTATGGTCACATCTCCAGTGGCATGCTGAGCCCCTACCGAGAAACACCCCAGCAGTCCTGGCAACAAATCCACAGCACACTGACACAGAGGCAGACACCTGAGGGGTCAAATCACTGCGCACAATGTGTCAGCTGATACACGGGAGTGGGAGTACAGGTGTATTGGATGGGCTGGAGTAGGCATGACTGTCCTGCCCCACATGAATGAGGGATGAGCCCTGGACAGTGGATAGCTGGCTATGTATGTGTGACACACGTAATCTGCACACTCCTGGGGCCCAAACATTGTTCCCACCCGCTGCATGGGTGTGTGCCAAATACCCCAGGCACATGTGGTGGCTCAGCTCAGCAAGTGGACCGCATATCAAAGCAACACGCAGATTACATGTCCGAACACAGGCGTTGTGTGAACAATGGACCCACCCATGATGCCCACAACAGAGTTAGGGAAACAGATGCTGTCCCCCACCTTGAGTGAAGCAAACTGCAAGGACACAGTCCCAAGTGACACAATTCCCTGAATGTAAGGGCCACACCTGGGTATCAGATGAGGAGTGGGCAGTGCACAATAGAGGGACATGGCTCCTGGACAACATGACTGCTGTACTGTGGCAGTTTAACCAGGCCAGAGGAGGGCACATAGCATGTAATACAGAGTTCACAGTGCAGTCTTTGACTCACCCCTCCTTGCTGCTGTCTGGCCTTCAGCTGCCCATCCAGGTCTGGAAACACCACCGCCAGGATCTGGAGCATGTGGGGGTCAGGGTCCGTGTTCCGCCCCTCCTGTGAGGAGGCGACAGCTTCAGCTGGACCCGTGCAATCCTCCGGGTGCAGCCCCGAAGGTCCTGCCACCTCTTCTGGCAGTTGCGGATCCGGCGCTTGTAGACCCCCACGGACCGGACAGCCCGGACGATGTCCTTCCAGATCTCCTGCTTCCGATGGGCATTAACCTGTCAGGATGACAAAGTGAAAAGGCCATTACTACACATGCAACATATCCGTGCATGACACAGTTGTATATACATGTCTCAATCACAGGGGCACATGATGTACACAGGCAGTGCAACGCTGCCCATGGACAGTTTGCCAGAAGTCACTACATGGTATCATTGCATGGGAAGTAAAACCTTGTTCAAATGCACTGTCACTGCACCATACCTGTCCAGTGCATGTCACTACACACTATGGGGGGTGACAACTACTCAGTGATCCTGCTAGCCAGTGGCATGCAGACTTTCAGCCTTGCTAGTCAGACAAAATGCACATTCAGAAAGGCAGTGCACAGAACACTCACCTGCTCCCCTGGTGTCCCATACAGCTTGCTGTACTGTGGAAGTAGGCTGTCCAGCAGGGCCTGGTTCTCCTCAAGGCTGAAGGCTGGGGCTCTCTCCACAGTACGTGCCATTGCAGGGTCCAGAGGGGGCAGAGACAGCAGCAGTGCAGTGGCAGATGTCGTCTTGGAGCATGTAGTGCAGGCAAGTGAGCTCTCAGGGGAACAGCCAGCAATATATATGTGCTGCAGATGCAGATACTGTCCCATGTGTCCAAAGTGATAGGTCCAAGTCATTTGCATCTTCTGAATCTGGCCAATCCATGGAATAGCAGCACCAATACACGCCCACAGCATCCTTCAAATCTTCAACTTCATGACATACATGATTTTGCAACATTGTTGTGGGTGACCAACTGAATTTCCAGCAACCGACTCGTTCGAATTTCGAAAACGCGTCCGTTGCCAGGCTAGGCCATTGTCAATGGGTGCGCACCGATCGGTCCATTGCTGTTCAACGCGTACAGGGGTACAACGCGTACCCGCACACATTGAATGCAATGGGCCGGACGGGCGCACCGATCGGTCCATTGCTGTTCAACGCGTACAGGGGTACAACGTGAACCGCACACATTGAATGCAATGGGCCGGCCGGGTGCACCGATCGGTCCATTGCTGTTCAACGCGTACAGGGGTACAACGCGTACCCGCACACATTGAATGCAATGGGCCGGCCGGGCGCACCGATCGGTCCATTGCGGTACAACGCTTACAGGGGTACAACGCGTACCCGCACAGATTGAATGCAATGGGCCGGCCGGGTGCACCGATCGGTCCATTGCTGTTCAACGCGTACAGGGGTACAAAGCGTACCCGCACACATTGAATGCAATGGGCCGGCCGGGCGCACCGATCGGTCCATTGCGGTACAACGCGTACAGGGGTACAACGCGTACCCGCACACATTGAATGCAATGGGTCGGCCGGGTGCACCGATCGGTCCATTGCTGTTCAACGCGTACAGGGGTACAACGCGTACCCGCACACATTGAATGCAATGGGCCGGCCGGGCGCACCGATCGGTCCATTGCGGTACAACGCGTACAGGGGTACAACGCGTACCCGCACACATTGAATGCAATGGGCCGGCCGGGCGCACCGATCGGTCCATTGCGGTACAACGCATACAGGGGTACAACGCGTACCCGCACACATTGAATGCAATGGGCCGGCCGGGCGCACCGATCGGTCCATTGCGGTACAACGCGTACAGGGGTACAACGCGTACCCGCACACATTGAATGCAATGGGCCGGCCGGGCGCACCGATCGGTCCATTGCTGTTCAACGCGTACAGGGGTACAACGCGTACCCGCACACATTGAATGCAATGGGCCGGCCGGGTGCACCGATCGGTCCATTGCTGTTCAACGCATCCCTGTACAAGTGACTGGCATATGTCACCATGCCTGTCTCAGATGAACATATGCCAGCCACAGATAGCTCCCAGGGAGTGAGGGGCACACCTACAACACCACAGCCTGTCCAAACTGTATCATAAGGCATGTAAGGCTGCATTTCCTATTGTGTGTATGTTGGTGTACATGTTGTCCTGTGGGTGTCACCTGGGGGCAGCCACCCCCAGGCTGTGCACGTGTTCATGGGGACAGGATCCTGGGTGTTACGTGTACATGACCACTGTGATGTGCAACTGTTCATATCTGTGCATGTGCCATGGTCACATTTCACGGTGGTGTATGTGTATGTCATGTCACATACCCCGTGAGTCCCATGTGGGACGGTATGTTTGAGCCAGGGTGTCCCAGTGGCACAATAGTGATGGTCCTCCACAGTCTGTGTGCATGTAGTGTTTACAATGTCTCTGATTTCATGTGCACAATGGGAGACAGTCTCCACATCCACGTTGTGTGTGCATGGACTTTGATGTTGTGCATGTGTGTGTCACAGACGTCCATGTCTGTCCTGCAGAGGCAAGTGGAACCACTACCTGTGGGGGTCATGGTTGTTTTGCTGTGGTGTATACCTGATACTCCATGTAATGCCAGTGTCCATGTGGCAGTACAGGGTCCCTGGGAATGTACCTGTCGTTGAGCTGTGATGCCTGGGGCACATCTGTCCTCACATGTCACTGTGGGGGGTGATTGTGACATGGCAGCAGGAGATGGGAACTGTGACACGGCCTCATGATATCCAATGGGCCAACCTGGGACTTATTGATGCCACTTGTTGAACCGTGATGACAGATGTTGGCCATGTATGTACCATACATGTCCTTACGGAACTGCACACTTCATGTAGTTGTGCCTCATAATGATGTATGATGTGATATTGAGTGTGTTCAATGCCGCATATGTGGGGTGACTGACAATCTTGCTTTCTTCTACTCTGCACTGCAGGGCTCCTGCTGTCCATCGACCATTCCCAGACCTGGCAACGATGGTGGAACGGGACAGCATCCGACGGTACCGCTTCACCAGGCAGCTGATTGAGGATTTGGCAGTGCAGTTGGCCCCACATTTGCAGCCTGGCCGGCCGTATCCTACAGCGCTGACCCCCAAGGTGAAGGTGATGGCAGCCCTACACTTCTTTGCCACCGGTACCTTCCAACATACTGTGGCGACTGCTGGTGGGATGTCACAGACCATGTTGAGCCGTGTGCTCCGCGATGTTTTGGAGGCAATGTTGCTATACCTGAACCGGTACATCTATTTCCCTAGACTGCAACGACTCACTGACGTGAAGAGTGACTTCTATGCCCTGGGGAGGATGCCGCATGTCATTGGCTCCATTGATGGGACACATGTGGCTTTGGTACCACCACAGGCCCAGGAGCAGGCCTACCGTAACCGCAAGCACTACCACTCGGTCAATGCACTGGTGGTGTGTCTTGCAGATATGACCATCTCACACGTGTGTGCCCGTTTCCCTGGTTCAGCACACGATGCCTTTGTGATGAGGAGTAGTCGCATCCCCAGGATGATGGCACAGATGCAGAACCAGCGTGCCTGGCTTGTCGGTGTGTACTGACTTTGTGCCATTGTGTGTGATCTGATCTGTAGTATTCCGCCCACTTTTCCAAGTCAGCTAATGTGCACTTGTCTGTCCGTAGGTGACTCGGGATACCCCAACATGCCGTGGTTGCTGACACCCCTCAGGAACCCTGTGACACCAGCCCAGATGCGCTACAATGAGGCACATGGTCGGACCAGGAGAGTGATTGAGCGGACATTTGGTCTCCTGAAGAGCCGCTTCCGCTGCCTCGACAAGACAGGAGGGTCCCTCCCATATGCCCCAGCGAAGGTGTGCAAGATTATCATCGTCTGCTGCATGCTCCACAACCTGGCAGTGCGGAAGGAGTTGCCTCTCATCCAGGATGACAATGACCAACATCCGCCACCTGTGGAGGATCCTGGCCTGGACCACGATGCCAGTGATGATGATGATGATGAGGGTGATGTCCGCACACAGCTCATCACCAACTTCTTTAGCTGAATGTGAGTATCCTGAGGTGTCATGTCAATGATGTGAGTTGGCATGATATGTGTAGGTGGTGCTCTGGTGCTGTTGGAGTGTGTCCATGGGCTACTTGACTGGATGTGTGTAGCGATGTGTGCTTACAGGTGGTCTGTACTCCCCAACAGTGTTGACATGCTAACTTGGTTCTGGGTGGGTATCTTGTAACATGTATTGTGCATGAGTTTTGCTGTTCTGTCCTGTTCTCCATTGCTTTTGACTGTGTGTCATTTCTGTCCTTCACAGGGTACTTTCAGATTCGTTTGGTCAACTGTGTCCACCGACGACGTGATTGTACTTCCAGGGTGGTAGCTGTTGTGTCCCTACAGGTGATGTGCGCCACACCCATGGACTTCCTTCCTTCTACAGTTGTTGACTGTGTGCCCGCTGCCAGGTGGGATTACCTTGCATCTGTAGTGGTTACGACATGTTGCAACTGTGTAATAAACCTGTGCTTCACTTTGTGATGTGCGTTGTCTGTGGTCACACATTTGACTGCCATTTGCTTACTGCACCTGTGGGCTACTTGACTACAACTGGGAATAGGTGTGGTGTCTGTGCATTGCACCGTCTTTCCTGGCAACATCAGTGTAGGCAATGAGTCAGATGGCCTAGGTGTGTATGTGTTGTGTAGCCCTGGTGGTGTGTCTCCCTCATATGTGTCACGTTGCCATTACTCACATGCCTGTGTTGTACTTGCTGTTGCAGTTCGCATACACAGTGTAATTTTGCAGTTCATCATCCCCATGACAGCACCCACGTTGGAATCACAACAGAGGCAAGTATGGTGTATTAGTGTGTTTATTGTGATACATTTGTGTGAATAGTGCATAGGATGGTTAGTGCTGTACATTTATATTGCAATAAGAAGTTCCTAGGTGAATTGAAAGTCCTGGTAGACAAAATCCCCAGTATCGGGGCCACAGTTGTCTGAGACATTGGTCCAACTTGTACTCCCCATGTCATGTGTGGGAGTTGTGTTGCCGTCAACAGGGTGAACAGTTTGTGCACAAAGGTGAACATCCAGAACAGGTTCAGGCTTCCTGGGGGTTGCACTTGGCCATCGGCCTCTCACTTGCCCCTCCTCGGACGACCCCTCTTCTTTGGGGGGGCCCCTCAAGTACAGGCTGCTGCGGTGCAGGGGACTCTCTGCCAGAGTCATCCTCCCTCCCTGTGGCAGTTGCAGTTTGTTCAGCACCAGATGTTGTTGGCACACAGGGAGGTGTAGACTGGTTGCTGTTCATCTGGCGGAGGCATTGTAATATGTCCCTGTGCACCGCCGTCATCTCTTGCAGTGCGTCCCACTTGGACTCCACGCGGGACATGTGTGAGTCCAAGCGGGCATGATGGGCAGCCTGCTGCTGTTTCATGTCTCTGAGGAGCCCCACTACCTGGCTGAGATCTCCGGTGCTGGACAGGTACGCATCGGCTATGCGTACCAGTTGTGGGTCGTCATGCACACCAGACACCTCTGCAAGCAGCGACCTCTGCCTCCCACCCCTCCCACCACCCCTGCCGACATGTGCAGTGCGTGCAGTGGCACGCACAGATGACCCTGGTCCCCCTTGGGGGTTGGTGGTGGTGGTGGTGTCCATGGCCCCACGTTGGTCCAGGGTCCCTGTGCTGGTGGTGCTCCTTGTTCTGTCCATGTCGGCAGGGATGGTATTTGTGGTGACAGTCGTTGGAGGGGTGGGTGCAGGGGGTGCAGCTGGTGGTCCTGCTGGTGCTGCAGCTGGTGGTCCTGCTGGTGCTGCATGTTGACTTGCACCGGAGGTGCCAGGTTGGTCTTCTTCGTCCGAGGAGGGCAGAGGCTGTACGACACCAGTGAGCTCCGTATCCTCTTGAGCCTGGGACTGGGACTCCTCAGCGTCTGCTGCTGTGTCCCCATCATCACCTGTTTTTGGGAGACACACACAATGTATGTTATGTTTCTGCAGGCATCAATGGTTGACACACCTGACAGTTGTGACTGTGCCTCTGGGTGCGGGCCTGTACATTGCATTGTCCTAAGTTGTCACAGTCAGGGGTTGATATTGGTGTAGCACATTGTCCTGCATTATTTGGGCATTTCTATGTATTTGTTGGGGTGTGAACATGGTCTGCATTGGTTGTATTTGGTTGACAGCCGGCCCTCCTTCCCACCCAGCCAGTCAGTAATCCCACCATGGACTGTGCTTGCATTGCAGGGAGTGAAAGTTGTCTTTCAGGATGTCAGTCAGTGGTGTCCTGCTGTTGGTTGTTGCACAGTTGCCAGCAGGGCCTTGTGCTCCCCACAGCAGTAGCCAGTGTCAGCCATCTTGTCAGTTGTTTTCCACTCCCTGTGATGTGAGCATGGTTCAGGGTGGTGTTGATGGGACAGTTGTGGGGGTGAGCTATGTCTGTGACTATGACTCCCATCATGCTATTGCCTCCACCCCACTTCCCAGCATTCCCATACTTACTTGCTTTTGTGGGGAGTTCAGTGTGTGTGGGTGTGAGAGCAATGGCAAGATGGCTGACAGTGGTGTCCTGCTGTTGGTTGGTGTGCAGTTCCCAGCATGCCCTTGTGCTCCCCACGACACAGCAACAGTGTCAGACATCTTTGATGGGCCTTTCCACTCTCTGTGGGATGTGCATGCGTGAGTGTGAGCTTGCTGGGCCATGTGGTGGGGGATGTAGAGCTGTGACTACGACTCCCATCATGCTATTGCCTCCACCCCCCTTCCCAGCATGCCCATCCTTCCTTCCTTTTGACTCTGCTTCCCTGTGGGGTGGGCTGCCTGTGCTGACAGTATGGCTGGGGGTGTTGTCCTGGCAGTTGTTTGGCTAAAAGTCCCAAGAGTGTCCCTGTGCTTCACACAACATAACCCAGGGTGGTGGTTCTTTGTGGGATCTTGAGTTAGTATGTGAGGCATTGCATTCTCCCAGGTGGGTTATGTGGAGTATGTGTTGAGGGGGTGTGTGAGGGGAGGTGCTTGTGACTATGGTCAGTGCTGCAAGTCCTCCTTCCCACCCAGCCAGATATCCCACCATGGAACGTGCTTGCATTGCAGGGAGTGGAAGTTGTCTTTCAGGATGTCAGTCAGTGGTGTCCTGCTGTTCGTTGGTGCACAGTTGCCAGCAGGGCCTTGTGCTCCCCACAGCAGTAGCCAGTGTCAGCCATCTTGTCAGTCATTATCCACTCCCTGTGATGTGAGCATGGTTCAGGGTGGTGTTGATGGGCCAGTTGTGAGGCTGAGCAATATCTGTGCCTATTACTCCCATCATGCTATTGCCTCCACCCCACTTCCCAGCATGCCCATGCTTCCTTCCTTTTGACTCTGCTTCCCTGTGGGGTGGGCTGCCTGTGCTGACAGGATGGCTGGGAGTGTTGTCCTGGCAGTTGTTTGGCTAAAAGTCCCAAGAGTGTCCCTGTGCTTCACACAACATAACCCAGGGTGGAGGTTCTTTGTGGGATCTTGAGTTAGGATGTGAGGCATTGCATTCTCCCAGGTGGGTTATGTGGAGTATGTGTTGAGGGGGTGTGTGAGGGGAGGTGCTTGTGACTATGGTCAGTGCTGCAAGTCCTCCTTCCCACCCAGGCAGATATCCCACCATGGAACGTGCTTGCATTGCAGGGAGTGGAAGTTGTCTTTCAGGATGTCAGTCAGTGGTGTCCTGCTGTTTGTTGGTGCACAGTTGCCAGCAGGGCCTTGTGCTCCCCACAGCAGTAGCCAGTGTTAGCCATCTTGTCAGTTGTTTTCCACTCCCTGTGATGTGAGCATGGTTCAGGGTGGTGTTGATGGGCCAGTTGTGAGGCTGAGCAATATCTGTGCCTACTACTCCCATCATGCTATTGCCTCCACCCCCTTCCCAGCATGCCCATGCTTCCTTCCTTTTGACTCTGCTTCCCTGTGGGGTGGGCTGCCTGTGCTGACAGGATGGCTGGGAGTGTTGTGCTGGCAGTTGTTTGGCTAAAAGTCCCAAGAGTGTCCCTGTGCTTCACACAACATAACCCAGGGTGGAGGTTCTTTGTGGGATCTTGAGTTAGGATGTGAGGCATTGCATTCTCCCAGGTGGGTTATGTGGAGTATGTGTTGAGGGGGTGTGTGAGGGGAGGTGCTTGTGACTATGGTCAGTGCTGCGAGTCCTCCTTCCCACCCAGCCAGATATCCCACCATGGAACGTGCTTGCATTGCAGGGAGTGCAAGTTGTCTCTCAGGATGTCAGTCAGTGGTGTCCTGCTGTTGGTTGTTGCACAGTTGCCAGCAGGGCCTTGTGCTCCCCACAGCAGTAGCCAGTGTCAGCCATCTTGTGAGTCCTTTTCCACTCCCTGTGATGTGCGCATGGTTCATGGTGGTGTTGATGGGACAGTTGTGGGGGTGAGCAATATCTGTGACTACGACTCCCATGATGCTATTGGCTACACTGACTTGCCCAGCATACACAGAATTCCTTTCTTTCAGTGGTCTTCACTGTGTGTTGGTGTTGTAGTGGTGGCTACATGTCTGGATGTGTTTGTTAGTTATATTTGTGCCACTGCCTAGCTGTAGTTGTAGTTGTGTTTGTACATGTGATGACACGGTTAAATGTAACTTTGAGATGGCATGTGTTGTGTTTATCTGACTGACATACACATTTTGGGATGATTCTGTTCTGGTTGCTGTGTAATTGCTATGAGTGCATGGTTTGACTCTCCCCTTGACAGTGATGTGTGTGTGTATTGTGGCAGAATATTGTGTACATTTGTTGTGTACTCACCAGGCTCTGGGATGTTCTCTAGTCCATAGACGCTCACTGGCGGAAGGATGGCCCGCACCTTCTCCTCCCAGGGCCTGAGGTATACTGGCTTGGCAGGAGGGCCACTGCCGGTGTATTGGCTCAGGAGGTAGTCCTTCTTGAGCAGCTCCCGTACCCTCCTGCGCACGTCATACCACCTGTTCTGGATGTCAGTCTTTGTGCGCAGACATGGTGATTGTGCGTTCACCCTGTTGATGATCCTCTCCCACATCTTGGTTTTCTGGGAGATGGGTGTCTGTTGGACCAGTGTGCCAAACAGCTGTGGCTCTACCCTGAGGATCTCGTCTACCAGGACTTCCAATTCACAATCTAGGAACTTGTGATTCTTCTTTGGGGGCATGGTGATGGGTGGTGATGGTGAGTGATGTGTGTGTTGGTGTGCAGGTGAGGGTGTGTGAGTGTGTGTTTTGCTGGGTGTATGTGAGGTAGCTATTTGTTGGTGTGCTGATGGTGTGTGGCTTGTGTGAGGGATGAGCTGTGGGTGTGTGGTTGCTGTCTGTTGAGTGCTGGCAGTAGAATAGCATTTGCAAAGGATCATGGTTGGGATTTGTGTCCTTTATATGGGTGGAGTTGTGGGTGTGTCTTTGTTCTCTGTCCCCACCCCCCAGTATTTATTGGCTTTGTGATTGCTTGTTTGGCCTTTTTTTGTGTATTTTTCCTTAGTACTTTCTGTGCATGTTGGAAACGTTCTTGTGACCGAGTCGGACCCTGCAGTTGTCTCGTACGGTCTTCTCCGTTTCGTTCACGCTGTGTTTGTGCAGTTTTCTATGCTGCGTACGCGTCGGTCGCGGTGTTTTGTGTTACTTCGGCTCGGTTTTGTATGCGTGTCGGTCGTACGGCTTGTCCTCCGTACGACTCGGTCGTGGTTTTCGCGCCTTGCATCGTACTTTGCGGTTTGGAGTTCGCGTGTACGTTTCGGTTGGATTTGTTCCGGGTGCGTGTCGGTCGGTTCGATTCGCGTGTTTTTCCGGCCGGATTGCTGTTTTCCGTGCGGCTCGGTCGTTCGGCTTGGGTTCAGTACGTGTCGGTCGGATTTTGCACGCCTTGCATCGTACTTGGCGTGTCGGGCGCCACAGGTACGTGTCGGTCGGAATTAATTCCGGCTCCGAGTCGGTCGGTGCTTTTTCCGGCCCGAATCGGAATCGACCCCTTAGTGAACAATTGGCCCGTCTGGAATAGGTGGGCTAGGTCAGGTGGTACTTAGGCTTACTAGACGGTCCGTGAATCTCCCAATACTACTAGTCGATCAGATTAGATAGGTCAATTTTATTGCAATTGTTGTTCACAAAAATGTTTTTGGAGCGTATTTTAAAATATTTTATTTGTTTCACACCAAACTTTAATTTTTGTCTCTTTCTTTATGAAATCTTACATGATCAGCACCCAGGGGCAAGAAGACGAGGTCTGAGTCGGCGGAACCAGAAGAACAACATGCCTCCCAGGTCAAGGACCACTCCTCTACCGAGGGCTCTGCTGCTGGCCCCAGTAAGTCATCCAGTGGTTAATATTAATAATTATATTTCCCTAACTTTTCCTGCACCTTATTTTTTCCGAACTATTATTTCGGTTTCCTAATTCTATTTTTACAAATTCTTCTTCGATCTAGATTATCTGTTTCTAAATTCTTGTTATCCCTGCCTCCTAACTGCGTCTGCTATGACTCTCTGTACTACTACTATTAGTCTGTCTGTAGCTAAGCTTGCCCAGTTGGCCACTCTTTATTTAAAAGGTTTTAAATAAAACTCAGATTCACCAATAGCTCTAGCCATTGAGTCCAGTCCTTTGGGTTGTCCTCTTCTACTACTTCTAGTCTTCTTAATCTTGAAGCTTTTCGACAATTCCCACCAACAAAATGCCCAACCAGATTTTACTATTTTTGATAGGATAGGACATACTACTACTGTTGTAGGGATTTTGCACAGACAGAACTTTGCACAAGAAAATAGGACGTTAGTGATGGGAGGTTGGACCTTCCTCACACCTCAATCAGAAGCCACCACAATCCCCTGACCGACTAGTTATAGTGTCTCATTAGCTCTCCGAACCCCCCCCAAGATACCCAATGAGTAGACAACGCAGAACATAACACTCCCGACCTCTCAGTCGCGGAAGCAATGCACACCCTTTCACACACTCACTCGTGTAAGTCCACACCAAATACCACTGAGTCTATGTAAGTTCAAAAGGTTTATGTTCAACTGACAAGCTCTGTACGTTGTTCTATAATGCAGCAGCAACAGCAAAATGCATAAGATTAAAACACTAAACATTGTTACACTTAGTTACACTTACAACTACAAGTCCATAGTAGACAAAAGGCGAAATCATGATAACTGAACAGTGGTGGAAGAACCACCCTCCCCTTGGTAGGAATATAGTTTATATAAAATTATAAATGAAGATCTCTGAGCAAATTCTGGGGACCCCTCACCTTAGAAGAACCTAGTACTGGTTACATCATAAGCTCTGCAAAGCTCTGGTTCGTAGAAGGGAATCTTCCGTCTGTTATCAGAAAAATGGTGCACGTTAGTATAGTGCAAGCATTTCTCAGTCGTGCCAAAAAGTGTAGCATTTTTATGGATAAGCAATATGGACTAACACCAGAACTCCATAACAAAGTGGCTTGTTTTTCGACCTTGTACGCAGCGCTCAGACAGTAGCAGTATGAGCTCATGTGGGCTCAAAGGCGTCTTACACAACAAGCTGCAAGGTAACTTGCGCAAAAATAAAAGACACAAAGCTAAAATGGTTGCATGGCTCGGAGTAACTTAGCAAAGACTAGATTGACCCTAGGGACCATATAACACTATTAGTGTCTACTCTACTACCTGATTTGTACTAGTGATGTATGTTGTTTATGTATTATGTATGTATTAACTTTTTTTCCAATCTTGCTAGTGAAAAATAGGGGGAGGTGTATATGGCATCTAAAAAATGTGTAATGTTTTTTCTAGGCGTACTACCGACCACCAGTACCGGGGCCAGCGGCGAAGGTGACGCAGCAGCTGAGGGTGCAAGAGGAGATGCGGCAGTTGCAGGAGGAGCTGCAGGGGATGAGCCAGCAGCAGTGGCGGGCAGTGGTAAGTTATATTCCTAATCCTTACTTACTGACATTACACTAGCTGCAAGGGTGTACTGTATACTGTACTGTTGAGACTTATTAAGTAAGAAGTTGTTGTGAACGGTTGAAGAAGAAACCCTTTACTTAGCATTAGCAATAGCATTAGCGGTGGGAGTGTACTGTTGAGTAACCAATGGCCTCTTCTATCTGACTTCAACTCAGCTGTGAAAGTTTTATGGAGAAGACTAAAAGTCAGATCAGATGACCTTGATGGATGGGTTGAACGAAAAGGGAAAGAAGGGTGGAAGGAGGAAGGATGGGCGAGATTTAATATTTATGACTGGTAGAGAAGGATACGTGGGATGCATGCATAGGTGGCTGATAGGACTCAGATGCATGGGTGGTGGAATGCCTGAAATCCCACAAATGTTAGAGGCCGAGGTAGTGGGAGGATAGATACATACCACAAATGTTATGTACTGTGCTTGCTAGTGCTACTGTGCCACTATGTGTAGAATTAATTTGTCTTACTATTTTGCTAAGAGTATATTTTACAACAGTCTTGTTTTTTCTTCTTGATAAAGCTACTCCTTCCAAAGGGAAAGCAGACAGGAAGGAGTTGGCAGCCAAGGCCCGGCGCCGGAAGCTGGAGGCCATACAAATGGAATACCAGCGGCTGGTAGTTCTGGCGGAGGAGGAGGAGGAAGCAGCTGTAGCCTCCTCCAATGTCCCGGGCCCCAGCCACCCCCCTCCAGTGTTACGGCGCCACCGTCTGGCAGCCACCCGCCGCCGCACTTCATTTAATAGCACTGCTGCCCCCCCCCCCTTTGGATGCAATTGCCGCGCATTGAAGCGCTGCGTGGCCTGCCTAGAGGAGCGTATTTGTGTCCTGGAGAGGCGAGCCCGCCGATGAACAGACCCTGTTGATTGCCCCTTTTTTATTGCTTATTTTGGTGGGTGGGAATCGGGCGTTGGGGTTTTCACTTTTGGACAATTGGACATTTAATTTGTTGGACTTTTTCATTCCGGACAATGGACATTGGTTGGGGTTAGGGAGAGGTGTGGGTCAGGTGTTGTTGTGGGATTTTTTTACATAGTTTATTTTTGTTAGGGGATTAAATTATATATTTATACTTTACATACGATGTTGTTAATGTTTTGTGGGTGGGGTTACTGTTTTACGTCACACTGTTTCCTTGCTGGTGCAGGGCCACAGCCAGTGTTTGATTTAAATAATTGGCTGACTTAGTAAGACACAAACAGATAGATGCGGTACCCCTCACTGAGGGACTTGTCCTACTAGTACTGTCAGTCTCTCCTCCTAGTCTATGCATTCTGCAACTGGACTCAAAGGGGTGTGTGAAATAGAATTAATGAAAATATTTCCATTATTAATTATGCCTCCCCCAAACTTCTTCTCTTACCTGTGCTTGATGTTTAACTTAGGCACTGCGATGGCTGCATGGTGATGATGGTTTTCTTTCCCAACATGCCATGGTTGTGGTGGTAGTAGTAGTAGACCCTGGCAGTAGCATTTGCAAAAAAAAGAAAATGAGACAGTCAGTCGCCTCAGAGAGACTGTGGGAGGAGTAGTAGAACGAAGTACAGTACAGAACTTACTGCCAAACAATAATATGCCAAAATACAATAAAACATAATGGTGGCGGGGATAGCCTAGTACATAGAGTTACAAACTCTAGCTGTGTCGAGTCACTCGACTAGGCCTACAGTACACTCAACACAAGCGTAACCGTTAGTGCTGTATAGGAGGATGACAACAAATCCAATCGATGCCGGCAATTAATGCTGATGGATTAGGTTCCTTTGGTAAAAAAAGTATCTTGCAAATATACTGCTCATGGGTGGGCAAGCAGAAGAAGATCCTCGCCCTGCCTTGAAATTGAATTAGTGTTGCTTTTGCCACATCCGCCCAAGCAAGCGTGTGATAAATTATTGGTGTACATTTAATTTAGTCACACCTCAATAAATCACACAGCCCGGGGGAAGAGGGTTAGGGTTCGATGAATGGTTGGGAAGGGGGGTTTGGGGAAAGGTTTGACAAAGAAAAACAGTACGCATGGACAACAACAAAACACAATCTTGGCAGACGACCATATCCATAAATCTGTTAAGGGAGAAAAAGGAAATGCATGCATGATGATGATAACTTGATGGTTAATGATAAGTAGTACTTACTAACTACTACTAGACAATTAGACAGTACAGGGCAGCAGTATATTATCAATTTGCCTTGCCTGTCTACCCTCCGAGAGACCCGAATTACATACAGTTTCTGTTCTGTTGTACCTGCCCGGGCTTACTATTAAAGATAGCAAAGAAAATTCAAAAATAGCTGTAGGGATGAATTGAATTATAAGCAGAGAGCAAACATAATAATAACAACAACATACAGTAGTAATGATTGAAGACAAAAAATGAATCAAATTATTTAAAAGATGATGAAAGTTGCTCTGTTACTGTATGTTATCCTGGTCAAAATGGGGAGTTGCATCTCGGCATAACTCTTGGTCCTCCCTTCCATGGACGCTCTGGCCATCAATCTTGGGTGACGCCACTGCCTGCCTGGCAGATGTAGATTCATTGGTAAGGTAAGTGTGAGTTGTTTTTCCCAGTATAGCACAAGGTAAGGGCCGGCCTGTAATTGTAGATGGAAAAACAAAAGGGATATTGAAAAATCAAGTAGAAAAAAAATGCATAAATTACGGTGGAGTGCAACAAGAACACTTTCAGAGGCGGCATGGATACATCATGTCTACTCTAGTCTGTTTCCAGCATTAACCTCCAACAACAACAGGACAGAGCAGGCCCACGGCACCCGTGACCCATCCACCATTTAGCGTACATTTTTTGACAAAGGCAGACAAAGCAGATATACAGCAACATAGCATTTTACAAATTAAGTGACTAAATCAATGCACCGCTGTCAGTCATACCACCACACTCAACTCCACCACTACACAGACATGTAGGTCTACAGTGGTTGTTGTTGACTTGTTTACCTTTTATGCCACTCATGAAACGCCCTGAGTTATTCCATCAATCATCTCGGATCCTACTGAGTGACTGCGAAGATATTATGTCACTGTGGTCATCATCATGGTGTGTTGTCCAACTCAGTGTACAGTGTACAGATTGAGTCCCCTTTCCATATTCAAAATGCAATGGATCGGCCTGCAGTAGAAGTACAAATTTGTTATTAAAAAACAAGAATGGAAACAAACATTGCATTGAGTTACTTTTAGTGTGTAGAATAGATAATAGTACACAATGAATTAACTTCATGCACTACAAACAACAACAACACAAATCACTCAGTCAGCGTCCAATGCATGTCATCATTCAGTACCTGTTCCTTCTCATCTTCAGTTAATGGGCAGTCTGTCTCGGCTCGGAAAGGAGGATAGCTATAGTAGTCATCATCATGTTCCACTTCTTTTGGAGAGACTCAACGAGGCAAGATTTTCTTTTTCTTCTATTATGCTACATCCAATCATCATCTGGCTTGAGGGCAATAGATTTAGGGCAATTCAGGAGGATGGAGGAGCAGGACTCGGAGGAGTGGACTGAAATGCAGACAGCTGAAACTCATATATGGCAATAAAAGACTAGAAGACGGTGGTGATGGATTTGTTGTGATTTGAAGTTTCCAACCAGAAAGACAGACACACAAATAAAAGTAAATAAGGGAGGACGACAGTAAGAAGTGGAAGCCTAGTTGTCAGGGAAGTATAGCTCGTCCTCAAACTCTGGGGGTTCAACCAGAAGTAGGTAATCAGCATCTAACACGCTACTTCCGTCACCTGAGCCGCTGTCCTCATCTTCCTGCGTTGATTCATGTATTGTGTAATTCGGTGGTGTAAATTGCTGATTCATTTTGATCATGGTTAACCTCTCCACGTTTTTGGGTGAGAGACTGGTCCTTTTCACTGTTACAATGGAACCAGCAGCACTGAAAACACGTTCAGAAGAGACACTTGCGATAGGGCAAGCCAGATAGTTTATCACCAGCCTGCTGAGCACTGGCCATTGGCCCCTTTTGCCATACCAATACCGCAATGGGTTTTGATCAATGTAGACCTCTGTTGGGTCATCCAGGTAGGCCTGGACCATCCGGTCAATGTTCAGGGTGCTACACTTTGTTCGGCCTCTTTTGTCTTTGCATCAGCACTGGACCTAGCAAGTCCTTGCTGTAAATACCAATCCTGTGCCGTTTTTACTGGGGCTGATGATCCGGTTCTTGCTGTTGTCGATAGTGTTGGTGTTGGTGACAGCTGTGAACCAAATGCACTGCCCTCAGGCTCTGAAGTTGAACTTGACGCCGGATGCCCTGCTGCAGTACTTATTGTGGGTTTGAGTAGCGGGCCTTTAATTACCAGCCGTTCATTTTCCAATTTACTGGCTGCCTCGGCTATCCAAGTTTTGTACTGGGCAACATCCACTTCTGAAAAAGGGAGTAATGTCTTACTGTTCAGTGCCGATTTGTACCGTGGATCCAGAATTGTGGCACAAATGTAATGTTCTTGTGACAAAATCTTAGTTTGCACCCTTGCATTTTCAGTTAAGTGACATGATAAGCTCTCCACCAACTCATATGCTTCTTTTTTTTCCTCCACACCTATGTACGCTTCAGACACCTCCTTCAGCTGTTGCTCTAGCATGTGCAACAATGGGATAGCTTGGCCCATAGTACAGTCCTCCTTGCTGACTTCACGTGTGAAGACCTCGAAAGGAAGAAGCATCTCTGTCAGGCATTTAACTAGGCACCATTGGTCCATCTGAAGGGTCATGCCTTTCACAGTAGCATCCGCCCTTCGCATGACATATTCATTGATTGGTCTGTACTGCTCAAACAGACGGTCAAGCATGTAATACGTTGAGTTCCAATGTGTTGCCACCTCCTGAATGAGTGCTTTGACTTGCATTCTATAGTCACGTTGAATGATCCTCAGCTGCTTCCGGGCTTTAAAAGAATGGCTGAAATGAGTGCATATTCTGCGGCAGGTGGTCAGTAAGTTGCTGACTATGGGTTCTTTTTCAGAAAGTCTTGAACTATAATGTTAATGCAGTGCGCCAAACACAGGACCCTGAAATAGGCACCAACCTCCATGGCCTTAAGTACATTACTGCCATTATCCGTGGCAACAACACCAATGTTAAGCCCTCTTGGGCGCAGCCATTCAAAGACCTTGCTGTTAAACTCTTCCAAAATGTTTGCAGCAGTATGAGATTTCTCCATGGCGAACATGGCTACAGTTGCATGTTTCCGAGTAGCATTAAAAATCTCAGCTGTGTCAACAGCACCTACTTCAGATAGCTTTTCTCTAACCCCCACAAAAGAGACCCAGTGTGCAGTGATGCACATGTAATCAGTGGCTTGGCAACTGGTCCACATGTCTGTTGTCAGGTGGATTTTGTGAACAGCACTCTGCTGCAAAGCTTGTCCAACCAATTCCAGCACATCGTGATGTAGTGCTGGAACAGCAACTCTGGCGAAATAGGACCGGCTGGGAACCTTCCATTTAGGGCAGATGGCTGACACAAATTCAAGGAAACCCACCCCTTCCACAAATGAAAAATGGAGAAGGACCAGCGCTAACATTTTAGCCAGCTTCGCATTGTACAACCGTGTCGTTGGGTGGTTGCGTTGGTACTGCCCCTCCGACCTAAGCATGCTGTCAATGGTAGGCTGGAATATTTTCCTTTGTGGTGCAGCTGTCTTCTTGAACCCAGTTAGGCTCAACGACGACGCACTTTTTCTCTTTGCAGTACTCGGTTGCCTTGGTGTCTCAGGCTGACTCTTACTACGGTGCCACTGAGATGTTGCTGAGGATGTGGGCGGTACCACTACACTGCTGGGGATAGGGCTAGAAATGTCTCCCTCTTGTTGACCTTCCACCGCGATCATATCTTCCCCTACTTCTTCATCCCCAACAACAGCAATGGGTCCAGTTTTACTTTTTTCTAAGTGAAGTAGGTGAGCCTCCCACTTGATACTGTGGTGTTTTTTGAGATGACTTGTTTGTCCTCCGGTACCATAGTTTGCACCAAGCTTACCCCGCCTAACAGCCTGCCGACAAATTGAGCATATAGCAATGTTCTCCTCCTTACTGCTAACCGAAAAGAAGTCCCAAACTGGGGAGGAGAACTTTCTGGCGCTGCTGGAGGTGCCACTTTCAATACCAGATGAACTGGAGGGTGTGCCTGGAATTTTACTCTGTGCAGTTACATTACCACTACCTACTGAGGTGGTGGTTGAGCTGGATGTAGGTCCCTGCCGGGCCTTTGCAAAGGCAAATATTGAAGCTGGAGGTCGTGTTGGTGTTACCTGTGTTGGTGGTATCCGTGCTACATCCCTCGCAGCGATTTTGGATAGTCTAATAATGTTGGTCTCCATCTCCTCTGGCCCGGGAGTGATGTTCATGATGACTGGCTCTTCATCATCATCACCCCCTCGTCTACATCTACCTCCATAACTCTAAGGCTTTCTGGAACCTTCCTTTTCACTAGCCTTGTCTTGTGGCGTGCATCACTCTCAGACTGAGCTGGTGGCTTCCAAGTGGCATCTAGATCATCAGAAACAGGGCTTGAAGAAGAAGTTGATGGACTAACCCTCCTTTTCCTTGCTGGGGGTCTGGAAGACAATGGATCTTCTGAAACAGTGGCTTGCTCCTCTTCGTCTGCAAAAAGCTCGATTTCCTGAACTGCCCCTACTTCAGGTGGAACAACTACTATTGTGGGCTGTGGTTGCGGCTGTGGTTGCGGCTGCGGTTGCGGCTGTGGTTGCGGCTGTGGCTGTGGCTGCGGGTGCGGCTGTGGTTGCGGCTGCAGTTGCGGCTGCGGCTGTGGTTGTGGCTGTGGTTGGGGCTGTGATTGCACCTGTGGTTGCGGCTGTGGTTGCGGCTGCGGTTGGGGCTGTGGTTGTGGCTGTGGTTGCAGCTGCGGTTGCGGCTGTGGTTGCGGCCGTGGTTGTGGCTGCGGTTGCGGCTGTGGTTGCGGCTGTGGTTGCGGCTGTGGTTGCCCACTTATCTGCTGAGTTTCCGCCTGCGAGAGCGTGGATTGGGTAATACTTTGCGATAATGACATTTCAACATCACTGCTCATTAGTAGACTGGCTACCTCTGCCACACTCATGGGCTTGAGCCTAGGTTGGTGGGGTGGGCCCGCTGATGCGGAGGTGCTGCCCCCAGCTTGGTCCCCGCCGGACACCGCTGCTGCAGGCATAAGTTTTTTTCCCCCAAAAAACACATCGGGCGGCACACCAGTCTTGGCAAGTGCCACTTCCTTCTTCTGTTCCTTCTTCATGTCACTGGCAACTTTCTTGGTACTGGAGGACCTGGTACCTTTCTTTGGGGCCATCTTCTTCAGATGTCAGCAGGACGCAGGTGCACAAGTTGCAGAGATGTCTGTGGTCACACGTGGACGTGATGTGGTGCGCAGCAGGACTTCTGTCTGGCAGTACAACGGGTGATGATGATGACACCTCCTCCTCTGTCTTTTTGTGCACCTAAAAGCAAAGAAGCCAGGAGAAGAACATCAGTGAAATGTTGCATTTGTTGTTGTGGTTCAATTACTACTAGTACAAACAAACAAATAAAATATATAACTTAGTGTAGCCATTTGTGAGACTTTGTCAACAAGGCCTTTCATGGTATACTGTGTACACTCTCAGGAAGGATAGGAAAGAAGAGGAACTACAACAAAAATACAAATGTAATGGAAGTGGACCCTGTTTGGCATTAAATTATTTGCTCATCACATCATTCAGGGAGCTGCCGCTGGCAAAGGGGATGATGGAAGCAGTAAGCCAAGAGGAAAACCATGCAGCCCTAAATGGCAAAAGCAGCACACTTATAACTCCCACCAGAAATGGTCACCAGCCACATGGACACTCACAAATCACAAGCAACAAGCAGGAGGCCTGGAAGACAATGTACTAAAAACAGGCCTATAATAGCCAGGCAAAGGCTGCATGCTAAACCACACTGCTTTGCCTGTAATGCAATAAAATGCAAAAACGAAAATCCACAGGGCTAAACAAGGCCTGCAAGGTACACAACACACCACACACACAACAAACGCATTTATTTAACACACACCCAAACACTGAAATACACCCAAAAATACAAATTTTGCAATTCAATCCAATGCCATCCATGCCCTAAATGATGTTTAAATTCAACAGAACACACAGAAACAGTTGTTTCATGCACCCCTGACTACCTCTGAGCCTACTGGATGAAAGGCCTGTTGGCAGACTAGGCCACAAGCTTGCAGGCCTATGGATAAAAGCACACTACCGGGCTTCAAAATGGCCACCAGCCACATGGCCAGGCCCACAACAACAAGAAACTGAAGACAGACAATGCAGGCCAATGGCAAAAAGCACACTGCCTGGCTTCAAAATGGCCTCCAGCCTCATGGCCAGGCCCACCACAACAAGAAACTGAAGACAGACAATGCAGGCCTATGGCAAAAAGCACACTGCCTGGCTTCAAAATGGCCACCAGCCTCATGGCCAGGCCCACAACAACAAGAAGCCTAGGCCACAAAGGAAACACATGCAGGCCTATATGGCAAAAGCAGCATACTTATAACTCCCACCAGAAATGGCTACCAGCCACATGGACACTCACAAATCACAAGCAACAAGCAGGAGGCCTGGAAAACAATGTACTGAAAACAGGCCTATAATAGCCAGGCAAAGGCTGCATGCTAAACCACACTGCTTTGCCTGTAATGCAATAAAATGCAAAAACGAAAATCCACAAGGCTAAACAAGGCCTGCAAGGTACACAACACACCACACACACAACAAAGGCATTTATTTAACACACACCCAAACACTGAAATACACCCAAAAATACACATTTTGCAATTCAATCCAATGTCATCCATGCCCTAAATGATGTTTAAATTCAACAGAACACACAGAAACAGTTGTTTCAAGCACCCCTGACTACCTCTGAGCCTACTGGATGAAAGGCCTGTTGGCAGACTAGGCCACAAGCTTGCAGGCCTATGGCAAAAAGCACACTGCCTGGCTTCAAAATGGCCTCTAGCCTCATGGCCAGGCCCACTACAACAAGAAACTGAAGACAGACAATGCAGGCCTATGGCAAAAAGCACACTGCCTGGCTTCAAAATGGCCGCCAGCCTCATGGCCAGGCCCACAACAAGAAGCCTAGGCCACAAAGGAAACACATGCAGGCCTATATGGCAAAAGCAGCACACTTATAAGTCCCACCAGAAATGGCTACCAGCCACATGGACACTCACGAATCACAAGCAACAAGCAGGAGGCCTGGAAAACAATGTACTGAAAACAGGCCTATAATAGCCAGGCAAAGGCTGCATGCTAAACCACACTGCTTTGCCTGTAATGCAATAAAATGCAAAAACGAAAATCCACAGGGCTAAACAAGGCCTGCAAGGTACACAACACACCGCACACACAACAAAGGCATTTATTTAACACACACCCAAACACTGAAATACACCCAAAAATACACATTTTGCAATTCAATCCAATGCCATCCATGCCCTAAATGATGTTTAAATTCAACAGAACACACAGAAACAGTTGTTTCATGCACCCCTGACTACCTCTGAGCCTACTGGATGAAAGGCCTGTTGGCAGACTAGGCCACACGCTTGCAGGCCTATGGATAAAAGCACACTACCGGGCTTCAAAATGGCCACCAGCCACATGGCCAGGCCCACAACAACAAGAAACTGAAGACAGACAATGCAGGCCTATGGCAAAAAGCACACTGCCTGGCTTCAAAATGGCCTCCAGCCTCATGGCCAGGCCCACCACAACAAGAAACTGAAGACAGACAATGCAGGCCTATGGCAAAAGCACACTGCCTGGCTTCAAAATGGCCTCTAGCCTCATGGCCAGGCCCACTACAACAAGAAACTGAAGACAGACAATGCAGGCCTATGGGAAAAAGCACACTGCCTGGCTTCAAAATGGCCGCCAGCCTCATGGCCAGGCCCACAACAAGAGGCCTAGGCCACAAGGAAACATATGCAGGCCTATATGGCAAAAGCAGCACACTTATAACTCCCACCAGAAATGGCTACCAGCCACATGGACACTCACAAATCACAAGCAACAAGCAGGAGGCCTGGAAAACAATGTACTGAAAACAGGCCTATAATAGCCAGGCAAAGGCTGCATGCTAAACCACACTGCTTTGCCTGTAATGCAATAAAATGCAAAAACAAAAATCCACAGGGCTAAACAAGGCCTGCAACACACCACACACAACTAAGGCATTTATTTAACACACACCCAAAAAACTGAAATACACCCAAAAATACACATTTTGCAATTCAATCCAATGCCATCCATGTGCCCTAAATGATGTTTGAAATAAATAAATACATCACACAGCAAAGGAACAGTTGTTTCATCATGTTTCATCATGCACCCACCCATGACTAGCTCTGGGCCTACTGGCTACCCACAACTATTTATTTTTAAAAATGATGAAAAGTACCAAAATTGTAGTTGCAGCAACTGCAATGCCCCAATCAAACAACACCAACTTACTTGTAAAATCTCAAATCCAAAAGTCCTCAAATCCAATGATAATGATGCAGCAGACACAAAGAGTGATCCTTCCAGCTCAAATCCAAATGAAAAATGAACAGGAGATGGATAAAGCACTGGGAGGAGCCTGCTGGACAGGAACAGGAAGTAGGAGACTCTGTGGCACTTCCTCCCTCTCCCCCCAAAAGAATTTGACAAAAAAGGACAGCCAAATATCAATCTGAGGAGTTTTTTTCATCCAAATCATCATTTTATAGAAGGTTTTATGCTGCTCGAGATATTATTCTTCTCCAGATTGAAAATTTTGCGTGTTCGGGATCGCGAGCTTCACCAACATTCTGCCGGATGTCCGATGGCGCGCCCGAATGACGTGTTCGCAATCGCAATCTCTCTCGCGGTGCACGATGGCGCGGCGAATGACGTGTTCGCGATCGCACACTCTCGCGGTGTCCGATGGCGCGGCAAATGACGTGTTCGCGATCGCAAACTCTCGCGGGATCGCGCGGCCGGCTACCGAAATCTCGTGGCGCACGCGAACGGATAGAAAAACTTGTCGGCGAACGCAGGAATCCAGGTAAGTCGCTATCACGCGCACTAGAACTCATTTTTAAAGCGCGAACAAGAAAATAATTCCGCTACGCAGCGGATCACGGAATTGTTGGCAATTTCGCGTTCTCCGCGGAACGCGCAATTGCCTAAATTCCGCAAATTCCGCGAGCGGAGCGGAATTTGACGCCCAGGCCTACTCTCGTCCCGTGTTATGCAAGGGACTATTAAGGAAATTAAGTGGTTTGACGGAAGATGCTCTAGAACCCATAGAAATCTAATGGAAGCCCTGAAACAGCAGCCCAGGTACAAGCAAGGGTTAGGGAGTGCAGGAAAATCTATAAATTAGCAACTCTGCACAGAAAAAAAGAAATTAAGGAGAAGGCTTGGGAGGACCTATTGCAGACATGTGTGCTCTCGAATAGTTCCAAATTCTGGGAGATTGTGAATAGACCTTATTTTGCAAGGATAGCTAATCCGAGGGTACTTGCACCATAGCCCCCGACATATGGATTTCCCATTTCAAGTGGATGTAAAGAGGGCAGCTTACAGAGGGAATAGATAGGCTGTGGGTACCAGATAAGGGCATCCCACCACTGATTTTTAACATAGACGAAGTATGCAATGCCATCACTGCCACTGCTGGGGGAAAAGCGTCCGTCCCGGAAGGGGTTCCTCCAGATCTTCACAAGGCAGATCCTACAATCTGGGCAAAGGTGTTGACCCGCGTATTTAATGCGGCCTGTAACCATGATCCTCCACCTACATGGTCCAAAGCCATTATACTACCCATATTTAAAAAAAGAGCAGGGATAATCCACTTTGCTATCGCCCCATCTCACTTCTACACTCTGCTGCTAAGATCACGGGGAAGGTTATCCTGGGGTGTTTAACATTTTGGCTGGATAAAGCCGACATAATATCAGAGTTGCAATATGGCTTTAGGCAGGGGAGAGGGACCCTGGACCAGTCTATTAACTTAGAGTTGATCATAGGTAAATACACTGTAGCCAAGGGGGGATGCCTGCACCTTGCCTTTATGGATCTTACATCGGCCTTTGACCGAGTAAAGAGATCTAAACTATGGTACTTTCTCCTGGACATGGGTATTGAACCTGAGATAGTGGACTTCCTACATATTTCACCTTCCAACCTATTAGCCTCAGTAGAGTATGATGAGTATGGCAGCTTGTCAGATTCATGGGAGGTCCAGAGAGGGGTAAGGCAGGGGTGCATTTTAGCTACCCTGCTACTTAAACTATATAGCAATAAACTGGGGGAAGCCCTGATAGCCGCTTGTGGGGACATACCGAAAGTGGGTTCTAAGTTCATACCAGCCTTCTTGTATGCAGACTATGCAGTCCTGATTGTGCGGACTGCTATTGGGTTACAACACCTTCTGAATACTTTTATAACATTCATGGACTTCCTCGATCTGTCCACCAACTATGCGAAATCCCATACAATGATGATTGGATGTCAGAAGGCTGCCAGGACCAAGTTCTTTGGCAATGGGATTGAACTCACCAAAGTATCATCATTCATGTATCTCGGAGTACTCTTCAACGATAAGGGATCATGGCTAGCACAAAAATCCCTGAAAAAGAATACCCTGTTGAGAGCTGTAGGAGCGAATACTGATTTTGCCAAGAGGCTTGGGGCTAAACCAGTGCATGCTATGGCCAAGATATATCACAAGCAGTGTATTCCAATGGCATGTTATGGGTGTGGTGTTTGTGGGTACAAAGACGCAGGGGATCTCCAACTGATTGAGAACAAATTTTTACATAATCTCCTCGCCGTTCCCGCTTCCACACCATCATTCACGGTACATGAGGAGGTGGACCTTAGCTACATCACCAACACCATCACTGTAGCACTGATTTTATGTTGGCTAAGAATCTGTTCCAGCCCCACTCTTGAATTAAATCAGCCGTTTATTAAGGATTGTAGTTCACTTGCCGGCACTCTTAGCATACCAGGATTAAGGTATGTCAAGCAGATGCTGACGAGTGTGGACTATATATATCTGTTCATAAACCTCAGACAGCTGCGGGAAGGGGAGCTCATGGTCTTAAAAAACGTGCTTTTATCCAGGTGGCAAAGTGATAGAAAGGGCAAGGAGTTACTCAAACCCGCCGTGAGAAAATATGCTCTGTTGAAAACATGCCCCCGGGGGAACCCGACCTGTCCTTTGTCACCAACGCTCATCATCGTTTTTTATTAACAAGGTTCAGGTTAAACTAAATCCATTGTTCCCTAGCTGTCCCCAGTGGCTTTCACAAACAAGGCGATCTAAAATGTTGTCCTTTTTGCATTTTATGTTCTTTTGTGATTTTTATTAGGTTTTACGGTCCAGATACAGCTTCCTGCTGGTGTGAAACAGCCACTTTGCACAAGTAAGATAAGCCCTGATGTTTTTACAATTGTTGTCCTCCCCCTCAGTTTGCTATGGGGTAGCATGCTTTCTTGCTGTGGCATCAGACTTTAGAAAAAAATGTTCCTATTTGACCAGTGGCTAGCCACTACTTTACTTGGTGGTATGTAGGGTTTGTAAAGATGCTGACCCTCTGTTTGCACTTTATTTACTTGGTACTGTAAAATTGCACTTGCATTTTTTTATATGACTGGCTGTTGTAGCTATGCTTATTTTGTCTTATTTTGATATAGCCAGAGTTGATGCCCCGGGTGGTCTCGATCTTATCCCTGCCTACATAACGGAACTTAAGTTAGAGGTTTTTGTTGTCAGGTCCTCGGTTGAGTATTCACCCGGACTCCACACTTATTTTCAATCTCTACAGTCGCCTCATTTAGAAATGTTTAACTCTTCATGTTTTAGACAGATTTTTAAGGATTTTTGCTAATTTTGAAATTACTTTTCTAATGTACTGTGTATTTTATCCTGTTCATGTATAACTGTGATATTACCCGTTTGTGTCTGTTTTTATTTGTACGCCTGCTTTTCTGCTTTTATGGCCTACACAGGCTGAATAAAGAAATATATTGAAAGCCCCTAAAATGGTACCCATTACGTAAATGACTGGACAAAAAAAATCTGCTTAGGCAGATTGATTGGCCTCCTTTATCTATGATGGTCGCCCATGTTTGGGATAAACAATGCAAGTTTAACAAGATGTGGATCGGTAATCATCTCCACCTATGTTCAGAAATGGGCATGTTCTGTTTAGTTCCTATGAGATGTCCACTAAAATTGACTCGTACCTGACACTCTGTAGATGACTTAGGGGAAACATCTATTACAATGCAGTCATTACAACGACCTACCTTTACAACGCAACTGATACAACGCACCTGCCTTTCCATCGCATGCAATTACAACGCATGCCATTACAACGCATTTTAAGGTAAGTGATGGAGATTTTTTTAGTTTTAGGTGGGTATGGGTTTTGGGGTGCATGGGAATAGTAATTTTTTCCCCTACACTATCCAAAACTTTCCCTACTGTTGCACTCACTGGAGTGGGAATAGTAATTTTTACCCCTACACTATCCAACACTAAGGGGCCGATTCCGATTCTGGCCGGAAATCTCTCCGACCGAGCCGGACCCGGAGAAATTTCCGACCGAATCGGACCCTAGCAGTCCGGCCGAATGAGTACGATGCGTTCGCATGCAATCGGACTCGATTCGGTCGGACTCCCATTGAAGTCAATGGGATCCGGTCGTACAACGCGTACGCGGGCTCCCATTGACTCAATGGGTGCGAGGCGAACACGGGCGCCCCCTACAGCGGGTACGCGTCGCAGCGACTCACGCCATACATGCACAGGTAGGGGGACCCATGGGTCCCCCCTGTGTGCGACTCGCGTGGCTACGCGTACCGGGGGGTCTGACACGGACCCCCAAAGTCCGGCTCCGACTGCTCTTTGGAGCCGGACTGCGCGACTCAGTCGGACTGCTCGAGGCGCGCATCGTACTTACCCGGCCGGGGAACGTCTCCATTGCGCGGTGCGAGTCGTGTCCGTGCGAGTCGGTCGGAGCGGTTGGGTCTCGCGAACGAGTCGGTCAGTGCGGTTGGGTCTCGCGAACGAGTCGGTCGGCGATTACGCATCGTACTCGCTCGCTCGCCCGGACGCACGTACGAATCGGTCGGGAAACAGGGCTCCGAATCGGGTCCGGTAAAGCCGAATCCGATTCGGAGCCCTACCGGCCGAGATCGGAATCGGCCCCTAAGTCATTTTTACCCCTACACTATCCAACACTTACCCTACTGTTGCCCTAAAAGTATTATGCGTTGTAATGGTATGCTTTGTAATGGAATGCGTTGTAATGGTAGTTTTTAAAAATGCATTGTAATGGCATGCGTTGTGAAATCATGCGATGTAATGGTAGTTGCGATGTAAAGACTGCGTTGTAAAAGCATGTGTTGTAATTGCATGCTTTGTAACGTCATATATTCGTGGCTTAGTATCTTTCACGTCTGTAGAATGTCAATGACATACGTACTCTTTAGATCCTAATGTTAGAGTTTGTCAGGCCTTTGTACTGGGCTTAGTCCATGTATCAGCAGTCACATAGGTGTGGCTGCCTACAGACTCTAAGGGTCTGATTCACAAAAGTAAATTTAGACAAAAGTCTTAGTTTATGACTTTCGGTATTCACAAAGGGCATTTACTACTCGAAAATGCAGTTTGTGAATACCTAAAGTCGAACTTTACGAATTTCAGTATTCACAAAGGGCATTTACAAGTAGTAAATGCCCCTTTGTGAATGCTAAAAGTCATAAAGTTGGACTTTATTCTCACTTTATCTTTGTGACTCGGGCCCACAGCCTTTTGCTTTCCCTGGAATTTTGTGCTCATGGTGTGAGTGAGGAGCTTATTGTTCTTATCTCATGAGCCTCAAGTGAATGTCTGTACGGCGCCAAACGTGTGACTGCTTAGCTTTGTGCTTTCACAGCTCATGGATTTTCTATCTTGACTCCATAGTTAGATAAGATCTCAAACTTTTCTTTTGATTAATTTATGGCTAACTAATTTCATGAGCTGTGGTTTAAGGACTGAATGGCTGTTTGGGAAACTTAAACTCCTCCTCCCACCCAGCACATCCAGGCCACCAGGAACAGTGTTGTCCAGACAACGATGGGAAGTGTACTTGCAAGATGGCTGTCACTGGTGCCTGGTGTTTGAAGCACAAGGCCGAGTTGGTAGTTATTATTGAGTCAGACACCGGTTCCCAGTGTCAGCCACCTTGATAGTCCATTTCCACTCACTTTCAGGTAAGCATAGTTCCTGGTGGGCTGTTTTGGCTTGGTGGGAAGAGTGTGTCTAGTACAGAGCCTGATGGGAGTTGGAATAATAGCAACCACTCCTCCTCCCAACCACCCTACCTGGAACTATGCTTTCCTGGCAGTGAGTGGAAATGTCCTGGCAAGATGGCTGACACTGGGGTCTGGTGTCTTACTTGGCCACAATTCCCATCAAGGCCTTGTGCTACAAACACCAGTCCCCACTGTCAGCCATATGTTATCGTGTCTTGTAGAGCGCAACGGCTGCCCCAGCGAAGGGGCGTCCCGGCGCTAATGCAGGAAAGACTGATGGAACATACGAAACGGCAAGCACTAAGATGCAGAGAAAAGATAGGTCTTAATGGCCTTTCTGAATGCTAAGTAATTAACAAGGCCACGAATCTGCCCAGGGAGTGAGTTCCAGAGAGTGGCGGCTCTGAAACGAAAAGAGCGGCCACCAGCATTAACTCTGCGTGTCCGAGGAACCACCACCAAATGCTGACCCTGTGAGCGGAGGAGTCGAGTAGGGGCATATGGCAGCAAAAGATCAGCCAGAATAGGGGGTGTGGCCAATTTTAAAATCTTGAAAGAGATACATAGGGTTTTGAATTCAATGCATCTGGCCACGGGTAACCAATGGAGACGTCGAATGGCGTTTGACACAGAGCAAGATTTACGCAGACCTAGGAGTGTTCTTGCTTCTGCATTCTGTGCCCTTTGCAGCCTTGAGACCTCCGCTTTATTGGACCCTAGATAGAGCGAACAGGCATAATCAAGTCTCGAAATAACCGTCGTTAGAATAATGACCTGACGTGTAGATGCGTCAAAAAACCCAAGCAAGGGTCTGAGCCCTCGTAAGAGACCAAAACAGGTCCCTGCCGTCTTTTTTGTTTGGACTCGATAGTTTAAAGAAGAGTCCAGCCAAACCCCTAAGTTTTTTACTGCCTGCTTTGGAGAAGGGGGGGTACCTAGGCTGGCTGGCCACCAGCGCTCACTACACCGACCATGGTCCTTTCCTACTAGCAGTACCTCTGACTTGTTGGAATTCAGTTGGAGGCAGTTGCTGTTCATCCACTCGGCCACTGCCGCAAGGTCGCCCTGAAACTTAAGGGCGTCTTGCTCGGTGTTATTAGAGAGTGCCACCACCAACTGAGTATCGTCAGCGTAGGAGACCATGGTCAGTCTCCTGCTGCTGGCTACTGCCGCTAAAGGTTGAACATAGATATTAAATAGCAGGGGACTGAGGGAGGAGCCCTGTGGCACCCCTTGCTTCACTGGATATTCACCAGAGGCAAACGGGGGGCAGTTACCGTAAATGACCTCTCATGGAGAAATGAAGCCAGCCACTCCAGAGCCAGGCCCGTAATTCCAACCTCCGCGAGGCGTCTTAGCAGTATATCATGAGACACAGTATCAAACGCGGCGCTTAGATCTAACAAGATCAGCGCCGACGTTTGGCCCTCATCCATTGCTGACCAGAGGTGTTCTGTAACAGCTAGGAGAGCTGACTCCGTACTGTGACCCGACCTGAAACTATTTTGGGAGGGATCCAGTATGTTATTCGCGGCCAGAAAATCTGATAGAAGCGAGTTCACATAGGCCTCTGTGATCTTTGCTGCCCAGGGAAGCAAGGAAATAGGGCGGCAGTTTTCTGGTTTAGATGGATCAAGCGCAGGTTTCTTAAGTAACGGAATTACTTTAGCCTGTTTCCAGGCCCTAGGCACAGTGGCTGTGCTGAGAGACCCATTTATCACCTGATATTGCCAGTACATTCCCACTCACTGTCAGGAAAGCAGAGTTCCAGGTAGGCTTTTTGGGCTGGGTGGGAGTAGAAGTATTTGCAATAGCTACATCTCCCATCAGGTCCTGTCCTACACACACTCTTCCCAACCTGCTCAACAAGGCCACCATGAAGAATGGAACTGGTGTTTGGAGCACAAGGCCATGATGGGAGCTGTGTTCAAGTCAGACACCAGGCACCAGTGACAGCCATCCTGATAGTACATCTCCACTCACTGTCAGGAAAGCATAGTTACAGGGGTGGTGGCTGGGCTGTGTGTGAAGGTGTATGAAGGACAGGGCCTGATGGGAGATGTAGTGATATCAAACACTCCTCCTCCCACCCAGCCCAACCAGCCCTCCTGGAACTGTGCTTTCCTGACAGTGAGGGGAAGTGTACTATCAAGATGTCTGACCCTGATGCCTGGTGTTTGACTTTAATACAACTATCAACAGAGCATGTGCTCCAAACAACAGTCCCCAGTGTCAGCCATCTTGCTAGTACATTTCAACTAACTGTCAGGTAGCCATAGGCCCAGATGAACTGGTTGTGCTCGGTGGGGGGAGGAGTGGTTGCTATTACCCCAACTCCTATCAGGCTCTGCCCTACACACACTCTTCCACCCAGTCAAAACAGCCCACCAGGAACTATGCTTATCTGACAGTAAGTGAAGTTGGACTATCAAGATGGCTGACATTGGTGCCTGGTGTTTGACTTGACCACAACTCCCATCCAGGCCTTGTGCTCCAAACATCAGTCCACAGTGTCAGCCATTTTGGCAGTACATTTCTCCTCACTGTCAGGTAAGCATAGTTCCAGGTGAGATGTTTGGGCTGAGTGGGAGGAGCAGTGTTTGTAATGACTACAACTCCCATCAGGCTCTGTCCTCCACACACCTTCCCGCCCAGCCCAAACAGCCCACCTGGAACTCTGCTTTCCTGGCAGTGAGTGGAAATGTACTGGTAAGATGGTTGACAATGGTGCAAGGTGTTTGGAGCAGAAGCCCCTTGATGTGAGAAGTGTGTACATGGCAATAGTTTAGAGCTTTTTCATCCTCACGACAAGTATGTGGGTTATCTATATGACATACACATCACATAATCATTTACTATTGCTTTGTTTGAATCTAAAAATGGTCACTTAGTTAACTGAGTCCATTACAGAGATGTCTGCAGAAGTGTAACTGCTAACGTGTGAAATGTGGAGCACCTACTTACCAGACTCCATTCCTTCTGGGATTCAATACAAGCTCTCCGGCTGAAGGATGGCACCCACCTTCTCCTCCCAGGAAGTAAAATTCACAGGTGGTGCAGGTGGATCACCTCCAGTCTATTGTGCAGGCTCATGTTCTATGCCGCACAGTTTTCTGACCCTCCTTCTTACATCATACCACCTCTTCTTGATATCATCCAGTAGGCACTGAACAGGTTCTTCAGCATTCACCTTGTTGAGTATCCTGTCCCACATCTTATGATTTTGGTTGATGGGAGTCTGTTGGACTAGGGTCTCGAATAAATGTGGCTCTACTTTGATGATTTCATCAACAAGCACTATCAACTCCTTATCTTTAAAACGTGGCTGCATCTTCTTGGGCATGGTGAGGGTGAGGGTGAATGTGAATTAGAGGGTGTGTTTAAGAAATGGAATCTGAACCAAAAAGTGATATGTGCAAGTAGTGGTGTGAATGCAGTGCGTGAGTGTGTGCAGGGCTAACAGCAGTGACTGGTCCAAAACGTCTCTGTGGGTCTTGCAGCAGTAGTTTGTGAGCAAAGGATCATGGTCAATTTTTGGTCTTTATATAGGTGGATTGGTGGGCATGTCTATTTTTTTGTTTTTTTTTTGTTTTTGCGCTGCCTATGCTTGTTGTTGTTAGGCCAGATTTTTCTGTTTTGAATTTGCCATGTGGCACACAAACTGCCAGGGTCCCGCAACTGCGTTCAATGCATCCTAATCTGCTCGGCGGGACAACCGATGCTTGATCGTAACCGGAATGCCTATGGGACCGCCTTTCCGACTGCACCGGTAGGGTCGGATTTGTTTCCAACTAAAGCGGTCTGGTCAGAATCGTCTCTGAATGACGCGGTCGGAGTTTTACCTGCTATGCATCATAATACGGCGCTCTGAGACATCGCGATAGAGTCGGGCAGAATGTATCCGAGGACGATTCAGTCGGACGGTCTTTCCGACCAACATCGTTATAAGCCCCTATGTGTGCCTTAAACTTATTAAAATTAAATGCACTCTTTAGGTGATTGATAAACTGTCCTCACACTATTAAAATGTATTCACTGTAGACATGAGAAGGACTTATGTAATGTGTGCACTAATGTTTCTAAATTAGCATCTATAATGTAGTTCTCATTCACATTTACACTCATGCATTTCGAGTAGTATTTCACTTACTTAAAGTGTAACAACTTGAATCTAATGTACTGACATTTTCCATTTGTTATAGTTGTATGTGCACGTATATTAAATGCACACCATAAAATAATGCGTTTGTGTTGACATGAGGAGAAGTCTTTATTACTTTCTACATAAAATGCTGTTTTCTTATTTCTGCTTGTGTGTCTTTTTCTTGCAGGTACATTCACATGGTTTGTTAGTTTGAGAATAGATGTAACACAGTATTAGCAATAGAGAGCCTGAGAAGAGGACCTTGACAAGGAACACAAAGAGCCAGAGCATCAACTGGCAGTCCCTATTCATTAATGTTGCAAGGAGTTGCAGCTACTCAAAGACAATTTCGTTCCCAGGTTTGGTTCCTGAGAATCTGCTAATGTTGCAGCTCATAACGTGAGAATGGAAAGAACAATGGAGTCTCTGATGACGTGAATGTGGGTGTTGCTATGAAGATTTGGATGATATTGACAAGTATACACAAAGTTTGGTATTAGGTCACTCTTCTTGTGGACTTTGAGAGGTACCAACCTCTATGCTTTTCCCCATTGATGTTTGCTAAAGTGTGGCTAATGCTGACACTTATTACCCGATCCCTGGAAGCCTCTTGACTGAGCTCCTGCAATGCTGACACCTTCCCGCATTTCCCTACTCTTATGCATTTTCCTGACTTTTTGAGATCCCATTAGACTTAACTACCTGAATTTATTAGACTCTAAATTAGATGACTTTAGATATTGCTCATGTTTGGGCGAGAGAACAGGAGACTATTCTCTGAGCAACACCAAGTCCTTTTACTAATTTTCTGTTTTGCTGTGACTGAACTTCTTGTTGGTCTTACACTGATATGCCTGAACTTCGTTAGAAGGTTGGGTTATCCTGTTCTTATTCTGTACCTTTACAGTATGGTTTTAAGATTTATCTACCTTAATCTGACTGCAAAATTGAAATTAAACCCCTTAACTTTATTCACTGATTCCTGGTTGTCATTGTGTAGCCAAATGAGTTATATTGTAAATTGAATTTGTTTGATTCATGCTAACTCCCTTTATCTCCACAACATATAAATACCCATTGGATGATTTAGTAAGAGGGTGGCCCTGCACTGGATCAACTGGTAGCTTGCCGGACAGTTTGTCACTGAGGTGAGGCAGTCAGAATGTCCCATTCAGAAAGCCCAGTCCAAATTCCCTGAAGCCCATGGTTTGTTTGGAGGATTGATGGAGTTCAACGGGTTCAGGAGCGAGTTGTAGAAGCTGAGGTGTGCGTATTTCCAGGGTTGCATGTTGCAATTGCGAATGCTTAGATTTCAGTGTTTTGCAGTGGCTGTGTAGTGTTCTGCAGAGATGTTTTAAGTTTGTTGAGTAAATGTGGTGCTTAATGCAGAGAGGTTACAGTGGTTATTGGGTCCAACGTGGCTTAAGATCCCGGGATAGTAATAAGTTATCAGTGTAGAAGAAACTGGGCCAGATGTACGACCAGTTTTTGCATGTGCAAACGGGTTTGAGACCCGTTTACGCATGCAAAAACCTACATGGCCAATGTACTAACACTGTTTTGCGAGTCGCAAAAAAAGCGGCTTGCAAAATAGTGTTTTGCGACTCGCTATTAGGAAAGGGCGTTCCCTTCCTAATAGCCACCTCGTCTCCAGTGTAAATCTGGCCGTTGAAGGTGGTCGGCCACGTGTGTGTAGGCCTGTGGACAGGATATGGCGGACCCAGGGACACACGCAGTAGTTACTTTGGTGGCCATCCTGGAACTGAACCACGCCCAGAGCCCCGGGCTATTTATTCACGACATACGCCGGCCAAGGCCACTCCGCTCACGCTTACAGGGGGGGAGGACAAAGCTACATGTCCAAGGTCTTCCACACTGCCTGGGAAGTTTGCGACGACATTCGTGAACAGGCCCGGTTGGTCCACTTTTGCCTGCACCTTGATGGAATGCATGTGGTTTCTGTTGGGGTTATTGTGTGCAGTGTCGGCAGGGGGCACAAGTAGTACATGTGTGCAGTCAATTGCCCCCAATATGTGCGGGAAGCCAGCTATGGCGTAGTTCCCTTACTTGGTCTCCAGCTGTTCCTGCGCAGTGTGGGGGAAGTGAAGGTGCAGGGGTATCAAGCTGATACAAACCGTGATGCTTACAGGTACGATTAATCCTGCATAATAAGACCATAACAGAAGTTTGTGTGGTCGTAACCTTCCTTTTCTTTCCTATGAAGGTTACAACCACACGGACTTCTGTTACGGTCTTTTTGTGCAGGATTTATCATGCCTGTCAGCATTCCGGTTTGTCCAAGTGCAATACACTGTGCCAGATTATGTTTGTGTCTATGTGGACGCTTGACCATTGTCACCATTTATCCAACAGGTTTCTGAATACTGACTTCGGAATATGGAATTGTATTGGGGAGTTCCCGCAGCATATGCAGTTTATTGAATCCACACGTTGCCCTGATGAAGTTCCCTGTTGGGAATGGAACGCGTTGGCTGAGCTTTTCATATTATTGATTTATGTATTTGTAATAAAGAACTGTTTTTACATTACTGCTGACTACTGGACTTCATGACCTGGCGCACCCCCATTTCAGTGACTACAATCTTGGATCTGGAGCACAGAGGCGTCAAGCAATGGCTGGCGTTGGGGTTGGTTGCGCAGGAACACTACGAATTGGAACTAGCGTGTAGTGCAGATACAGGGGCCCGCCGTTGCTTTTGTGGACATGCATCCAAGACAGGTGTGAGGAACTTTGTTAGGGCTGGCTGTGAGACTCCTCCGACTCTGGCAGTTGTTGGTTGGAAGCTACCAGGGGCCAACAGGTGCAGCACAGCCAGCAGCTTTGTCTGCGGAGGGATGTTGGTTCTCCGCTGTGTTGGTACTGTCAACCTGTGGGCAATGTGGGTCAGGATGCGGAGGATGGTTGTCCTTTTGAGCCTGTAGTTGGTAATGGCATCCTCTGGCATTGAGTGTCTGAGGCTGGTGTGTTTTAGGAACGTCCTCTGTCTTCTTCTGCGCTGCCTAGGTGGTAGTCCGGGGGGGTGGTCCGGGGGGGTCCTGGGGGTGGTGGCGGTGGGTGTTGTGGCCCTCTTGGGTCTCCAAGCAGCATGATCATTGGCTCCATGGCATCTGTTGGTCTTCAGATGTGGCTCTGGGCTGGGCTCCCTTTTTACTGCAGGTTGTCGTCCTGCTTAGCACCAGTAATAGGCAGGTGTTAAATCCCTGCTGCTAACACGCCTTATCGCCTGTTTTTGGATCGCTTTGCCAATCTGGCTGGTCGTTCAGAATATCGCGAAGTGGTGTTTTTGTGTGTTTTTGCACAGGAACGCCTACTCTGCATATCATTAGAGTTAGTTGTCGCTCTCATCCGTGACTATGTTTTTTGCGGCAGCTATCGCTGGAAAACTGGCAATTTCGGCAGTTTGCACCAGCTTGAGAATAGGGTGAAAAATCTATCGCCACTTTTGCGGCGCTAAAGTGCCGATAAATCGGCGATAAGTCCTTGAGAATATGCCCCCCTGTGTATTAACAACCTCACTAGAGATATCTGTTTTGTCAGGTAGCACTGAAATTATTTCCCCCCCTGCAAAAAAAAGTAAACAACCTTACAAAGTTATGTCAACTAGGCTCAATAAACAGACCAAGGCCACAAAGATGAGAAAAGCACATAGAACAGAAGAGGATTTGGTGCCTAGCATCCCGGAAAGTCTAGAAAACTTTTTAAAGAAGTTACATGCTAAAATAGACACCAATAGAAAGAAGGATAATGGCCGAGATTAAAACTGTTAAGCATGATGTTGAATCTATTGGAAAAATGATTAAGGAAATAACATCACCAGAAAACATATACAACCTAACTAATCATACTGGGATGGCAAACACGGAACTACAGAGTCACCCATCGAAAAATGTCAGCCTCAATGTTCCCTTCATTCCCCTTGAACTCGATCAAGTAAAGGATAACACAAACATACGCTTAGGAAAAACAGTCCTCATCCACACGCGTATAACAACCAATACCACTAATAACAACAAGGGCATCACAGACAACAGAACCTCTAGCCTTACAAGAAATCCCCAAGATACCCTGCATTTACCACCCGAGGCAACACCATATACCATCATATTGAAAGAAGCCCCAAAGTTGGCAGAGGGGAGCCAATGAAACATGGAGTTAAAGAATAAGGTTGTTCATTGGTTCACCAAAAGTAGAAATTGCAGTGCAAATTTCCTTTCACAAGGAATTATCATGTCACGAAGAGTGAACAAGGTTGGTCCCTTAAGAAAAATTGGCCAAGGGGATTGTGTCGTTGTAAACTTTCGCTCATCAGAACTTGCCAGACAACTTCTTAGAGACAGCCAAAGAATGATGGAGAAACGACCAGACGGCGTCATAGCAGTACCTCTTGGGTTTTTCTATAAACCAGAAGGAGAACAATTTCTATTTATTAATAACAGCCTTACACCTATAGATAGGCATACGCCATTGCTAGTAACAAACAGATTTGCCTCACTGAGAAGATGTAGCGATCTCGATTGACTGCCTAAGAACTCAATGTAAAAACCGAAAACAACTGGTAAAACCTACAAATCCCTAATAAGTAAACCTAGTGCCGAGACAGTATCAAAAGAGCCACAATCACATATAAGCTTGGCCCTTATAACTTGGAACATTGCTGGGTTCAGAAATAAGTTAGAGGATGAAGCATGGATTGAAATAATTAAAAGCTGCCAACTAATCCTCTTACAAGAAACATGGGATACTACAGCCTTTCATATCGAAGGATACTCTTCGGTAATCACACCAGCAACCCCCTCTCGCACCGGCAGGGCAAAAGGAGGCCTAGCCACTTTGATTGCAGTTACATCTTCACTAACTTTGAAAAAATCCTTTACCAACTCGCAATTCTTTCAATTATTATGGCTCCAGTCTAACAAAGACCAGTGCTTTGTGCTGATTAACTTTTATAATAACATCTTTGATAATACCAGAAACCAAGTTGTTTTGACCCTTGAAAAGAAACTAGATTACATTACAAAATGTTCTAAAAGTTACTATGTTTGTATCTGGGCTGGTGATTTTAATTGTCGAAAATGTGATGTTTTAGCTGGAGAAAATTGCGGGTTCAGGGATAAACATGGCGAAGTTTATTCTCACTTTCCTCATAACTATTATGGAGAGTCTATTAACAGAGCAATGCACAAGTATAATCTGAAGCTTCTAGAACAAAATGTCACAGAAGGGAACACTGAGGTACCAACATATGAAAATCATAACTACTTCTCAACCATTGATCATATCTTGATTTCAGAAAATGGTCTTGGTCTGATCAAAAAATGTGAGGTTCGGAAAGTATATTTAGCAACCACCATCCATTTATTCTCACCTTGGTTTTGCCGCCTATACAGCAGAAAAGGGCTAATATAGTAACAGATATCGAAACCCCAGGAGAAAATGGCATAAGTATCAAATGGCCAGGTGTTAACCCGTCGTCCTTTCTTGATAAACTTGTGCACGACAATAATTAAGATATGAAAATTTGTATAGAGGGAAAACACACTGACCCACAGATTATCTTGGCCTTTTGTAATATTACATCTGCGATAGAAAGAGATCTGAAAACTAAAAGTAAGAAGAATATCAAGCCATCTATCGGATGGTTTGATCATTCATGCTCAAAAGCTAACCAGGTTCTCAAATGGGCCTTGAAAGAAAGACCAATAAACTCTAACTTGATAAAAAACCTAAGAAGTCCTATAAACAGGTTTTAAATATTGGAAAAGCAGAAATTCAGGAACAAGCTTAGGAAAATTAATACAGGCAGCAGATACCCGGGACGTAATATTAATCTGGTAAACAATTAATCAACCCTTTTTTAAAGACCAGACATCAGCAAAGATTGAGACCATGGTACAACCTTTTGATTGGATAAGCCACTTTGGTCAGATCTTTAATCCAAGTGATGATAGTCCAACAACTTTTGAAAGTAGTGTCTTAAAAACAGCATGTATTGACCTGGCACCAATATCATAGAAAGAGATCATAGTTGCACTAGAGAGATGTGCCAATGGTAAGGCACCGGGTCCCAACAAGGTACCCATATATTTGTTCAATTCAGACATTAATTTTTGAGCCCCAATCCTATTAAGAGTATATAACACTTCAGCAGGGGGATTTTTGCCTGCAACTTGGACACAAAGTATCATTGTACCGATTTTCAAGAAGGGAGATAGGGGAGACGTAAAATGTTTTCACCCCATATCTCTTCTTGATTCAACTTTAAAATTAATGGGCAGGGTACTTTTGGAAAGACTAGAAAGCTGGGCGAATGACAACTCAGTACTTACAGAATCACAATTTGGGTTCAGAAGAGCGATAGGGACAATAGAACAATGTATTAAACTACACTTAATTATTAGCAAATACACACTCTCCAAAAAAGGTCATCTGCATTTATGTTTTGTAGACTTGCATTCGACCTGGTTAATCATAGAAAATTGTGGCAGACATTGGCTAAAATGGGTGCCCCTAAGGAAATTATTATTTACCTATCGATACGGGTCTAATGGCGAGTGTACCTCTCACTTTAAGGTAACACGCAGGATTAGACAAGGCTGTGTCCTTGCCCCTTTATTGCTCTCCCTCTACATTAATGACGTTGACCAATTTTTACAATAACTGAATGTTGATGCCCCTAAAGTAGGCGAACGTATAACCCCTGCTTTACTGTACGCGCATGACGCAGTTTTGTTATCTAGAATTGCAAACGGGCTGCAATGTCTGATTGAGAATTTTGCTGAATGCATGGAAGAAAAGGACTTAAAACTCAAGGGGAAGTCTAAAACCAGAACACATCATGTAAAAGGGGTACCAATAGCCGAAACTCGCACCTTCCTATATCTTGGCATGTTATTTACATCTAATGGCCACTGGGGGCCACAGATTGAATTAAGTAAATCGAAATTGTTACGATCAACAGAGGCCATTTTTTAGATTCTCCTCTAAGATAGGGAATAAACCAGCAAGAGAGATATTGACCCTTTATAAGAGTAAATGCATTACGGGGACTTGCTATGGTGCTGCCCTATGGGGAATGGTCAATTGTGTCACACTTGAAGCACAGGAAAATATATTTCTAAGGAGAATATTGGCAGTCCCTAATCCCACTCCCTCTTACATAGTTCACAAGGAGCTTGCAGTTCCCTATATTGATGATCTTATCAGTATAGCCCCATTAATTGCCTGGCATGGGATATAGAGTAAAACTGGAACCAGATTTACCCAGGATATCATCATTGATTGCCTGGGTCTTGAATATAGTAACAAAATCCAGTGGCTCGCATATATTAACAAACTCCTAAAAGAGGTTGACAAGGATCTTGATATCAATGACCCTGTACAAATCTTATATTATAGCAAAAATGAACTGAAAACGGGGCTTGTTGGGGCAAGGGAAATCATGAGGGAAACTAGGGAGAACTTAAAACCAACATTTAAGGAATACAGCGAGGGACAACAAGAGATAGGTATACAACGATATCTGTTCTGGGTACCAAACTTTCATCACAGATTCTATCTAACAAGACTAAGACTGCGCACTCTCCATTTTTTACTAGCTTTTCCTGACATGGGCAAATGGAAACCAAAATTATCACTTTGCCCTTGTGATGGAAAGTCAAAACAGTCAACCCTACATTTTATCCTTTTTTGTAATTTTTATAAGGATATATGAAAAAGTGTTTTACGTCCCTTCTTTCACATTTCATATATTATATTTTTATAAAGTAGCCTATAATTTTATTCGTAGCCTGGAAAATTAGGATGTATGCTATGCTATGCTGTGGCCTTATATATATACAATTATCGATCGAAATAAGGAAAGAAAATTCGCACCTTGAGGCCCTACAATATGAAATTACATAGGTCATATACATATAAAGGACGATCTTAATACTGTATGTTTATTACCATATGAGTATCTTTTTTACCACATACTGTTATTCATATGCACTTTATCATTTATCTTATTATAGAAACTATATTTCCATTAAGCTGCTATTTTTATGCAATTTATTGTTTAGTCGGTGGTAGAGTACTAAATTTGTCTAAAGTTGATTTAACACTATGAGGTCTGGGCACTGAGATATAAATTATGCTGCGGTTCCTTCCGTATAATCAAGTGATAAAACAAGGAAGATAAATTATATCCCGTGGTTTTATTAGAGGAGACTAAAATATGGTACATACTTACATGATGATTCACATCTTATTGCATTTTAGTCTATTCCTGGATTAACTTACATACACCATATGCTGCTACTATGTGTATTGTTATTTCTCTTCCCCTTCTTTTTATTAACTTCCAGTATTTTACAGATTTTAGATTCGATTGTCGTTCCTCAATGACTTTGCAAAATTGTTGCATTGGCCCAGCATGTAATTTTTAGATTGCTTTTATGGTTGTGTTTTTAACCGAATAAAGTTGAAATTGAATTGAAGTTAAAAGTGTTCTTTGTTTTGAAGTTCAAGGAAGCCAAATCTTTTCTCACCAATAGTTCAACTGTATTCAGAGTCTTGTTTGACACAGGTGCTTGAAAGGTGCTTTTGGGTTTAAATGCCAAGAATTCCGGTACATCAAGGTTTTCCTTTGGAGGTATCATATTCTCAAAATAAGATTTTAATTTAAGTATTCTCTTGAATTTGAAAAAAGCTATTTCACACTCTAATGCATTAGTGTTGTAGGTTGGAACAAAAGAGGTGCCCTTGTTGAGTACAGCTGATTGTTTGGAGGTTAAAGAAACAGATGATATGTTTATTACTAGACTTTGTTTTGGCTCCTCAGGTTTTTCCTTGCTTTTTCTTTTTCCTCTGCAGGTTTTTGTGTGAGTGGTAGAAGTTTTGAAGTCAATTGATTGGGTGGTTCTCCTGAATCCAGGCTGCTTGACAAAAAAGTCACAGAAAAAGTGTGTGAGAAGTTGGCCTGGTATATGCTGTCCACTAATTAAAGTGGACGCCTTGCACCAGTCCAAACAACCCTTGTGGTGATTTAAGAGGTCAAAAATAACCTTAGTAAGCTATCCAAGTGGTGGCTGTGGAGAGCAGCCTTCAGACTTAGGGGCCAATTCCGATCTCGGCCGGTAGGGCTCCGAATCGGATTTGGCTTAACCGGATCCGATTCGGAGCCCTATTTCCCGACCGATTCGTACGTGCCTCCGGTCGGCGAGTACGATGCGAAATCGCCCGACCGACTCGTTCGGGCGTCCCAACCGCTCCGACCGACTCGTTCCCGGGTCGAACCGCACCCGACCGACTCGCTCGGACCATGACTCGCACCGCGCAATGGAGACGTTCCCCGGCCGGGTAAGTATGATGCGCGCGCGAGCAGTCCGACCGACACGCACCGTCCGGCTCGAAAGAGCAGTCGGAGCCGTGCTCGAGGGTCCGTGTCGGACCCCCTGTCGCGTAGCCGCGCGAGTCTCACACAGGGGGACCCATGGGTCCCCCTACCTGTGCGTGTACGGCGCGAGTCGCTTCGCCGCGTACCCGCTGTAGGGCGCCCTTGTTCGCCTCGCACCCATTGAGGCAATGGGAGCCCGCGTACGCGTTGTACGACCGGCTCCCATTGACTTCAATGGGAGTCCGACTCCGACTCGAGTACGATAGCATACGGACGCATCGTACTCGTTCGGTCGGGCTAGCTGCAGAGTCCGATTCGGTCGGAAATCTCTCCGGGTCCGGCTCGGTCGGAGAGATTTCCGGCCCGAATCGGAATCGGCCCCTTAGTCTTGAAGGAATGTTAAGCAGCTTGTTTTACCAGAATGTAATCTTATAGTATTGGTTAAATGAAAGGAGAACCACACAGTAGTTATAAAAATATGTATTTATTGATATAACACTATCTAGTACGACACAGTATAGATAATCACAAAGCACACAATACTTAAGCACAGAAATGACAGTAAATAGCACTAATACACAGTCGGCCTCGGGGGGATCAAACCATATACTAAGTAAGTGGTATAAGAACCATGACTCGAGTCAAGACAGTGTCGAGAGGATGTAGAATCGCTGGGACCCCAAGGAACCACCCAAGGTGAGTGGATAGGGACCCCACGGAGGACGGGTGCAGTGTGGGAACACGACCGCGTGCTCCGTACAATTCTATGGGAAAGTCGCAGTTGAAGTTTTAGAATTTAAGGATCCTTCCCAGTGGACTGACAGGAGGTTGGGGAGCCACCCCACCCGTGGATACAGAGGTACCCAAGTTACCTATCCCAAGGAAGCCGGGTGCATAGGTCTGAAGTGCTGTCGAAAACTGTCATCTAAACAAATGGAGGACTTCGAAGAAGAGCCGCTGCTGGAAGGAAGAAAAGTGTCCATTGGAATCCAAAGCTGGATTCTTGTTGAAGAGTACCTAAAAGCAGAGGAAACAGAGTCTGGGTCACTCAGGAGTGATCAGGGGCTCGGTAGACGAATGCCCACCAATGTCGGGTGCTCCAGGTGTGTTGATGGAGTCCTTGACTCTGCAGCTACGGGGACCAGGAGATGTCGAGGACAACCAGGAGCCAGATATGAGCTTTTCCATGAAGGATGTTGAGTGCTGAGGGGTCGGTGTCCGGCAGAGGCACCAACAAGCCTTGGCAAAGGCAACCCACGCAGAAGGTCAAAGATGAGTACGGTTCGGACCAGCGAGGTCCAGTAGACTCACCTAGCATAGGGGAGTCAGGGCAAGCCTGGAGCAACCAGAGGAGCCCAAGAAAAGCAAAGTTGACCCTCAAGTGGACCCACAGGCCGGAGGCACATGAGTCGTGAGAGGACCACAAGCGATTTCATCAAACAACAGCCCATGGAGCACTTAGCGCAAGGACATCAAAGTTCTTGGTAGGAAATGTTGCCAGAGGTTGGGGCTACTCAGAGCCCAATGCACTTGTTGGGGAAATGCCAACAAGCATATGCACTTGCAAATGTACGCAGTGCACAGGGGTTCGGGTATTGCGGCCCCCACAAGGGATTATGACCTCAAACTTGGTGAGAGGGCAGCTCAGGCCTCATGGGACATAGAAACTCACCTCTTGTGTTGCTGAAGCCTTCGGAGTCCATAGGAGCTCAGAATCAGCAGACCAGACAGCAGTGTTGTGGTGCCTGGGGATGCAGGTGAGTGACTCCTTCACTCCAAGGGAGATATCTTCAGTTGTCCTTGATGCTCCACAGGTCCTGCACAGATCTTCTATGGTTCATGGGCACAGACAATGCAGCAGACTGAGTGGGAGACAAGGTCGGGCCCAAACAAAGTCCAGCAAAGTCCAGAGTGTCCAGACGGTCGAAGTTCAATGGTTTCTTGTTCAGAATCTTGTCCACGTCGAATTTAAGGACCTACAGCCAGGTAAGCCCTTAAGTACCCAAGGAAAAGGGTTGGCAAGATTCAGGGGACCCTCCCAGGGGCGGTTCTGGACAGTGGGTAGGTTATTCCCATGTCCTTTGTCCAGTTTCGAGCCAGAGTGGGAGCCAAAGGCTCCCTGGACTGGTTTGAACTGGACTATGCACAGGGGTACCTAATGTCCCCCTCATGCAGACTTTCAGTCACTGGCAAGCGCACTCACCCAGCCCTAATACACTAAATCCTGTTTGGGAGGTGGTCAAACCTCCCTGTGACAGGATGCCTACTGTTCTGCCTTCCCCTGCTTGAACTTTGCTCAGCAGCCGGAGGGCAGAAATGTGTCTCTGGTCGTCAGCAACCATTTTGTGCTGTCCGGGAATAGAAGGCTGGTACCGTAAACACCAGGGACCCCACGAAGCTCGCTTCTGAGGGGTGGAATCATACCTCCCACACCGGCTACCGGTGTGGGAATATGATTCCAACATGTTTGACACTAAACATGATAGTGGTTGTTTCAGCCATTTTAGAGTTGGTCATTACGCGGTTGCATAATGCCACTCTATATGTCGTAAATGGCTACTTCACTGACAACCTGGGAGAATGGACTCCGTAGGCTGCAGGGGTGTCCAACTCATGCAGTGGCACCCTCTCACTTAATCCCAGGCACCCTGCCTTCAGGATTGTCAAGGCCTGATATAGGGGTTACTTACAGGTTTTAAGTGCAGTGACCCTTAGACATAGTAAATCTATATCTTAATTAAGTGGTGCATGCACCAGCTTACACAGGCTGCAATGGCAGACCTGTAGTTCCATTTTCCATGGCCTCTCATGGGTGGCATAATACATCCTTCAGCCCATGGGAGGCCTCTGGGGTACCTATGCCCTGGGTACATGTGTACCATATACTAGGGAATGACAAGGATACCCCAGTATCCAATCTGGAGTGTACCTAAGTACATACCATAACAGTTTAGGGAGAAATCAGATTGACTCGGGTCCCGATTAGCAGGATCCCAGTCAGACTAGTCAAAAACAGTATTACATTCAGCAAAAAGTGGGGGTAACCATAAGAAGCAGATCCTACTGTCCTACAAAGTGCTTGGTGTGGACTCAGTGTCCACTGTGGAGATGGTTGGTCTATCTAGTTTCTGTGATGTAACATTGATAGGTGCTTGAGATGCATCCATTTCTTTGTGGGACACTACAATTTCTCCTGAGGATGTGTTAGTTTTTTTGATGAATCTTCTTTGGGTGTACATCTCTGCCCAAGTATACATTTCATTCAATTTATAATCAATGGTGTCACGTTTACATTTGCGTAATTTACTTTCTGGAAGTTCCTTTCTATAGATATCTAATTTGGTATTCAAACCTCCCAGAGTGATTTACCATGTGTCATGTTCCATTCTGTTTTAATACTGTGAATTTCTTCCCCCAGATCATCAATTTTGCGCAATAACTCTTCTATCAATAATTGAATAAGATCCAAAGAGCACTTGTTTAATATGGCGTACCCCTTTTCCATAAGCGCGTAATTGTGTCCCACACGTTCTATGTTATTTCTGATTAGGAGATTTAAACACAGGAGTGCACACTAGAGTTTCACCACCCAAAGATAAGCCAGGTCATATGGCAATGAATGTTGGCCTCCACTTTTTTAGTTGGCTTGAACAATGGCATAAGATCACTCAGAAAGACGGTCCATTGGTGTTTCCCCACTATTGTACATTTAATCTGAGAATTATTGAACATTTAAGGAGTGCATTGTATGACATAAAACCGCCTCCTAGACCTATACAATATGAAGCACTTAATGTTTGGGAGAATACAGTTCACCTTAGGCAGAGAGAGAAATTTGAAGGAAGGATTAAGAAGGTCATACGCACTTGTGCTGATTCTAGATAGGATGCGGAACAGAAAACATGTAGAACTGACATGATCTAGGGAGCTAGACTTTATCCTGCATTGACAAATGAGGAAGATGAGAAGGGTAAATGAAAGGATATGAAAAATAAGAAAGAGAGAGATGATACAGAGAATGTAGCTGAGGACAGTGATAGCGATTCAAGTGAAGAATTAATAAATGTACTATTGTTAAATCGTCCACCCAATGCAATGAGGCGCAGAGTGGAGGGGTCAGTAATGCAAATACTAGTGAGAATCATACTGTACCCACGGCACCAATGGATGTGAGTTTTAATTTGAGGGGGTTGCATTCAGGGATAATAAGTCCTCCGAATGCATCTGTTCTAAATACCCCAGATGTATTGACAGTTTCTGTTACAGTTGGCCCTGTAGTTTCCTTATATAAACCAGGATTGGCTGGAAATATTACACATACTTTAGCTGTGCTTACTAGGATGGGTACCTCAGGTTGCAATCATGTGGGCTCAATACTGAGACCAATTCCTCAAATTCCTTTGCACCTGACACAAGTGAATACCCCATGCGCTGCAAGTGCAGATCCCATATTAAATCAGACAGGGTTTTTCCCAACTGGAGGGTTTCCCCAAGGATCATCACCATTTTTCATGCCCAACATGAATGTACCTCCAAGTGTTAATCATAGTACCCCCAAGACAGAAATACCCATGGGTTTGTTAGGTTCTGATATGTCTATTTTGAATTCACCACCTAATACAAATCATGGTACCTCTAGTGGAGAGATAATCCTTATTATCCATTTAGAGCAACCAGGTCTTACTGCCCGAGAACTCGATGATTGGCTCCAAGGTATAGACACCCCAAGTGAAGGTGAAGATCCGGGAACAAGCAGAAGGACTGTTCAAAGCCCAGTGAGGAAAAGGACAACAGACATGGCCAAATTAAAAATAGAATTGAATCACTTGGTGCTTGGGAATCTTAGCCTGTATCGATTAGACTCATACCAAGATGATAAGCTTTTGTTCATGTGTAAGGACATTACCAAACGTGCTGGACAGGCTCATGAAAGTCAGTCGGAAAAGTACAGAATAGCGCAAGACCTTAGACGCATTAATTACATTGTTGTTCCTTGTTGTCCTGTGGTAATAAATCCAGCTGTGATTTTATTTCAAATTCCATGTGAAGCTGAGTGGTTCACTGTCATCGATTTGTGTCAACATTTCATTTCAAGATCGTTGCATGAGGACAGTCAATTCCTCTTTGCTTTTCAGTTTGGCAGCCTTGTTTTGGCATGGTGCTGAGTACTACAAGGGTATACCAAGAGTCCATCTATCTTCAACCAGATCCTCAAAAAGAATTTGGAGGCCCTGGTAATGCCCTATCACTCAGTCCTGGTCCAGCACATTGACGACCTACTAGTTGCTTCAATTACACAGGAGGCTTGCAGACAAGATACCATTGCTCTGTTGAATCACTTAGCTGACAATCGACATAGAGTTTTCCTGACCACGTTGCAGTACTGTTCTATTCCTCTTAGGGTATCCATAAACGGGCTTTCCAGTATCATGTCCTTATATAGGCACAATTCGCCCTGCCCTTATATAGGCATAAAATCCCAGCCCTTATTTAGGCATTAAACCATGCACTCCAAATACAGGCATGGTCTCTGACACCCGTCCACCCTAACGTCACAACGAGTTCATGAAGAACAGACCCTTAGGCTGCGGGAGTTTCCCTAGTCCAGGACTATTGATTTCTTCAAGGACTCATATATTATGCATGAACCATTATTCCTTAGGGGTTCATTCATGACGTCTTTCGCTGTCCAACTCACGTCAATGCTAACATTCTTAGGTGCTCTCAGGTATAAATATACCTTCCTAGCCCCTGTAAACCAGAGGAGACCTCGACTTCAGAGGAGCCCGTTTCCCAGCCTGACGCACTGAGAAGACGCTGCCATTCCCTGCACGCAGAGCTTCCAGCTTCCAGTGATCTGACTTCCCTTGCGGGGTGTTGGAGTTCGAGTCTGGCAAAGAGATTCCTACCTCTCTCATTCTTCAGGTATGGAGCTGACTAGAACCTAGAGGGACTCTTGGCATACTAGACTTAACATACTCTTAGTATACCATAGTAAGAATACTTCACCTACTTCTTCCCTCTTCCTACACCTAGGTCAGGTTAGGTACATTGGGGTAGAATTAGCTTAGCAACGCATCGTATGAGTACTCGCATTTTTAGTCTGTGTTATTTATGTAAATGCATATGTACTAAAAGATAATGCTATCGCAGTATTATTTATTTCTACTGCTCACCCTGTACATTATTTATCTCGCATACTGTCTTGTGATCGTAACAGCACATTTTACTTACACCAGAAACAAGACTGTTCAATAAATCCTTTATTGAAACGCCCGTCTATTTCTTTCTGTGTAACTTGGAGAAAACTAAGCATGCACGACTGAGCTGAGTGAAATAGTTATCTATTGTTTCCACGACTCTGGGACACGTTCTGATTCTAAAGGGAAACACAGTGGTCATGTTTTGCGGCTGCCAGAAACTACTCCCTTCTTGTTGTCAAGGAGTTTCTAGTGGCCTCTGAGCTAGCTGGCACAAGTAATTAAGTTTAATATACTCGATAGGGACATACTGACCTTAGTCCTATGTCAAACCTATAGGATATATTATTCCAATGCGCAGAGCCTATTAGGGAAATAGGAGCTACACTACAGTACTGTACGAGAGAAGTCCTGTACCTCGGACATCACATTGAGAAAGGAGCGATGAAGGTGATGAAGGTGTCACAAGAGAAAATCTCGTTGATTCTGAAAATGAATCCGTCAACTACCTAGAAAGAAGTCAGGATGTTCTTGGTAATGGTGGGCTACTGTCAACAGTGGATCCTCAAATTTTCCCTAGTGGCCAAGGCTTTACAGAGGCTGGCCCACAAGAATGTGTCAGATCCAGTACCATGGAATGACATCTGCATGCATGTGTTCTCAGAGCTGAGAGAAAGTTGTACCTCAGGACTGGGAATGCTTGGCTACAATAACTATTTCACTTTGTTTTGGAGTGAGAGGAAGGTCTGCACTCTCTCAGTGCTTACCCAGATGCACGAAAATGCCCGTAAACCAGTCACCAATTTTTCAGCTGCACTTGACCCAGTAGCTGCTGCTTTGCCTGGCTTTTTCAAAGCTGTGGCCTCAATAGGTGAGAGCACTGAGCAGTGTGAAAGTATTGTTATGGGTCAACTTCTGACAGTTTTTGTCCCCCGTTCTGTAGAGATATTGTTAACGTGTACCAGAACCAAGCATCTCACTAACAGCGGTTTGACCTAGTATGAGCAGGTCATACTTGCGGTGAAGAACATCACTCTCAAGAGATGTACCCCTTTAAATCCGGCACACTGACAAAATATTGATACCCAAAAAATCCCCATACAAAAATATTGTGACCAAAATATTGATGTAAAAAATATCTACATCCTATATTTATAATGCTAAATACAACAATATCGGGGGGAAAATATTGATGTCATAAATATACATATATTAAATAAATTAATACATATTAAATATATTAAAGAGTACAATTATTTTTAAAAAATTATTAGATTTAATATACATTTTAACAAATATAACAAATAAACTTAATTTTAAAAAGTTAAGCACACATATATTATAATATATATATATATATATATATATATATATATATATATATATATATATATATGTATATATATACATATATATAATATATATATATATATATATATATATATGCATATACTACAAAACAATTAAACTAATAATTTTAATGTATTTTAACATTTTTAAATTATATAAAAATGTAACAAATAAATATATGCATATACATATATCAATAACATAATATCTATTTAAAAAAAACATTCTATTATAATTTAAAATATTAAACTATTTACAAAAATGTAAACTTAAATTTCCCACTCCAGTTAGTGCAGCAGGAGGGAAAGTGTTGGATAGCGGAAAGGTAAAAATTACTATTACTACTCCAGTGAGTGCAACGGTGGGGAAAGTGTTGGCTAGCGGAGGGATACAATTTGCTATTCCCACTACAGTGAGTGCAACAGTAGGGAAAGTGTTGGATAGCAGAGGGATAAAATATAGTATTCCCACTCCAGTGAGAGCAACAGTAGGGAAAGTGTTGGGTAGAGGAGGGATAAAATGTACTATTCCCACTCCAGTGAGTGCAACAGTAGGGAAAGTGTTGGATATCAGAGGGGTAAAAATTACTATTCCCACTTCAGTCAGTACAACAGTAGGGAAAGTATTGGATAGCGGTGAGGTAAAGATTACTTTTCCCACTCCAGTGAGTGCAACAGCAGGGAAAGTGTTGGATAGCGGAGGGTAAAAATTACTATTCCCACTCCATTTCAGTGCAACAGTAGAGAAAGTGTTGGATAGCGGAGGGTAAAAATTACTATTTCTACTCCAGTGAGTGAAACAGTAGGGAAAGTGTTGGATAGCGGAGGGATAAAAATGACTATTCCCACTCCAGTCAGTGCATCAATAGGGAAAGTGTTGGATAGCGGAGGGACAAAATTTACTTTTCCCACTCCAGTCAGTGCATCAAAAGGGAAAGTGTTGGATTGCTGAGGGGTAAAATGTACTATTCTCACTCCAGTCAGGTCAAAATTAAAAACAAACAAAAAATCATCAACAAAATAAAAATATTTTTTTAAGTAAATAAAAATATAAATATATCTAAAAATTAAAATACAAATATATTTAATATTAAAAAATAAAAAAAACAAGTGATAATGTTAAATACAGATCACAAATATATTAAATAAAATAAAAAATAATTTTCAAACAAATATATAGTTTTATTTAGAAATTATTTATCAACAAAAACATTAATTAGTACATAAATTTAGTCTATTTGCTTCCTACCCTATAACACTGCATTAACAAAAACATTAATTATTATTTAAATTTAGTCTATTTACTTCCTACCCTATAACATTTCACTACACTACACAACACAACTCACAACCCACATCAAAAGAAAAAAAATGAATTTGCATAATTAACATAATTGATTATCAAATAAATAAATATTATTAATTAAAAAACAAATTAAAACAAATAAAATGTAATTAACTTCCCACCCATTGCACCTATAAGCCCCACTACCCACACCTAAAATTAAACTGTAAAAAAATTAATTACACAATTAAAAAACCTTTTCAATTAAATAAATAATAGTATTTAACTACTTATAAAGTAAGTAAAATTAATTTACTCCCCACCCTTCACCCCATGAACTCAAAACCCACACACAAAAACAAAATTAAACAATTACACTAATTAATTATCAATCAATGATTTAATATTAATTATCAACAAATCATTAATTAATTAAAAATATATTTACTTCCCACACTTTACCCCTAAAAACCCCACAACCCTCCCCTAAAGTTAATTACACAATTGCCATAATTAATTGTCAATGAATTCATTTATATAAATTAACAACTAATTATTAATTAATTAAAAAATAATTACTTCCCACCCTTTACCCCTATAAACCCCACAACCCGCACCTAAAATTTACGTAAAAAAATTAAAAACACAATTAACATTATAAAATCTCAGTTATATATATTCATTAATGTATTATAATTAAATTCCTTCCCACCCTATTCCCCTATAAACCCACAACCTGCTACGGAACTAAAAAACACAACATTTAATTAAAATAAATGTAAAAACTACTAATAATTTAACACATATATTAAAAAACATAAACAATACTTGCACAAAAAAACATCATATACATTTAAAATATATACTAAAATACGTAACACTAATTAAAAAATCGATATTTTAAACAACTATATCTTTGCAAATGAAATTAGTTACTTTTATATTTTTAAAATCGATATTGCTTACCTTAAAGTCGAAATTCTTGACCACGATATTCTTGCTGTCGATATTTCTGTGTCACGATATTTAAAACTCAATATTAGTTTAAGTCGACATTTCAAACTCAATATTTTGACTGAACACCTTTAAATCCTGCAACTCTCCTGACCATTCCTCGAAATGATGTTACTGAAGGTGAAGTTGAGCATGGCTATCTCAATGTCACTGAATTGTGTACCAAGCCAAGGCCTGACGTACAAGATGTGCCACTACCTGAATCAGATTAAGTAATGGTAGTTGATAGCTTTTGTTTCTGTGATCATGAAGGAAGCCTGAGAGCTGCCCACACAGTCTGTACTGTCTGAGTTGTGGTTGAAGCCTCCTTCCTTCAAGGAGTGATTGCTCTTACTAGAGCATGCTGTGTTTCAGACCAGCTGAAAGTGACCATTTTTGCTGATAGTCAGTATGGCTTTGGTGTCGTTCATGACTTTGGACTGTTGTGGTCGTGGATTTATCACCTCTTCACAGTCACCAATCCGCAATGGGGAAAGTGTGCCTAATATGTTGAAGGCACTAGAGCTACCTGCCCAGATCGTGGTTGTGAAGCGTTCTGAAAACCGCTGTGGGATTGATTACGTGACTGTGGGCAACAGGTATGCTGAGGAGGTTTTGCTATGTTCGCCCTAAGTTGGCAGGGTATGCCCAGACGTGGGTCCCTTGCTCACTTTGCCACTGGATTCAAGATAGCCTGGCTGATGACGGCTGTAAGCCAGAAACCGGTCCCAGGATGCTTGTTTCCGGTCCAGGGAAGACATGGCTTGGCAGTTCGGGCTGGACTGTTCCCATGAGGCACAGGGTCAGACTGATTTGCATATGGCCATGTCTGAACTGGGGTGGCGGAGTGAGCTAAAGAATGATGATGGATTAAACCCAGATCAGTTGACTGGGGGTGAGTGCTTGCAATGTTCAACACTCCGTCCATCATCCCCTTTGGTTTTGCTATGTTCGCCCTAAGTTGGCAGGGTATGCCCAGACGTGGGTCCCTTGCTCACTTTGCCACTGGATTCAAGATAGCCTGGCTGATGACGGCTGTAAGCCAGAAACCGGTCCCAGGATGCTTGTTTCGTGTCCAGGGAAGACATGGCTTGGCAGTTCGGGCTGGACTGTTCCCATGAGGCACAGGGTCAGACTGATTTGCATATGGCCATGTCTGAACTGGGGTGGCGGAGTGAGCTAAAGAATGATGATGGATTAAACCCAGATCAGTTGACTGGGGGTGAGTGCTTGCAATGTTCAACACTCCGTCCATCATCCCCTTTGGTTTTGCTATGTTCGCCCTAAGTTGGCAGGGTATGCCCAGACGTGGGTCCCTTGCTCACTTTGCCACTGGATTCAAGATAGCCTGGCTGATGACGGCTGTAAGCCAGAAACCGGTCCCAGGATGCTTGTTTCCGGTCCAGGGAAGACATGGCTTGGCAGTTCGGGCTGGACTGTTCCCATGAGGCACAGGGTCAGACTGATTTGCAAATGGCCATGTCTGAACTGGGAGTGGCGGAGTGAGCTAAAGAATGATGATGGATTAAACCCAGATCAGTTGACTGGGGGTGAGTGCTTGCAATGTTCAACACTCCGTCCATCATCCCCTTTGGTTTTGCTATGCTGAGGAGGCTGCCATATATGGTGCATTAAATGCTTGCACTATCAATTGTGAATATCACAATGAGGGAACAGATGAGACCAATTGTAATCTTTTGTTAACTACAGCTGACACATTGTAGGTGGTTAAGAAACTGCAGGAGGAAGTGTCAGAAGCAGAACAGCAAGGCTGGGTTAGAGCAGGTTGTCTCAAAAGAGATGAGGATGCCATATGGGTTTCCCGAGATGGGAGACCTATGTTGCAGGACAGTCTGTTATCTCCAATGGTAAGACACTATCATGGATTGGCTCATGTAGGCAAAGAAGCTATGGTGTGCTTGTTCAGGCAGACATGGTTTAAGTCCAGATTCAGACTGATGGCTGAAGGACTGTGTCACAGGTGTGTTGTGTGTCAGCAGATGAATGTAGGCAGAAGAGCAACAGTAACACTGAGTCATATAGGGAGATCAGGTGGTCCCTTTAACATGATGCAAATGCACTTGATCAAGACGTCTCTGTGCAATGGGCTGATATAAGTCTTAGTGATTGTGTGCATCTTTTTGCCTTGGGCTGAAGCCTACCCGACACAGGAGAAATGACAGTCTCACAGTGTCTAAGTTGTTATTGAGGGAGTTAATACCTCGTTTTGAGTTCCAGACTACTCTGGAGTCAGACCATGGACTTATTTTAATAATGAGGTCCTGAATATTTGTGAAGCATTGCAAGTGGAGCAGATTCTATATTGCAGTTACCGACCTGAGGCTTCAGGTATCATGAAACAGGTTAATGGGACGTTGAAATCCAGATTGGCTAAGGTGTGTGTTTCGACATCTTTGAAGTGGCCTGACACATTGCCTCTTGTGTTGATTAGTCTAAGCAGTACTCCTGATAGGAGGACAGGATTGTCTTCCCATGAGATAATCAAAGGCAGAGCCATGATACTGCCAGCTGTGCCTGCAAATGTGCTTGTGAACATTACAGATGACTTGATTCTTGACTGCTGCAAAGGATTGGCTGATGTGGTGCATTCTGTGTCTCATCAGTTTGGAGAGACTACAGCCCCGCCTCAACAGGAGCAGTGTCATGAACTCTGTCCCAGCGACTAAGTTATGGTGAAGAAGCATGTGTGCAAGTAATGCTTGGAACCTCAGTGGCGAGGACCTTATCAAGTCTTCTTGCTCACTACAACAACTGTGAAGTGTGGAGGTACCCCCAACTGAGTTCATATCGCACATACTTGCAGAGTCTCATATCACCTTGATGATATAACAGCAACTCTCCCTGAAGTGCCGGTGGTTACAGTGAGACAAAAAGGGAGCAGGTTAGTCAAGCTGTTAGTGACCACCAAGAAGATTGGGCAGCACTTGTTCGGCCTGAGGGGGGGTCCAAATAAGTCAACAATTGAAGTCAGAACCAGAGGGTCTCATCCTGAAGGGTTGACTGCACCAGATTCAGACCCTGGAGAAGGGCCTAGTGCAGCAGTAACACGAGTAGTGCCTGGAGACCTGTGGCCAAAAGGACAAGTGAGAATGGGACAGAGTTCATCTGTAGTGCTTGCACCACACACTATTCCAGAAGAGACTGAGGAGTGTGGCCAAAGTGACAGTGATGATGACGGGCTGGTGGTAAGGAGATCAATGAGAGCAAGGGCACCCTGTCAGAGGTACTACTCACCTGAATAGACATACCTTGCTGCTAATGACTGGGAGAGAGAATTTTGGACTTTTTGTTATAACAATTTGAATCCAACTAAGCCTACTTGAACTGAACCATGTGGCTGATCTGGGTTTTGAAATTGCATTGCCACTAAACAGAATGAGTCAATTTACCTTGGATGTGATCATTAGTGAGTTTGAAACTGCACATTTATTAGAGACATTTAAATAGACTTTGTAGGAAAGAAAGAAGAGTACCTAGGCCTGAGTCTGCTGAAGGAGCATAAAGTTGTCATTTAGAAGAACACAAAGTAGAGCTAAGGAAGTCTCACAAAGATATTTTGACAGGTGAGCCTGTTCTATGGAAAAGGAAACCTCCAATATTATTATTCAAATTATGACTTAGGGCCTGATTTAGATCTTGGCGGATGGGTTACTCCGTCAAAACAGTGATGGATATCTTGTCCGCCAAAATATAAATCCTATAGGATATAATGGGACTTATATTTTGGCAGACGTGATACCCTTCACAGTTGTGATGGAGTAACCCATCCACCAATATCAAAATCAGGCCCTTAGGGGCATATTCACAAGGACTTATCGCCGAGTTATCGGCACTTTAGCGCATCAAAAGAGGAGATAGATTTATCGCACCATTCCAAGCGGGTGCAAACTGCAGACATCGCCAGTATTCCCGCGATAACTGCTGCAAAATTTATCTTCAGGGGTGACACCACCAACTAACCCTAATGAGATGCAGAGTAGGCGTTCCCGTGCAAAAACACACGAAAACACCACTACACCACTTTCACAATGAACTGCCAGATCTGCGATGCGAACCAAAAACAGGCGATAAGCCGCGGTAGCAGCAGGTATTTAGCACCTGCCTCTTGCTGGTGTTAAGCAGGATGACTACCTGCTGTATGAAAGGGAGCCCAGCCAAGAGCCACATCTGAAGACCCACAGATGCCATGGAGCCAATGATCATGCAGCTCGGAAACCCATGAGGGCCACAACACCCACCGCCACCACCCCCAGGCCCGCCACCACCCCCAGGACCCGCTCCGCCCCCCCGGACCACCACAGAGGCAGCATAGACAAAGACAGCGGACCCACCTTAAACGCACCAGCTGCACAGACCTAACGCCAGAGGAGGTCATTTCCCACTACAGGCTCAAAAGGACAACCATCCTCCGCATCCTGACCCACATCGCCCACAGGCTGACTGTACCAACACAGCAGCCAACCAACATCCCTCCACAGACAAAGCTGCTGGCTGTGCTGCACATGTTGGCCTCTGGTACCTTCCAACCCACAACTGCCAGAGTCAGAGGAGTCTCACAGCCAGCCCTATCCAAGTTCATCACACCTGTCCTGGATGCCATCATCAGCCTGGTACCCCAGCACCTCCACTTCACCCACACTGCGCAGGAGCAGCTGGAGACCAAGCAAGGCTTCTACGCCAAAGCTGGATTCCCTCACGTGTTGGGGGCAATCGACTGCACACATGTACTCCTCGTGCCTCCTGCCGACACTGCACACAACTACCGCAACAGAAAGCACACGCATTCCATAAATGTGCAGGCAATAGTGGACCACCGGGGACTCCTCAATAATGTTGTGGCCAACTACCCAGGCAGTGTGCATGATTCATACATCTTCCGACAGTCCATCATCAACCAGCGCTTCCAGGAAGGCACCTATGGAAATGCATTGCTCGTTGGTAAGTACCAAATGAACACACCACACACCTCCACTCCACAGTCATGCAACACACGACACTGGCAATGGGCATGCAGCAAAACTACATGCAACATGCCACACAATATGCCAACCAACCAGACACGACAACACGACTCCATTGGGAACCTGGGCTTGCCATGCACACAACCCAGCCACGGCATGGCACCACAGCCACACAATAGCAGAATGTGAGGAGAGGCTTGGAGCAGGCATGTGCGAGAGCGGCAAGTGACTAATGAATGAGAACCTACCCAATGCCAAGTGTGGTGTGGATGTGCCGGACAGACTTCAGTGTGCAAACCACGGAAATGGCCATGTGGACATTAACTGCTGGTGCATGGAGTGTAGTGGCCAGTGGACGCTACCATGTCACCACAGGCTGTGGGGCAGAATGCGGAAATGTTGCTTGTTACGTCCCCCCCTGTAGGCGCGGGCGGAGTGGGTTGGCCCTGCGTACGCCAGGCCTGCGTAGGGGTGTGAATAAAAACTCCGTCGCACTGGGCGTGGTTCTCTTTCGGAATAGCAAACGTGTCTGCCAGGGTGGCGCCTCTCAGCCCGCCATGAGGTGGATGCTGTGCGCGGCGGGCCTGCGACCCTGTGCTCCTGCTGCACCCCAGGCCGCTGGTCCCCAGACCTGTCTTGCCTGCCCCAGCGCACCAAGGAGGCTCTGCTCACCTGCCGACACTGGCGTGTGTCAAAGAGGGCCCACCACGTGCCGGTGCAAGCTCCAAGCCCCAGTCCCACGACCTTTGCAGCCTCCGCAGACCATCGCTGGCCTCCACGACGCTGGCCCACAGTACTCCTTTTTCGATTACATACCCCACTGGCGTACTCTTTGGCCCAGTTATTGGCACTTGTTGTACTGAGTCGTGAGATTTGAATGGCAGTGACCAGAAGTCTGTGGCAGCGTCCACATCACTATACTCCCTCCGATCAGTGAAGCCAAAGTCTGCATCGCAAGCACACGACACGTGGTGCCACTAACCCTGTTCAACGCAAGCCGGCGACACGTGGTGCCACTAACCCTGTTCAACGCAAGCCGGCGACACGTGGTGCCACTAACCCTGTTCAACACAAGCCTGCAACACTTGGATGAGGGCTCAGGCCTACACTGCGGTCCAGTAGGTCCCACATCTGGAACTGTGTCCTGAGTTAAGAATGGCAGTGACCACATCTTAATTGCCGCGTATATATCACTGAACTCCCTTCGATCAGTGTCCCAAACTCTGCTTCGCAAGCACGCGACACGTGTCTGTGGGCCCGTGCTGACCGCTGCCCCCGGCCTACACTGCGGTCCAGTAGGTCCCACATCCAGCACTTAGTCGTGATTCATGAATGGCAGAGTCCATACCAGTGAACGCATGGAGAGGAGTAAGAGGAAGATGCGGTTCAGTCCAGATGAAAGCCGGATCCTCGTCACGGAGCTGACCGAACACTAGCAACAACTGACCTGGTGCCACTAACCCTGTTCACCGCAAGTCCGCGTCCCGTGGTGCCACCGAACCTGAACTACGCAGGCCAGTGGGACCATCCAACATAAGCCGGCGACATTTGGATGAGGGCCCCTGCTGACCGCTGCCTCAGGCCTACACTGCAGTCCAGTAGGACCCACATGTGGAACTGTGTCTTGGGTAACTTATGGAGGAGTTCACACCATTGGACACGCCTCATCGCAGGCAGCATCCCCTATCAGCACCGGTGCCACTAACTCTGTGCGCAATGAGTCATGGGTACTCTCTGGTTGAACTTTGGTGGCGTCTGAGTCCATGGCCTGGGGGTTGTCTGCATCATCATCTGGCTGGGATGGACTTGGTGTTCGACATTTGTCTGTTCCATTCATCTCCACCATAGTGACTGTTTCTGCGCGGTTCTGCCCTCTGCATCATGCCCTGGGGGTACACCTTCCACTGTCCACCGAGACACTCTGCGACAACCCCCTTTGACATCTACGAGAACCTGCTCTGCTCTCGTGACCCTGCCCCAGTGCACCGCAAGTCAGCGGCCCGTGGCGGTAGGCCCGTGCAGGATGCTGTGCATCCAGGGCCACTAAATCTGTGCAGCTCAAGTCATGGAGCCTTTATGGTTGAATGGTTGTGTCCTTTACGATGTACACTGTTGTCGTTTTTTGACTGCACCAGGCACTCCATGACGGCTGGTGTACACACACCCCACACACATCCAACACAGGTGTCACTCGACATGTGAGCCTGCTAATAAAAGAGGCCGGGCGCACGTGCCCGTAGCCATTCACACCATCTAAGCAAGTGTGTCCGTGTGGTCATTATGTCAGCATGATGGGCCCGAGCCCTGCAACATCACAGTGTGCTGTCTTCAGCGGGCGATACCATGTCACCTCAGCAGTGGCTAAGACCTTGGACATGTAGCTTCGTCCGCTCCCCCTGCATGCACAAGCGGCGTGTGCTGGTCCGGCGTACGTCTGGTCAGCGCTGGGGTATGCTGATTCGGAAGGGGGATCAGGGCGTGGCTCTGGTCTGGCTTTGAGCAGGAAGTGCAGTAAGCGTGTCTCTGTGTTGGAGTGTTGTCGCCACCAGGGCCACAGTAGTCGATGTTGCAATGTAGCATGCACCCGGAGTGCGGGCCCGCACGTATGGGGAAATGTAGGAGCGCAAGACCGCTCAGGGTCTTGGCTCATACATGCCAAGTGTTGTGTGTATCAGTCCTGCGGCTGCATGAGTCAGATGCCTAGCATCAATCGCAGCGCAATCACAGCCAGCCATGGACTGTACACCTGTGTCCGCCCTGTCCAGACCATTGGCCTACACTCACGTGGCCACGCACCCTCAACGGCCAGCATCACGGTGTTGTTGGCATGCCGCTGGACATGCGCAGACAGGCATGACAATGGTGTGCTGTGGGAGTGCACGTGATGCAACCGCGCAGTGCACACAAGTGTGAGGGCTCATGGGAGGGAGGAGCAGCTGTGAGGCAATATAACACACAGTGAGGCCGCTCATGTGCCACGTGCTCGGCATATCATCCATGATTCCCTGGGTCGCAGACAACCCACCCCACCCATGACAGGCCTCTGCACATCTCCTGTATGCAAACAGATGGTAAACTGACTGTAGGGATGAAAGGTCCTTTGTCTGGACTATCAGGCAGAAGCACATCTGCAGCTCCGAGCTGGGACTTGCATGTGGCCAGCACCCCCTGACAGATACAATAGCATTTGCTGATGACTCCCACACTACGCACTGCCCGACGTGAGACCAACGTGTACACATCCCACACACAGAAGTCCTTGGTCATAGTTAGCGGGCGTGAAATGGCCTTCACACGTACTCCCACCCCATCCCAGGCCTGCACCCGTTGCACACAGACACTGCTCATTGATCCGAGCTGTGGCATTTCATCCACAGGACTGGCGCAGGTCAGCACAGTGCCGCTTCAGACAGAGCCACTGACGCAATGGCAGACCATCCCGGACACATGCACAACCCCAGTCATGTGGACCGGTACCGTGCACGTCTGCTGCATGTACTGGGGTCACTGCCATTGGCAGTGCTGCGGATCAGTTACCCGCTCAGCTTCTGCCTTGCCAACGTCACCTGCATTCAGCCTGTGTTGCAATGTCGCTCGTGCATATTTGAGTGGACCATGGATGTCTGCCTCTCCAACGTAACGGTAGCTGAACTTTATTTCGACGTGTGTGTGCGTCCCCTGTTGGCCCATGACTAGGAGTGTCACCGTGATGCCCGTTTATGGCATGCCTGGATGATTGGCATGCATGCTGGCAACTGGACCTGGGAGATTGCACGACTCGTCGTGTGCGGTGACCACATTGAGCCGCTCCCCTATTGGGCTTTAGTGCCAAATGGGGCCAGGGGTTGGAGTCAGCACATCTGTCCTGGACAGCTGATGGGTTACGTTGCTGACATGTTAGATCTAGTCGACAACGAGCTCTCATTGGAAATGTTGGCCTACGCTGCTGCACTCGCGTTCATGGACAAGTGACAACGTACCTGCAGCCAGTAGCGGTCAGTGGTAGGAGTGCCGGCCGGGCGGTGACGTGGGGCGGGGGAGGGGCAGGGTGGGGGGTAGTAAACCACGGATTACGGCCGAATACAGGTAAGTAAACATTTAAATAAATAAAACGAATTTCGTTGCGCGCACTGCATCGCATTTCATTTGGCGATGCAGCGCTCACAACGAAATTCGTTTTATTTATTTAAATGTTTACTTACCTGTAATCGGCTCTAATCCTTGGTTTACTACCCCCCACCCCGCCCCTCCCCCGCCCCACATCACCGCCCAGCCGGCACTCCTACCACCGACCGCTACTGCCTGCAGCCACAACTGAATGTGACCCATTGCACGTGTCCCGACACCTGGTTGCATGTTGGGTATCTGGTCATATGTCCCAAGACGACAGTGGACATGGCTGCATTGGCCTGGACTCCGGATCCATGCGTGGACAACCAACGCGGGTTGGCACTCACTTGTGTGGGTGATGGACTCTCCCGGGGTGGACATGGGCACTTTCCAACGTTCCTCATTCAGACATGCTGCTGCATTGGTCTGCATGTCGTGGCACTTCTCTTGGCCGTACTGACACGCAATTGTTGATAAAGTTTCCGCACCTTCACTTGTCTCCAACTGTGATGAGTGTTGATTTGTATGCCAATGTGTGTGTCACGGCCTATCTGGGTCCCTGCCATACATGCATTGCTACCCCATCAGGGCTGTGGGTTTGTACTTGTACATTATCATGTCCCTGTTTCGGGCTTTGCCAGATGCGTATGGCCATTTACCGGCCACAAGCGGGTGCACTTGTCTCCTGTGTTTGGTTGTGAAAATGTTGCTGTTTGTACCACATTGTGTTCGAAGTTGGGGTGCTCTGCTTCCTATGTGTGTGTGCTGCATTGTGTGTGAGTTGGCCCTTCAGCTCTGATTTGGCTCACCCTTCTCCCTTTCAGGCAGTGTGGTTTTCACTTCTGTGCTTGTTCAGTGGTGTGATATTGCCGACTTGTGTGACTTGTGCTCTTGGTTGGTGTTGTTACTCTTGGGCATGGTTTGTCTGCAGTTGTGCTGTGCTTAATTGTGCATGTGTGCCATTGTGCCCATCTCCCCCCGTCCCCCCAGTCCCTGGTTGTTCCTCTCCCTGTTGCTGTTGTGTCTGTTGATTTTGGGCAGTTTCCGGTCCCCGACTCCTGCCACCATCTCCAGACTGATGTGGTGGACACCATTTCCTCCATGTCATCCAGCTCCTGGTGTGGCGCTGGACTCCCACCTCCGTTGTGCTTTGCTGCCTTCTGGTTGTTGGCGTGTTTCTGCTTGTATTTGCGTTTTGCATCACTGCAGCTGTTCTGGTTGTCTTCCATTGTCCTCCTCCGCACTCCGGCTGCATTCACCTTGTCCACGATGGACTGTCATGTACAATGTTTTGTTGCCAATGGTGCTTGTGGGGTTGTGTACTAGCTCCGACTGCCTCCATTGTGCTTCGCTGTTGTTTTCTGTTTGGTTTGTCTTTCTTTTTCCTGCTTTTGTTGTGCTTATTCCCGCCTGCCGTGTGTGTATCGCGGGCCTGGCGCTGCTTATCGCTGCTTTCCTCATCGCGAATGGGCTCATCGCACGTTTTTTTGCGTTAGGGTTTGTGTTTTTATCTCCGTCGCGGAGGTTGTATCGCGGACATTGGCCGCGTTTTCCGCAAACTATCGCATGGTACCACTGTGTTGTGAATTCCACGTTAACACGGGGTTATTTTCCCGCGATAGACTGCAATGTGTAAAGTTGCGTTAAGCTTTTTTGGAGATGTTTAGCGCACGTTCTTGTGAATATACCCCCTAGTCTTTTCAGAAATTCCTTTATTGAAATATTTGAATCTTCAACCTGATGCTAGAACATTAGACATAGTTTGACATTTCTTTAAACCCAACATGTATATTGACAGATGTTGAGAAGAAATTCATATATTCAGTAGAAGACAGGAAAAGAAATGGGATGGCTAGAGCAGCAAATCATGCAACTGCACCAACATGAGCCAAAGAAAAGCTTGAGCATAACGTAGTTGGGAACATAGCCACATTAGCATTAAATTTGGCAACATCATGGGAAATTGTTTGTATATACTAGAAAATCTAATTTAGATACTTACTTTGTTGACAGGAGTGAATGTGATCACACTTTTGAAACCTATGGAAATTGGGGACTGTATTTAGATGGAGAAGATACTGCTATTGCTGCAGTTTACTACATCTGTGGGAAGAATGTTTATTACAGATTACCCAGGAGATGGTATGGAACATGTTATATGGGAACAGTTTTTCGAAAAATCTACCATGTGGGATATCTTGATGAGCCAACAGGGGAAGAGCATGTGAGAACCAAAGGGATGCGAGTGAAATTTGGGAGACATCTTTGGTGCCACAATTCCATCTGAAGGAGTGACCCTAAATTTGCGTAAGATTAGGAAGCTTTCCTCTATGGTCGATAAGTCGTCTGCTAATACAGCTGGAACATTTTTTGTTGTAGATACTGAGATGGGAGCTATTAGATCTATGATTTTCCAGAACAGACGTGCTTTCAATGACCTTCTTGCAAAGGAGGGCAGAGTCTGAGGATGTTAACGATTTAGCAATGGTGCACTTACATTCCTGATAAGAGCAAGTATTTGAAGAAATATGTTAAGAACATTACTGACCTGAAGAAAGATTTAAAAGAGTTAAAAGCAACGGGTGCATGAGACACAATGTGGAAAGGATTTACTGCTGAAGCAGATGGTTTAGAAATCTAGGGAGTGGAATTGTTAGAAGTATTGTTAGAATAGAACTGAAAATGACCATATTATTCGCATTATACTCAAAGTGATGTTAGCATTGATATAACTAATGCATTAATACGTATATTGTGTGAAATCTGTAATCAGTGGATGCCGGCATTATATTCGTCCGATTGACATGTGCACTGCCATTTTGTCTTGTTAGACGCCATTTTATAAACAGAACTAAACTGTTATGTTTGTTCTTTCTGAGAAATAGCCCTTGGTAAGTTTCGTTTCTTCAATGCTAAGATTTTGCTCGTTAGTACATTCTTCTACTGTTACATCAAGGCCTTCTCCCACCTGTCTGGTGGAGAGGATAAGCTAGACGACCTTGGGCAGTAGATAGCGTGTGCCAGGCTGTGGAACTGAAACTCATACACTCTACCCCCTTTGTATTACGACAGCTACCAGTACTTTTCCATAATAGGCGGGTCTTAGTGGGCTCTGCAACCTACATAATGTAACTTTATGCTTGTTCAAGTCAGTCCTTCGTCAGCCAGTAGTAGAGGCTGGTTAGGCTGGACTCCACTGCAGTGTAAATTCCGAATAAACTAGCTTGTTGGCATTCTCTACTGCGTCATCAACTCTTCATTGCATGGAAGGCTAGCGGAGGTCTAGAGTGACCCAAGTGACCCTAAACGGGTCACTTCCTTCAGTATCTTGAGACTCTTGGTGATAATTAATCTTTGTGGATTGTTCCTGTTTGTAATCTATAAGGGATACAAACTTGCACAGGGAAGAGAGGAGTAAAGGGAAAGAGAGCAGACATAGTACTAGAGATACAGATGAAGCAAATACTATGATGAGATTAAGTTTTTGGAAGAATCCAGACAACAGATGATGAAAACCACTAGATTATAATTGGTCCATGTGATAAGAGAATTATATCTTGATGCAATGACTTGATTCACCATCTGCCGGGGGACTGGAGCAGCGTAATTTTAGCTCCACCCTTACAGACACAAATACGCAATATATACATGAATTAGCACCATATACTCAATGTGTTCTATTGGTAATAATGTAAAGTGCTGAAGTGCAATCACTGTAGAACTAGAGATTTATATACTGTGTGGCTCATTTATATGAATTTTACATAGGGCAATGCAGCAAGTCATCTTGCTGCAATGACCTACATCAAAAGGAAAGGGCAGGGATGCACCGTATTTATGCAATACAGTGCATTCCTGTACTTTCTCCCTGTGCTAGTATTGTTTCAGCAGCCTAGCACCAAGGTAGACACCCTTGAACCATGGTGCATGGTGCCTCCGTTGTACGCAGGATTATTTTTGCACAGAAAGGGACACCTTCCTGTACAAAAACTATCCTATGAGGTGTTTTCCTCTTTCAATGTGTGCTGCAGAATGCAGCACACATAAAAGGTAAAAAAGAGGAGAAATAAACATATTTCTCCTCATTATGCCTCACCTGGGGAGACGTACAGATGTAGTGCTTCCCCAGGTTTACATGATTGTGTAAATCTGGGTCAGCATCAAAATCCATGGGTGTTGCATGGGAAACCCCACTGCAACACCAATCCAGCTCCTGGTGTGGCGCTGGACTCCCACCTCCGTTGTGCTTTGCTGCCTTCTGGTTGTTGGCGTGTTTCTGCTTGTATTTGCGTTTTGCATCACTGCAGCTGGTCTGGTTGTCTTCCATTGTCCTCCTCCGCACTCCGGCTGCATTCACCTTGTCCACGATGGACTGTCATGTACAATGTTTTGTTGCCAATGGTGCTTGTGGGGTTGTGTACTAGCTCTGACTGCCTCCATTGTGCTTCGCTGTTGTTTTCTGTTTGGTTTGTCTTTCTTTTTCCTGCTTTTGTTGTGCTTATTCCCGCCTGCCGTGTGTGTATCGCGGGCCTGGCGCTGCTTATCGCTGCTTTCCTCATCGCGAATGGGCTCATCGCACGTTTTTTTGCGTTAGGGTTTGTGTTTTTATCTCCGTCGCGGAGGTTGTATCGCGGACATTGGCCGCGTTTTCCGCAAACTATCGCATGGTTCCACTGTGTTGTGAATTCCATGTTAACACGGGGTTATTTTCCCGCGATAGACTGCGATGTGTAAAGTTGCGTTAAGCTTTTTGGAGATGTTTAGCGCACGTTCTTGTGAATATACCCCCTAGTCTTTTCAGAAATTCCTTTATTGAAATATTTGAATCTTCAACCTGATGCTAGAACATTAGACATAGTTTGACATTTCTTTAAACCCAACATGTATATTGACAGATGTTGAGAAGAAATTCATATATTCAGTAGAAGACAGGAAAAGAAATGGGATGGCTAGAGCAGCAAATCATGCAACTGCACCAACATGAGCCAAAGAAAAGCTTGAGCATAACGTAGTTGGGAACATAGCCACATTAGCATTAAATTTGGCAACATCATGGGAAATTGTTTGTATATACTAGAAAATCTAATTTAGATACTTACTTTGTTGACAGGAGTGAATGTGATCACACTTTTGAAACCTATGGAAATTGGGGACTGTATTTAGATGGAGAAGATACTGCTATTGCTGCAGTTTACTACATCTGTGGGAAGAATGTTTATTACAGATTACCCAGGAGATGGTATGGAACATGTTATATGGGAACAGTTTTTCGAAAAATCTACCATGTGGGATATCTTGATGAGCCAACAGGGGAAGAGCATGTGAGAACCAAAAGGGATGCGAGTGAAATTTGGGGAGACATCTTTGGTGCCACAATTCCATCTGAAGGAGTGATCCTAAATTTGCGTAAGATTAGGAAGCTTTCCTCTATGGTCGATAAGTCGTCTGCTAATACAGCTGGAACATTTTTTGTTGTAGATACTGAGATGGGAGCTATTAGATCTATGATTTTCCAGAACAGACGTGCTTTAGATGACCTTCTTGCAAAGGAGGGCAGAGTCTGAGGATGTTAACGATTTAGCAATGGTGCACTTACATTCCTGATAAGAGCAAGTATTTGAAGAAATATGTTAAGAACATTACTGACCTGAAGAAAGATTTAAAAGAGTTAAAAGCAACGGGTGCATGAGACACAATGTGGAAAGGATTTACTGCTGTAGGCAGATGGTTTAGAAATCTAGGGAGTGGAATTGTTAGAAGTATTGTTAGAATAGAACTGAAAATGACCATATTATTCGCATTATACTCAAAGTGATGTTAGCATTGATATAACTAATGCATTAATACGTATATTGTGTGAAATCTGTAATCAGTGGATGCCGGCATTATATTTGTCCGATTGACATGTGCACTGCCATTTTGTCTTGTTAGACGCCATTTTATAAACAGAACTAAACTGTTATGTTTGTTCTTTCTGAGAAATAGCCCTTGGTAAGTTTCGTTTCTTCAATGCTAAGATTTTGCTCGTTAGTACATTCTTCTACTGTTACATCAAGGCCTTCTCCCACCTGTCTGGTGGAGAGGATAAGCTAGACGACCTTGGGCAGTAGATAGCGTGTGCCAGGCTGTGGAACTGAAACTCATACACTGTACCCCCATTGTATTACGACAGCTACCAGTACTTTTCCATAATAGGCGGGTCTTAGTGGGCTCTGCAACCTACATAATGTAACTTTATGCTTGTTCAAGTCAGTCCTTCGTCAGCCAGTAGTAGAGGCTGGTTAGGCTGGACTCCACTGCAGTGTAAATTCTGAATAAACTAGCTTGTTGGCATTCTCTACTGCGTCATCAACTCTTCATTGCATGGAAGGCTAGCGGAGGTCTAGAGTGACCCAAGTGACCCTAAACGGGTCACTTCCTTCAGTATCTTGAGACTCTTGGTGATAATTAATCTTTGTGGATTGTTCCTGTTTGTAATCTATAAGGGATACAAACTTGCACAGGGAAGAGAGGAGTAAAGGGAAAGAGAGCAGACATAGTACTAGAGATACAGATGAAGCAAATACTATGATGAGATTAAGTTTTTGGAAGAATCCAGACAACAGATGATGAAAACCACTAGATTATAATTGGTCCATGTGATAAGAGAATTATATCTTGATGCAATGACTTGATTCACCATCTGCCGGGGGACTGGAGCAGCGTAATTTTAGCTCCACCCTTACAGACACAAATACGCAATATATACATGAATTAGCACCATATACTCAATGTGTTCTATTGGTAATAATGTAAAGTGCTGAAGTGCAATCACTGTAGAACTAGAGATTTATATACTGTGTGGCTCATTTATATGAATTTTACATAGGGCAATGCAGCAAGTCATCTTGCTGCAATGACCTACATCAAAAGGGCAGGGATGCACCGTATTTATGCAATACAGTGCATTCCTGTACTTTCTCCCTGTGCTAGTATTGTTTCAGCAGCCTAGCACCAAGGTAGACACCCTTGAACCATGGTGCATGGTGCCTCCGTTGTACGCAGGATTATTTTTGCACAGAAAGGGACACCTTCCTGTACAAAAACTATCCTATGAGGTGTTTTCCTCTTTCAATGTGTGCTGCAGAATGCAGCACACATAAAAGTAAAAGAGGAGAAATAAACATATTTCTCCTCATTATGCCTCACCTGGGGAGACGTACAGATGTAGTGCTTCCCCAGGTTTACATGATTGTGTAAATCTGGGTCAGCATCAAAATCCATGGGTGTTGCATGGGAAACCCCACTGCAACACCAATAGAATGCCTCACAAGCACAGAATAAGGCAACACAGAGATTTGAGGTGCGTCGAATGAATATATGATGTTATCCCGCATGTCAACACCGCGCATACCATCACAACGCATTTGTAACAACGCAAGTGCTGTTACAGCATGTTTCTATCACAACGCATACTTTTACATCGCATATGCCTTTACCACGCATGCCATTATAACGCAAAAGAATGCGTGGTAAAGGCATATACTTTGTAAAAGTGGTTAAGCCCACGCTCTAGAGTTCAGGTTAATGGGGTGAGCTGGGCGTTTTTTTAAGCTGGGGCGAGGAACACGGCAGGGGTGCTCCTTGTCCCCACTGCTGTTCGCTCTGAGTATCGAGCCGCTGGCGGCCAGACTTAGGGCGAATCCAGACATTCAAGGGATTAGATTCGGGGGAGACGAACACAAGGTGTCATTATTTGCCGATGACATTCTGTTAACTCTCTCGGCTCCTAGAATGTCCCTCCAAGCACTACAACCTGAACTAAAAGCATTTGAGGGAGTGGCAGGCTTCTGGGTCAATTCCTCTAAATCCTCGATACTTAATCTAACACTATCAGAGGGGGAGAGGCTACTAATACAGGAGGATTCTCCATTTGCATGGGCTAAGCACAGTTTAACTTACTTGGGGATTCAAATCACCGCATGTATAGCAGGACTGTTCCGGGCGAACTTCCCTCCCTTACTTAGACAGATAAAACAGGAACTACAGCGGTGGAAACCCCTGTTTCTCTCGTGGCTGGATAGGATTCATGCAGTCAAAATGTCCCTTCTCCCTAAACTACTCTACCTGTTCCAAGCACTCCCAATAGAATTAGATAAGGACTATCTAAAAGGAATACGGTCTATGATACTCCGCTACATCTGGCAGGATGGTAGGGCGCAGCTTCCCTTCCATGTATTAAGGAGACCAAGAGCAGAGGGAGGGGTGGCTCTCCCTGACAATGAGCTCTACTATAAGGCAGCACAGCTAAGGGTCTTCACAGAATGGTCCATGCGGGAATCGGACAAGCACTGGCTCCATATGGACCGGGCCATAGTGGGTAGGACAATTTGGGATGTTCTGTGGAAATCCAAAATGGACAGACCGGCTAATGCTTACCTAACCCCCTCTACCAGGACTACGCTTAAGACTTGGGACGAGGTGAATAGGAGCAGGGGCTGGACCTCTTTTCCATCTCCTTATACCCCTATACACTTCAACCCACACTTCCCCCCAGCGCTCAAGGAAGGGCCATTTGACGCATGGCGAGAAGGAGGGTGCAAAGTGATCTCCGATCTATTCCTCAATTATGATATTCTCTCTTTTGAAAACTGTCAACGGGATTTTGGGGTACCATCCTCAGAGCACTTTCACTACCTGCAACTTAAACATTGGGCACTACACCCACAGTTTAGAGATGCGGCAACTAGAGACCTTACCCCAATAGAAAACCTAGTGCGGAAAGCTAGCTCGACCAAGGGCACGATCTCCTTTTTGTATAAGCTACTGACTTCCACTACGACCGCACCACAGCCTCGATACAAAGCTACATGGGAACAGACCCTGGGACGGGAGGTTACTGAAGGGGACTGGAAACACCTATGGTCAGACATAGCTAAATTTAACCACTCGCTTGACTTGCGAGAGGCACATTACAAGATTTTATTCGACTGGTACTTAGTGCCTGCCAAACTTAAGCAGATCTTCCCCCTCACCTCAGATCTCTGCTGGAGAGGGTGCGGGGTCCTCGAGGATTTCCGCCACATTTGGTGGGACTGCCCAACAATTCAACCATTCTGGGAAGAAATCCTGGCCCAGTTGAAAGATATACTGGGATACCCTGTTCCGACCTCCATGGAGATGATCCTCCTGGGACTTAGAGATTCCAAACTAGAACATCAAACTAAGGCAGATAAGGCAATTATGTGGGCCTGTTTCGGAGTGGCTAAAAAGACAATAGCGGCTAATTGGAAGAAAAAGATGCACCCATACTGGCGCAATGGCATTCTCGCTTATGGAAAATACTTACGATGGAGCGCCTGGTGGACATCTTCCGAGACGAATATAAGAACTTTGAATATAAGTGGGGGCTGCTGGTGGCGTATCTCACAGAGGGGCTCCCTTTAGCTGTCTGTCCACCTACACTGAGAGGGCTACACCTGTTCCAATTTTAGAGTCAACAATAGGGTTTGCGCAGATGGCTTCTAATGGATAACGGCCTGCAACCAAAGAGACATCGCACAGACATAATGCACTCCAACGGTCAGTTTTACGCAGTAACACGGGCGGGAGGGGTCTGCTTCTCCACCACTGGGAGGGGGGGAGGGCTTGGGAGTTGGGGTCATTAGTTATTTCTGTTGTTTCTGGGTAAATGCCACGGCATTAAGGACTACTGCTGAGCAGCACTAGTTGTCCCTTCCTAAATGGTACGGTACTGTGACAAAATTAGGTGTGAATTGCTTTCGGAATGTGGAGATGGCTATTAGCCCAGATTGTTTGGAATTGTATTTTATACCTAAATGCTAATAAACAGAAATTTGACAAAAAAGTGTTTAAAGTAAGTGTGTATAAATATATGAATATATATATATATATATATATATATATATATATATATATATATATATATATATTACCTACTGGCGGTCGCCAGTAAGTAGTTCTAGTTAGGACCTAGTTTCCATAGGAAAAGTGTTTTTTGATTTGCCAATATCTTTGGCGCCGTTTGACAAATCTTCGTGAAATTTTCCAAAAAATAGGGTTGGACCACTCAGTTTGTGTGTTGAAAATTTCGGGGTGATTTGTCAAGTGGGGGCCGAGAAAAAAGGGGGGTCCCAAAGCGCATTTTCTACGTGTTATTTTCCATAGGAACTTTATTACAGGCTACAGCCTGACCTGCTGAACGGAATTACACCAAATTTGGCAAAAAAGTAGGTCTTGGTTTAGAGTGCACCCTTTTTTTTAAATGGTGTAAATCCGTTCAGTAGTTCCTGAGAAATTTTAAAAAGAAAAATATTGATATCTGAGCACCAAGGAGGAGTCGCGAACCCTCCCGAGCACGAGCTCAATTTTGATTGGCTGCCAACACTCCAAACCAGGAAGTGTTGGCAGCCATCTTGTGACTCGGTAACTGAGTCACAAGAAAAAGGGTCAAACAAAGATAAAAAACATGAAAAGGGGGCAGGGTACAAATACCCTGACCCCCTAGGCCTGCTCAGGGGGTCCCACAAGGACCCCCAGGGCCATAAAAAGCATTTTTTTTTTTTAAAACAATCGGTCAAATTCGCGCTGGGGTCGCGAATTCGGCCGCGAAAATAAAAAAAAACAAAGCGCGGACTCCCGCGCTTCGTTGTATTTAAGCCCCTGAATGGGCCAGGTCCCATGGGCATGCCTAATTATGTGGCGGGGGCCTGCAGGGGCCCCCGCAGCCCCGGGGACCACCACCTCCCGGGGCTTTATTTATGATGTGCGGGGGCACGTGGCCCCCGCAGCCCCGGGGACCGCCACCTCCCCAGGGCATTATGAAAAAAGTGTGGGGGGGCCGGGGATCACCACCTCCCCGGGGCTTTTTTTATAGATAGGGTGGGGGGGCCTCACAGGCCCCCCCAAGCCCCAGGGACCACCACCTCCCTGGGGCTCTGTTTTTAAAAAAATAAATAAATGTGTGGGGGGGCTCGAGCCCTTCCACACACCCCGGGAACCACCACCTCCCCGGGGCACTAAATATTGAAATTGGGGCATCCGATACAGACCCCCAAGCCCCGGGGACCACCACCTCCCTGGGGCTTTGAAAATGAAGGGAGGGGGTCCACGCGGCCCCCCTCCTGGAGCCCTTGATGGCTCTGGGGACTGCCACCCCCCAGGGCCGGCTCCTGCAATGTCCCGGGGTGCCCACCCCCGGGACATTGCTGTTTGCTATGGCATAGCAAACTCTGCTTTGCCTCATTGAAGCGAGAGCAGGAGACCTGCTCTTGCTTCAATGTAGCACAGCAGAATTGCTTTTGAGCAAGGGGAGCTGCATGTCAGCAGCTCCCCTTGCTCAAAAGCAATGCCGGCTCCCGCAGGAGGCGGGGGAGCCGGCGGGACCGTAGGGGCATTGGGGCTCCCCCCACGGTCCCAATCACAGAGGCCAGGCCCCAGGGAATGGGGTCCCCGGGGCCAAAAGTGGCCCCTCCCCTCTAATAAAAAAAAACTTTAAAAAATGAAAAGGCCGGTCCCGGGGGATGGGGTCCCCGGGGCCATAATTGGCCTGAGGAGGGGGGCCACGGGGCCCCCCTTCACATAAATAAATAAAACATTTTTTAAAAAGTCTGGCCATGCCCCGCGGGATGGGGTCCCCGGGGCCGAAATTGACCTTGGGAGGGGAGCCACGTGGCCCCTTCCCACTTTTTAAAAAGAAAATTTAATAAATAGGGGTCAGGCCCTGGGGGATGGGGTCCCCAGTGCCCAAAAAATGTAAAAGAAGGGAGCCACACAGCCCCCTTGTAAAAATAAATAAAAAACAACATCTCGCCAGAGGCCACGCCCCCTTTCTCCACCACTCTGCAAACGCGCCCCCTGGCGCGTTGTTAGATGGGGAATTAATTCCCCTTGAATACTGAGGGTCCCTATGTGCCAACTAGCCCACCAGGTACCTCCAATATACGCCACAGAGCTGCGTTGCAGAGAGGTGGTCCGAGGCCACGCCCCTTTTTACACCACTCTGCAAATGCACTTCTTGGCACACTGTTGGTGGGGCGATGAGGTCCTCTTGTGTCCTGAGGACCTCAGGACACAAGTGGACTTCATCCCCCCGAGCAGCAGTGCGCAAGAGGCACGTTTGCAGAGTGGTGTAAAAAGGGGCGTGGCCTCGGACCACCTCTCTGCAATCCAGCTCTGTGGCGCATATCGGAGGTACCTTGTGGGCTAGTTGCCCCCAGGGACCCTCAGTATTCAAGTGGAATTAATTCCCCAACTAACAACACGCCAGGGGGCGTGTTTGCAGAGTGGTGGAGAAAGGGGGCATGGCCTTTGTCTACCTCTCAGCATTCCCACTGCGTGGGGCTTACTGGAGGTAAGAGGTAGGCTAGTTGGCCCCTAAAGGACCCCCAGCAGCGAAGGGGACTTCAATCCCCATCCAAGAGCGCGCCAGGGAGCGCATTTGTGGAGTGGTGGGCAAAAGGAGCGTGGCCTGGTATGAGTAGTTACCAATGCTGCTGTGTGGGACTTACTGGAGGTAATAGGAGGGGAGGTTGGCCCCCAAGGATGTCCTTGGGGGCCAACTACCCCTCTTGTTACCTCCAGTAAGTCCCACACAGTGGGATTGCTAAGACATCTTCGGAGGCCATGCCCCCCTTTCTCCACCACTCTGCAAATGCGCCTCCTGGCAGACTACGGGATGGGGATGAAGTCCAATTTAGTCCTGAGGGAGTTTGGGGGCCAAGAAGCCCTCCTGGTACCTCCTGTAAGTCCTACGCAGCGGAATTCCTGAGCACTGGTCGGAGGCCCAGCACCCTTTCTCCACCACTCTGCAAACATGACTACTACTTAAAGAAGCATCTTTCTGCACCTCTGACTTAGAGGTAGATTTAATCCCCCTGCCCTATTATGTACTAGGGCCTTTCAGAGGAGGTCATACTAATCACAGGGGTACCCCAACGCATAGTGTTCCCTAGTGTATGTAGGTATTCACTGTATTCTAAGTGTCTTTTAGCATACCACTGGCTCTAGGCCTGGTTAGTCAGAGTCAGTTACCACAGTACCCGTCAGCAAAAAGTTGGGGGCACAGGAGAACTTTCTGCTCCTCTGTTGCTTCTTTCTGCACATCTCTTGCTTCTTCCTGCACTTTTCTTCATCTTTCTGGACTTCTGTTGCCTCTTTCTGCATTTGTCTTGCTTCTTTCTGTGCCTTTGTTCCTCTTTCTTCACAAGTCCTACCTCTGAACTAACTATAACGGCCGAATTTCACTGGTTTTGTACGAGTGAAATGTCCAACTAACTATAACGTCCCTGAAACCTCTGTTTTTTTCTGTGAATCTATATATATATATATATATAACCTACTGGCGGTCGCCAGTAGGTAGTTATAGTTAGGACCTTGTTTCTATTCAAAAAGCGCTTTTTCTTTTGCCAATATCTTTGGCACCGTTTGACGAATGTTCGCGAAATTTTCAAAACTAATGGTTCACTCAGGTCAGCTCCTGTCTTTGGGGTGATTTGTTATGCGGGGGCCGAGAAAAAAGGGGGGTCCCAAAACGCGTTTTCCCCATGTTATTTTCAATAGGAATTTTGAAACAGGCTACAGCCTGAACTGCTGAACGAAATTACACCAAATTTGGCAAAAAGGTAGCTCTTGGTTCAGAAAGTACCCTTTTTTTTAAATGGTGTAAATCCATTCAGTAGTTGCTGAGAAATTAAAAGAATAAAAATATCGGTATCTGAGCACCGAGGAGGATTCGCAAACCCTCCCGAGCACAAGCTTCATTCTGATTGGCTGTCAACACTCCAAACCAGGAATTGTTGGCAGCCATCTTGTGACTCGGTTGGACCTAGTCACAAGAAAACAGTTGTAAAAAGATAAAAAAACAAGAAAAGGGGGCAGGGTAGAAACACCCTGAACCCCTAGGCCTGCTCATGGGGTCCCACAAGGAACCCCTGTGCCCAAAAAAGCATTAAAAAAAAATAAAACGGCCAAATTTGCGCTGGGGGCGTGAATCCGGATGAATTTTTGGAGGGGGGCCACGTGGCCCCCCTCCAAAAATGAATTGAAAAAAACAACAAGGCTGGGCAAGCCCTGGGGAATGGGGTCCCTGGGGCCATAATTGGCCTCAGGAGGGGGGGCCACGCGGCCCCCCTCCCAATTTTTTTTTTTTAAAAGTCAAGGCTGGCTAGGACCCGGTGGATGGGGTCCCCGGGGCCAGAAGTGGCCATGGGAAGGGGGTCACATGGCCCCCCTCCCATAAAATAAAATAAAAAAAAGAAACTGGCAACTCGCCGGAGGCCCCGCCCCCTCCCTGCATGACTCTGCAAACACGCCTCCTGGCGCGCTCTGCGTTGGGAGATTAAGTCCCCATTGCTAGTGAGGGTCCCTGGGGGCCAACTAGGCCACTAGAAACTTCCAGTAAGCCCCACACAGTGGGATTGCTGAGAAGTGGTACGAGGCCATGCCCCTTTTTACACCACTCTGCAAACGCTCCTCTTGGTGTACTGCTGGTGGGGTGATGAGGTCCTCTTGTGTCCTAAGGACCTCAGAACACAAGTGGACTTCATCCCCGAGCAGCAGTGCACCCGGCGGCGCGTTTGCAGAGTGGTGTAAAAAGGGGCATGGCCTCGTACCACTTCTCAGCAATCCAGCTGTGTGGGGCTTACTGGAGGTACCTGGTTGGCTTGTTGGCCCCCAGGGACCCTCAGGAGGCAAGGGGACTTCATCCCCCAGCCAAGAGTGTGCCAGGAGGCACGTTTGCAGAGTGGTGGACAAAGGGGGTGTGGCGTGTGTCCACCTATAAGCAATCCCACTATCTGGGGCATGCTGGAGGTATCAGGTAGGCTAGTTGGCCCCTATGGACCCCCAGCAGCGACGTGGACTTTAATTCCCATCCAAGAGCGTGCCAGGGAGCGCGGTTGAGGAGTGGTGGGGAAAGGGGGCATGGCCTGCAATGCTGCTGTGTGGGACTTACTGGAGGTAATAGGAGGGGTAGTTGGCCCCCAAGGTTGTCCTTGGGGGCCAACTACCCCTCCTGTTACCTCCACTAAGTCCAACACAGTGGTATTGCTAAGACGTCTTCGGAGGCCATACCCCCCCTTTCTCCACCACTCTACAAAAGCACCTCCTGGCACAGTACTGGTTGGGGGATGAAGTCCACTTTACTCCTGAGGGACTTTGGGGGCCAAGAAGCCCTCCTGGTACCTCCTTCAACTCCTATGCAGCGGAATTCCTGAGCGCTGGTTGGAGGCCCAGCCTCCTTTCTCCACCATTCTGCAAACGTGACTACCAGTTAAAGAAGCATTTGTAATTTAATAGGTCTTGCATTTGCAAGAGTTAGAGCTAATGTTGTTGTAAATGTAAAAGTTTTTTACTAATGTTTTTTGGAGTGAAGTGGATGTACGTTGTGTGTAGTGGAATTATGTGGTATGTTGTGCAGTGAAATTATGTGAATAGAAAGTATGTGGTATTTAGTGAATAGGAATTATGAAGAGTGGGATTATGTGTTATGGAGAGTAATTATGTGGTATGGTAGTCTGTGTTGTGGAGTGGTAACCTCAGGTTTAGTCTTCCTCGTTTCCATAGAAGCTAAACTATAAACTCAATGAGACAAAAAAAAGAAAGAATCACTGAGGAGCACTTCTGGACCTAGTCAGAGGTATGAGCAGGGCCACTGGAATTATGCGACTGTTTGGCTACACCAACTTTCGCACAATTATACATTTTCCGCATTAGCCACATAATCCATCGTCTGCTGCCTATTCTGCAGATTTGAACAAAAAAAGCCTTGTTTCTAGCTCAAATGGCTCAAACGTTACCAAAAATGCAGCGACAAGTGTTACAGCGTGGTGGAATGTCCTTGGTAAACCTAGAATGGTCACCTGTTACTTATTGCTAAATGTGGGTGTTAAATTGGTACTAATGGTGTGCAAGCCACTCTTGCTTCTTTCTGCGCCTCTCTTGCCTCTTTCTGCATTTCTGTTGCTTCTTTCTGCACCTTTCTTTCTTTTTCTGCACGTCCATTCTACTTTCTGCACCTCTTTTGCCTCTTTCTGCACCTCTGTTGCCTCTTTCTGCATCTCACTTGCTTGTTTGTGCACCCCTCTTGTCTCTTTTTGCACCTCACTTGCCTCTTTCTGCACCCCTCTTCTCTTTCTGCACTCCTCTTGCCTCTTTCTGCACCTCTGTTCCTTCTTTCTGCACTTCTCTTGTTACTTTCAGCTATATTAGAAACGACTCTACCTTGCATCCAGTTTACAGCTTTCCGACAATCCTGTAATTATGCTGATCTATGTAATGATGATGATAAAGCACCAAGAGACGGGAAAACCCAAGGTCTGCCGCAAAAAAATGTAATACCAGTGGGCATGAGCCATCCCGTCTCCTCCATGAAAATAATATTTAGCTCACGGTACGCCTCAAGGGGTACTCATGATATTCTAAATCGTGGTAACATTCTAAAACTGTTGAATTCACTTCCGGAGCTCAAGGAACTAACAACTAATGATTTAGACTAGGTCCAATTCAAACAAGATCCTAATAATCCCAATAAAGAGGTATCCTGCACAACCTGGCATCGCGAAGAGATTGCTCAACATTTTTTAGAAAATAGTGCCCAATTTGAAGAATGGGGCATCGAGCTACAGAAATGTAATGATAATAAATATCCCACCTTATTAATTCCAAACCAATAGGCAACGAACCACACTTTGTCAAATTCTGTGACAAGGGAATCATCTGGGGGCCATATTAGGGTCTTAAAGGGAGCCATAGGTTCTCAATATAACTTGGCATTGTCCTCTGGGATTACAGGTACAAGTTGTGCCTCAGGCCTACGAGTTTCTGAGGAGCTTAAGAAAAATTCATTACCAAGTGATGATTGGGGTTGGCTCTCGAAGATTCTCGCTACAGGGAAAGCTGTAGTGAACAATTGATGTTCAAATAATTCTATAAATGCAAGCAAACCTTTCAATATTTGTTCATGGAATACTCACGGCCTAACAACCTTACTTGAGGACCAAGATATGGCAACCTTCATAAAGAACTTTGAAGTACTAATGTTCCAGGAAACGTGGAACATGTCTAAAGCTCCGATTATTGGATATCATGAGTACGCAAACTTTGCATCTCGCTCATTCGCCTATGGTCGTGCAAGTGGTGGACTATCCACTTACGTGTCATTGGCCCTGGACATTAAGCACCATGAAATTGATTTTCAGTTAGCATGGCTTCTATGTATTAAAATGGATCTAAAACAACCAATAATATTTTTAAATATTTATTTAAGCACAAAAAGTTCTGTTAGGATGACCCAACTTACTGCGCTCTGGGAAGTAGTTAACATTTTGAAATATCAGTATCCGACAACTATGTTAATCATCTCAGGAGACTTTAACATGCATCTGCTCTCCAAACACCGAGCCGACAAACCAAGCAGAGCTTTAATGCAGATGTGCCGTTCCATGCTTAACAAATACAATCTCACGTTAATACAAGAAGACCTACAAAATAGTACTGAGAGCGCTCCAACATTTAAAAATTCACGTCAACACTCCACTATTGACTTTACTATCATCTCAAGGGATCTTGCACCATTTCTTCGTGGCTATCAGGTGATCCCAAGAATAGAAAGTGACCATAATCCACAAGTAATGTCACTGACCATATTGGTTCAATGTTCAATGTTTATATCAGAGGAACCAGGGGGTTCGCTCGTCCCCTGCCATCGCACTTCTCGAACAAGCTCTATCCAACTGTTCGCCTTGTTCGGGAATTGTGATCACAGGTGACTTTAACTGTACTTTCGAGCCTCTGAGCTCAGACGACACGCTTTAGCATGAGGGCGTTGATAGTAGATGGGTAGTCCCACCACTCAATATACCTCAATTAAAAGATGGACCAACTTAGCGATTCAAATCAAGGCACTGACAATAGAGTTTGATTTACGCGCAGTCAATGGCAGAACCCCTTTGGACAAGCAGGGGGCCAATACCTTCAACAGAGTCGGCTCCTCATCACGCATTGATTACATCTTAGTCGATATAAGACTGTGGGATGAAACAACTGACATGTTTGTGACCAACACGACCAACAGTGACCATAATCCTCTGTGCATGACAATGAAGAATCCGTGGGCAGTTTGCTTTGGCACTGACATTGTCCCCTCTAATTGTAAAAGGTATCTAAAATGGCATAAGGTCTCCTCACGAGGCTCAAATCTAGTAGTCTTCCAAGAGACCTTAACTAAGAACACTGCAGAACTGCAGGTCACAGTTGCAGACACAGCCAAGTGGGAAGCAGTTTCTGCTATCCATTCTTGCTCTACAAACTTGTTGTCCTCCTGCTTTGAAGCACCGTCTAGGTACAATACTTTGTCTGGGACCAAAAAAAAACACTATCCATGGTACAGTAAGTTCTGCAAGACAGGCCCTGACTTTAGTAATTAGAACCAAAAATGGCCCTAGGGTCAAACTGGCCAGGAAGGAATATAAGGCTGCCCTGCATAAAGCTAAGATTGAGTGGGACGACCGGTACTGGCAGGAACTGAAGGATGTGAGCCTTGGTAAGAATAGGAATGAATTCTGGTCATTAATGAGTCGGGGTAAAAACAGAGACTCAGATATCTTGCCCAATTATATCACTGGCCACGAATGGCATGCCCATTTCGCAAACTTATATTCCAATACAGAGGACGGAAGTCTGGAGGAGACATGCGGCCCCACAGACATCTCTCCAGTAGGGGATGTTAGTGACCATTTTTCGCAGGCCGAAATAGAGGCAGCAATTATGAAACTGGTTCCTGCTAAAGCTCCAGGACCAGATGGACTTCCAGGAGATTTATACCTATCTGATCCAGAGGGTGGTCGCATTATTTCCAGCTATTGTTTAATGCAATTGTCGCTGGATGTCCTGTCCCTAAATCTTGGAAAGGTGCTGTATTGGTCCCCATTTATAAAAAAGGAGACAAGGAAGATCCGGCTAACTACAGGCCTATAAGCCTGATCGATGTTATGCAAAAGATTCTAGGTAGGGTTCTCCTGCAGAGAATCCAATCATGGTCCGAAGAGGAGGATATCCTCTCCCAGTACCAGGTGGGGTTCAGGGCCAGCACTGGGATGATCGATCAGGCTTTCAGGCTACTGCTCATATTTTGGAAGGTGGTGCTCATTGGAAAGGGCAGTCTCTACCTGGCATTCATTGATCTTAAGACAGCATTCGATCTGGTTCCTAGGACCAGATTGTGGCAGACCCTCAGAGACATGGGCATTCCACCCCAAATTCTCAATTTATTGATTCGTCTCCATGAGAACACCTATGCCCAGGTGAGATGGGGAGCCCAAGGCCAGCTGACAGAGCAGATCCCCGTTGGCAAGGGAGTCCGCCAGGGTTGTGTGATGGCCCCCACCCTGTTCTCTTTATATGTGAACGGGGTGGTGAGGTTTCTCCAGGAAGACCCAGCTGATGCCCCAATCCTGGCGGTCGACAAAGTGCTGACGCTCCTGTTCGTGACGACACCTTATTGGTGTCAAAGACTCCAGCTGGGCTACAAAAATTAATGAACAAATACCAATCCTTCTGTGAATCACGAGGTCTAGTCATTAACACCACTAAAACGAAGCTCATGGCCTTTAACCCCCACAAATCCTTCAGGAATAATCTTACCTTGAATGGCACCACCTTGGAGAGAGTGGGAACCTTCGAGTACTTTGGTATTCGACTCTCTGATAAAATGCATTGGGGGCCCCACCTTGCAAAAATGCTTTTAAACCATAAACGTGTAACCGGGGCAATAACCAAAGAACATCGCCCCTTGTACAGCAGGCCGGTTGCCCCGGCTCTCGTAGTTTATGATGCTAAGGCAGTTAGCACGGCCCTTTATGGAGCCGAGCTATGGGGGTTCGAAAATGTCGAAGAACTAAGTAAGTCTGAGCATAAGTTCCTGAGGGATTTGGTATCGGTTCCATGCAACACCCCATTAACACCTTTAAAGTATGACATGGGCAGACGGTCGATTAAGGACATCGCCAAGCTTCGCCCATTGCTCTTCTGGGCTCGCCTGAGGCGTACCTCGGAACTTGCCAACTACGCCGCAGCCCTAACGGAGGTATTGAACTTAGATGGAGGCCACAGGGTCAAGTGGATATCATACGTAAAGAAAACTATGATACTACTTGGCCTTAAAGAGTCGTGGGACACCCAAATCCCCCCCGAGCAAGCAGGATCTTAAGCGCCATTATTGGGATTGGGTTGACCAACAGGAGCATAGTGACCCAAAGAGGGGGAGATTAACAGACAAATTCCTCATGGCCAAGCACACTAGAGGATTAGAGCCTTACTTGGACGTGATTCAGGTCCCGCGAGATAGGGCTCTGTATATCCAGCTTAGGTATGGCTCCCTCCCTGTTAATGCTGTTACATCAAAGTGGCACTAAGCTAACAACAGAACAGAAAGTTGCCCTTGCTGTGGAGCCTTGCTGGAGAGTGTTGCCCATGTCATGTTTGCCTGCCCAGCCTATAAGATTGCTAGAACCAATTGGCTGAGACCTATTTGCAGTGGCATGGGCACACATCATCGGGTTGCCCTTCGCATTTTAAAATCTGAACCTAGTGTCCTCTTTTCTTGTGGGGTGGCCAAGTTTTTGAGTCACGCTTGGCTACTTAGGCACAAAGCTCTGCGAGGGGCGACCCTACCCTAGGCCTTGCTCCACCTATGCGGCAACAACATTTTATGTATTGTCCTATTTAATAATTTGGTAGATTTGTTTGAATGCCATTTTTTTATCTAGAACATCTCTCATGATGGACATAACACCAGCACTTTATATAAAATGGCCGTGACGAATATTGTTACACATTATTTTTATCTTCGCCACTTTTCACATATCTAGCTTGGGTACTTGTTAGGGTACGATTTCATTTTAATCTGTACATATATTTTATGACATGATGTTTTTAGCGTTATTTGCCTTATCTCTAGATTTTTAAATTTTGTTAAAATGCTGTGTAATCACATCCTTAGCGAGCTTGTTGTATTTAAAGGATTGTTAATAGGAATTCATGTTTTTATCTTTTGTATAAATGCCAAACAATGCTTTTATGACACAAGCTGTCGAAATAAAGCTATTGATGATGATGATGATATCGGTTCAATATTTGCCTGAGTCAAGGTCTATGGTAACCAGGCCAACGGCCTATAATTTGAAAAGGCTAGTATGGGATTCATCAAATCAGATGGAAATATGGGCATTTATAGAGCTTGCAATTGCCCAAGCACTAACCAAGAAATGTCAAGGGAATATAATGGTTGAAATCTGGCAATGTTTCTGTGCTTCCCTATTAGATAGTTTCCCTCAACAAAAACACCAAGAGGAAACCCTACAAGGCCAAAAAGATCAGGATGGTACACAACTAGGTTACATCAGCAAAAAAGGGACCTTAAGAAAGCTACACGGGCAATCCTCAGGCAACCGAATAGTGGTCTAAATTTTTCGCAAATGTGCAGTTCCAAACTCTTGAGAAGAAAATATAAAAATGAAATATGGAAAGCCAAACATATACATTATGAAGGAATATGGGCTAAGTTGCATTTTGCCAGTAAAACAAAAAATCCGAAAATGTTTTGGGGGCTAATAAACGATCTTGAAAATGGTAGTAGGAAAGCCAACAGCACCAATATTTCCGACCAATGCTGGGAAGCCCTTATGTACAGTACATATGGGGCCCCTACAGGCAGAGCGCTGAGCAATATTATCAACTATCCCGTGTTAAGCTCATTAAGCATAGGATATAGCAGAGCTATTAGAAGTGATCGACAACATAACGAAGCCAAAACGTCAGGTATGGAACCATGGACGGTACATCAAGTCAAATTGGCAATAAGCAGGATCAGTTCAAATGGTGCTCCAGGGCCAAATGGGATTCCGAACATGGTCTTCAAAGCCAAGCCAGACCTTTGGTCAGAAATCCTAACACCACTGTTTAATGACGTTGTAAAATTCAAGACGGTCCCGGATTCATGGCAGGGAAGTATAATCCTGCCAATCTACAAAAGTGGCCCATTAGACGATCCAGCTAACTATAGGCTGATTGCCCTAACAGACGTGGAGGCAAAAATCTTTTCAGGCTGTCTGCTCAATGATCTTGAAGAATGGGCCGGGAAAGAAGAAATCATTCCAATATTTCAAACTGGTTTTCGAAAGGGGGAATCAACGATTACGAATTTGACCATATTGACTCTATTATCTGAAAAAGCCAAGTATAAAAAGCAAAAGTTATATATTTGTTTCGTTGATCTTAAAGCTGCTTTTGATTCTGTCCCCCGCAGTTTACTTTGGGCGAAGCTGTCTGCATGGGGTATTCCAAATAAACTGTTAGATGTGATTATAATGCTATATTCCAACACGTGGGTCCAGGTTAAGGTGGGGGACGGTAGCTGTACATCTCATCGAATTAAAACGTTTAGCGGTCTTAAACAAGGTTGTGTCTTGGCACCTTGCCTTTTTAATCTTTTTATGGCGGATTTACATTCAAATCTTAAAAATGTTAACGCTCATTCACCTAACCTAGCTGGACATAATATAAAATACTTACAGTATGCAGATGATACCATACTTTTAAGCCACACTCCCATAGGTTTACGAAGACTAATAGATTCCTTTAATAACTATATATTAGCCAATGGCTTACAGATGAACACTAAAAAAACAAAAATAATGACGATTGGTTCGACTAAGTCAGATATGAGAGTTTGGAACATCAATGGTTTAAAGATTGAAACTGTAAAATTTTATAAATATTTAGGTATCACCTTTGATGATAAAATGTCTTTCAAACAGCACTTTCTTAATTTAAAGGTGAAAGCTACGGCGCTGTCTTTTGCTTTTAGGAAGCTGAGAGATACGTTGGAATGTCCGAACTATGAGCACCTACTTAAAGTAATTAAAGCTAAGTTGATTCCCTCTCTGGACTATGGGTCAGTAATCTTTCAAGGGAAAGACTCAAAAATTCTTGATAATCTACAGATAAAAGTTTCTAAGTCAATATTTAGACTTCCAAAGAATATCGGGCATGCCAAAGTTAGATTGGAATTTGGCTTAAAAAGACAGTCTTTAACAAGACAATCTGCATTTTTAAAATCTCTATACTCCTTTTTTTGTTCAGACCGAGGCACACTGGCAAATTCCTGCTGCAGGAAGTAATGGGGTAGGAGCATGCTGAGGGTTGGAGATCCTATCTAACGGAGAGCCTAAACAATTTTAAGTCTCCGCCCTTCGAAGATGTAGCTAGAAATAAAGCCGAATTCAAGCAGACACTAAATCAATCGGCTAACTTCCTAACAACTTTATTGGATAAGGACGAATTTGCGGAAAAAAGTCATGCATGATCAGTTATCAATACATTTATTAAATTGGAGCTACAATCTTATCTTATTTCCCATTTAAAACCACCTATAAGAGACACATTTTTGCTGTTACGACTTGGGAGATATTCCACCAAGGAAGGAACCCCCCCATGGGTACAAAAATGATCCTCAAACAGTTGTAGGTTATGCAGTTTTCATAATGAATCATTACTGCATATATTATCTATTTGTCCTCAACTGCTAGAAAAGAGGAAAGCCCTATTAAAATCTATCTTTAAAGAAAATGGTGTGAGGACATGTTGACAAGCAATTATAATTTGCCTCTCTGGGAAATCGGCTTCTTTGACCTCACAGTTTGTAAAGTTTATTCTCATTGCAGAAAAAAAGCTAACTGCTGAGTGTGCCACCAGAGGTTAGGGGCTTGTGATCAATAATTGGCTCGCTCAACGATGCTGCCCTAAAGATGCTGCTGTCAACTATACCTTAATCTGACAACTGTTTAGATTTTTACAAATGTGAGAAAGGATTCTTTTAAATGATTTGCACAGCGGCACTTTAACTATGGTATTTATATATGGCACTTTACTTTCTGATATCAAAAGGGGGCAGTGCATGCAATTCCTTGAAGACTTTGTGAAAGGCTCCTTTAAGAAAAGGAATTGTATAACGATCAATATCTACGGCACTTTAACTAAGGTATTTATATAGGGCACTTTATTTTCTGATATCAAAAGGAGGCAGTGTATGCAATTCCTTGAAGACTTTGTGAAAGGCTCCTTTAAGAATAGGAAATGTACAACGATCATTATCTACGGCATTTTAACTTTGATTTTTTATCTGTATATTTTACAACATGGTGTTGTAGAGGCATTTTGACATTTTTTTTAGATTTTTTAATTATTAGATTCATATATAATGTAGCATAATTATTTGTGATTTGTGAGAAACATTTGATTTCTAACATTAGAATTAGAATGTCAACCCGAGAGGGTTGACACTTTCGTAATGTTTATAAATGGGCACTGTTAGAAATGGGGGTCTCTAGTTGGCAAGGGCTTGCACCTTTGTCCAAGTAGGGACCCTTCTTCCTAGTCAGGATAAGGGAGTTACACTCCTAAAATAACCCCTGCTCACCCCCTTGGTAGCTTTGCACGAGCAGTCAGGCTTATTCTAGAGGCAGTGTGTAAAGCATTTGCACATAACCAACAGTAATACAGTGTAAGCACTACAAACGGACACCACACCAGTTTAGAAAAATATCCAATATTTTTATGAACTTTAAACAAGACCAAATACGATAAAAATCCACCATACAGTACTTCAAAAATAGTTACTTCTCAAAATGTCTTTAAAAACAGTTCCTTGATGTCGATAGCTCCGTCCGGGGCTATCACGGCGTCGTGAACAAACAAATCCAAACAGTTCTGGCTGACCGCGGCGTCGTGAGTCAGCTACGGTGTCGGGAAGACCCGCAAACAGTACCTTTCAGAAATGCAGGGCGTCGATGACCTCGCGGTGAGCTTCCGAACACACGGCGTCCGCAGGCGTCGGTTCCGGAGGTCGGTGCGGCGTCATCGGGCCCTCGAAGTCACACGCGTTGCAGATCGATCTCCTCTCTGTTGAAGTCAGGAACGCTGGCATTGGCCGGCGTCGGGTGCTGCGGTGTGAAGTGCAGTGGTGCGGCGTGCGGTGCCCTCAGGTCGCGGTGCGAGCAGCGGCTCGGTGGCGGCGTCGGATGGCGTCGTCGGTGAGACCAGGGTCGCGGTGTGAGATGAAGGCGGTGCTCGTCACGGTGCTGGCAGGTCACGGTGCAGCAGCTGCGTCGTCGTAGCTGCAGCGCTGTTGTCGGCTGACGAACTGGAGTCGATGGCACCGGCGTCGGTGGGCCAAGGCTGCGGTGCGGGATGAGAGCGGTGCGTCGTGTAACTTACGAGCGGTGCCCCCGAACCACGGTGCAAGCAGCGGCGTCGAGTCCGGTGTGGAGCGGCGTCATCGGGGATACCACGCGTCGTCGTGAAGCAAGGCGGTGCGGAGTGCGGTGCCCACAGGTCGCGGTGCGAGCAGCGGCTCGGTGGCGGCATCAGCAGGCGTCGTCGGTGAGACCAGGGTCGCGGTGCGGCGTTGCGGCAGTGCCCTCTGCGGTGCCTTCAGGACACGGAGTCGGCAGCGGTGTCGTAGACGGCGTCGGGCTTGAAGTCTTTGCTGTTCCTGAGACTTCTTGAACAGGGGGCAAGCTCTACCTCAAGCCCTTGGAGACACTCACAAAGTGGATTGCAGAAAGTTCAGTTCCAGTCCTTTCACTGCCCAAGACAGAAGCAGCCACTGCAGGCCAACACGGCAAAGCACACAGCAAAGTGGTAGTTCCTCCTCACAGCTTCTCCAGCTCTTCTTCTTGGCAGTCTTCTTGATCCCAAAGAGTTCCCTTGAAGTCTTTTCTATCCCTGAGACTTCCAACAGGAGGCAAGCTCTACTTCAAGCCCTTGGAGAAAACTCTAACAGCAGGATGATGAAAGCACAGTCCAGTCCTTTCCCTATCCAAGACAGAAGCAACCACTGCAGGCCAACCCCACAACAGGCAGCATAGGGGCAGAACTCCTCCTCCAGCTTTCCCGGTCCTTCTTCCTGGCAGGTTCCTTAGTTCAGAAGTAATCTAAAGTTCTGGGGTTTGGGTCCCCCTTTTTATCCTCAATTTCTCTTTGTTCTCTGAAGGCAGAGAGGCCTTTGCCTAGTCCAAACCAGTTCTGGTCAGTCCTGGAGCACTTTGTTGTCAAGGCTCCTTCTTTCCTTTCACAGTGCAGGCCAGGGACATCAGACGTACCACAGGAGGTGGAGCCAGCATTGTGCAGGGAAGGCACAGCCCTATTCAGGTCCCAGGTGCAACTCCTCCCACCCATCTACATGTAGATCTGGCTATTCAGCCCTGTGCTGACTCACCCTGTCTCCTGGCATCCCCCAGCCCCTGTCACTCACACTCCAGACAAGGAATACACAGCCTATCAGAGGCAGGCTTGGATGGTTAGACAAGAAAATACCCACTTTCTAAAAGTGGTATTTTCAAACACAGAATGTTAAAACCAACTTTACTAAAAGATGCATTTTATCATTCTGAGTCCAGGCATACTAAACTCAAATTTCTACCATGTTCCCTGGGTCAGTTAGGATTATAGGATATAATAATCAAAACTGCCCATTCTGGCCTATGGGGAACAGGTAGCCTTGCAATAGTGAAAAATGAAATAGGCTGTAATTCACTACCAGGACATGCCACACACACCAGGGCATGTCCTACCTTTCACATACAATGCACCCTGCCCACAGGGGTACCTTGGGCCTACCTTAGGGGTGACTAACATGTAGAAAAGGGAAGGTTTAGGGACTTGCAAGTGTGTGCACTTGCCAAGTCGACATGGCAGCCCCAGGCTGCACACAGGCTCTGCAATGGCAGGCCAGAGCTACATTTTACGGGCTGTTTGCGTGGGTGGCACAATCCAGTGCTACAGCCCACCAACAGCATTTGATATATAGGCCCTGGCACTCTCAGTGCACTTTACTAGGGACTGACACATAAATCAAAAAGGCCAATCATGGAAACACCAATCCATAACACAATTTACACAGAGAGCATATACACTTTAGCACTGATTAGCAGTGGTAAAGTGCCCAGAGTCCTAAAACCAACACACACAGGGTAAAAAACAGGAGGCCAAAAAGCAAAAAGTCTGGGGGTAAACCCGCTGAAAAAGCCAAGTCTAACAGGCACTTTAGCATTAGCACTTTAAACTAGGATTTGGAGGAAAAATATTCAAATGCTGCTAAAATATGGTGTGATTACTGTACTGAAACGTGGTGTATCTTCGATATTACTTTTTAAGTTATAATGTCTTCTTGTGTCCACGCACAATCTAATGTTTTTTTAAATACCTGCTGTTTGTAATGATTTTAATTAATCAACAATAAAGACTTTCATCATCATCTTGTTACTTTCTGCACCTCTCTTGCTTCTTTCTGCACCCCTCTTACCTCTTTCTCCATCCCTCTTCCCTCTTTCTACACCTCTGTTGCTTCTTTCTGCACCTCTCTTGTCTCTTTCTCCACCCCTCTTTCTGCACCTCTGTTGCTTCTTTCTGCACCTCTGTTGCTTCTTTCTGCACCTCTCTTGCTTCTTTGTACACCCCTCGTGTCTCTTTCTGCACTCCTCTTCCCTCTTCTTGCACCCCTCTTGCCTCTTTGTGCACCTCTGTTGCATCTTTATGCACTACTCTTGCTTCTTTCTGTACCTCTCTTGCTTCTTTCTGCGCCACTCGTGCTTCTTTCTGCACCCCTCTTCCGTATTTCTGCACCCCTCTTGCCTCTTTCTGCACCCCTGTTCCTTCTTTCTGCTCTTCTTTTGTTTCTTTCTGCACCTCTCTTGCTTCTTTCTGCACCCCTCTCGCCACTTTCTCCATCCCTTTTCCCCCTTTTTGCATCTCTGTTGCTTCTTTCTGCACGTCTCTTGCCTCTTTTTCCACCAATCATCCCTCTTTCTGCACCTCTGTTGCTTTTTTCTGCACTTCTCTTGCTTCTTTCAGCACCTCTGTCCCTTCTTTCTGCAACCCTTGTGCCTTTTTCTGCACCCCTCTTCCCTTTTTCTGCATCCCTCTTGCCTCTTTCTGCAACTCTCTTCCCTCTTTCTGCAACTCTCTTCCCTCTTTCTGCACCTCTCTTGCCACAGTCTGCCCACCTGTTTCCTCTTTCTACACCCCTTTTGCCTGTTCCTGCAACTCTCTTGCCTCTTTCTGCAGTTCTGTTGCCCCCTTCTGTTCCTCACTTGCCTCTTTCTGCAACTCTCTTGGCTCTTTCTGCAGTTCCCTTGCCTCCTTCTGCACCTCTCTTGCCTCTTTCAACACTTCTCTTGCCTGTTTCTGGACCTGTCTTGCCTCTTTTTGCACCTCTCTTGCCTCTTTCTGCACCTCACTTGCTTCTTTCTGCACCCAGTTTGCCTGTTTCTGCAACCCTCTTCCCTCTTTGTGCAACTCTCTTGCCTCTTTCTATACCTCTCTTCCCTCTTTCTGCACCACTCTTGTCTCTTTCTGTACCTCTTCTGCTTCTTTCTGCACCTCTCTTGTCTCTTGTCTCTTTCTCCACCCTTCGTGTCTCTTTCAGCACCTCTGTTGCTTCTTTCTGCAGTTCTCTTCCTTCTTTGTGCACCCCTCCTGCCTCTTTCTGTATCCCTCTTGCCTCTTTGTGCACCTCTCCTAACCCTTTCTGCACCCCTCTTGCCTCTTTTTGCAACTCTGTTGGTTCTTTCTGCACTTCTTTTGCTTCGTTCTGCACTTCACTTGCCTCTTTCTGTACCCCTCTTGCCTCTTTCTGCACCTCTGTTGGTTCTTTCTGCACTGCTCTTGCTTCTTTCTGCACCTCTGTTCCAAATGTCTGCATCCTTCTTGCCTTTTTCTGCACCCATCTTCCCTCTTTCTGCACCTCTCTTGCCTCAGTCTGCCCACCTGTTCCCTCTTTTTGCACCCCTTTTGCCTGGTTCTGCAACTCTCTTGCCTCTTTCTGCAGTTCTCTTGCCTCCTTCTGCAAATCACTTGCCTGGTTTTTCACCTCTGTTGGTTCTTCTGCACCTCTCTTGCAAATTTCTGCACCCCTCTTGCCTCTTTCTGCACCCCTCTTACCTGTTTCTGCACCTCTGTTGGTAGTTTCTGTACTGCTCTTGTTTCTTTCTGCACCTGTCTTGCCTCTTTCTGCACCCCTCTTGCCTCTTTCTGCACCCCTCTTCCCTCTTTCTGCACCTCTCTTGTCTCTGTCTGCACCCGTCTTGCCTCTTTCTGCACCTCTGTTACTTCTTTCTGCACTTCTCTTGCTTCTTTCTGCACCTCTCTTGCCTTTATCTGCACCTCGCTTGCTTCTTTCTGCACTTCTCTTGCTTCGTTCTGCACCTCTCTTGCAAATTTCTGCACCCCTTGTGCCTCTGTGTGCACCTCTCTTGCCTCGTTCTGCTCCTCTCTTGCCTCTTTCTGCACCTCTGTTGGTTCTTTCTGTACTTCTCTTGCCTCTGTGTGTACCCCTGTTCCCTCTTTGTGCACCTCTTTTGCCTGTTTCTGCAACTCTCTTGCCTCTTTCTACACTTTTCTTGTCTCTTTCTGTACCTATGCTGCCTCTTTCCGAACTTCTCTTGCCTCTTTCTGCACCTCTTTTGCTTCTGTCTGCACTTCTCTTGCCTCTTTCTGCACCCCTCTTCCCTCTTTCTGCACCTCTGTTGCTTCTGTCTGTACTTCTCTTGCTTCTTTCTGCACCTCTCGTGCCTCTTTCTAGCACACACAGGGCTACTTTTAAACTGACCTCAGGCTCAGCAGTGCACACATGCAAGTGCAGAAAAGGGCTGCTGGCCTCTAACCTGCTCCTCTCTTGCCTCTTTCTGCACCTCTGTTGGTTCTTTCTGTACTTCTCTTGCCTCTGTGTGCACCCCTGTTCCCTCTTTGTGCACCTCTTTTGCCTGTTTCTGCAACTCTCTTGCCTCTTTCTACACTTTTCTTGTCTCTTTCTGTACCTATGCTGCCTCTTTCCGAACTTCTCTTGCCTCTTTCTGCACCTCTGTTGCTTCTTTCTGCACTTCTCTTGCCTCTTTCTGCACCCCTCTTCCCTCTTTCTGCACCTCTGTTGCTTCTTTCTGTACTTCTCTTGCTTCTTTCTGCACACATGCAAGTGCAGAAAAGGGCTGCTGGCCTCTAACCTGCCATGCCCTATTATAAGCTAGGGATTTAGAGGTAGTTTTAATCCCCCTGCCCTATTATGTACTAGGGCCATACAGGGGAGGACATGCCAATCACAGGGGTACCCCAACCCATTGTGTACCCTAGTGTATGTAGGTGTTTTCACTGTATTCTAAGTGTCTTTCAGAATAGCACTGGCTCCGGGCCTGGTTAGGCAGAGCCCAGAGTCAGTCAGAGTCAGTTACCACCAGTACCAGTAAGCAAAAAGTTGGGGGTGCCCAGGGCACAGGATAACTTTGCAAAAAGGCCTCTTTCTGTACCTCTGTTGGTTCTTTCTGCATATCTCTTGCTTCTTTCTGCACCTTTCTTCCTCTTTCTGGACTTCTGTTGCCTCTTTCTGCATTTCTCTTGCTTCTTTCTGCTCCTTTCCTCCTTTTTGTGCACATGTCCTACCTCTGAAGGCATAGTTAGAAATTAGTATTTAAAAAACCTTAGAAATTCACTGAAAAAAACATAGGTTTCAGGGACGTTATAGTTAGAAATTAGCATTTAAAAAACCTTTGAAATTCACTGAAAAAACCATAGGTATCAGGGACGTTATAGTTAGAAATTAGCATTTAAAAAACCTTTGAAATTCACTGAAAAATCCATAGGTTTCAGGGACGTTATAGTTAGAAATTAGCATTTTTAAAAAAACCGTAGAAATTCACTGAAAAAAACACAGCTTTCAGAGATTTTATAGTTAGTTGGACATTTCACTCGTACAAAACCAGAGAAATTCGGCCGTTATAGTTAGTTGAGCTAACTATAACTCGGGCCCCCGCAATGCACTGCTGATGACGTCACATATTACATCATTCATGACATGGTCAGTGACATCACTGATGACATCACTGATGACATCTCAAATGACATCACTGATGACATCACTGATGACATCATCCACGTGATAATCTGATGCACCTCCTCACACCCTAATATAACCTTTGATACACCCGCTCTAAAATACAGACTGCCATTTTCGAAACCATAGACACACCAATACCAGTTACTACATACCCACTCACTGATTCCTAGGTCTACACACACATCCACTCATTCACCCATACAGTCACTCATACAGTCACTCATACATGCAGTTACGTATCAAAACAGCACTACCATGTGCACTCATACACCTATACAGGCACTCACACACAGCCACTCATCCATAGAGTTACTCACACACCTAGTCAGCCATGCAAAGAATCATTCACACTCCCATTTACACACCTATACAGTAATACACACACCACCTCACTTATTCATACAGATACTAACACATACTTACTCTCTTATACAATCACTGATACAAACACATATAGTCATTTATATACTCCAACACTCACATATACTGCCTTTCACATATGTAGTTACTCATACATGTACCACTGAGTCATCCATTCACTCACCAACACACCCATACACACACTCACCCACCCATACAGCCCTACACAGATGAACTCTTGAACCCATACACCAAGTGAATCACCCACTAACACATCTATGCACAGAGTCACACACCCCCACCCACCCACACAGACACTCAGGCACCCATACAGATACTCAGACAACCAATCAATAACCCATATAGACTCTCATGTAGCTACTCACCAACCCATGCAGCTGCTTACACACCAACTGACAGACTGATACAGACATACACACAGTTGAGTCACTAACCCATGCATTAAGTAAGACATGTTTAATCACACACTTATACAGTCAGTCACGCACCTACTAAATCATCCATTCAGACTCTTATACACCCACTCATTCTTCAATACACCTTGGCATATATATATATAAAACATATTTAAACTTTACAGAAACACACAGTCACTGGATGATGTCATCAGTGATGTCATTTGAGATGTCATCAGTGATGTCACTGACCATGTCATGAATGATGTAATATGTGTATTCATCAGCAGTGCATTGCGAGGGCGTGAGTTATAGTTAGCTGAACTAACTATAACGGCCTAATTTCTCTGGTTTTGTACGAGTGAAATGTCCAACTAACTATAACGTCCCTGAAACCTGTGGTTTTTCAGTGAATATATATTTATATATATTTACATAGGATTATCCCATTCAACAAATAACCATCCGGCACTCCAAGAGGTACTGGTCACTCGGTAATTTATTTTTATGACGTTCTAACATCTACGCGTTTCAGCAGTCTCACGCTGCCTTGTTCACGATGCCTGAGCGCCATGTCTTTTTCGTTAAAATACTCAATACAACAGTGGACATTAACCAGGGACTTCAAACATAGTGGTCTACCTGCAGTCCTATTTTTCATGTAAAACGGCTGCCATCTTAGAACATGTTTTGTTTAAACCCATAATAATTTATACAAACAGTTCAACTTGATATTTGACCTTCATAACATTGCTTTAAAAGGAACGGATATTTAAACACCATAACAGTTATTACAACATTAATGGTTTAGATAGTCAACAAATCTGGATTAATATCATTCGCAGAAATATTCATTCCTTGCGTTTTTAGTCCAGTATTTCTATTGATCAGTTTATAATTACATCATTGTCCATGATTTTAATTTTTTGTCCGTTTCATATAATCATTATTCATGCAATTAATTTCTGAGTCAAAATACAAGTGCAAAACTCATTCAACAATTATTAAAGAGAATACTTTTTTTGCCAGTGCATATACAGTACAGTTCTTGGTCATAAAGTGCTAATGCTTTAGTGCAAATCAATCAGTTTCCCTACCTAAAATTTACATATCTTTTTCTACAGTACTTATTGAAAGTGCAAGTGCTTATAAATATATTATATTATAACCTGTCTAGGAAAATAAAAACCTCATATATTTAAAAATGCACACAGGAGGAGACTATTTCTAAACATGAACCATATTACTTATAAATATCTTATCCATAAAGTGCAAGTGCTTTAATATACAAGAAATGGTTCATTTCATCACCAATCTTGAATATTCATCTGACTACAGAAAGTGCAAGTGCTTCATAGTATATTATTTTTTTCTAAAAACTGATAATATTTCAAAAAACATATTTCATATACCTTCTAAAAACACTTTAAAAAATATATATTCCAAATATCACAAAATGCTATGGTTCTTAAAAAAGTCTCACATTGCCTCTCCTATAAGCAAACTCTAGCACTTTTAATACCCAAGACATGTATTCCAATTTTTTTTTTAGTTTTTGTCCCATCCAAATGTGTGTAGCCACATCCCTCATTCTACATTCCAACAACAAATAATACAATCTAAAAAAAAGAACACATGGTTTTGCTATGTGCAGATTTATCCTCATTCTCTTATTTCCATCTTCCTTTTAATACAAGCAAGTATACAAGTCCTCATCCACATTTAAACCATGAGGTTCCTTGCTATTGAACTCCAGTATGAAATATGTTTCCAGTTTTCTGAGTTCTTTTTCTCTATCCCCACCTCTTCTCTTCCTGGGGATTTCTGCTATACAGCTATACTGCAAGCAAGAGGGATTGCTTTGGTGATGGATTTCAAAGTGCCTTGCAATCGGATATGTTCTATCCTTATTTACAATCACTCTCCGATGTTGCAAAATTCTCTTGTATACAGGTAAGGTTGTACTTCCTATATACATTTTTAGACATGGGCACTGTAGTAGATAAACAACAAAACTAGATCTACAGGTTAGGAAGCTCTTAATAGTAATGGTTTTGTTAAACAATGTCCTAAAATCCGTGCGGTTCATGCCATGTTGGCATGCCTTGCACTTAAAACATTTTTAAAACCCGGTTTCTGTTGGAGCCACATAGGGGCTCCCCTTTCCTTTCCTGATATTCACTTTTTACAATCAAATCTTTTAATGATTTGGATTTTCTATAAGTGATATCTGGGTGTTTTTCACTTTAGAACCCAGTACTGGATCATTCCTTATCAGATGCCAATGTCTGTTTAAGATGGATCTGATTTCTTTATGTTTGATGTTAAAAGTTGTTATAAATCTAGGATTCTCCAGATTTCTTTGCTGTTTCATATCATTCTTCCTCTTTAATGTTCTAGATCAGTGGTTCCCAAACTTTTTTGACCCGTGGCTCCCTTGACCTAATTGGCAGTTGGCCGTGGCTCCCCATCATTTTTTTTCCCGGGGGGCGGGGGGGGGAATGTAAGCCCGACCTCAGGTTTACCAATCAGCCGGGTGTGGACTGTAACTATTTCCTGAGGATCATTCCAGTCATTCTCGCTAATCATTTTTTTCTGGTGTGGGAAAAAAATCTATGCCCATTCCACTTTAAAAGTCTGAACAGTGTTTATCAACAAAAAGAAAAATAGTTTGCGAGTTACATTTTTGGGTGCAAAGGGAACTCTGCACCTATATGAGGATAAACGCTAAAGCACACAAGTACAGAAAATACATTTATGTTTTCATGCACATGGTGCCAATGAAGATCATGTAAACAAACTGAAAAAATAGGTTCTGCTGGTGTAGAAACCCTAATAATGGACAGTACACATCCTTCAAACACATGCAACAAGAATTGTCAAAGCTGATAGATTTCGCTTATGCAAAATCATTCGTTGACAAATTTGCGCAGCTGTGCACTTGGCACTTTACCACTCTCTACTATTTTGAGGCTCTTCTATCCGGGTCATGAAACTGCCCTCCCAACAACATGCCTGGCGCGTGGGCAGGAGGGGAGCCAAGTGTGTGCCAAAGCAGGGGCAGCTGCAGAAGATGAGGACAGCCAACACCAGCCTGGAGTCTGAGCACCAGCCACGGTCTCCATGGACATTGATTTACTTGCAAAGACCCATTGCTTCTTTAAGGAACGTTTTGGACCCACGGCAGACGCCAGCTCGCTGTGCTACTAATGCAAGGCTGTCCCCACATCCATTTGCTCGGCGACATATCTTTCCATCCAGGAATTAGTGTTGGGCACTGAATGCCCATGATCAAAAATCCCCAAAACATTTGCAAGAAAGTGCGCATCGAGGGCGCAGCACTACAAGCCCTTGCTTACCGATTTTCTTGCCAAGGGGGTCCGGCGAGGCGAGGCACGGCACGGCGGGCAGCAACAACGCACCTCAAACGCTCCGAGCTGCGTATGGCACTAAGATGGAAACTACGCCTCTAAAAGCACGTACGACGCGTACGTACGCACGTAGGCGTATGGCGGCAGTGCTTGGGCCAAACCATTTTGCAGGTGGCATTTCTAACCCCGAGGTGGCATTTCAAACTCCCCCCCGCATTTTGCGCTGAAGCTGTAATTTCCCGCGGCGGCGCGGCGCCCCTGGCTTCTCATCACGGCGCACCGGGGTGCCGCGGCGCACAGTTTGGGAACCACTGTTCTAGATGGTTCGAACAGCACTTTTTGTCTCTCTAGATTCCTGGCTTTCGTGGCTGCCCCCTTAATAGCCTTAGGTGAGTACCCTCTCTGGACAAATCTATCTGTCATCTCCTGCTCTATTTTGTAGTACTCTTCCTGGCTGCTACATGCCCTCCGTGCTCTGTAGAACTCCCCAAAGGGGATGCTCCTAATCAACAGTGCCGGGTGGGCACTATCCGCATGAAGGATAGTATTGCCCGCTGTAGCCTTTCTAAAAACAGTGGGCTCTAGTTTCTCTCCTACAGATTTTATTCGGATGTCTAAAAAATCTATTGTGGTTTATATTTATATATACATGTTTATATATATTTATATATATATATTTAAATATATATTTATATATTATATATATATATATATATTATTTTTTTAAATACCCACTAAAACCCCAAAATTACCCTTTGTATCCCAATAACTATACGCCCTTCAACATTCTAAATATACCCTTACAACCCCAATACTCATAACCACTAAACCCTAAAATTACCCTGGGCACCGCAAAACCCAAACCCACCCTGAACCCTAAAAACACCCCTACAACCCAAATATACCCTGAACCCTAAAATAACCCTGTGCACCCCAAAACCCAAACCCACCTTGAACCCTTAAAATACCCCTGTACCCCAAAACCCAAAACCACCCTAAACAAAAAAAATACCCTGGGCACCCCAAAACCCAAACCCACCCTGAACCCTAAAAATACCCCTACACCCCAAAACCTAAACCCACCCTTATCCCAAAAATTACCCTGGGCACCCCAAAACCCAAACAAACCCTGAACCCTAAAATTACCCTGGGCACCCCAAAACCCAAACCCACTCTGAACCCTAAAAATACCCCTGCACCCCAAAACCCCAAACCACCCTAAACACTCAAATTACCCTAGGAACCCCAAAACCTAAACTCACCCTGAACCCTAAAAATACCCCTACACCAGAAAACCCAAACAAATCCTGAACCCTAAAATTACCCTGGGCACCACAAAACCCAAACCCACCCTGACCCCTAAAAATACCCCTGCACCCCAAAACCCAAACCCAAGCTGAACCCTAAAAATACCCCTGCACCCCAAAACCCAAACCCACCCTGACCCCTAAAAACTCCCCTACACCATAAAACCCAAACACACCCTTATCCATAAAATTACCCTGGGCACCCCAAAACCCAAACAAACCCTGAACCCTAAAATTACCCTGGGCACCCCAAAACACAAACTCACGCTGAACCCTAAAAATACCCCTGCACCCCTGCACCCCAAACCACCCTAAACACTAAAATTACCCTGGGCACCCCAAAACCCAAACTCATCCTGAACCCTAAAAATGCCCTACACCCCAAAACCCAAACAATCCCTGAACCCTAAAATTACCCTGGGCACCCCAAAACCCAAACAAACCCTGAACCCTAAAATAACCCTAGGCACCCCAAAACCCAAACCCACCCTGAACCCTAAAAATACCCCTGCACCCCAAAATCCAAACCCCCCTGAACCCCAAAATTACCCAGGGCACCTCAATAGCCAAACCCACCTTCAACCCTAAAACTACCCCTGCACCCCAAAACCCAAACCCACCCTGAACTCTAAAATGATCCTGGGCACCCTAAAACCAAAACAAACCCTGAACCCTAAAATTACCCTCGGCACCCCAAAACCCAAACCCACCCTGAACCCTAAAAATACCCCTGCACCCCAAAACCTATACCCCTACACCCCAAAAGCCAAACCCACCCTAAACCCTATACTTACCTTATCCTTGCATCTAAAATACATATGCCTTTACCATTCATGCCTTTACAACGAAATTCGTTGTAAAAGCATGCGTGGTAAATGCATATGCATTATAATGCCGTGCGTTGTAATGGCATTGCGGAGCAATAGCAGTTGCGTTGTGTTGGAATGCGGGGTAATGGTATTCGTGGTAAAAATGTCATTATAATGGCTGTTTACTGCGTCAAATTACTTAAGATTTATGAGGCCACTCAAAACCATGGCTTTGCTTGGCTTCAAAAATCAAATTCAGAGCCCTGCATCATGCATGTATGTGACGCAGGGCTCTCGTAAATAAGCCCATATGTGTGCCTTAACCTTATTAAAATGAAATGTACTCTTTAGGTGATTGATAAACCATCCTCACACTATTAAAATGTATTTACTGTAGAAACGAGAAAGATTTATGTAATGCGTGCACTAATGTTTCTATATTAAGACCTATAATGTAGTTCTCATTTACACTCATGTATTTCGAGTTGTATTTTACTTACTAAGGGGCAGATCTACAAGAAAGTGCTGCAGCGTGGCGCTGCAAGCCCTTTGGCTGCGCCACGCTGCGGCACTTTCAGAGCACAGGAATGCGACATATTTACAAGAATATGTCGCATTCCTGTGTTCTCCCTGCGCTGGCGCACAAACAGCTGCCAGCGCCGGCGCAGGCACCCTTGCACCATGGTGCAAGGATGCCTGCGCCATGGGGAGATTGTTTCTGTGCAGGAAGGGGCACCTTTCTGCACAAAAACAATCAGTACAGGCTTTTCCTCTTTCAATGCGTGCTGCAGAATGCAGCACGCATTGAAAGAGGAAACGAGGAGAAATGAAAACATTTCTCCTCGGTGCGCTCGCTACGCCACCTCTAGGGTGGCGTAGCTCAGACGCATCTCCAGAGTTACGATTTCTCGTAATTCTGGAGATGTGTCTTGTTCCATGGGTGTTGCGTGGGAACACCCACAGCAACACCCATGGAACGCCCCTTCACCGCAAAGTGCTGCGTGTGAAGGGACGGTATTTACAAGGAGAGGAAAAGTCACGCATGGTGGCTTTTCCTCTCCTTGTAAATATCGAGGAGCCCCCTGCGCCACCAGTACGTCACGAAAAGTGACGTACTGGTGGCGCAGGGGGCTTGTAAATCTGCCCCTTAAAGTGTAACTTGAATCTAATGTACTGGCATTTTCCATTTGTTGTAGTTGTATGTGCACACGCATTTTAAATGTGCACTACTGAATAATACATTTAAGTTGACATGAGGAGAGCCCTTTATTACTTTCTGCATAAAATGCTGTTTTCATATTTCTGCTTGCATCTCTTTTTCTTGCAGGTGCATTGACATGGTTTGTTAGTTTGAGAAAAGATGTAACATTGTATTAGCGATAGAAAGCCTGAGAAGAGAACCCTGACAATGAATACAGAGAGCCAGAGTGTCAACTGACAGTCCCTATTAATTAATGTTGAGAGGAGTCGTAAGTAATCAAGGACCATATCATTCCCAGGTTTGAACTGGGAGAATCTGCTAATGTTCGAAAGAACAATGGAATTACTGATGACATGAAGATGCGTTTTACTCTGAAGAATCGGATGGTATTGACTAGTCTATACACAGCTCGGTGTTAGTTCACCATTCCTTTGGACTTTGAGAGGTACCAACCTCTATGCTTTTCCCCTTTGATTTTTGCTGAAGTGTGGCTGAGGCTGACACTTTTTCTCCTATCCCTGGAACACCCTTGACGAGCTTCTGCAATGCTGACACCCTCCCGCATTTGCCTCCTTTTATGCATTTTAGCACCTTTTTGATGTCCTTATACTTAACTAGTTGGATTGGTTTAGAAACTAAGGGGCCTATTAGCAATAACTGGCGATAATTATCGCTAAGCGCACTTAGCGGTAGGATAATTATTGCCGGCTATCGCAGGTTTCTATCGCGGAGATAGCGTGCTATCAGCAACGCTTATCTCCAATGCGATAGAAACCCTGGAGAACAGTGTGAATATCGCTTGAAAACAAGCGATATTCACACTGTGACCAGTGTTAGCTTGGTGATAGCGCGAGGGGGATTTAGCCATGCAATCCACCTCCCATTGGATTACATGGCTAAGTCAGGTTTGGACCAGGCGTTAACAAACCAGCGCTAAACGTGTTTAGCGCTGGTTCGTTAATCACCTCCCTTGCCTCGCTAATAGGCGATAGCGACCTTAGCGACTGTTTCCAGTCGCTTTTAGGTTGGGAACGCCTACTTTGCATGCCATTAGCGATGAATATCGCTGGCATGCAAAGCGGCACCCAACCCGGTCGCTATCGCCTAGAAGCTGTCGCTAACAGCAGTTAGCGACAGCTTGCTAATAGGGCGATTGAATTATCGCCGCTTTAGCGGGAAAAGTCCCACTAAAGCGGCGATAATCACGTTGATAATATGCCCCTAAATCAGATGACTTTAGATATTAATCCTGTTTGGATGAGAAGACTGGAGACTCTTCTCTGAGCACCAAGTCCTTTTACAAATTTTTTGTATTGCTGTGACTGAAAATCTTGTTGGTCTTATACTGATGTGCTTGAACTTCTTTAGAAGTTTAGGCTATCCTGTTCTTATTCTGTATCTTTACAGTAAGGTTTTGAGATTTATCTACCTTAACCTGACTGCTAATTAGTAATAAAACCCTTTAACTTTATTCGCTGAATCCTGGTCCTCATTGTGTAGCTAAATGGGTCACACTGTAAATTGAAATTGTTAGATTCATGCTAACTCCCTTTATCGCCAGTCGACATATAAAATACCCACCAGATGACTACTTGGTAAGAGTTTGGGCCAGTACTGGATCAACAGCATAGGTATGCTTTTTTTGTAGCATGGACTTTAAAGATGGGTTCAATAGCTGTTATGTGTTCTAGATGCTGATATTTCTCTATACTTCTGTCCACCCCAGCGGGTAATCTAATTGTATCTACATAAATCATCTGGTTGTAATTCCCATTTTTGGAAGCAGGAGGCTAGAGTTCTCTAATGACCTTTTTTCAAATAGATCTCCTAACTCAGTCTCTGTGTGTCCTAGCCATAGTGTAAATCCCTTGTCTATATATCCTAGGATAAAATCAAGGTTATGTAGTTCAGGTGCAAAAGTGAACAAAAAAATGTCACCCCTACCTCTTTCCCTCTCCTGTTGTGACAACTCTGTCCCAGGATTGTAATTTGGGTAGAGTGCATAAAGTAATGTTCCCTCTTTTCTTGGTGTGGTATCCATGGTTGAATATGTAAAGGTTTCATTTAATATTTTTGTTCTGCTCTTACTTAGAGCTTATTTCTCCATAATGTGTCTTAGTTTGGCCTGTATAGAGCATGCTACATAGGCGAAAACCAGTCCTCCTTCAGATTTTACTATATAAGGTGTTGATTTAGTTACTCTTGGGACTTCACCACACAAAGTGAAAAATATTAGCTTTGTCGGAAAACATTTTAGGACTTCAATTGGAAATGTTAGGTTTAACATCTGTGGGGCATATTCACAAGGAGCTATCGCCGAATTAACGGCACTTTATCGCAGCCAAAGTCGTGATAAATTTACCTCCCCATTCACAAGCCGGTGTTAACAGCCCACAGCACCAGTTTACCCGCGATAGCAGCCGCAAAAAGCATCGCCACAGAGGACCCCCGCAAATATCGCTAATGAGATGCAGAGTAGGCGTTCCCGTGATAAAAGCCGAGACAACAGCACACCTCAACATTCACAACGACCAGCCACATCCGCGATAAAAACACAAAACAGGCGGTAAGGCGCGTTAGCACCAGGAAATCTACACCTGCTCTGACCTGGTGCAAAGCCTGACGGCAGCCAGCACCAGAAAAGGGAGCACAGCCCAGGGCCACATCCTAAGGGCAACAGATGCCATGGAGCTACTCATCATGCGGCCCGGACACCCAAGAGGGCCACAACACCGACACCACACCCAGGCCCGCAACACCCCCCCCCCGGGACCACCCCCAACCCTGGACTAAGAAATTGCACACCAACACCATGAATCCCAAAACAAACATTTTGCCTGATGTCACACAAGCAGGAAAATAAACATACATGCGTGGCCAGAAAATGGAGAATCAGTCATACAGCAATGCAATCACCAACACAAAACACCATTCAAACAAAAGCAGAAACAACCCTTAGGATGAGTCCTAGCTGCTCCACACTGGACAATCCTTAGCACACAGCCTGGAAGACCAAATCCAAGAGAAGAAGGTGTGCCATGCGCCCAACAAAGGAAAGAGAGGGAGAGAGCGAGGGAGAGAGACGGAGTGAGATAGCACAAGCAGCGCAAGGCCGCTCGGGCACCTGGCTCCACATGCCAACATGTGTGTGTGCATCACCATCCGTACACCATGAGCCCAAGGCCGTGTCCCAATCTCAGCGCCAAAGCCACATCACATTCCGAAAACGCAAGTAGCAGTCAGACAAACATCAGGGATGAAAGCACCATTGTCCCAATGCAGAATGCGGGAGGACACCTGCACCTCTGACCTTGGTCCAGAACGCGCCTGGAACACCCTGACAGAGATGCAATGGCAGATGGGGACGACTCCCAAACCACGCATTCCTCAACTGAACCATCCGACTCATCCGCAGCCCACACACAGAAGCCCCTGCCTGTGGTACCCCCGCATGGGATGCCCTTGACACTCACGGAAACAGCAACCCACAACGTTGCACACACATTCAAATCATTGCTCAGAGCTGTGGCAAATCCCCCATACAACTGCCGCAGTTCAGAAGAGTGCCTGTTCACGAGATGCACCAACGCAATTGCATGCCATACCGGGTACATGCACAACCCCCGTCACGTTGAAAAAAAACATGCACGTATGCTGCATTTACTGGGCGCACTGCCACTGGCAGTGCTGCGGATCAGTTACAGGCTCAGCTTCCGCATTGCCCACGTCACCTGCATCCAGCCCTGGTTCCACTGCTGAACATGCACATTCGAGTGTCCCATGGATGTCTGCCTATCCAACACAACTGTTGATGAATTGGACTATGACTTGTGTCTGCACCCCCTGTTGGATCACGGACAGGAGTGTAACCGAGACAGACGTGCATGGGATGCCTTGACATCCTGCGTATGTATTGGTTGTTGTGCATGGGAGATTCCACAATTTCTCGTGTGCAGTGACCACATCGAGGCGCTCCTCTATTGGGCTGTGTTGCAGATCGGTGAGATGGCGTGGGCTGAGCACACCAGCCCGGACCACCTAATGGATTGGCTCACCCTGGTGTTCCTTGAATACGACAACGACGTACTATTGGAACACATTGCACATGAAGCTGCACGGGCATTCATGGACTAGTAACTACGTTCCTGCAGCCACATCCGATTGCCACCCACAGCACATGGCCCAACAACTTGTTGCATCGTGGGGATTGCTCACATATCCCACCACAACAGAGGACACGTCTGCCTTTGGTAGGGCTCTGGATGCATGTGCGTGGAATAACGTGTGTGTACACACACCTGTGCAAGGTGATGCAGGTCCATGGTCGGAGCAACACAGCGTCGTTTGGCAACGTTGCCAATTCAGACACACTGCTGGGGGAGAGCACACACATGGCAATGGAGCACGACATGTGAACCTGTCGGACCCTCACACCTGATCACTGTCAGCAGAGCAGACAATCGGCGCACACCGGAGGCAAAGCAACATGCAGATCCCACGTGCAGTGAGTTGTGCCCCCCACACGGGGCAATTGGCAGACACCAAACAACACATGACTCATCCAGCAAGGCAAGGTGGGCTGTGAGCGTTGCCATCCGTGATGAATGTTGCCCATTTCAGCCCCAACATTTTCTGAACCTGGACATGTACCCATGCTGCGTGTAAGTGTCTCAAGCATGTCCCTGCCTGTCGTGGCCGTTGCCTCGTCCGTACTGACACGCACACGCCAATAAAGCCTATGCCACTGCACTGGTGTCTAACTGTGAGGTATGTTGTCTAGATTGTCCACTCGTGTGCCACAATCAGCATCGTCCCAACACAGGGAGGAACTGACTGACGCATGTGCAATGGGGGTGTGTCCCTTTGGCAAGCTCCGCCTCTGTGAGCCAGACATTATTTTTGGATAGGTGCTGGACGACATGTGCACTCACATGACTCCAGCTATGTGTGTATGGTGTCCAACCTCTGACCATGTGGAGCAATGTCATACATCACAACAGAATGTGTCCACACAGTTGTGTGTAAGTCGGTATGCAATGTGAAGTCCTGCTGTCACACGTGGTGTGGGATACCACTCCTGGCCTGCCACCGTTTTGGTCACTCCTACACACGTCCTATTCAACACATGGACGTGTGCCTACGTTGGGGTGTTGTGAGATTGCTGTTGATGTTCAATGGGGACACAGCTAGTACTCACCTTCACAGTCATCCAATTGGCCATGTGTCTCAGGGATAGACATGGGCATAGATGTCAGTTACCAGGGTGTACCTTCATGTGCAATCAGCGTCCCCACATCCAGCCATACTTCCATATGTGAGTGAACATAGTGATGACACATCTGTGTGATTTAGAATGTTTTATTCACATTCAGGTGATTGACGGAGCTGGGGCTGTACCTGGCCATCCAAGCCCACATCACATGGAAGCCCAGTGGTGGGCCAACCAGAGTCCTTTGGGGATTGCACAGTGATTGGGAAGAGGGAGAGTGCAGTCCGCAGCAGGTTTGCTGTGTGATTGGCCAGCGGTGAAGAAATGGCACTCTGTGTCGGGGTCCGGGTGAATGTCAGAGGGTATTCCGGAGGTCAGTAGGAGGTATTTCCCAGGGCATGATGCATAGGTCATGACCAGGCAGGGACAGGCCATATGGCGGTGATGGATGCTACTGCCCCCTTCCTCACACAGTAGTTCCCATCCCCTTCTCACTCCCCTGATATGGGTTCTGTGTCTGGTGTGTCCGGTGTGTGTGGCGGGGTGATGGCTGCATCGCTGTGTGCCCCTGACACATCAGACTGCGTAGGTGATGGTGCAGCATCACAATGTGCCACGGACACATCAGGGGTCAGAGCTGTGTGTGTCGGTGTTCCCGCTGTAGTCATCTGGGAACGGCTCAGTGGCAGCAATGGCAAGTTGGAGTACTGCAGGGTGTTGCTGTTCCCAGCCACTACTCGCTGGTGTCCAGCCGTGGCAGACATCCTTCCAGCCTGCGTCTGCTCCATGGTGTCCATTGCCCTCCGCATCTGTGCCAACTCTGTGCTGTCATGGCTGGTGCCTGTCTGACCAGACAGTTCCTGCATTGGACTCATGCACCAGCGAGGTTAGCCACGGTCTGTGGCGGAGCATGGTGCGTACAGGGGGTGTCCGATAGGGACTGTACGTGGTCCCTGATGGGACTCAGACACCCACGTATGGCATCGAGTTTGGCTGCCACGAGCTCGAAACCCACCTGCAGCTGATGAGCCAACGCCACCTGGCAACCCAACACACGCCGTTGGAATTCCATGTGTTGGTCGGGGGGTCCTGGGAGACAGCTGTGGTGGTGTGTGTTTCCTGCTGTGTGGTCTGTACAGGTGGTGGGGTCACCTCGAGGCAGCTGGCCTGGCCTGCTCCTGGGGGTGGGGTGCAGAGGCTGTCCAGCATCCGTTGGAGGGTGTCTTGACATGTGTGCAGGTTGTCCTCTTCATCATCAATGTTGGGATGTGTGGTGTGCTCTGCAGGGGGTATGGTTTGTCCCTCTGCAATGTAAAGGGGAGATACAGGTTAACAGAGTTTCACATGTATGGTGATGATTTGCAGATGTTCACATTCAAACTGCATGCCAATGTACATTGTGACTGTTTTGGGGGAGCTGGCTATTTGATGGCAGTCAGTGAGTTGTTCGACTACATGACGGATGTGTTAGGCAATGCCAGATGTGGGTGGACAGTTACTACTCACGAGCGGAACCTGTTGTGGGCTCCGTCCTCTGGTGCTGGTGTTGCACTTTGTGCCACATTGCCTTCATTGCGGATGTCCTGTGATTGCTATGTGTGTGTGCTCAATTGTGGGGGAGTTGCCCCTGCAGCTCTGCTTTCTTGTAGCCTTCTCCCTTTGAGGCAGGGTGCCTTTGAATTGTGTGCTTTTCGGGGCCTGATTTGCTTTTGACTTGGGTCATGTGTGCTCGTGGACTGTTTTTGTGGCCTGGTGCATTGTTCGTCTGATGCGTGTATTGTTAGGCATGGGTTGTGGGTGCACGTGGACACGTCGGAGTGTGACCTGCTCTTTTACGGATGTGATCCGCACTTGGCTACCTCCATGTTGCTTTGTGGGCCATGTAATTTTTTTGGGGCAGCTGCCATGCTATCGGACATGCAGTGTTACTTGCATAGTCAGTGTGGGTCACGGAGCCGCTGCTTTGCTGGATTCAGCACATGTGCACGGGTAGGTTGTGATGTTGGTGATTAGGGGGGCCCCTATGTGCACTTTGTGGATGGGGGCCTGCTTGGCATTTCTATGTGTGCTGCAGTGTGCCAAGGCATTCAGGGACATGTTCCACGGTCATTGTGGGTGTGCTGTGTGCTGCGCGTAATTGTGCATGTGTGCCATTGTGCCCATCCCCCCCGTCCCCCGTCCCTAGTGGTAACTCACCCTGTTGCTGTTGGGTCAGGTCGTATCGTGCTGTGTCCAGGCCCCCCAATCCTGCCACTGTCTCCTCACTGCTGACTGTGGCCACCATTTGCTCCAGCTCATCCAGCTCCTCCTGTGTCGCAGGACTCCCACCTCCAGTCGCCGTTGCTGCCTCCCTGTTGGCGGCGAGCTTATGTTTGGTCTGCCTTTTCAGATCATGCCAGTGCATCTTGACCTCCTCCAGTGACCTCCTGGACACTCCGACTGCATTGACGTTGGTGACGATGGCCTGCCATATTTCAGTTTGGGTTGCCAGTGCCGCAGTGGAGGTGCCGAACAGTTGTTGATGGTGTTCGGTCACCCCCGTGACGATGATCTGGTCTTCCTGCGGACTGTACCCGGTCTTCCTCTTCCTCTGGTCCTTGCCCTTCCCCGGAAGCGGGGTTCCTGGCTGGTCCTCCGTAGGGCTTGTGGTGTTGGGCTTGTCCTCTGCACTCGGTCCGGGTGCATCCATGTTGCTACGCAGTTTGAATTGTTTTTGGGCTTTTTTTTCATCTTTCTTTTATCGTGCTTTTTCCCACCGGCCACGTGGGATTTACAGGCCTGTGGTTGGTGTTCGTTGATTTCTGTACCGCGATTGGCCTCATCGCATGATTTCTCGCGTTTCGCATTTTTTCGGCGTGGCGTTGATTTTCACGCTGTCATTTGATGCGTTATCTGGTGACTATCGCATGGTACCGCCTTGTTGTGAATTCCACGTTGACACGGGGTTATTTTCCCGTGATAGGCTACGTTATTAAAAGTTGCGTTACGCTACTCTTGATGTGGTTATCACACGTTCTTGTGAATATACCCCTGTGAGTATTAGGCAAGGGAGAAAATTCATGCTTAAGTCTTGTCTGAAGACAGGTTTCAGCTGTCTGTTTGTGAAAGGCCTCTTGCTGATCATGCCAAAAATTTACAATTCATGCAGAGCCCATTCATTGCTTACCATTGGTTGACTTTATTGACACTCTAAATTGTTTGCTTATTATTCAATGGCTTGCCTTCCTCTGCCTTTGTTTGCTCACCCCTGGAGCATAGTTTCTGTACCATCCTTCTGACTGGCTTGTATTTATGAAGCTACTTATTTATTTTTCCTTAGGCACTCCTTGAGATTGTGCATGATTTCTAGCTCTCTCTTTTGAGCTGCTCCCCATTCAAACACCTGTCACCTGCATGCTTTGTTTAACTCACTCCTTTTCCTACTTGATCTCTCCCTCATGCTGATTCTCACATTCCATGCCTAGCTCCTACCAAAATGCTCTTGGTATCGCTTCCTCCTTCCTCCACCCTTCCCTTTACCCTCCACTGCTTTTTTATTTTTATTGTTCTCTTGTCTGTTGCTCCCCAGGCCCACTCCTCATAACTTTCCCCTATACTATCCATCATTCCAATATTCCTACCCATACCAGCATAGTCTTTAAAAACTATTTTAGTTATTTTGTAGGGCCATACAGCTGCCATTTGCTTTCAGACCTACTGCTTTCAGAAAAGTACTTTCACCCAAGAGTAATGTTGTTTTATTCACTGCTCCAAAGTCAATTGATAAAAAGATGAGAGATATTGGCTTTGCCAATTTTTATTAAAGTGATGGGTGGAATGCTTGAATTAATCCCAGCCACTGGTAATTACTTGGGCCGTATATCAGTTCATCATTATTTTGAACAACATCCCACCACAGTTTGGACCCATCCATATGCAAATCAGTCTTGACCCTGCTCCAATAGGAACAGTCCAGCCTGAACTGTCAGACCATGTCCTCCATGAACCAGAACATAATCAACCCAAGAACAGTGTGATCTCTTATTCTTTTTTTTTTTTAATTGTGTTGCATTTCTATATTTTTTTAATCAAACACCCTGTCTGCTGTTTCAACTCTCATAATTTATTTTCTTAGTTCAAAGCTTTTTATATGCTGTTTCATGTGATAGAATTTGCTCAAGATCCCCTCTGGTATTTTATTGTTCTTTGTACATCCTGCAAAAGCAGGTGCATTCATGGTCTGTTTTAAATTGCTTTATAGGCTGTTGTAGTTGTGTTTCTTTGCCTTATTTAAGCAGACAAATATGTTGTGACATGTATAATAATTTCTTCTCTAACAGCTGCTTTCACATCACATCTGGTTGACTATGTGACCTTTAGTTTTACAAAAAATGGTTCTATAAGGCTTCTCTGATAGCATGTTTCAAGGTAGGGTCTTTAAAAGATATTTCATTCAGGTGCCACTCTTTCAGGGGATTTATTTTATCTATTGATATATGGTACATGATTGCATGATTGTGGTTTGATAGGTACTGGCTTCCTATCAAACTAGATATGACTAGATTGAGTGTTGTGCATTAGATAAGAATGAGGTCTACTCTTGATTATGTTCTATGTTACTTTGAATAGAATGTAAAGTATTTCTCTCCTGGATGTTGGACCTCCATATATCGATCAGGTGTAGGCCACTCAATCAGTTTACTAATGATGAGGCAGGGGTATTGATCCTCTTGATAACCCTGGCTTGTCTTGTGTAGGATTTAAGGCTGTATTGACATCTGCTCCTATAATCAGAAGGCTCTCTTTATTGATTGCGATTAGCGGGAAAGGTTTCTTGAAAAAAGGCTCTTTATTTGAATTCTGGTCACAGATACAAACCAAAGATGCTAGATTACCCACTAAATCCCAATTTGAGATCAAAATTACCCTAGTTATATCTGTGTGTTGATTTTATTGTAAATGTTGCTCATTTTTATGAGGAAAATTACCACTCCTTTACTCTTTGTGGGAACATTTGAGTAAAATTGTGACAAGTAAAAGGTTGAATGTAAACTGCGTATTTCCTTCATTAGTAAATGTGTCTCTTGCTTAAGGCTATAGCGTTTAACAAGTTATGCATCTAGGATATCATCTCATTTTCAAATCTTGCTAACAGCTTTTACCAATGTTATACCAACAAGTGCTCAAGTCTCACAGTGTGACTTAGTTTTGTTCTTCTTGAAAAGTTTGTCTCTGCACTTGACTAATAATATTGGGAAAATGAGGATAACGGTTTTAACAACTTGAGGAAAAGGTAGGTATAAGACATATAACTAAATAAACCTAAACATCTTGGCCTCAGATGGTACGAGGGACAGCTACCAGAATGCTATTCTCTTCCTGTTAGATATAATAGCGTACCAGTGAGTAATTTTCAAATCAAGTAATCACTTCAATTGAACATTCAATATTTGCTTCATTATGTAAAAGGCCACACCTGTGTAGTAGAGAAAAAAAGTACAGTCCTAAGCAATTAGGGCACCTTATCTTGACTTCAAGACCTCAGGGTTTAGGAATCCAAGAGTATTCAATCAATAAGGATATTCTGGAATTCACAGTTGGCCATCTTCAGAAGAAGCCTCTTGTATGTCTTTTTATCTCAATTCTTCTTAAGCATCTTGTTTCTCTCATGCTTGATGCAGATCTCTGTTTCTGCCTTATTCCATTGTCAGTGCATTCTTCTATATGTGTCCAAGTTTCCAGAGGCATCATGCTCAGAATATTGTTAAATGTAAAAGTGAGGCTAATGGGAAACAACAGCAGTACTGGATCTTTGATTCCATGGTATGTGTTTACCTCTTTAAAGTCTCTTCTTCTGCTAAGAGTGTGTGAGGAGAAATCCTGGAAAATTGTGATTTTATCCCCTTTATATTCTTCGAATCAAGTTTCTGAGCTAGGCAAAAATTGCGTTCTTTATCCAAAAAAACAAACACTGAGGTTTCTTTTTCTTTGGAACTCTGAAAAAATGCTGTGTGTGCACTCCAATAATATCGCTGTATCCTCTGTAGCTTTCATGAGTTTGCAAGCAGCCTCTAAATGTATGCTCTAATTCAGTGCCAGGGATTTCTGCATTGATGCCTCCAATGCGTAAGTTATTGTGACATGAGATTTCTTCACAGTCATCTTCTTTGTCTTCAAAAATCTGTGATGAGAGTTCCGGCTGGGCTTTTTGTTAAAAAAGGATGTTCTGCTCATGAGCTTGCTCTGCCACAGAGGATTCTAAGAGATCCACTCTGGATTCTATTTATTGCCTGAAATAGCATCCCAACCCATCATTCATTTGCTCACCATGCCATCTCAGTTTGGGCTCAGCCATATGCAAATCAGCCTTGACCCTGCTCCTCATGGGAACACCCAAGCCCAAACTGCCAGGTCAGGTCCTCACCGAACCACAACACCACCAACCTAGGAACGGTTTTGCCCTGATAATGGCTCATCTGCCAGGTATAGCTGGGTTCTAGTGGCACAGTGAGCACAGGACCCATGTCTGAGCATACCCTTGCCAGCTACTGTGGTACATCAAAAACACAATAGGTGATGGGGAAAACGTGTTTTGGACTTGGCCCTTTCTGCAGCAACATCCCCAAACATTCTTGCCCTCACCCTCCTTTTATTTAACCTGTTTTTGTTGGGGTTTAGGACACTCTGCACTTTACCACTGCTAACCAATGCTACAGTTCTTGTGCTCTCGCCCTTAAACATAGTTGAATTGGCTTAAACCCAATTGCCACATTTAATTTTATCGTAAGTCGCTAGTAAAGGTGTAATACATGTACCCAGGGCCTGTACATTAAATGCTACTAGTGGGCCTGCAGCACTTATTGTGCCACCCACATTATAAGGCCTTTAAACATGTCTCAGGCCTGCCATTTCAGCCTGTGTGTGCATTTAAACTGTTATTTTGACCTTGCAAAATAAATCTTTTGATATGCCTAATCCTTCCTTTTTACTATATGTAAGTAATTCCTAGATTAAGCCCTAAACAACCCATAGGGCAGGGTGCCTTGTATTTAAAACAGACATGTACTTTCAACTTGATAGTGAAAAGCTCTTAAATTCATTTTTTACTGCTACAAGGCGTACCTCTCCCATAGGTTAACATTTTGTTCCCTTATGGCATTTATGAAGTGATAAGATTCAATTGGGAGCAAGTAGGAATGGTGAGTTTGGTGTCTAAAATTTAAAACCCTCGTTAATGGTAAAGTTGAATTCTAAGTTACAATTCTGAAAATGACACTTTTAGAAAGTCAGCATTTTCTTGTCCTAACCATTTGGTGCCTGCAGCTTGTTTCCTAGGTCACATGACTAGATGTAGCTGACAGTTGGTCTTTATGCATTACTCCCAGACCATAAGACAATGGGGAACAAGTGTTGGAATGATGGGCCCTTTCTGACTTGATGAGGGAGAGGAGCTGTCACCTACCACACTTGCACATCACAAAGACTCTGAATGAGCACACTCACAAGGGGTTTAACACTAGTCTTTTGTGCCTCCAGATAAGCTGGAGCCAGGGCAGGAAGACAGGAAATTCCAAACACCTCTGGGGGTGGAAACCTCGAGAACCTTCTCCTACTTCAAAGCTGGCACCATGTATAATATTTGGACCCTCAGACCCAACTCTTCATTACACCTCTAGACCTGTGGAAGATTCAGAAGGACTGCTGTGCTGCTATGCAAGAAGGACTGCTACTCCATTGCCCTGCAGCCCGAATGAGAAAGACTAGACCTGCATCTTGAACCCAGGACCACCAGCATGACTCTAAGGTCTAGTTGGCTGGCCTCCTGATCGGACCTTCAGAGATAGAAGGGAAACAGCAGTTACACCGCAAGCGGTACAACACCTGCCATTATCCCGCATGCCGTTGCAGCGCAAAAGGTGTGTAGCAGTGGGTAGAAGGTGTTGGATTTAACTCCAATACCTTCCCTACTGTTGCACACACTGGAGTTGGAATAGTAAATTAAACTATTCCAACTTCCAGCGCACCCCCGACAGCAAGTCGGGGTAAAGTTTTGCATTGCAACGGCATGCGGGGTAATGGCATGCGTTGTAACATCACATATCCGAGTAGAAAAGGCTCCAACCACATTGAATTCTGAACTTGGACTCTATCTGCTGAGAGTCTTTCCCCCAAGTGGTGCCTCCCCAGTCCTTGGAAGTGGGCTTGAAGGTACTCCTCCAGCCCAGCTGTTGTTCCGTGAGCAAAACAAATCAACAATATGCCTCTCCTTTCATCTGTATTAGCATTGTCCCTGTGTGGCTTATTCCTGATTAAGGATCTTGCATCTCAGCCCAAAACTTTCTCAAAAACGCTGCTGCATGACACATCCTTGATGCAGGACTTTGCATTGCAGCCCCGCAGCTTCTTCAGAACCTCAGCTGCACGATGCATCAGAAACACAGGACTTTGCATTGAAAGCCCCTTGTCAACGGCTTCCTCAATGATGAAACAGGACTCCGCATTGCAGCCTCTCAGCTTCCTCAGGGGAAGAGGAGATCTTGTATCCTGAATTGGAACTCCCTGACAGAGTGCTAGTGTGTCTTCACAAGGCTTGTCCCAGGAGGAGCTGGGGGACGGGAAGGCAGAGAGGGAGTTTCAGCTGCAGATTGCAAAGCTAAAAATGGAGGGGAAACTGGCTCTAGAGCAACTGGCTCATCAGAAAACTTTCAAGGATCTGGAACTCAAGTCAAGTCAAGCATATTCCAGCAGTTATGGTGGCAGCATACCCGCAGTGCCTGAAGGGTACAAGAAGGTCCACATGCCCGAAGATCTGGTGCCAAGGTAATAGACAAGTGGTTTTCTGCATATGATGTGGCCCTTAAGATGTACAGGGTCCCAGAAGAATTTGTGGGGTATCACCCTGGAAACACATATCTACAGTGGGGAGGGATACCTTGCTTACATTGGAGGTGGGAAACCAGATGAAGTACATTCCAATGCAAACCATCCATTATCGTAAAGTCCATAAGGCCTGACTCCTTCTTAGGTAGGCTCTGACTCCATTATAGGCAAACCTATTCTTCATCTTCTGTATTTTTGTAGAATCTTTGCCTTGCCTGCCATTGTCGATGATGTCATCTGATCTTATCATTCCAAGAGCTGTGAAAGTTGCAAGTCATTCAGACAATGACAAGGATAAAACACCAGATGAAACATCAGTCTGGGACAAGTGTATTATTATGACAAAGTCAAGGTCAAATAAGAGTAAATGCAGATGAATAGTCAAAATAGTGGAGGGTGAATTGACGTTTGTTCATCTTATATGATCATCAGGATATGTCTCCGACAAACACCTTGATGTAAATAATCTATGTCAGAAATTTCTGAACTTATGTCAGGAATTCCTGAACCTATGTCAGAAATTTCAATCTTTGATGAGAGATGGTATGAAAGAGCTGCCACTTGACTACTTGTCAAGAGATGTCCTTCACCCAGATTATCGCACAAGATACTTAGGAGATGGTCTTGACTGCTGCTAGCGCACCAAGAAGATGCTACATCGCATCTGATGCAGATAACAAGCTGAGGCCAGGAGAAAGGACGCTGCTGCATCATGTGTTTTTCTTTTTCACAGAACACTACCTTCATGCCTTTAAATGATATTTTAATTAGAAATGTTCATTTTATTTTCATTGTTCACAAGGTGCCTATTTGCTGTTCTTATGATATTCTGTGTGGTAATTTTAGAAGTGCCGAGAAGAAGGTTCAACTTGTTGCAATAAATGCTTTTAGTTAAAAGTGTCTATTCTTCTTAGTGCCATTTGTGTGTATGATACTGTAAAGAGCTAAATAGGCTTGTTTCTGGTACCACCGTACTCCAGATACCGGCTTAAGAATTGTTAGCACGGATGTCAATTAGGGGTCACCAGGGATCGGAACTGTGACCCCTAACCGACCCATCGCAACCCCTGCCACCTTGTGACCCATGGCTGCTTGTTGTCAGCCTTGGACAAGTGTGTGGTGATCCAGCAGAAGCGGTGTAAATTTTATAAATATTTATATATATCCAATATACCATGAACCAAACTATATAATCAATTACTAAACCAAGAGTTTGGGCCCATAGAAACTCTTTAACCACGTACATATTATGCAGTCCTCCGATAGGTCTTTGTAAGAGCTAATAGGGACTTAGATAATTAGAGATGGACGCAATTTCCTTCATGAGGACCTGTAATGAAGAAAATGCCTATCTAACAATGACAGTCAAACATAATATCTCAATTAAAACTCGTCAATAAAAACAAACTCAGAATATTTATCAAGTTCCCTTTATCTAAGATTTAAGATGAATGGTCAATACATAAAAACACATTAGTAGTTTTCAGTACTTTGTTATTTCAAGTGACCGACAGCATGACATGCCTAGAATCACAAGGAAATAGCCAGTAGCCAGGAAAGCATTGAGCGAGTCAGAAAGAACGAGCCAGCCTTTTCTTTCTCTTACATAGTAGTTATACAACATAAATGTTCACAATTCCAGCCCCCAAATGTAGCTTCTTCAAAATTTTACACGTTCCAATTGGTTAGGATCCATGTAGTGATTGTACTCCAGACTAGTTCATCAGGAACTTTAACAAGATGCTTTTGTTCACTCGCATAACATCATGTCACCTCGGAAATAGGAAACACATCGAAACTTTTCATATCCACGCGCTCGCTTCCACGTTAGCTTGCAACATAGTCGACAACATTTTTCATTGAAAGAAATACTCAAACTGTAGCTGAAGCACATGGATCAGCATTTTTGAAATAATGAAGGACTAAATACATTTTTCTAAAGCCTAAGTTAGGAAAGAAATAATACACTAACAGCTTTTGAGGCCTATATGGAAAATTACAAAATCATCATTTTCTAAAGAATAAAACACACCACTATTAATAATGTATGAGAAATAGTGAATACATAAGAATCAATATAATAAAAATACATCCTTCAAATAAACTTATAAGCATAGTCTAATACATATTTTTCTAAAAGTATATGCAACCACTTTTACTATGGCTTTGATGTTCAGGGGAAAACATAAGCAAAAATCGTTATTTATTACGTTTTTTCATTATAATATTTCTCTATTACTACTTGCAATTTACTTTTGCACTATATTCTTTAGTATATTTAACAGGTTTCTCTCAAGTGGCAAAAGGCTATCTCTCATCACTCCAGTTTGCAACCCTTCTGCATGTTTTTCATTGCAGCTTTTGAACACTAAATGAATATGTTGTGTCATTATTTCACCTTTGTACGTTGTGCTTTCATTAAAGAAAAACTCTTACGTTTCTTATAATTACCACACCATTAGTCATTTTATAAAATACGTATTTGTTTTCACACTAAATGAGCAGATTTGATCAGGTAAGGTTTTTTTCAAATAATCACGCTCAACCATTCCCCGTCTGGCAAATCAAGCCATCACACAATCCACAGAATCTGATTATGATCTGATTATCTGAGAATGCACTTGTTCTCATCTATTTTAGTCTAATACCTTCTATATCCCTTAACACTTCATAATAAGCACCTTTTTTGTCTTCCATCTCTATTTTGTCCCTTTTCCTTTTTTCTTGCCTTTCGTTTTGTCTCTTCTACTTTGCTCTTACAACATCTATATGTCAATAGTATGGTTAGTATGCCAGCAGCCATAGCAATTATTGGTATTAATATTTGTCCTAGCATGCTTTTACTTAGTGCTGTAAACCAATTACCTATCAAGAAAAAACCCTTACAAAGTTTTTCCCATACACCATCAACTTTTAGTTCTATTAAATCACTACGCAAATGAGTAATGTTACTTATATATCCCTCCAAAGCTCTGCTTTTGTCAGGGGTATAAGTGCAACATTGTTGAATTTTCAGCATACTACAGACTCTACCCTCTTTTGCCAATAATACATCAAGGGCAAGCCTATTGTGCAAAACCATAGATCTCATAGCAACCATTTCAGTATCAATCATGAAAAACCCACCAGCAGTATTTGTTGATAAACTATCAACCACTGTAGACAATTTTCTAATTTTATGTGGGTTCAAAATCATTCCCACTGATGGTATCAATGCTCCAAAAATATCACCCACTATTTCTGCAGCACTTATTCCCCTTTTAGTCTGTGTTAGTTTCTTTCCATTGGTTCCATGATTTTCATTCATGTGATATATCTTTGGAAAAACTATGCCCACATAACAACATCCATACCAATATTGTGGCAATCTATAATAAGCATTTTTACCACACACATAATATACTCCAGGAAAAACTGGATCAGTACCACCTCTTAATCCCCAACACCCCGTAATCAGGAAGGTATGTTTACATTCACTGGAGCCAATGAAATAATTATTATATTCAGTCTTTTGTCTTAGTAAGCAAAGCTTCCCTTTGTGATGTCAATCCAGAATCATTGCAGCATATGTCTCACCTTTCTTATAATTACCCTCCCTATGAGCCCATGGAGGTATATTAGTTTTCTGTTCTACAGCTTTTCTCTTAAAATCTCTTCGCCTATCCTCTACAGTATTTATAAATTCTATTTCTATACTGTGTAAACTACATGTAATATTATTTCTATGTGCGTGTACAGTATCTATAGGCTTAGTGGTATGAAAGAATTCACCCATATACACAGCATTCCCTGCACTAGTCACTATATTCAGATTTTTCCTAACAGGAATTTCTGAAAAAACAAAATCATAATTAGAATAGTAATTTTGAAACAGCTCCTTGCCGTAGAACAAACTTGTTGGTACACTACAAGAAATTCCACATGTTAAAGTAAGGTGATGATATGTCACCCCTTCTGACACAGACGAAGGTAATTGCATGCATACATAACAATCTCTTGCATCCATAGTATCAACATACTCATACAAAAGTTTAGTAAAAACATTTAACGAAAAATCATTAAACGGATTTATCTTGGTGTAAGTCATTCCCTGTCAGTTTTTTAATATTTATCTCTTGATCTTCTTTGAGGATTCTTGGTACTTCCGTTATTGTATTTACATAATCATTAGTAGGTTTGACAGGATACTTAAAATAAGCCACTATTTTAACTCTAACCAAAAACACTAACCAAACAAACAATATTATAAGGACACATATAAAGCAAGCATTTAGACACTTTCGCCTATTTAAGCTTTGGTTTTGATTACCAGTCTCAGTTCTATCCATTTTATAAAGTAAAACATTAAAAATGATTTTAGTTAAAAACAATTATCAAAAGATTTATCAGCTTGTACTAGCAAGGCAAGGTTTGTGTATCACACACTTTCCAAGCTTCAGGTCAGGGCCTTATTTTCAAATCTCCTCTCTTTTTTTTCTGCACCCTTTTTTTTCATACAAAGTTCATTTAGGGTGGTTCATATGATGAGTTACTTCTGGAACAAAATGCAATGAATTATTTTTCCCAATCATTCGTCACATCCAAATATGACCAATCTGGTGCTGTGTACTTTTTACTTGGAATTTGTGCTCTTTTTCTTCTGCGAACTGTGTTTTCTTCTCCGTCTGTATCACTTTGCTCAGATTAGCACGAGATTTCAATTATAGTCACTGGAATCTTTTCATTCAAAGTATATTTTAACTGCTTAACTGCTCCAGGCCATTTATCACCTTTTCTTGCTCATTATCCAGAAACACTGTCTACTTCATTTGATTCAAGACTCCGCTTAGCTGATTCCCTTTTTTCTTTTTCTCTGTCTTTTTCAGGGACCAACTCTTTTTCAGCTCTGATAGTGACAGTGTTGCGAGACCCAGTAGCTTGCACCTACTCGACTTGATTCTCAGTCTGTTCAGGCTCTTGTTGTTCTCTTCGTTCACCTTCAATTGACTCTGTACTTTCAAGTGGCGTGGGACTCGACGGGTGTGTACAGCATGAATCCAGTTAGGCAAACCACCACATTTAACTGCAGTTGTTGTCACAATAATCACTTGGTATGGCCCATGCCAACGAGGTTCCAAACAATACTTCCTCACATGTTTTTTGATGAGCACCCAGTCTCCGGGGCTCAAATCATGAGCCTGTTCTTGTTCGACAGTAGTTGCGACTTCTGCAACCTGGTGAGACACAGAACGCACTACGCCATCCAATCCTTTACAATAATTGAGCACTAAATCATCAGATATGTTCACAAGTTGATTTGCTGGGACTGTTGGCTGCCTCATAGCCCTCCCCATGATAATGTCATGTGGGGAGAGTCCAGTCTTCTGGCTGGGATACTTTTCAAACTCATCAGCACCAATGGTAACGCATCAGGCCATTTCAATGTTGTGAATACACGAACCTTAGCTAGTTGTGATTTAATTGTGCCATTTATCTGCTCGACCACACCAGATCACTCAGGTCGATAAGCACAATGCAGTTTTTGCACAATTTGAAAGGCAGCACAAATCATTTGAGCCACTTCGTTATTGAAATGTGTTCCTCTAGCTGATTCTAACGAGACTGGAAATCCAAATTTAGGAATAAGCTCTCTAAGCAGCAATTTAGCAACAGTTAGACTGTCATTACGTCTTGTTGGGTATGCCTCAACCCAGCGTGAAAACAGACACACAATCACCAAAACATGTTTTAATCCATTGCAAGGAGACATGTCTATAAAGTCCATCTGCATATGCGTAAATGAACCTGCTGCTTTTCCAATTTGACCCAAACTAACAACTGTATTTCTCCCTGGAATTTGTTGTTGACATGTCACACATCTTTTGCATAGACTCTCTGCAAGGACTCTGAATTTTGGAGTGAACCATGCTTGTTTGAAAAGTCTTATCATAGCATCTCTGCCTACATTTGTCGGACCATGATAGACTCTTGCCATTTGTGATGACAAACTATCCAGCAAAATTGGTCTTCCATCTGTGTAAACCCACACTTCATCATCTGCTCTGCGTGCACATCCTGCTTTGATCCACCCTTCTCTTTCTGCTTCAGTAACTGCATCTTGTAATTCTCTAATTTCTTCCCATGTTTCAACAGTTGAGAACATTAACTTGTATTCTGCTTGTTCACATTGTTTTTTCAAATGTTCCCCATTTATTGTATTTGAATTTTGAGCACAAAAGCGCATAATTTCATCAGCATATCTGTTGCCAACAGTGACATAGTCACAACCAGATTTACGTGTTGAACATTTCACCACCCCATATTGGGCTGGCAATTGTAGTGCCATAAATAGATTTTTTACACACTCTCCATTTCGTATGGGTGAACCCGGAGAGGTCAAAAATCCAAGCTGAGACCAGAACTGCCCAAAATCGTGCACCACTCCAAAACCATATTGACTATCCCTAAATATGGTTACTCGCATTTTTTTGCAAAACAAAATGCTCTTGTCAGCACAATCAACTCTGCCACTTGTGCTGAACTCACTCCTTTCAACCATGATGTTTCAATGACACTTGTCACTGTACAAATTGCATATGCAGCATGCAAGGAACACTCAGAATCTCTCAAACATGATCCATCCACAAACAAAACATAATCAGATTCAGGCAATGGGGTATCCTCTATGTCAGGTCTTGGTTTTGTACAAAATTCAGTCACATCCAAACAATCATGTTCTGCTTCATCCACCACCACTTCACAACTAGGAATCGGTAACAAAGTAGCTGTATTCAAACTTGTGCATCTTGTCACAGACACATTCTCCGCACCCACAATTACTTGCTCATATTGTGTTAACCGACTGCTTGTAAGATGCTGTGTGCGAGTTTGTGTTAACAAAATCTCAACAGAATTTGGTACATACACTTACAACGGATATCCCATTACAATCGTTTCACTCTGCTCTAAACTCGTACAAGTAGCAGCAACTGCTTTCAAACAACCAGGTAAGGCTGCAGCTACAGGATACAATGTGGCAGAAAAATATGCCACTGGATGACTTGCTGTTCTGTGCATTCGCATCAGAACTGAAAGTGCACAACCATCGCGTTCGCTACAAAACAGTGAAAAATCCTCACAAAAGTCTGGCATCCCCAATGCGGGTGGTCGACACAAACTGTCTTGCAGTTCATGAAATGCTTTCATACATTCATCATCAAGATGTATAGACTCTGACACGTCTTTGTTTGTCAGTCTTTGCAAAGGCTTGGCTATCAGTGAAAAACTTTGAATCCACTGCCTGCAATATCCAACCATTCCAAGAAACATTCAAACTTCCTTTTGTGTACTTGCCGGACTCATTTGCAAAATGGCACTGATCGATCTTGAGGCACTTTCCTGATTCTTATCTCAATGTTGTGACCCAAGTAAAGAACTTCTTTTTGACAGAATTGTAGTTTTGCCGGTCATACTTTATGCCCATCAATTGCCAAATGGTTCAGTAGAGCAATTGTATCAGCCACACATGCTTCTTTTGTTCCCGATGCAACCAATAAGTCATCTATGTATTGCACTAAAACTGAATTATTAGGCATTGCCAATGACTCCAAACATTTCTTCAATATCTGATTGAAGATTGAGGGGCTTTCTGTATACCCTTGAGGAACTCGGCACCACGCCAAGACATAGTTTCCGAACCGGAACGCAAACAAATACTGGATATCCGGATGCAAAGGTATCGAGAAAAATGCTTCACATGGAATTTGGTATAGGATCACAGCTGAATTTGTAACTATTGGACGAATATATCTCTTTACAACGAATGCGCTACAACACATTCCATTACAACACAGTCGTTACAACGACCGTGTTGTTACAACGCGAACCATTACATTGCAAGTCTTTACAATGACTTGCTGTAGGGGGACCGCTGGACTTAGGAATAGTATAATTTACTATTTCTACTCCAGTTTGTTCAACAGCAGGGATGGTGTTGGATTGTAAATCCAACACCTTCTGCCCCCTACAGCAAGTCGTTGTAACGGCTTGCGATGTAATGGTTCGTGTTGTACCGTTGTAACGACCGCGTTGTAATGGAATGCGTTTTAGGCCATTAGTTGTAAACCATGTCTCCCCTATTGGACAATAAGGTACTACAATCTGATTAATTTTCCTCAAATCTTGCACTATTCTATATTTGTCATTGGGTTCTAATTCCCATAATAGGGGAATTGCATGGACTGTCTAGGATCTCTTTTAGAATACCTTGTTCGATTAACATTTCAATCACTGGTGTTACTCCTGCAATTGTTTCAGGACTCATTTTGTAAGGTGGTGTTCTTGGAAATTCTGCATCTGGTTTAACCATAATCTGAATTGGAACTACTATTTTCATAAATCCAATGTCTTTTCCTGAAAAATCCCACACATCAGACAGTGCTGTATCTCTCAACTCAACAGGTAAATCATTCGCTGTAAATAAAGGGTATAATCATTCACTTCTGCTCCCTGTCGTGCCATTTCAAATACTACATCTTCATCTTTTGTATGAAACGCTATTCCATCTGGTGTACAATAAATAGAACATATCATCTTACACAACAAGTCCCTTTCTAATAGATTAACTGGACTTTTGTCAGACACCACACATTTGTGTAAATCCTGAAATCCTCGAATCTGGACTTTCATTGGTTTAGTCACTGGGGTCTTAATCATTTTGTTTGAACCTCCTACAACTTGGATACTTTCTCCTGAGAGGGGTAGGTTAGGAATTTCCACAGTTCTCACAGTGGAACGGGTAGCACCAGTATGTACGAGGAAGGTAACTGAGCTTCCGTCAACCTCGCCATCCACATAGGGACCACACTTATCTACTTCTAGGGATGCGCCACGCATGCACTCCTCCTCCCCCTCAGGCACTGTCATTGAGATGTATCTGAATCATTTCCATCCACCTGCATCAAATACTGCGAAGATACCTGCATAATTTAATTTATTTGATCATTTGTATGGAGACCCACATTCGCATTGTATTTTTGTACTTGACCAGTCATATTCTGCATAGGAGCTTGAGGTAATTGCTGACCCTGTCCTCTGCCAACTGACATCTGCTGATTCTGATTCTGTTGTTTCATCTGCATCTGATTCATTCCATTTACTCCTGTATCTACAAACCGGGTATCACCTGTATTTACTTGTATACTTTTACACTCGCGCTTCCAATGTCCTAACTTGCCGCATGCATGAAAAGGAAACTTGTTTTTCAATTTGTCTATATTACCACCTCGACCTTTCCCTTGTGGTATCGGTATCATTTGTGTCACAGTATTTCCATTTGACACTACACTTCTCATTCCAGTAATAGTCTGACCATTTCCCTGATACGCTTCTGCAAAATCTGTATTCATATTCAAAAATCCTCCTTTCTTTGCTGCCTTCATTTGGGCCAACATCAATTTCTCTTTCAACTTTTTGTGTCGCAACTCAATATCATCACCACAATATTTCGCATAGCAAAGAATCTAATCAATCGACTTGCTTTGCCAACAAATTAAATGCCGTTGAATCATGGCACTTATTTCTGGCCTCAATCCATACACAAACTGGTACACAAAATGTCCCATATCTTTCTCAGTGATATTCTCAATACCACTATACTGTTTAAACACCTGCAAAAGCCTTTCATAATATGCATGCACTGACTCCTTCAATTCCTGAGTAGTCCTGTCTATTCTCACCCAATCTGCTTCCTTCGGTGATATTTTCCCTTTCAAATATGTAATGACCTGATTGTACTTTTTCATGACTTCTTCAGATGGTTCTCCTGTTTTTGGATCTCTCGGATATTCTTCTTTTGGCCAATCCACAGTTATTTTATTCTCAACCCACAAATCAGCCGGAACTACAATATCAAATAAGCCATCCAAATCCTTCCACAAAACTTTTGAAACCTTAACAAACCTCTCCACTTGTTTATACCATTCCACTGGTTTTTCTCTCAACCTAGGGAAATTATTCTAAAAAGATAATATATCCTGTCTCGCCCAAGGGACGTGAACAAACCCACCTCCTGGTACTTCTCTCATAGAATATGCTGTCACATCAGCTGTTTCAGTTCCTGCCTCCCTCACAGGATACAGTGGTAAAGTTACTGAAGTCACTATTGTATCCTCCTTCTTTTTCAGCCTTCTGCCTTCCCATCGATCCAACTCACCCCAAAGCTTTAGAGTATTGATCAACTCTTTGATCTGAAAAGGTTTTCATGAAACATTCAGACTCTCAAAATCTTTGTCACTAAATTCCAATCGATATGTCTTTTGCAGAGCTTGGACTTCTCTATATCAATTCCATATGTTTGTGCCACTTCAGCAAACTTCTCATGTAAATTTCTCACTCTCCGTGTAATATTCTTACACATGAAAAGCAATTCTTCATCTCAATATGGGCCTAATCTCTCTGGCCTAATCATTCCCAAAATTATTTCTTCCAAATCTGCTTTTAACTTGCTCACATCTATTTTCGAGCTATTATTCTGTAAACTACAACCAGGCACTATTTCTTTTATCCACTCGTCTAGTTCTTCCAGAGAAGGACCTAATGATCTCTGAGTACCTTCACCAATTTCATCTAACCTCGACCCTCCTGATGTAGGTGTTACTCTTTTCTCAATCTGCAACGTCTTCCTTGAATCCACATATGCACCTCTTTTTGGGGTTTTAACTGATTTTTCTGAAATACTAATTAATGTCTCCAGTAACTGCACTCACATTTCCTACACTATTCTCAATTGATCCGTGGTTATCCTCATTTATTTTTCTTAAAACTGTATAGACTCCACTCATATTTCTATCTGATATTGTCAATTCATGTACTCGAGAGGCTCCTTTTCCATCCTTGTATAATGAAACAATAGGACCAAAAGTCCCTGGAACTGACAAAGCATCTGGGTTCATAAGAGTTACTATTCTCAACAACTCCTCTCTAACTGGAATCTGATTCTGTCCTAAGGGCGTTTTTTCCTGTATTATTTCTACATGTACTATTGGAGCACTTGAAAAGGAATTTGCTCTACTGGATTCTGTTCCTTATGATAAGGTAGAGGTCTATTCATCAATGACTCATTTAAAAATTCATCATCTATGTCATTAACTCCCTTAGCAAATTCAGTATTTCTAGATTTCTGTTCCTCAACATTTTTCCTTTTCTCTCTGCATTGCTCTCCTTCATTAGTCTCAGCTACCATAACTGGAAACATTTGTGTTCCTTCAGCTATATCTCTTCTCCACATTTTCTTCTGAGCATCCCACTTTGCTTCTGAATATCTACTCACAAGATTCTTGTATCTAGTCTGATACCTTTCTCTTTTGTCTGCCTCATGTTCCTATTCCTCAAGAGCTTCATACTACATAGGTCTAGGATTAGGTCTCAAAATATTCATTTGATTCCTTAAATTTTCTAAAATTCTAGTATTAAAAGTCCCATTCTCTGGAAATGCTACATTGCCATCTCGCTCTGTATACCTCATCCAATTTTCTAACCATGTACACGTGTGATAACCCCTTTCTAATGGCATAAATTAAGCAGGGGTCCCTTCAGGAGCCACAGGCATTCCTCCTCTAATTGGCAATGGCTCATCCTTACTAAACAATGTCTTCAATAATTTAAAAAAACTCATGATTCTCTACGCTACAAGGAAAAACTATACAGGAAAATCTCCAATAATTCCTTTTCCGTGTTATGATTCTCTGCTACCAATCAGAATTATTCACGCTGTCCAATCGCAGCGCGACTCACACCAACCGACCAATACCAGGGCGGCACTTTGTGACGATTTCTTATCAACCGACCAATACTAGTGCAGCACTTTGTGACATCAGCTTGACTCCTGCGACTGACCCTCCCTTTACAAAATCAGCATCTGCGTCTTTACGAAGTCTTTAACAAAACAAACAACATAAAACAACCTGTCTGCTCCAGTAAAAGAAAAACAATAGAACCATACATACTGAGAATTCTTTTACTTCCAGCAAAATCTCGACCTGCGCAATTTTACCCTCACTCGAGTGAAAAACTCTCAACATCCCTCCAGATGTGCTTTCTAAAGCAACCTCAAAAATCCTCACTATTCACACTTCAAGATTCCCTGTACAAGTACAGACAAGACCATTGCTCAGCACTGCATCAACAGCAGACAACACACTTAGGGCCTGATTCCGATTTCGTAAGGAAGGCCTCCAAACGGGATTTGTAAAGACCAAATCCAATTCGGAGCCTATCTTTCCGCCCGAACCGTCCACCGTTCCTAACGAGCAAGTACGATCGTTTATGAACCCGAACCTGTCCGTCCGACACGTTCGTAGCCGAATCGTGCCGCGCAATGGAGCCGTTTTTCGACCGAGTGAGTACGATGCACGAATTGGACAGCTGTATCGCCTCGGTCTCATCGAGATAAAATGGCTGTCAGATTCAGACTTCGGGGGGCCATAGCAGGTCCCCCTTTACCTGGAGCCCTCCGATTCGGTCACGGGGGGTGCGCATGGGTTCCCCGATCCAAGCATGCACAGTGTGGCGGGCCACATGGGGTGCCCGCCACGGGGTGTACGCTTTTCCCCGCCCACCCCTTTTTTGCTATTGGAGCCTGTGTACACGTACATAGAGTTCAATGGGGGTCCGAGCGAGCCAAGTCCGTAAGCATACGGCAGCATCGTACTCGCTCGTTCAGATCCTGGAGCACGTCTCGCTCGGAAAGTCCTCCAGATCCGAGTCGTATGGAGGGCTTTCCTTACGAGATTGGAAACGGGCCCTTAGTGTATGCCACACTAAGACTGTCCTTAGGCTTTATCCCGGGATCTTAGGCCAACGTTACTTCCATTAAGGTCAACGACGGACCACAACATAAAACTTAAAGGTACGTATATATAGTCAGTCTAGGTCTCTTAATTCTGTCTCTTCATTACCTAGTATATTTAGTCAAATAAACCATCCAATAACGCTACCAGAAAACTGATCCAGAGGAAGAGGTGTACATTTTTATAAATATTCATAAATCTCCAATATAATATGAACCAAACTATATAATCAATTACTAAACCATGAGTTTGGGCCCATAGAAACTCTATACCCACTCACATATCATGAGGTCGTCCGATAGATCTTTGTAAGAGCTAATAGAGACTTAGATAATTTGAGACAGACATAATTTCCTTCATGAGGACCTGTAATAAAGAAAATGCCAATCTAACAACAGCAGTCAAACATAATATATCAATTAAAACTCATCAATAAAAACAAACTCAGTATATTTATCAAGGTACCTTTATCTAAGATTCAAGATGACTGGTCAATACACAAAAATACATTAGTAGTTTTCAGTACTTTGTTATTTCGAACAATTACAGGTAAATTCACAATAGAAATACAAATCATGGCAAATACATCAAAAATCAATAACCTGCGTGAGGGGAGAGAGAGAGAGAGACAAAGAAAAGATACACATTGCAATTTCAGTATGCAATGTTAGAGTCATACGAACCTAAGGTCAAGGAACTATTGCACGGGGTGCAAAAGTCTGAATCAGCTAACCCTTCAGCTGAAAAGGTAAAACCTTGTGCACCACACCAGCTAATGAAGTGCAAAGAAAATCAGGATAGTTCAGTGCTGGGAAGGAGTCAAAGTTCGGACCAACAGCATGTCATGCCCAGAATCACAAGGAAATAGCCAGCAGCCAGGAAAGAATTAAGCGAGCCAGCGTTTTCTTTCTCTTACATAGTAGTTATACCCCATAAATGTTCACAATTTCAGCCCCCAAATGTTGCTTCTTCAAAATTTTACATGTCCCAATTGATTAGGATCCATGGTGTGATCGTTCTCCAGCCTAGTTCATCCGGAACTTTAACAAGATGCTTTTGTTCACTCGCAAAACATCATGTCACCTCGGAAATAGGAACCACATCGAAACTTTTCATATCCTCATGCTCGCTACCACGTGAGCTTGCAACATAGTTGACACAATTTTTCATAGAAAGAAATACTCAAACCGTAGGAAGGAAAGTCTAGTGATAAACATTCATAACTGAAGCAAATGGATCAGCCTTTTTGAAATAATGAAGGACTAAATAGATTTTTCTAAAGCCTACATTAGGAAAGAAAGAATACACTAACAGGTTTTGAGGCCTATATGGAAAACCACAAAATCATCATTTTTTAAAGAATAAAACACACCACTATTAATAATGTATGAGAATTAGTGATTACACAAGAATCAATATAATACAAAAAATCCTTCAAATAAACTTATAAGCATAGTCTAATACATATTATATTCTTGCACCTTTGTACGTTGTGCTTTTATTAAAGAAAAACTCTCACGTTTCTCATAATTACCACACCATTAGTCATTTTATAAAATACGTATTAATTTTCACACTAAATGAGCAGACTTGATCAAGCAAAATTATTCTCAAATAATAATGCTCCATCAGTGGCTAGAATCAGTGTGAGCAGCTCTTGATTGCACTGCAGAAGATGTGCATTATGATGGCCTGGAAGTTGGTCATGGGGTAAAGAATGAGAACAAGTTGTTGCTTTGGTGACGCTCACCCGGGCCGGCCAGCACATTCCTTTATTTCTAGATTCATTGTACGTATCTGCTGCGGGCGGCCGGTCTGGACATCTCAGACACTTCATGATAAATGGTAGAATGCACACCAATCAGCTAAAGTTTTGCAATGCTCAAGGCAAAACTTTAGCAGTTTGGTGTACATTCTACCATTTATCATGAATGTTCTTCCTTTTTTCCTTCATCCGGGTAGTCCGCACCCTTGTTTAATTTCACTGTTGGAGCAGTTTATGGAGTAACAGCAGTACTGGAGGCTCACCATTTGGACATTGCTCGATAAATTGGTAAAATCAACAGGCAGTATTTCCGTCATTTATATAACCAGCTAACGGCTCAGGAACATTTTTGCTCATGTTCAAATCACATTTATCAGTTCATAGAATCGTTATGATTAATACACTCATTTAATTTCATGTATGTACTAATTACATATTCGTATAGAAGTTGTTTCTGCATTTCTTGTATGTATAAATTGTGTAATCATATTTCACACATTTTTGTTACACTTTTTTTGCTTATTTTTTGCATGTTAAAGTTTGTGTTTAAACAATCAAATCAGTGTTGCGGGGTTGCACTTTATTTTTGTTGATTTAGTATTGTTTTTGTGGCGTTTTGGTGCGCATGTTATTTCAGGAGTATTTCATCTACTTTAAGCAGTGCTTAATTTGTAAAATACTAAGTGCTAGGGCTCTGACCAAGAGGCCACTGCAGCTTGCACCACCCATCACCCTTGTCATCGCTGCTAAAACATCTACAAACCATCTCTCTCGCATGTAAATGCGAAAGTTCAGATTCTTCCAGGTCCCCAAAGCTAAAGGAATGGCTGGGGAGGCAGGTATTAGCCATTTTAATGTATATTGTAGTCCTAAACTACCACTGTTCTGCTCATCTCTAAATTAGATGAGCAGCGCCACTGTGTGGTTGACTGTTCTAAGAATGGTGTGGACAATTAGGTGCTGGTGCCGAGCACCGGAAACCAATTAAGTGCCGGTGCTGAGCACCGGAAAGCACCGGCTCAAATTAAGCACTGGTGTTGAGTCATTTTAAACATGAAATTCTTTGACGCATTTGTTTACGCTAACTGAAAACTCTTTTACTGATTGGTCAGTCGGCTTCACCGACCGTGGCAGGTAAATTGAGTTTGTTGATTATCGCTGTGTATCTAAACTAGCTGCTTAAAAACAAATTTTCACTTGTCATAGTGCGTTTATAGACCATGCATGCGTTGTTTGTTACTTTTGATTCAGGGTTTGCGTCACAGAATAGGGTTTTAAAACACAATGATTATATATTTGGGCACATTTTGTTTGCGATATATTTGGTTTATGTTTTTGCAAGATTTCATTTTAGTCATTTCACACACACTGTTGGCTTCTTATTGTCAGCTTCATCATTGTGGAATGTGTTTGTTTGGTGGAGGGTGCAGTTTTTAACACTGAATAATCATCTGATTTGGATGTGACAATGAAGGTTTAATTTTACAATAGAACGTTTAATCATGTGATGTCCACTGCCTGATGGTGACATGATTTCTGTTGTATGTTAGTTACCCCTGATAAAGGACAGTTTGCCTGAAATGCATTGGGTTTAAACCACAAACGTTGACCATGAATAATGGTGAAATGCCAGTCACTGTTGAGAAAAGCCTGGATTGGCATCTCATTTGAAATTGTGGATTACTGTGGTTAAAAATTCTTAATTAAATATGAAGAAACCGGATTAAAAGACTGTTCATTGTTTTTACTCTTCAGTAGGCTGTGTATCTTGGATTGGGGCCCTGATGAGGCGCCTTTCAGTCAATTGACAAGCTGGTAGCAGTGTTGCCAGATTGAGATATTATCTGCATCAATGGGCGATATTTCCCATTTGTGCGAGAAAAAAACCCAATGGCTGGTGGCTACTTTTTGGGCATTTACTTGCCCATGTGCGCAAACTGTAACCTGGGGCAGCGCCAACACTCCTCATTGACATTGGCATGGATGGCAGCTGGCCAGAGGCAGCGCAGCTACAGTCAGGTAGCCATGGTTGAGCATAGAACGTAGTAGTGTTAGGATATTCGCCAAAGATTCAAGCCTAGGACTTTGATTCCAGTAGCCCTCTTTCAATAATAAGGCTTCTAGTTTTTTACTGCAGTAAATCCATGGGGACTGCGAAGGAAATACCTGCAAGAAACTTTTGCTTCATTGATTGCATCTGTAATTCAGGAATTGCTGCCGCCCACCAGACTTTAATTAAAGTTAAATAATAGGACAACCAGACTATCTTCCCTGACCTCAGCAAACGTTCTGTTGTCCTGTTATGTGTGTGTGGGAGGAGAGAGGGGGTATGCCAGGATAACCACTACTTTTAAAAATTTGTTTTATAGCACTATTCCTCCCAGTGCACGGTGTAAGAGCGCTTTATATCACACGTACACATTATGTATTGACAATAAACTATGGGCCCGATTCACAAAGGTAAAATAAGATGAAAGTCTAACTTTACAACTTTCGGTATTCACAAAGGGCAGTTACTACTTGTAAATGCCCTTTGTAAATACTGAAAGTCGTAAAGTTCTACTTTTGGTATTCACAAAGTGTATTTACGAGTAGTAAATGCCCTTTGTAAATATCAAAATTTGTAAAGTTAGACTTTCTTCTCAGTTTACTTTTGTGAATCAGGCGTGTGTAAATCAATGTACAGGATGTGTTAGATAAGACAGTAAAGTTTACAAGGTTTATGAGTCACATGTCCTTCATAGTTCACTGTGTTATATTAAAAGGATTACAATTTATGAACTGCAAGTAACAAAAGGATTTTTGTGTTAAAATCAGTATCCTACTTACCCATCTACCATCATCATAATCACTTTATTTCGCCAATAATAAAACGGCATAAAAGTATACTATTTACAAAGAATAAAAAAATACAAATCAAACAACTAATAGAAAGATATTCAGAGTTTAAGAAAGGACCAATTCATAATATCATATAAAAGAATATATACATTTAAAATATGGCATTTTGTCATGTGAGGGAAACTAGAATCTTGCTCACGCTTACACACACCACTGATTCTGATGTTGCTTTACTAAAGCATGTTGAAAAAAGGAAGCCAAACAATAACAGATAAAAGGATCAGATAGAGACTTTAAAAAGTATAAGGCTGGGCGGCTTTGTTGAAATTTGAAAGTGTGCATTAATGGAGAGATGTAAGACCACCTTTCCTCATTATACAAACTACAAAACAAATAGGTGGTGAAGGTCATTTTGAGGGAATAGGAGTCACAAGGGCATGACGTGAGGGCATCCAGAGAATATTTATTAGATGGATAACCCAACATGAAGGGAATATAATTCAGCCAAGATCTTATTAATAAAAATCTGTACTTGGGATGCGTTACAAATGTTAGGTACGAAAGAGCCATAGGGTCGATTCTAGGTGTTGACAAATATGTACTTTGACACTAGGCTTAGTATGACTATACTCCCATCTCTCTCTACTGGCTTTTCTAGCAATAATACTTTTGGTTCCAACCCTGAGATAGCCTTACATAAGGACGGGTCCTCAAATAATTTGGCTTGACCAATGCTGTAGAGGCTTTTCTTAACAAATTGAATCCACTTTACTTTCGATATGCCGTCAAACTTTAGCAAATCTCCCAAGATGTCTTGTGTTAACTTCAACTGGTTCCTCCTCCACACTGAGTGCCACAGAAGGGGAGGGGCAGAATGAATTTAGTTTGATATAAAATCGATATCTAGTTCCAGATGGCAATTATAGGAGGAACAGGTTTTGGGCACCCTTATCAAGCGTTTATAAAAGCGATCCTCTACTTGTTGTAAAGCAGTTATATTAGCAATGCCCCAAACAGCGGCCCCATAAGTGGCAATGAATAGAGTTTTTGCTTCATAGATCTCTTTGATTACGTCTATAGGTTTGGACCCTAGCTTTTTTGTAAATTTAAATTGGGTCCCTATGCTTTTTTCCATTGATGTTCCTCTATTAGCCACCACGTTTGACCATGTATTTTTAGAGTCGAATGATACCCCTAAGTAACAGAAGGAATCCACCATCTTCAACTTCCTACCTTCTATATTCCTATTAGGGGTTGATTTTGGTCTCTCTCCTGCCACAAGTATAAAACATTTGGCTTTGTTGATTTGAAGTTCAAGGCATTTCATAAAGCTAGTATATGTCTCTATCAGAGTCTGAAGTGCATTGCCCGTCCAGGCCAGCAGCACTGCATCGGCCACTTAGAGAAGTAAAGGGACTGGAGTGGAATTTATACCGGTTACATCAATAGCGGACTCGGTGTGTTCAACGTCCACACCATTAGTGTAGAAAGAGAACAGGAAGGGGGCCAATACACACCCCTGCCTGTCGCCACAAGTGATTGCAAAAGATCTAGTACTTTCACCTTCTCTGCTGTAACAGGCACATGCGGTGGCACTGGAATACATCTCTCAGATGAAATTGATTATTGGATTCTCTATACAAATGGCTTCAATTATGGACCATCATTTTGCATGAGCCACGCAATCAAAGCCAGCCGACAGGTCCATAAATGCCATATATGAACGGCCATCCTTAGCCACAGTATATTTAGAAATTAACAAATTAATGTTGAGGCACTGGTCGATCGTCCCTTTTCCCTTCCTAAAGCCATACTGAGTGCATGATAAGATGTTTCTTTCTTGTGTCCAAGCCTCTAGTCTGTTCAAAATCAAAAGCCCCCATTAATTTTTCAGTGCTATCCAGCAATGATATGGGTCAGTAATTTTTTAGAATATCCTTATCCCCTTTTTTGAATATAGGGATTATAACAGTTTTTTCCAAGATGCTGGGACACCTACTTGCGTAATAACATTGAATACGTTAGTGAGAAAAAGGAGCCCATAGTTCTTGATTAGATAAAAAGAAATCTATGGGCACGCCATCGGGGCCTGGAGCTCTTGCTGAGCTGCATTGGTTCAGGGCAGTTTCCATTTCGTGCACATTGAAGGATAGGTATTCCTCTGGTGCAGACACATAGAGACTAGGAGACACTGATCCCTTACTATCACAGAGGCCAAAGACCTCACCAAAGTAAGTCACCCAGGCCTCCTCGCTGACTTATGAATCAGTAGTACGTTCTGAGTCATCTTTAAGGAATGGGGCGTTTACTATATTCCAAAAGTCCCTGCTGTTCTTTAGGACTGCCACCTGGGTAAGGTTTTCCCAAGCCTCCTCTGTCAGAAGAGCTTGTCTCTTAGCTCTCGTTATTTTATACAGGAAGCGTAGGTGTTTTACCATAGCTACGTCTCTTGTTTTATTTTTAGTGCTGCGTTAAACTTTTTCAGTGCTTTGGAAAAGGCATCGTCAAACCAGCGAACTAGCCTCGGCACCTGGGAACACAAGGGCATTGTAAATCATTATAAATTTCAACCAGAATACAAACAAAAGCTTGGGGAATATCATCAATCTGTGGGAGGGGATTTAAACAGATAGAAACTTCCTTAAACATCTTTGAGGTAATGCTACAAGTAAATTTTGGCACATCGATTTTACCCCATTTAAGGACAACCCCATTTTTTCTGGCTATCGTGGGCTTTGGGAATCTTTTCATGGAAAGTGTATTAATGGAGCCCAAAAGCGTTTGACAAGTCAACGCTTCATGGTCACTGAATGCATAGAATTCTGTCTCGGATTGTAATATCTGGCTTTTTAAGGATTCCCAGACCAAAATATAATCTATTGTCGAAGAATAGGATGCAGAAGCAAATGTGTGATCTATTTGACCTGTGTTGATATCAATTGAGTTAATTATTGCAAGATTGTTAATCACTAGAAATCTATTTAATGCATTGCCATAAGGAATATGACTGAAATGATTAATTGGATCACCAAATCGTCGATCAAACCACACAACCCAGAATCTGCTCTCCTACAGCTGTGATCCTTAACCCCTTCGATGCGCGTGACGAGCTCAGCTCGTCATGCTGCGCGGTAGCGCTGTGCGCATGACGAGTTGAGCTCGTCACGACCACACCCGCGATCGGAATGTCCAGCACACGAGCGGAATTCCGATCGCGGTCAAGGGGTTAAAATCACTCAACCAATACGATGTCAAGGGGTCTATGGTGAGTACTCGCTGTCACTTACCCATCTACATTAAATAAAAATGTGTCATCTGCATGATACATAATGTGCTTTGCAGGAGTCATGTTAACCCTTTATGCCACTTTGATTCAAAACCGGGACAAGACAAAACTCAAATCTATCCAGAAAATACATTAACCTCCAGAGTTATCTTACCACTATTATCCCCTGAGACTTAGGGGCCGATTCCGATCTCGGCCGGTAGTGCTCCAAATCGGATTCGGATTCACCGGATCCAATTCGGAGCCCTGTTTCCCGACCGATTCGTACGCGGGTCCGGCCGAGCGAGTACGATGCAAGCACCCGCGAAATCGCCGACCGACTCGAACGCGGCTTCAACACGCTCCGACCGACTCGCATGGACACGACTCGCACCGCGCTATGGAGACGTTTCCTGGCCGGGTAAGTACGATGCGCGCCGCGAGCAGTCCGACCGACTCGCGCCGTCCGGCTCGAAAAAGCTGTCGGAGCCGGACTTTGGGGGTCCGCGTTGGACCCCCCTGTATGCGTAGGCGCGCGAGTCGCACACAGGGGGGACCCATGGGTCCCCCCTACCTGTGCATGTATGCCGCGATGCGCTTGGACGCGTACACGCTGTAGGGGGCGCCCTTGTCCGCCTCGCACCCATTGAGTCAATGGGAGCCCGCGTACGCGTTGTACGACAGGCTCCCATTGACTTCAATGGGAGTCCGACTGACTCGAGTCCGATGGCATGCGTGCGCATCGTACTCGTTCGGTCGGACTGCTAGGGTCCGATTCGGTCGGAATTCTCTCCGGGTCCGGCTCGGTCAGAGAGATTTCCGGCCGGAATCGGAATCGGCCCCTTAGTTGGCACACAAAGATCCTCAGCAGGTGCTTTAACCCATAAGATATTTTTAAATGCAGACTTTGCAATCAATTTAGCAGAACAGAGTTACTGCCACATTTCTCCTTATTGCCAATTTATTTTTGGCAGAGTTTTGAAATATAAATGTAAAAGTTGAGGCCTTTTTAGGTTCTTTGTTGGGTGGTAACACAATGTGCTAACCATATTTTGGGTGTTTATATTGTGCAAACCTATTGCAGTTGGAGTGTAGCAACAGGAGTGCATGCCCCAGTACTGGTATGGATGTGTCAATGGTTTTGAGAATGGTAGTGTGGAAGTTGGAGTGGGTGTATGAAAGGTTATATTGGGGTGTGAGTGGGTGCATCAGAGATTGTGTGGATGATGTCAGTGATGTCATCAGTGATGTCACTGACCATGTCATAAGTGATGTAATATGTGAGGTCATAAGCAGTGCATTGCGGGGGCTCGAGTTACTTAGCTCAGCTAACTATAACTGCGGAATTTCTCTGTTTTTGTACGAGTGAAACCTGAGCCTAACTATAACGTCTCTGTAACCTTTGTTTTTTTCATTGAATTTTTAAGTTTTTTTAAATTCCATTTCCTGACTATAACATCCCTGTAACCTTTATTTTTCTGAGTGAATTTCTAAGGTTTTTTAAAATGCTAATTCCAAACTATAACGTCCCTGTAACCTTAGGTTTTTTTAAGGGAATTTCAATGTTTTTCTAACTAGTAGTCACATTTGCAGAGTAGTGGAGAAAGGGGGCTGGGCCTCCGACCAGCTCTCAGGAATCCCACTGTGTAGGACAAACAAGAGGTACCAGGAGGGCTTCTTGGCCCCCAAGGTCTCTCAGTAGTAAAGTGGACTTCATCCCCAAACCAGTAGTGCACCACTAGCTGTGTTTGTAGAGTGGTGGAGAAAGGGGGTGTGGCCTCCGAAGACCTCTTAGCATTCCCGCTGTGTGGGACTTATTGGAGATAACAGGAAGGGTAGTTTGAATCCAGGAGGTGTAGGAAACTGGCTCTATATATACTACACCAAAATGAGGTATAGTGTGTATAGAGTCCAGGTGACCCCAGAGGTAGGCAGAGGTTAAAGTTAGATAGAACCTTACTCTCTATTTGTGGTAGAGTGGTTCGAGCAGTAAGGCAGTATCAGAGGACAGTGTTAAGCATTTGATGTACACACTCAGTCAGCAAATGAATTCACACACTCTAAGACTGAACTCTAGACCAATTGTTTTTGTATAAAAAATATACTGTTGTTTTATTTTTAGAACCAAGCAAGCCTGGCACAGGTAAGCCTTAAATACTTTACAGTAATAAGTTGCTGATTGTAGAACAATTTGAAAATGCAATAGGAATTGTACTTTGTTTGATTTACAGGGGCTGAAGTAGGTTGCAATACTTAGCAAATACAGTACATTGAAATGAATAGGCTTTTTCAGTAAATTACAGGTAAGTTACGTTTTACGTTACTTTTCTAACTCAGTGCTTGATACCTACATTCAGCACTGGGACATTTCCTGCAAACAGGTAAATAAATACGTTTTGGTTATTCATGCGCTTTTTAAAGAATATTTTCAGATTTCAAAACTCCACACTTAGAAACTTTTTGGAGTAGTACATTGAAATGAATAGGCTTTTTCAGTAAATTGCAGGTAAGTTACTTTTCACGTTACTTTTCTAACTCAGTGCTGGATACCTAGATTCAGCACTGGGACATTTCCTGCAAACAGGTAAGTAAACACGTTTTGGTTATTTGTGCAATTTTTAAAGAATATTTTTAGATGTCAAAACTCCACACTTAGAAACTTTTTGGAGAAAAAGTGTCAATGTTATCCTATGGAGGAAAAACAGGTTATTGGTTCACAGGTAAGTTATCGACTGTGGGAGTTAAGGTTCTGGGGTTAGACTCAGGTGTCCCCCAGGGTCAGTGATGCAACCTTGTTACACCCTCAGTGGCACTAGGGCGGCCGGGTGCAGAGTGTTGAGGCCCAATGTTATCCTATGGAGGATAGAAGGTCTCTGGTTGGTGGCTGCTGGCAAGCAGGCCACTGGGTTGTGGGAGCAAAGCTCCTAGACTTTAGCTCAGGGCAAAGGGGGAAACAATTTAGCACAAAAGGGGCACCCTCAGAGGCACTAGGGCGGCCCGGTGCAGGGTGCTGTTTTGGCATCGGAAGCCCTGTTGTTTCCAAAGGAGAACCTCCGGTTAGCAAAAGCACCGCAGGCAGGGAGAAGAAGGACTTCTGGGTGCGACCACCACTTCGAGAGGTAAGTTGGGAAGTTAAGGGTTGGTGAGGCACCGTTGGTTTGGGCACACAAGGCCGTGGGGCGTCGGGTGCAGGGGTGCCTTCTGGGGTCGGATCGGCTTACCAGCTCCGGGTCGCGGTTAGAGGGGCCTTCTGGATTTCGACTGCAGGCGTCGGCTGGAGACTTGAGGCAGGTCAGGGGTCGCCGGATCTCTGTTCAGGATCACCATGGTGACCTCCTCGTGGTGTTTGCCCACTCGAGCTCGGGCCGTGGACAGTGGTTGCAGAGTGGGGCAGATTCGCGGTCTCCGGCTGCTGCCAGAGGTTGCAGTTTGAACAAATCCGGTGTTTACAGGAGAAGCAGTCTTTGGAAGTGAAGGCAGGCAGGTCCTCCGAGGTTTTTGAGGTTGCTGGCTGCAGGACACACCGGGATTTCGCAGGAGCAGGTTCGAGGGGACACAGGCCAGTAGGGCTGGGGCCAAGTCAGTGGGTGTCTTCCTCTTGTTAGCTGGCTGCACGGCTGTTCGGTCCTTCTTCTTCTTTTCTTCTTGTTTCTTGGCTGGATCTGAGGAAGCAAGGTTCAGGGTGCCCCCTAAATACTAGATTTAGGGGTGTTACAGGTAGGTAGGGGGCAGGGACCAATGGGTCCCTTCCCTGGGGTGGGTACACCCCCTATCGTGGGGAGGGGAGCAGGAGCCTGTCACTGGTTGGTTGGGTCCCCTAATCCTCAAGATGGCGGGGACTCGGAGTTGTGCTTCACCTCGCCTCCCCCACCTGAGGGGTAGAGTTGGCAGAGATGGGCACACCTCTCTCCCTCACTTGTTTTTCCCGCCGGTTCTCCCGCCCAAAGTGGGGGGTAGAACCAGTGGGGACCAGTTGCTGAAAGCAGCAAATGGTCTGGGGAGGCTCACAAAGGTGGCATGCCTTTGAAGCTTCCCCTTTTGTGAACCCTGCCCATCCTGGGGGAGGAGGCTTGGCACCTCGTCCCAGGATGTACATTGTTTCAGGGCCCCGAGAGCAGCAGGTTCTTGACCCAGGGGTCCAGAAACATGTCTGTTGGTGGCAGCCTAAGCAGCCACTCAGTTGGGTCACTAGAAGTTGGTCGAGTTTCAGGGGGCATCTCTAAGATGCCCTCTGTTGTACATTTTACATTAAATCCCACACTGGCATCAGAGTGGGTTTAATGTGCTGAGACGTTTGATACCAAACTTCCTAGTTTTCAGTGTAGCCATTATGGGGCTTTGGAGTTCGTAATGACAATCTCCCAGCACCATATACTCTTAATGGCAGCACTGCACTTACAATGTCTAAGAATGGACTTAGACACTGTAGAGGTACAGGGCTCATGCACCTGTACCCTCATAACTGGTATAGTGCACCCAGCTAGTGGGGTGACTGACCTATGCCCGGGCAGTGGTATGTAGGCATGGCACACAGGGATGTGTGCCATGTCGACTCTTCACTTTGTTCTGCACCAAGACACGCAGCCTGCAAAGGCAGTGTGTGAGTGAAAAGGTGCAGGGCCTCCAAGGGTGGCACAATAAGTGCTGCAGCCCTTAGGGGCCTTCCTTGGTCACAGAGCCCTGGGTACCTGTGGTACCATTTACCAGGGGCCTACCTGTGGCCAGGGATGCCAATTGGGTTTAGGCTTCAATGCAGTTTTAGGGAAGGAACATAGGCCCTGGGTACCTGATCAGCAGGAGCCCAGGGCACACTCAGTCAAAGAACATCAGCAATTCAGCAAAAAGTGGGGGAATACCATGCAGAAAGAGGGCACTTTCTCATAGGACGGGTGAGGATTCTCTAGGCGAAGATGCAGAGGACGCTTTTTACACCAAATTGGGATGCCAACATAGGCCTAAATGGATTGGAATGCCAACATAGGCTTGAGACATGTACCCTGAGAAATTAGGACCTACATTAATAGAAGCAATGCTGATATATGGATAAAGAGAGTTGTTTCGTGGCAGACTTGCAAGCACAGTGGGAACCAAGAGTACATGCACACCTGGCTATGACCAGTTCTAGATCGAATAACCAATCAAGGTCTCAATATTTATAAATATATATATATATTCACTGAAAAACCAAAGGTTACAGGGATGTTATAATTAGGATATGGAATCTAAAAAAAGTTAAAATTCACTGGAAAAATCAAAGGTCAATCGGACGTTATAGTTAGGCTCAGGTTTCCCTTGTTCAAAACCAGTGAAATTCGGCAGTTATAGTTACATGAGCTAACTATAACTTGCACAACCACAATGCACTGCTTATGACCTCACATATTACATCATGCATGACATGGTAAGTGACATCACTCATGACATCATCCACAGAATATAACCTTTCATACACACACTCCAACTTCCATGCTAGCATTCTCAAACCCACTCACACACCCATACCAGTACTTACACAGCCACTCACTGATTCACAGATCAACATACACATTCACTCACTCACCCATACAGCCAATCATACATTCTCACTAATATAGCCACTGACATATCCACTCATATACCAATACAGCCACTCAAACACCGAGCCAGTCACCCATAGAGCTACTCACACACCTACTCACTCAACCATACAGGCAATCACACAGCCACTTACTCACCTCTACAGTCACTCACACAAGTATACACCCATACAGCCACTCTCACATTCGCTCATTCACCCCTACAGACATGCACCTACCCCATCACTCATCTATACTGCCTTTCACATATCCAGTTACTCACCCATATATCACTGACACATGTACATACTCAACAACACAGCCATACATATGCTCACTCACCCATACAGCCCCTCACACATGCACTCACTAACTCATACAGCCACTGACTCACTGACTCACTCATCCATGCAGGCAGTCACATATCCCCTCACCCACCCACACAGATACTCAGATACCCATACAGGTACTCAGACAACCAACCACCAATACAGCCACTCACACACAAATACAGCCACTTAGACACCAACTGACGGACTGATAAACACATTCATACAACCAGTCACTCACCCATACGTTCACTGAAACACTGAATCACTCACTTATAAAGTCAGTCACTCACCCACTGAATCACCCATACAGGCACTCATACACCCAATAATTTCCCAATATACCTTGGTATATATAATTTGTGCATCACTCTATGCCTGAAAGGGTTTTGTTTTGACTTATACTGGGTACTCCCTTGTGTCTGGACAAAGCTATACCTCTCTAAAGAGCTTTAATGAGAGCAAAACACGTCAGGGGTTGCTTTTATTCATTTCAGGTTGACTTGGATGGTATTTTACCAATCCAAAGCTGTAATACTGTGCCTGGAGTTGTAAAAGGCTTTGGTCATTGTACAGCTCGGCATGGATAGTAGTGTGCTAATCCTATGCTTAAAGACTTTGCTGTAGAAATGGCAAAATACTTTGTCCCTTTCTATCTCGGCATGGATGGCACTGTGCTAATCCTACGCGTAAAGACTTTGATAAAATAGCAGACATTTGAGGTGAGCAAATTTAGAGTGTCTCTGGTGTTGAGAGTGCTCTATACAGGAGCTGCTTTCCACCTAAACTTGAGACCTACCCAGAGTTCTCTCCTTTTTTGCATAATTGATGCGTCACTCTATGCCTGAAAGGGTTTTGTTTTGACTTATACTGGGTGCTCCCTTGTGTCTGGACAAAGCTATACCTCTCTGAAGAGCTCTAATGGGAGCGAGACACATGCCAGGGCTTGCTATTATTCATTTCAGGTTGGCTTGGATGGTATTTTACCAATCCAAAGCTGTAATACTGTGCCTGGAATGGTAAAAGGCCTTGGTCATTATACAGCTCGAAATGGAGCTGCTTTCCACCTAAACTTGAGAACTACCCAGAGTTCTCTCCTTCTTTGTATATATATATATATATATATATATATATATATATATATATATATATATATATATATATTCACTGAAAAAACCATAGGTTTCAGGGACGTTATAGTTAGAAATTAGCATTTACAAAACCTTAGAAATTCACTGAAAAAACCACAGGTTTCAGGGATGTTATAGTTAGAAATTAGCATTTACAAAACCTTAGAAATTCACTGAAAAAACCACAGGTTTCAGGGATGTTATAGTTAGTTGGACATTTTACTCGTACAAAACCAGAGAAATTCAGCCGTTATAGTTAGTTCAGCTAACTATAACTCGCGCCCCCGCAATGCACTGCTGATGACGTCACATATTACATCATTCATGACATGGTCAGTGACATCACTGATGACATCACTGATGACATCTCAAATGACATCACTGATGACATCACTGATGACATCATCCAGTGAATGTGTGTTTCTGTAAAGTTTAAATATGTTTTATATATATATATATATATATACCAAGGTGTATTGAAGAATGAGTGGGTGTATAAGTGTCTGAATGGATGATTTAGTAGGTGCGTGACTGACTGTATAAGTGAGTGATTAAATGTGTCTTACTGAATGCATGGGTTAGTGACTGATACAGACATTCACACGTCTGAATAAACTATGAATAGTTTAGTTTGTCAGTTGGTGTGTAAGCGGTTGCATGAGTTGGTGAGTAGCTAAATGAGGGTCTATATGGGTTATTGATTGGTTGTCTGAGTATCTGTATGGGTGCCTGAGTGTCTGTGTGGATGGGTGGGAGGTGTGACTCCGTGCATTGATCTGTGAGTGGGTGATTCACTGGGTGTATGGGTTCAAGAGTGCATCTGTGAAGGGCTGTATAGGTGGGTGAGTGTGTGTATGGGTGTGTTGGTGAGTGAATGGATGCCTCAGTGGTACATGTGTGAGTAACTGCATATGTAAAGGCAGTATATATGGCTGTTGGAGTATATAAATGACTATATGTGAGAGTGAGTGATTGTGAGAGTGGCTGTATGGATGAGTGCGTGCTTGTATTAGTTATTGTATAAGAGTGTAAGTATGTGTTAGTATAAGTTTGAATAAGTGAGGTGGTGTGTGTATAACTGTATAGGTGAGTAAATGGGAGTGTGATTGATTCTTTGCATGACTGACTAGGTGTGTGAGTAACTCTATGGATGAGTGGCAGTGTGAGAGTGTCTGTATAGATATGTGAGTGCATATAATAGTGCTGTATTGATGGATGACTGCATGTATGAGTGACTGTATGGGTGAATGAGTGGATGTGTGTGTAGATCTTGGAATTATTGAGTGGGTATGCACTAACTGGTATTGGTGTGTCTACTGTTTCGAAAATGGTAGTCTGTATTTTAGAGTGGGTGTATCAAAGGTTATATTAGGGTATGAGGAGGTGCATCAGATTATCACGTGGATGATGTCATTTGAGATGTCATCAGTGATGTCATCAGTGATGTCACTGACCATGTCATGAATGATGTAATATGTGACGTCATCAGCACTGCATTGCGGGGGCGCGAGTTATAGTTAGCTGACCTAACTATAACGGCCGAATTTCTCTGGTTTTGTACAAGTAAAATGTCCAACTAACTATAACATCCCTGAAACCTGTGGTTTTTTCAGTGAATATATATATATATATTGCTCTTCATCTGAAGTTTGGGAACTAGCCCGGGCTGCCTCCTCTTTTCTTCTTTTTGTTTTTTTAAATAATTTATGTCGCACACTAAGCCTTAAAGGGCATTTATTATATATAGAATGCCCCTTTTATGGCTCAATACATTAAAAATTTTAATATTAAATGAAGACAGCCCATGGTTTAGCTAAATGTTATATGCGACGATGAAGTCGACTCTACCCCATGTTTTGTGCAATAATTTATTGACATGCTAGGCACAAACTCCCTCTTTAACTTACGGACAGGCTATCCAATTTTTATTTCCCCCGGTATTTCCGACCCCTTGTACTACTCTGTGGATACTGCTTTCACCATTCTGTGGATGTTGTTCTTCATTTAAAGTGTTTACTTTTTTTTACTTTATTTTCCCCCAAACTCGCGGTAGTTTCGACCGCACCTAAACTCACTGATTTTTCGTGAGCTGCCCCCTTCGTTGGCACGCACCGTGTGATACTTGTCACATTGCAATACACCTGCATTATCGGTGCATCGCCTCACACCGCACACTAGCAGCTGCTCGGAGGGACATTACATCTACTAGTATACCATACAGTTCCATAGAACCCTTCGTATGAAAAGATTGTTAATCATTTCGAAGAAACCATGGCCTACATATATGTGTAACTATATAGATATTACGCACATTAAGAACTGCTGCATTCTTTTCGTGCCTGAAGCAAAAAAATATCCCGCGGTCAGCATGTGTAGGGGAACAGAAGGCACACCATGCCTGCACCAAAGAAGCAGAAGGTGAAAAAAACACCCACACTTTTTGCCGTAGAACATTATTTTCAACAGGGGCTTTTAATTATTTTCGATAAAGTTTTGTATTCTAAATTTCTGCCTCCATAGTGAATTGGGAGTAGGGTGTGCATTTGGTGTTTTACATACAATTCGTTCATTTTTTGCAAAATGTACTTGTGTTTCTTCTAGCTTTCGGTTGTTTGTCTTTCTGCCTGTCTTTTACTTTATTTCTAAGAGTGTTTTTTGTTATTCGCTTCCCACCGGTCTTTCTGTTATCATCTCAGTCGGGTTTCACTCCATTTCCCTTTCATGCTAGCATCTGTCCTTCTGCCATCCACTAGCTGCAAACGTTTTTCAATCTATGTATTTTTCTATTTGCCCTCCCCTCTATCTAGAAGCCTATCTTCTGCTTTTTAAGTCTTTCAACCGACCTATCTTTCCCCCTTTTATCATCCACTGTACATCAGTAGCGCTTGTCTTTTCGACATTTTCTATCTGCTTTTCTTGTTTTCTCTCTGTCTGCCCGACTCTCCTATGTTCAAGCTGTGCATGGCTGCCCGAATGTGTGGTTGCCATTTTCTGTCTGAGTTCCCATCCGCTTGTCATTCCATTTGTCTTTTGCCGAATTTCTTTTTTACCCTTTTGTGTCTGTGTGCCGTTTGCCCATTCTCTGTCCTACTGCTTAATGGTTGTTTTACTTTTCAGTCTGTCTTTCGTCATTTTTTTATTCGTCTGTCTGCCTGGTTAAACCTATTTTTTGGCTTTTTTTAACTGCCTGTTTTTTTAAATATTATTGTATCTGTCCCTTATCCTGCCTTTCTTTATTTTCCCCTCTTGGTTTACTTGTGTGTATCCCTTCTTTAACTGTCTGCCTGCCTTGTTGGTATTCTCTGTTTGCTTTTACTTTTTCCATAGCTAGCTTTTCTCCGCCTTTTATCTGCCTTCCTGTGTCTCTTTGCTGCGTGGCACCTGTCCGTCTGAATATTCATTCATCCTTTTGCCTTTTTTCTATCTGCCTGCCTCTGCTTTAGCCATAGCTCACTGTAACTGTCTCTTTGTTGTGATTTAAAAATTTTTTATCTGCGTGTTTCCCTTGTTACCTTTGTTTCTGTCTGTCTTTTCTCATTTTCTATCTATCTTAATCTTTTCTGCCTGCCTTTTGTGACAGTTGACCACTCTGTCTCTTTTCCCCTCCTGTCCCTCTGCCCATCTTTTCCCATTTTCTATGCGTGCATCTTCTCTGTTTTCTACTTTGCTTGCCTTTTTTCGAACACTCCAACTGTCAGCCTCCTCACGCCCCCTTGCCTTTTCTATATGTTTCTGTTTTATTCTCATTATATATTCACTGAAAAAACCATAGGTTTCAGGCACGTTATAGTTAGAAATTAGCATTTAAAAAACCTTAGAAATTCACTGAAAAAACCATAGGTTTTAGGGAAAGTTATAGTTAGTTGGACATTGCACTCGTACAAAACCCGTGAAATTCCCCCGTTATAGTCAGTTCAGCTAACTATAACTCGCGCCCCCGCAATGCACTGCTGATGACGTCACATATTACATCACTCATGACATGGTCAGTGACATCACTGATGACATCTCAATCAAATGACATCACTGATGACATCACTGATGACATCATCCAGTGACTGTGTGTTTCTGTAAAGTTTAAATATGTTTAATATATTTAGGGAAAGGCGTATTGAAGAATGAGTGGGTGTAGAAGCGCCTGAATGGATGATTTAGTAGGTGCGTGACTGAGTCTATAAGTGAGTGATTAAACGTATCTTACTGGATGCATAGGTGAGTGACTAAACTGTGTGAATGTCTGTATCCGTCTGTCTGTTGTTGTGTAAGCAACTGCATGGGTTTCTGACTAGCTAAATGAGTGTCTATATGGGTTATGGATTGGTTCTCTGAGTATCTGTATGGGTGCCTCAGTGTTTGTGTGGGTGGGGTGTGTGTGACTCTGTGCATAGATGTGTGAGTGGGTGATTCACTGGGTGCATGGTTTCAAGAGTGCGTCTGTGATGGACTGTATGGGTGGGTGAGTGTGTGTTTGGGTGTGTTAGTGATTGAATGTATATCTCAGTGGTACATGTGTGAGTAACTACATTTGTGAAAGGCAGTATATATGTGTGTTGGAGTATATAAATGGCTATAAGTGAGAGTGTGTGATTGTGAGAGTGGCTATATGGATGAGTGTGTGCTTGCATCAGTGATTGCATAGGAGCGTAAGAATGTGCTAGTATTTTTATGAGTAAGTGAGCTGGTGTGTATAACTGTATAGGTGAGTACATTGGAGTGTGATTAATTATTTGCATGACTGACTAGGTGTGTGAATACCTCTATGGATGAGTTGCGTTGTGTGAGTGTTTATATAGGTGTATGAGTGCATATGATAGTCCTGTACTGAGTGACTGTACGGGTGAGTGAGTAGATGTGTGTGTGTAGACCTAAGAATCAGTGAGTGGGTATGTACTTATTGGTATTGGAGTGTGTATGGTTTTGAGAATGGCAGTCTGTAATTTAGAGTGGGTGTTTCAAAACTTATATTAGGGTGTGAGAAGATGCATTAAATTCTCACATGGATGATGTCATCAGTGATGTCATCAGTGATGTCATTTGAGATGTCATCAGTGATGTCATCAGTGATGTCACTGACCATGTCATGAGTGATGTAATATGTGACGTCATCAGCAGTGCATTGCGGGGCGCGAGTTATAGTTACCTGAACTAACTATAACGGGGGAATTTCACGGGTTTTGTACGAGTGCAATGTCCAACTAACTATAACTGTCCCTAAAACCTTATGGTTTTTTCAGTGAATTTCTAAGGTTTTTAAATGCAAATTTCTAACTATAACGTGCCTGAAACCTATGGTTTTTTCAGTGAATTTCAAAGGTTTTTTAAATGCTAATTTCTAACTATAACGTGTCTGAAACCTATGGTTTTTTCAGTGAATTTCAAAGGTTTTTTAAATGCTAATTCCTAACTATAACATGTCTGAAACCTACAGTTTTTTCAGTGAATTTCAAAGGTTTTGTAAATGACAATTTTTAAATGTATTAATTGTTATATTTATTTTTTTCATACTGATTTACTACATTTTTAGAAACATTTTTTTTTACATATTTTATTTTTTAAATTACATTGTAATTACATTATACATTACAAAAATTACTTTCTCAGAATGAATTACTTTAGTTTAAATACTTTGCACATAGGCAATAGACTTTTAAGTACAGTAGTTACAGTTGTTGCAATGGGCAACACATTTTCAAACAAAATGCAACATTCAGCTCAATGTGAATTTCTAGTTAAATGCAATTAGTTACTTTATGGATTACTTTTCTAACCACAGGACTGGATCCTAGATTCAGTCCTGGGACATATCCTGTAAACAGTTGAGTAAAAGCGTTTTGGTTACAGTAGTGATTTTTAAGGAATATTATTGTATTTTAAAAGTTGACACTTAGAAACTTTTTCTCATAGAATCACCAATGTTATCCTATGGAAGGAAATTCACTTAGCAGGTAAAAACTGTTATCGTTACTTTTTCTTACTCAGTGTTGGATCATGGATCCAGCACTGGTGCATCTCCTGTAAACAGTTGAAAGAATGCGTTTAAGTCATACAGGCGATTTTTAAGGAATATTTGTAGTTTGTGAAAATCGACACTGAAACTTTTCAGCTGAAAACCAGACAATGGATTCCTATGGAAGAAAATATAAGTTACTGGTAAGTACGGTTAAAATTACTTTTGAGGATCAGTACTGGGCTGAAAGATGCAGCACTGAGGTCTCTCCTGATAACAGGTGAGTAAATCGGAATTCGTATTTCGGCTGATTTTAGAGGAATATTTGTATGTTTCAAAAATCAACACTTTTTCAGCAAAAAGCAGGCAATGATATCCTATGGAAGGAAATTCAAGTTACTGGTAAGTACGGTTAAAATTACTTTTCAGGATTAGTACTGGGCTGAAAGATGCAGCTCTGAGGTCTCTCCTGATAACAGGTGAGTAAATCCGAATTCGTAGTTCGGCAGATTTTAGAGGAATATTTGCACAATGGTGAAGGGAGGGGCGGGGCCTGAGGTGACATCTGTGCAAACGCGCCCGTGGCGCGTTTTAAGTTGGGGGATTAAGTCCCCTTGAATCATGAGGGTCCCTAGGGGCCAACTAGCCCACCAGGAACCTCCAGTATGCGCCAGGGGCTGCGTTGCAGAGACGTGTAGAGAGGCCACACCCCTTTTACACCTCTCTGCAACGCAGCTCTGTGGCGCTTTCTGGATGTACCTGTTGGGCTAGTTGGCCCCCAGGGACCCTCAGGATTGAAGGGGATTTAATTCCCCATCTTAAAACGCGCCACGGGGCCTGTTTGCACACATGTCACTTGAAGCCCCGCCCCCTCCCTTCACCACTGTGCAAACGCGCCCCGTGGCGCGTTTTAAGTTGGGGGATTAAGTCCCCTTGAATCCTGAGGGTTCCTGGGGGCCAACTAGCCCACCATGTACCTCCAAAAAGCGCCACAGAGCTGCGTTGCAGAGAGGTGTATAAAGGGGCTTGGCCTCTGTACACCTCTCTGCAACACAGCTCCCTGGCGCATACTGGAGGTTCCTGGTGGGCTAGTTGGCCCCAGGACCCCAGTATTCAAGGGTAATTACTTCCCCATCTGGAAACGCGCCAGGGGGCGCGTTTGCAGAGTGGTGAAGGAAGGGGGCGGGGCCTGCGGCCCGATCGTTTTTTTTTTTTCCTGAAGGGGGGCTGTGTGGCACCCTTCCTTTTTCTTATTTTTGGGCCCTGGGGACCCCATCCCCCAGGGCCTTACCCCTTTTTTTTAAATTAAAATTAAACTGGAAGGGGCCGCGTGGCCCCCCTCCCTGGCCGAAAACTGCCCCGGGGACCCCATCCCCGGGGCATGGCCACACTTAACATTCCTTTTAAGGAGGGGGGCTGCGTGGCCCCCTCCTCAGGCCTCCTTTTGCCCCGGGGACCCCATCCCCCGGGGCAGGCCTTTTAAAAATAATTTCTGGGGAGGGGGCCGCGTGGCCCCCTCCCGAGCCACTATGGCCCCGGGGACCCCATCCCCCGGGGCCTGGCCTCTGGTTGGGGACTGTGGGGGTCCCCAAACCCCCCACAGTCCCGCCGGCTCCCCGTGTCCTAAGGGAGCCGGCATTGCTTTCCACACGGGGAGCAGCTAACATGCTGCTCCCCGTGTGGAAAGCAATTGTCTTTGGATATTGGAAGCGAGAGCAGGTTTCCTGCTCTCTCTTCCAATATCCAAAGCAGTTTGCAATGACAGGACGGGAGCCGCGAGGCTCCCGTCCTGTCATTGCAAACAGCAGTGTCCCGGGGGTAGGCACCCGGGACACTGCAGGAGCCGGCCCTGGGGGTGGCGGTCCCCAGGGCCACCACAGGCTCCAGGAGGGGGCCGCGCGGCCCCCTCCCCACATCAGCAAAGCCCCGGGGAGGTGGTGGTCCCCGGGGCTTCGGGAGTCCAAAACGGACCCCCATTTTAATTTGTTAGTGCCCGGGGAGGTGGCGGTCCCCGGGGCGTGTGGGGGGGCACGAGCCCCCCCCACACAGGAAAAAGTAAAAAAAAAAAGAAGCACCGGGGAGGTGGTGGTCCCCGGGTCTGCGGGAGGGCTCAGAGCCCTCCCGCACCATTTTAAAAAGAAAGCCCTGGGGGGTGGCAGTCCCCGGGGCTTGGGGGGCCCTTTGAGGCCCCCCATACATAAATTTAACCCCCACCATGCCCCCGGGACTTGGGCCACCCGGGGCAAAATACATCGAAGCGCGGGAGACCGCCCTTCGATTTTTTATCAGCAGGATCCGCGCACCCTGAGCGCATCCTGCCGATTTTTTTTTTTTTAAATGCTTTTTTCTGCCCAGGGGGTCCTTGTGGGACCCCCTGAGCAGACCTAGGGGGTCAGGGTGTTTCTACCCTGCCCCCTTTGTGCGCTTTGCGCACTTGTTTCTGTCCCTCGGTTCTACCGAGGGACAAAATGGCTGCCAACATTTCCTGAATCGGAATGTTGACAGACAGCTGACAGCCAATTAGCATGCAGATCGGGACGGTGCGCGCAGGGTGCGCTCAGGGTGCGCGAATCCTCCGTGCCCATAGTTATATATGTACTTTTACTTTTGATTTTCTCAGCAACTACTGAACGGATTTACACCATTTAACAAAAGGGTTCTTTCTGAACCAAGAACTACCTCTTTGCCAAATTTGGTGTAATTCCGTTCAGCAGTTCAGGCTGTAGCCGTGTCTAAAGTTTCCTATGGGAAATGGATTTTTTGACTCTTATTTTTTTAATTTCTCCGCAACTACTGAACGGATTTACACCATTTAACAAAAAGGGTTCTTTCTGAACCAAGAACTACCTCTTTGCCAAATTTGGTGTAATTCCGTTCAGCAGTTCGGGCTGTAGCCGTGTCTAAAGTTTCCTATGGGAAAATGAATGGGGAAAACACGTTTTGGGACCCCCCTTTTTCTCGGCCCCCGCTTGACGAATCACCCTGAGACTTTCAGGGTAGGAGCGGACCGGAGCGGGCCATAAAGTTTGAAAATTTCGCGAAGATTCGTCAACCGACGCAAGAGTTATTTCAAATAGAATGTCGCGGATTTCCTATGGAAAATAGGTCCTAACTATAACTATCTACTGGCGACCGCCAGTAGATATATATATATATATATATATATATATATATATATATATATATATATATATATATATATATATATATATATATATATATCAACTGAAAACACCATAGGTTTCAGGGACGCTATAGTTAGAAACTAGCATTTAAAAAACCTTCAGAAATTCACAGAAAAAAACACAGGTTTCAGTGACTTTATATTATAATTGGACATTTCACTCATACAAAACCAGAGAAATTCAGCCGTTATAGTTAGTTGAGCTAACTATAACTCGCGCTCCGCAATGCACTGCTAATGATGTCACATATTACATCATTCATGACATGGTCAGTGACATCACGATGACATCTCAAATGACATCACTGATGACATCATTCACGTGATAATCGAATGCACCTCCTCATACCCTAATATAACCTTTGATTCACCCACTCTAAAATACAGACTACCATTTTCAAAACCATAGACACACCAATACCATTTACTACATGATTCCTAGGTCTACACACACATCCACTCATTCACCCATACAGTCACTCATACATGCAGTCACTCATTAATACAGCACTATCATATGCACTCATACACCTATACAGATACTCACACACCGCCACTCATCCATAGAGTTACTCACACACCTAGTCAGTCATGCAAAGAATCAATCATACTCCCATTTACTCACCTATACAGTTATACACACACTTATTCATACAGATACTACCACATACTTACTCTCTTATACAATCACTGATACAAGCTCACGCTCATCTATACAGCCACTCTCACAATCACTCACTCTCACATATAGTCATTTATTTACTCCAACACTCACATATACTGCCTTTCACATATGTAGTTACTCACACATGTACCACTGAGACATCCATTCACTCACTAACACACCCATACACACACTCACCCACCAATACAGCCCTTCACACATGCAGTCCTGAACCCATACACTCAGTGAATCACCTACTCACACATCTATGCACAGTCACACACCCCCCACCCACCCACACAGACACTCAGGCACGTATACAGATACTCAGACAACCAATCAATAACCCATATAGACACTCATGTAGCTACTCACCAACACATGCAGCCGCGTACACACCAACTAACAGACTGATACAGACATTTACACAGTTTAGTCACTAACCCATGCATTCAGTAAGACATGTTTAATCACTCACTTATATAGTCAGTTACGCACCTACTAAATCATCCATTCAGACACTCATACTTCCACTCATTCTTCAATACACCTTGGCATTTATATATATATAAAACATATTTAAACTTTACAGAAACACGCAGTCACTGGATGATGTTATCAGTGATGTCATCAGTGATGTCACTGACCATGTCATGAATGATGTAATATGTGACGTCATCAGCAGTGCATTGCGGGGGCGCGAGTTATAGTTAGCTCAACTAACTATAATGGCCGAAATTCTCTGGTTGTGTACGAGTGAAATGTCCAACTCACTATAACGACCCCGAAACCTGTGTTTTTTCCAGTGTATATATTACCTACTGGTGTGATTGGCTGAGGGTTACGAGCACGAGCTCGCGGCTCATTGGCTGTGAACAGTTGAAACTAGGAAGTGTTGGCAGCCATTTTGTGACTTAGTCCGTCAGCTCGCATCTCTCCGTGTAGAAGCCATCGGGTGTGTAGTTTTACCTCTGCGAGGCAACACTGGCATCTGTGTCTGTGTAAGATACTCCTTTCACGCTGCCTCTCCCCACATCACGAGGTCGCGGCTATGCCTTTAGCCTTTAGCCTTTAGAAGCCAGTCCGTTGGCTCGGAGCTCTGTGAGTCAGTCTGTCGGCACGACCCTCTACACAACCCAAACACCACTGCACTACCTAACTAAACACTAAACCACTACTGCCAGCACGACCCCCTACACTACAGAAACACCACTGCACTACCTTAAACCCTAAAACACTACCCCCAGCACGACCCCTACACTACAGAAACACCACTGCACTACCCTAAACCCTAAAACACTACCCCAGCACGACCCCCTATACTACCCAAACACCACTGCACTATGTAACTAAACACTAAACCACTACTGCCAGTACGATCCCCTACACTACAGAAATGCCACTGCACTACCTTAAACCATAAAACACTACCCCCAGCACGACCCCTAAACTACAGAAACACCACTGCACTACCCTAAACCTTAAAACGCTACCCCCAGCATGACCCTCTACACTACCCAAACACCACTGCACTACCCTAAACCCTAAAACACTACTCACAGCAGGACCCCCTACACTACGTAAAGACCACTGCCCTATCCTAAACCCTAAATGTACCCCCAGCACCACCCTCTACACTACACAAACACCACTGCACTACCGTAAACCCTAAAACACTACCCACAGCAGGACCCCCTACACTACACAAACACCACTGCACTACCCTAAACCATAAAACACTACCAGTCCTTTGGCTCACAGCTCTGCGTTTGCGAGCCAATGGCCCGTAGCTCTCTGTGTGCAAGTTGAGCCCACGGGCCGTAGCTCTCCCTTTGCGAGGCTGCCCAACGGCACGCAGGTCTCCCTGTGGTAGCCGGATCGCAGTTGTCAGTCTGTGAACCGATATTGGGAATATAAGGCGGCTCTAAAAAGAGCCTTTGTGTTTATTAGTTGGAGCTACATTTAGGTGCGGATGCACAGCTTCAGGTTATTCAGAAAAACTCGATTTCCCTGATCTGTGAAGTGTACTCCATCACTTCTGTAGATATCAGCCATATCATAACGTATGTTGTTGTTGTAGATCAACCCCATTCTATGGTCTCTGAGGTATGCAGACATAGCTTTGTTATCATTCTTCCTAGATTTTTCAATCTGAGGACAAAATTTGTTTGACCATTTCCACTTCTGTCTTTGGCATATATTGGAATATACAAAGACAGTTTGAGGCAAAAGCAACATCAATTGTCTAAAGGTGTCCTTCATTAGCATTTCCAAACCTACCCCAGTCAATGTGCCTAGGTCATTTCCACCACAGTGCACAATCATGAGGTCAGGGAGTTGGAGATGCAAACAGGTTTTAACCAAAGGGAGTAATTGGTGCCACTTCAATCCTCTCTGTCCAAACCATTTAATGTCCACATTTTGTAAACCTAGGTCTAAGTCAATACGTCTGTGTTCTGCATACCTCTTGCACCAGAAAACATAGCTATGTACTACGATCCACACTAGCATTTTGAAGGTGTAGCTGGAAGATATGGATAGATGTCTGTAGCTCATGCAGTCCGTTCGTAGAATAAGAGATATGTTTAAAGATGGGGAACTACTTTTTTCTCATACAAAACGATAACTGATTGGGAGATGAAAAACATTGTTTACTAAAAAGTAGGGTGCATATTAGTTTGTCGAAAAGCATCTTTGTCATTGGTTAATAAAAAGCAGTTTCAACGTAGAGTTCATATAATAGGATAACATTTGCTCAGTTCAACCACACCTGCTACTTGCATTTGGAAGGCACTGTTTTAACTTAAAACAATGGTGAACTTTTAACCTGCACGTGCCCTTAAATGTTCGAGAAAATGTTGCAAAAAAATATCGTTAGGTTTGAAAAAATTATGAACTTTTAACCTGCACGTGTCGTAGAATGTTCTAGAAAGTTTGTTGATAGAATACGTTGAACTTCTCACCTGTATGTGTTCTTAAATTTTAAAAAAACTCTTTATATGGAAAGTTCAAAAATAACCAATAGAGAGAAGTTTTGCAATTTGAAAAAATCAAGGAACTATTCTGATTTGTTCTTTACATGTATTTATGTGTGGAGAAATAGGGAAATTGTGCCATTACTGGTTCCATTCTTGATGAGAGCGGTGCATTACATGTACTGTGTGACAAAGAAAGAATTGCATGCGTTTGTGACATTTGGAATCTGCATACCAACTACGAATGTAAGTTAAATTATGCTTAGTGTGGAAATAGTGGGGAAGGGGTAAGAGTAGAAAATTCATGTGTTATTAACTTAACAGATATGGAACAAAAACCAGAAATGTTATGTGGACAATTTGTGGTCTCATTTTTTATACTGAGAGGTAGATTTCAATATCAATCAAGACTGGTGTGTTACTGGGAGGCTTTGGATTTTGGTGTTGTTATGAAATGTAAGTTGTTGGGGAGCGTTTCTTCAGAAGACATTTTTTATAAATATGTGAGAGATAAAAAATAAATGAAAATGTTCTGTGTATATTTTCTGTACAATTTTGTTCACAGTGCTAAAGTAAATGTGATTATTAGTGAAGGTAATTGTCAGAGTGTGTTTGTGTGCTGAATATACGCAGGCTTTTAAGTGGTCCGGGTCTTGTCGGTACTGAGCTCCGCCACCCGTTTAAGACAGTTGCCAAATTTGGGGGGCAGAGCTTGCTTGCACCGAAGATGGCCGCCTGAGCTGAGCGCTCCGCGTCGCCATCACACGATCCTCTAAATATCCGGCATCTGCAGGCTAAAACTTACTGCTCTTCAACTACCACCCGTTCCGCAGAGATCTGGGAGTGGAAAGAACCGACTCCGGTCTCGGAGCTCCCATGGACTGCCGCGTAAGCTGACTCGGCCTGCCGCGTCTACGGGGGAACCTGTGATCCCGGGCCTGCCGAGACGGGGGTGGGGCGGCTCTCGACTCCGTGGCCGCATTCCTACCGGGCGTTCTCAGTGCTGTGGAGGCGGCGGAGTGCAAGGATCGTGTGGGTGACGGCTCAGGCTGGTTCCGATCACCCGCGGCTGGCGAGATGTGCGGCGGCGGTGAGCTGCGAAGCCGGAAATATGTGAGGCCCTGGTGCGCTCCGAGGTAGCGCTGATGCAGACACCGGCCCTGGAGCAAACGCTGGTGGAGCCTTTAAGCTGAGGGGAGACCGCGGATGCATTGCCGGCTGGCGGCGGACCCCTAGTGTATACAGCTGCGCAGCGTGAATGACGTAGACTCTCCTAGCGCAATGAGTACAGTTGAGGGCTGGCGTGAGAGGTGGAGGCGCCGCTGGAGCGACCGGCCATTTTGCGGGCTGAGCATGGTGACTGTGCCCTGAAGAAAAGCACAGCTTCTAAAGCGCCATAAGGACCTGCATGTCCGGGGGCATTCTAGGCTCACAGGAATGGAGACGTGTTATGGGCATCTGTGTCCCTGTCGGCGCCTGTGATTAGTGGAGACGAGAGGGTGCTTGAAGGGCGACCGGCTGCAAGTATAAGGCTTGACTCCGAACCCTGGAGATAACGATGCCATTTTGTACGGCGAACTCTGCTGTTGGGGCTGCTTGAGAGGAAGCCTGGTACTGCTGGCAATAAGGGAACACTCGTGGTTGATCCTGGAGGGGGCCGGCTTCGCAACACTGTAGTGTGCTCCCTGTTGTGCAGGACAGTAAGGAAGATACCTGAAAGGCTGATCCCCCTCGCAGACGTACAGGAGGGGGCCGATTGCTGGAGTGGCTAGCTGGGAGCCCGTGCCGGATTGGTAGTTCACCCACAGAGCGTTTGATAAGATCCGGTTAACTACGCGATCGAGGAAGTGGTGAGGATTAATTAGCGTCAATCACAAGGTAGCTAGCGGACGGCTGATTGGGAGGTGGTGCTCTGGTGGGACAGCGGTCCTGCTGTAGAGGTCTGGTCGGTCCAGCTGCTGGTGATTGAGGTTGGAGGCTCAGCTATACCCAGAAGAGTTGAGCTCACTGGTGGCTGCTCGCCTGGTGACCTGTGTATATATGGGCTGGACACTGCCGAGCTCCGGCCACGATGGGCAGAGTCGATAAGACGCAACCTAAGATTACGTTTGACCAGAGGAAGTCGAAGGTGCGGGACGCTGCCACAGATGACGGGGACAACACGCAGGACCAGGCGCAAGAAGATGCAGACGGTGACATTCGTACCATGCTGGTCGCCATGGAAAAAGGCTTACAGAGTAGCCTTTCAGTGCTTGGCACCAAAATGGACTCTCTTTCGTACAGAATGGACAGAATGTCTGAACGACTGGATAAACATGCGGAAAGGTTGGACATGTCGGAGCGCCGGGTCACAGAGGTGAAAGAAGCACACACTGCAATGGACACTGAGCACAAGCAAATGGGAAGAGTGCTGCAAGTGTTACAGGACACGGCTGAGGACCTCGAAGCGCGCTCCCGTCGTAATAACCTGCGAATCACGGGCCTTCCGCAATCGACCCAGACGGGCAACATGGAAAAATTTGTGGAGAACCTTCTGGTCACACTCCTGGGTAGTGAAACGTTTTCTCCCATATTTGTGGTAGAGAGAGCTCACCGCTCCTTGGGTCCTCGCCCTGTTCCCGGTGCTCCCCAAGACCGATTATAGCGAAATTGCTGAATTATCGGGACAGAGACTCAGCACTGAAAGTTGCCAGGGAAAAACAGACAGTATGAGGGTTCTAACATCTCCTTATACCCGGATTTCACGATGCGAGTGCAGGACGCGCGCAGACTGTTTGCCCCACTGAAGCGTCAACTGAGGGACCAAAATTTGGATTACGCCATGTTGTATCCGGCTCGCCTACGCGTCAACCGGCAGGGCCACTCACAAATTTTTACTGACCCAAAAGCGCTACAGAAAGCACTGAAGGAATGGTCCAAAGAACAGCGACGCAGCCCGGAGCGAAGTTCCCTGGAGGGAGCGGTTGCTGGTCAATTGGACGAACAGGACTGACCTCTGGCTCCCTCGAGTCACAGATAAGAAAGTTGCCTTTTGGGGGAGGTTTGGGTGAGATTTACACTGCCACACAGGGGGCCCGGGAATGGGCTGGACTGATTTTGCCACTTGATACTGGAGGGTGATACGAGTTTGCTGTGATATAGTACCACTTGATGAGAGGACAGCACTGAGTGGGAGTGCTACGAATATGCTTTCTGCATGAGCAGAATATGGAGGGCGGGTGCGTTCTTTATAGCAGATGTACTATATTTGTTTGATGGCGGGCGTGGGTGGAACTAGACCTGGTTGGGACGAATAGCCCTGCTGGGCGAGCAACATCCGCCCACGAGTGAATCACACACCTGGGGTATTTTGATGAGGGGGGGGAAGGGATCTTGGTACAATGTTATGCTGTTTTGAGTTGCTAACTATTCTGAGGGAGACAGGGGAGTTTCTGGTGGTATTTCGTCAAGGCACAGTTGGGGCAAGCCTGACGTGGGTGGGGGGAGGATGGAAAACGAGACTGGGAAATTGTGGCAATTCTCATGTTTTATTCATGTGCACTCATGTTGATCACACACTTTATCACTTCAAATGGCTGGCTCGGCGAGGCAGACAACACACACCCCATGACAGTCCCCGGTAGGCCCCGCGGTGCTGCAACTACGGACAGGCTCCGAGCACTCACCTGGAATGTGAGAGGACTAAACGACTATAGGAAGCTCAGGAAGGTCCTAGCTTATTTGACGAGACATGACATTGATATAGCACTGCTGCAAGAGACACATCTCCCCCTCAACAGTCCCAAGCTGCGCGGTAGAGAATTGCATGGAAACATACATGCAGCGGGGTGTACAACACATGCGCGGGGAGTGCTTACATGGGTTAATCCTAGAGCTGCGCTTAAACTAGAGCCAATCGACACGGACAGGGATGGACGATTTGTGATCTCCAGGTGTAGGGGAAAAGGAATGGACCTATTGATAGTTAACATCTATGGCCCGAATTTTGATAACCCTGACTTTTACACTGCATTGACTGAACGGGTTTGCTTACAGGGAGAGGGGCAGCAGCTTTGGGGTGGAGATCTCAATTTAGTCAGGAACCCACGGCAAGATAGAACAGGGGGGCCGGAGAGACACATTACGACTGCAGCAAAAGTGATAGAAGCTGCAATGGTGCAGTTCGACTTGTGCGACGTGTGGCGTCAGAAGTACCCGGACAAAGGCGGATATACCCATTACTCAGCCTATCATAATTTACACACTCGTATAGATCACTGGCTAGCAGCCAGGCAGTTAAACGAGAGAGCCCAAGCCTGCAAAGTGCTTCCCCGAACGCTTTCGGACCACTCCCCGATATTGTTAGTACTAGATACCCCCAGGAAGAGTATTCCTCCATTTGCTTGGAGGTTTCCCCCTTACTCGCTGCTGGATGCGGTTTTTAAAGAAGAAATAGCAGAAGCAATAGAAACGTTCTTTGAGAAGAACGTGGGGGTCGGTAGATAGCTTTCAGGTGATCTGGGAGGCTTTCAAGGTATATATTCGCGGTATCACCATGACTGAGCACTCTGGTGTCCTTCGGGCACTACGCAAAAGGCTCACAGATCTGGAACAGATACTAGCAAGCCTAGAACAACGACTTCAGGTAGGAGCAGATGATGAGGTTTTGCAGGAGTTCAAAGCTCAGTTGAAAGAATATCATGAGGCGGCTGATGCAGAAATAAAGCACCTTGGTAAATATGCCACTGCTCGTGCATACGGAGAGGGAGAGCGCCCGGGGGCGGTTTTAGCTCAACTACTCAAAAAACATCGGGAAAGAACAGTAGTTGCAGAGGTCAGGTCGGCTGAAGGTGAAGTCCTAATGGAAGAAGCAGCCATTGCAGGCAGGTTTAGGCAATACTACTCGGAGCTCTACGCTACTCGTAGCGGAGGCACTGAGGAGGAAATTTTGGATTACTTAACGCACATAAAACTACCATGGCTTACATACACGCATCGCGAATATCTTATGAGGCCTCTCGAGAAAGAAGAAATTCTTACAGCACTATTGAGTATGAAATCGAGTGGTGCGCCAGGTGTGGATGGCCTAACCGTACCTTTTTATAAGGCGTTCCTGGACTTACTGGTGCCGCAGTTAGCCACACTCTTTGATGAGATGTGCGTATTGGGAACCATGCCCCCCTCGATGAGAGAAGCGATCATTGTGGCTATCCTGAAGCCGGGCAAACCCCCGGATGAGTGCGCCTCCTATCGTCCGCTCTCATTACTAAACGTCGATACGAAAATCTTCGCAAAGATCCTGGCAAACCGGTTAGTCCCTTTGATTCTGTTTTTAGTCGCCCCGGAACAAGCAGGTTTTGTCCCAGGCAGGAACCTCACTTATAACTTGCGAACTGTATTTGGCGCCATGCAGCACACTCGTCCGGAGATACAGGCAGCAGCAGTATTTTTAGACATGGAGAAGGCCTTTGACTCTGTTGAATGGCCCGTCATGCGGCAGGTTCTAACTAGGAAGGGCCTGGGGCCTGTCTTCCTCCAACTGATGGGGATATTGTGCAACGCACCAACTGCCAGAATTAAAATTGGTAACTTAGTGACGGACACGATACCCATTACCAGAGGCACGCGTCAGGGTTGTCCTCTGTCACCGATATTGTATGCGCTGATAGCTGAACCTTTAGCCTGTGCGCTTTGTGAGTACCACAGGTACAAGGGAATTAGATTTCCAGGTTACGAGTTGATCGTCTCCACTTATGCGGACGATACCCTCCTTTACGTGAGGGACCCTGACAGAAACCTCTCCGCTGTTCTGAGAGAGGTGGTATGCTTCAGAGCGGTTTCAGGACTCTGTGTTAACTGGTCAAAGTCTATTATATTTCCACTCACTCCGGCCACGACCCTGTTTGAACCTGATTATCCCTTGCAGTGGTAAACAGAGGCGGTGAGATACCTGGGTATCAAAATTCATATGGACTCTGAGGTTGTATTCAGAGAAAATTATGGGGTGGCTATTGGCAAATTAGAGGATGAAGTAGACTGTTGGATCAAGCTACCACTATCCCTGATGGGCAGAATTTCCATTATGAAGATAGTGGTATTGCCCCGTCTTTTATTCCTTTTTTCTAACGTCCCTTTGGTGCTCCCTTGCTCCTTTTTCCGCCGGCTTACAACGTTGATGGTCAAACCGGCCTGGGCTGGCAAGCAGGCGCGAGTCAAATGGCAAGTACTTACACTACCGTATCATATGGGAGGGTTGGGAGCGCCCGATGTTGACTTATATTACAGGGCAGCACAAAGTGCACATGCTCATCACTGGATACATGGTTCCCCAGATACCCCACATTTACGTATAGAAAAGGTGGTGGCCGCCCCACTCCCATTACCAGCTCTGATGTTTACGACTGCAGACCGTATGATGGGTATATTGGATTCGGTTAACGCGACAGCACACGCTTGGCACCATCTGTTAAAGCTACAGGCAGGTGCCATTCTGTACTCTCCAGTCACACCGCTGGATTGGTGTCGCTGGCTGCCCCGTGCAGGGACAGAGGGGTTACGAGAGTGCTCAACTCGCTGGGAGTAAGGACCATAGGGGACTTGTTTGTTGGAGGCATGGTGAGGGATTGGGGGGACCTGGAAATTGGGGATGCTACACCCACTCTCCTTGCCAAATTCCAATTTCATAGAACGAGACAAGCACTGTCGAATATATTAGGCAGTGACTTGCTGGAACCACCGGAGATGTCAGCTTTGACCTACGTTATTAAAACGGAGTCGCCTACCCAGATAGTGTCCAAAATCTATAAACTATCCATGTCTTATAGGGAAAACCACTATACTAAAGCGCGTTTGGCTTGGCAGAGATACCTGGGACGAGACATAGACGATACTATGTGGACATACTGCTGTAACAGCACGAAGCACATTTTGTTAAACGGTAGACACAGACTAATTCATTTTAAATACCTCAATAGGGTCTATTACACCCCAGAGAGATTAAACAGATATGGCCTAAGAGACAGGGCAAACTGTGAGCGATGCAACGCGCTGATTGCCGATTTTCTTCACCTGGCCTAGTCTTGTCCGGGGATATCCAACTTTTGGGACGCCGTCTTTAAGGAACTGGGGAGAGTGACTGAACTGGCGCTACACTCGGAGCCTGCACTGGGCCTGTTAGGCTACTCTAAATTGATACCTAAGGGGGTGCGTAGGTTGGTGGACATGGGTTTGCTATTATCCAAACGCAGGGTGGCGATCTGTTGGTCACGTGGGCCCATCCCCACACTGGCTCAATGGTCGAGAGACATGCTGTACTGTAGCACCCAAACGGAAAATTTCAGTGACCTTCTCCCACCACGAAGCAGACCTAAGAACTTTTGGGAGTTATACAGAACATACTTAGCTACGAAAGACGGGGATACTGCACCTACTGAGGATGTTTCAGAAGGGGAGAGGGGGAATACCGCAGAGGAATAGACACTGGAAGTTGGGTCTAGCCCAGTACACATTGACAAGAAAATTACATACGGGCACAGTGGGGAATGCACGAATCTGGGGGGGCTTTTTACAATCTGATTACACTGGATTTACGGGGTGCTTGTACGGGAGTAGTGGGGTGACGCCAAGCAACAGTGTGGAGCCATTGGATATACTCTGTTTGCTGTATGTTGGAAATACGCTATACGTACCTTGATTACCAAATGTCATTGGAATTGCCATATTGAAAGTAATGAGTCTCATGTTTGTTTGGAATAAAATCTAATAAAAAAGAAAAAGACAGTTGCCAAATTTTTCATTCCACTTAAAGCTGTTAATATACGTATAGTAAAGGAACGATACATAAAAAGTTTGGGAATTACACCTTTATTTACTCTGTGCAGCTCCCACCACCATTTTGTGCCCCCCAGTGGTACTGTTTATAAAAATAATCTAATACAGTTCTTTGTATTATAAAAATAGCACTTCTAAGTTTATTGACATATTGGTAGGGTTTGTACTATATAGAGAATGGTGCAATCAGTTTATTGGTATAAAACTGCACTGTGTTATGTTGGAAATATTACATATGCATAGGTTGTGATGTTATATTTTATACTGTGAGGTACATTTGAATATAAGTGAAGACAGGTGTTATACTGCGAACCTGTTGAAAATGTACACAGATTACATGGAGAGTAAATGGACAAAGTAAACGTACATGTTGCTTTCTGTATGTATGCATCGTTAGAATCTTTTGATGATGCTTTAAGATATAATCTAAATAGTGTTTGTGGTTTACAATTGGGTATACTGCACCGTGTTAGTAGTTAGTGACTAGATACTGGTAAAGGGATTATTTATTGCTCGTTCTTACGAAATAAAGGTGGAGAGCGGCGTTTCTTTACAAGAGATATTTCATAAATGTGTGAGAGATAAAAAAGAAAAAAAAAATTTTAGTAAATTTTCTGTACAATTTTTTCACACTAGTAAAGTAACTGTTATTATAAGTGATGAAAATTGTTAGGTTGTGTCTCTGTGCTGAATATACGCAGGACTTTAAGTGGGCCGGATTTTACCGGTGCTGAACACTGCTACCGCTTTTAGACACCGCCATTTTTTTTATCCCATTGAAAGTCCTGAATATACATATATTAAAGGAATGGTATAATTAAAGTTTAGGAATTACACCTCCGTTTACTCTCCTCATCTCATATTCTTTATTTTGTGCACCCAACAGTAGTGTTTATAAAAATCAAGTAATAGAGCTTTATCTAGTATAAAAATAGCACTTATACTTTTATTGGCATGTTCGTGGGATCTGTAGTGTATAGAGAAGGTGGTTATCAGTTTCAATGGTACAAAACGGACGTGACATATGTTTGAAAGATTACATGGTTTTAGGAATAAGCTCTCGCTCTGCGAGTCCTCGGGCCCGCAGTTGTATCTCTGCAAGCCAACAGTGAAAATATACCGCAGTTGTCCCTGTACGAGATACCCCCTTCATGCTCCCTCTCTTCACATCATTGTCCCGCACCTATGAGTTGCAAGCCGACAGCCTGCACCTTTCCCTATAGCAGTTGGCCCACAGCTGTTCCTGTGTGAGGCGGCCCGCAGCTCTTCCTCTTCGAGCCAGCTAGTTGGCTCGGAGTTCTTCCTCTACGAGCCAGCCCGCCGGCCCGCAGCTCTCCCTCTGCAAACCATTGTTCGGCTCCCAGCTCTTCCTCTGGGAGCCAACCCGCAGTTGTACCTCTGCAAGTCAACACTGGAAATATACCGCAGCTCTCTCTCTCTGCGAGATACCCCCTTCACGATCCGTTTCTCCACATCACCGTCCCGCAGCTATCCCTTTGCAAGCCGACGGCCCGCACCTCTCCCTATACCAGTTCACCCGCAGCTGTTCCTCTGCGAGCCGGCCTGCAGCTCTTCCTCTCTGAGCCGACGGGCCGCAGCTCTCCCTGTACGAGTCGGCTTGCAGCTCTTTCCCTACGAGCCAGCCCGCCGGCCCGCAGCTATCTTTCTGTGAACCATCGGTGGGCTCGTAGCTTTTCCTCTACGAGCCAGCCCACCGGCTCGCAACTCTCCCTCTGCGAACCACCAGTCGGCTCGTAGTTCTGCATCTGTGAGCCGTCGAGCTCGCAGTTGTAGCTTTGCAAGCCAACACTAGAAATATACCGCAGGTCTCTCTCTACGAGATACCCCCTTCACGCTTCCTCTCTCCACATCACCGTCCCACACCTATGATTTGCAAGCCGACGGCCTGCACCTTTCCCTATAGCAGTCGACCTGCAGCTGTTCCTGTGCAAGCCGGCCCGCAGCTCTCCTTCTGCGAGCCCACAGGCTGCAGCTCTCCCTCTACGAGCCAGTCAGTCGGCTCGCAGGTCTTCCTCTACGAGCTAGTCCGCCATCTCGCAGCTCTCCCTCTGCAAACCATCATTCAGCTCGCAGCTCTTCGTATGCGAGCCAGTCGGGCCCGCAGTTGTACCTCTGCAAGCCAACACTGGAAATATACCGCAGTTCTCTCTGCGAGATATCCCCTTCATGCTCCCTCTTCTGACATTACTGGTCGTAGCTATCTTTTTGCAAGGCGACGGCCCGTACTTTTCACTATAGTATTTGACCCGCAGCTGTTCCTCTGCTAGCTGGCCCGCAGCTCTCCCTCTGCATGCCATGTAGTTTAGCAATCCTGCTGTCAGTGTCATGCACTTCTCCAATCATCCATCCAGCACTATCTACTTACCCTATCACTCTGCCAATACCTAAGTACTTATAAATTCACCATGCACTCTGTTTACAGCACTGTAATCATTCTAGTTAGTAGTTATGTACTTATGGAATGGCCTAGCCACTAAGACAAGTACAGCTATAATATTCTGTGCAGTATCTATGCACACCTTTAACCATGTACATACTATTGGTACACTCCTATAAATACCCAGTTAGTACCCATGCAGTCTAGGAATCATGTTGTCAGTGCCATGCAGTTTTCTAATCACCCATCCAGCACTATCTACTTATCCTATCAGTCCAGCAATACCTAAGCACTTATAAAGTCACCATCCACTCTCTTTGCAGCACTGTAATTATTCTAGTTAGTAGTTATGTACTTATGGAATTGGCTAGCTAGTAAGACAAGTACAGTTACAATATTCTGTGCACTATCTATGCACACCTCTAACCAGCTACATACTATTGGTACACTGCTATAGAAACCCAGTTAATACCTATGCAGTCTAGGAATCCTGCTGTCAGTCCCATGCACTTTTCTAATCACCCATCCAGCATTATCTACTTATCCTATCACTCCACTAAAACCTAAGTACTTATAATTTCAACATACACTCAGTTTACAGCACTGTAATCATTCCCGTTAGTAGTCATGTAGTTATGGAATGGCCTAGCCACTAACACTACTATAGATACAATATTCTGTGCACTATGCATGCAGACCTCTAACCAGGTACATACTATTGATACAGTCTTCTAAATACCCAGTTAGTACCTATGCAGTGTAGGAATACTCCTGTCAGTCCCATGCACTTCTCCAATCACCCATCCAGCACTATCTACTTATCCTATCACTCCGCCAATACCTAAGCACTAATAAATGCACTCAGGCATTCTCCTTGTAGTATTGTAATCTTTTAGTCACTACCCATGTATTCATGGAATGATACAGGTTGTAACCATGCAGTTCCACAATTAGATGTGTACTACTAATGCTGTGCTCTAGTATCTTTCACACTACTCATACAATATTACAATTATGCAGGTAGCACTGTTCCATTGCTGAAATCATTGATGTAGTTTTTTTGTATGTATTTTTATAGTTATACATGTGAATATTTATATATAATTATTTTAATTATATTAAATTGTTTTCAAAACTTTTCTTATTTTACAGATAGTTTGCATAATTATTAAGAAACAGTTACAATGACAAGAAAAGAGCAAAGAAAAAGAAAACAAAGAAAGGAGGTTTATTTTAAAAAAAAAGGAAAAGAGGAATTAGATCAACTACAACATGGATCTTTAAAGAAAAAGTGTTCTGGTAAGAGAACTAAAGATTTTTTTAAAAACTTGTAAAAACAGTTTCCAATTTTAAAAATAAAGAACAGACAGATACAACAAGAACAGTGAAACAAAAAGAAAAGAAAAATTTACAAAAAAGTGGAAAATTGGATTATCGGAAAAAGAATTATGTTGGAAGCAGGAAGAAACAATTTTCAGAAATTCGAAAAACAATCTATAAAAGTAGAGTACTCCAAAATGTACTAAAAAAATGTAAAATATATAAAAGGACCTCAGCATTTTACAGACAAAAAAGGAGATTCTAAGTGTAATTGAAAAAGCCTTTGAATTGAAAAGAAAATTATTTATCTTAATTATAAAAAGATTGAAGACTTTAAATACAATAATGCAGCGTATGAAGGACAAATGTAAAAGAAAAAGAATTGTAAATAGAACTAATTTTTGTAAAATATTTTCCGGGGAATGGAAGCATACTTCTAGTACGGAACCTTTTTTTAATGAAGAAAGTTATTTTCAACAAAATAGATTACTGCATGCAGTTGATACCTGTGGTCGTTGTTATGAAGTGAAAAATGGCTCTCCAATTGAAAAACAAAAGATGGTTCCTAGAAATGTGGAAGAAGTAATAGCTGAGGAAGTTCAAGGGAGACGTACCCAGGCTCCAGTGTTTACATGGGATTGTAGTAGTATTTGTAGTATACGTCAACAGTCTATTGATATTTTATTACATTTCTTAAGAGAATATGGAAGAAAAACTGTGAAACAGAAGATTATGATATTACAAGGACTGGATCCTTGCAAAGTGAGAAAAAATACAGGGTTGCAAGGTCATTCTCTGGCTTGTCTTTCTAGGAAAGTGTGTCAAAGTCGTTTTCATCATTTAAGAATGTTAGCAGTACATCATTCTGAAATGCGGAAGTTAGTTAAGATTATACTACGTGAAAAGTCCTGCATTATGTCTAAATGAAATTAATACAGCTCTTTTGCATGGTTCAGTGTTGGATGTAAAAAAAAAATGTGATGATATAGAGTTACGTTTCTTTGCTGGTCAAGAGTTGTGTAGAGAAACTGAGAGTTTGATAAGTGTAGGTGTTGAAGAAGAGATGGAAGATAGTACTGATGTGAAGTTTGAAAAAGAAATAACAAAGTTTAAAGTAGTTTCTGGTGAAAATCCAAACTATGTTTGTATTTGTTGTCGACGTACTCATTATAAAATTCAAACTAGGAATGTAGATGTGTTTTTAAAAAGTGAAAAGGAAAACAATGATAAATGGAAAGAATTTGCTGCTTATCTGTTTGTGGAAGGTCGTTTTGAGTTAGGTACTGTACAATGTATTTGTAAATATTGTTATAATAAATTAGAAGAAAACAAAATACCAGCTAGAGCTGTCCATAATGACTTAGAATTAGTAGCTATACCTCCTGAACTTAAAGATTTAAATACATATGAGGCCATCCTTATACAATCTGTGCACCCTTTTCAGGCTATAATTCGTATGGAGCCTAAAACAGGTAAGCTGCCTCCAACAGATCTACAAAGAGGTTTAAAAGGAAGAGTTGTGTATTTACCTTTAGATTTTAAGAAACATGTTGAAACTGTTGGTGTAGAAAGAGAGGATACTGAACCTGTAGTCATTCTTGTTAATGGTGTACCCACAAAGAGTCGGAGAGTTAGTAGATGTCACGAAAGTCCAGAAGGCTACATTATATCTGGTGTAAAACAATATTTACTATAAAAATGTAAATGTAGAGGAAGAAGAAATGAGTTTAGAAGATGAAAGACACATTTCAAGTGGACAAATAGAAAAAGTGGAGAATTCAAGAAAAGAAGAAATTTATGAACATTATACTATCAGTGATGACATTTGAGATGTCATCAGTGATGTCATCAGTGATGTCACTGACCATGTCATGAATGATGTAATATGTGACATCATGAGCAGTGCATTGCGGGTGCATGAGTTATAGTTAGCTGAACTAACTATAACGGTGGAATTTCTCTGGTTTTATATGAGTGAAATGTCCAACAAACTATAACGTCCCTAAAACCTATGGTTTTTTCCAGTGAATTTCTAAAGTTTTTAAATGCTAATTTCTAACTATAACGTCTGTAAAACCTATGTTTTTTTCTGTGAATTTCAAAGGTTTTATAAATGCTAATTTCTAACTACAATGTCCCTGAAACCTATATTGTTTTTAAGTAAATTTTAAAAAGACGTGCATACTTTTTGCAGTGAAAAACTAACTGTAACAGTAGTCTGTTATAAGTTATAATTTAACAATGTTTAAAACTTAATTAGCACTAATTAACATTTAAATGTGGAAAATGTGTCACGCAGCAGCTATGATACCTGACTTCGAACAACAGCGTTCACAGTTCGATTCCCGGCTCCAGCGGCACGTTAGCCCACCACTATGTCACTGTGGGCAACACCTTGCTTAATCTTCCCAACGCCCCGAGCGCCGGCACACTTTTCCGGGGGAAGCTGTACGCTTTACAAATGCTGGCATTTTTTTAATTTAAAACCATAGTGATGAGAAATATTAGCACGTATTTTTTTTTTCTATTCTGAACGATATTTTTTTTATGTCTTCTATTTAGAATTACGGCAATTAATAGATGTTTGTAGTCATGAGAATGGAAATGACACGGTTTGCCGGGTAACAGTTTTTAAGCTCTCCAACGTATGTACATCTTAAGGACCTTATACGTGTTAGGATCGAAATCGAAACCTTTACCGCTTCACATTTTGTAACTTTTCCCAACACGTGCACAAGTTAAACAGTGAAAACGTGAGCACGTGTCAATTGTAAAACGTGACAACTAAATGGGCGGAGCCGCATCCTCCTTCCATAGACTACTCAATAGCCAAAAAGTATATAAACCACACCCGTTGTTTGATTAGTTTCGTTTATGCAAGTTATTTACGTGTCTCCATTCTGTGATGTACGTTCCGTTTTCTAGCTTCGGATTCTTGTTTTGCGGCAACAAAACATATTCCAGAGTTGTAAGTTGTTTGATTTTGGCATAGTAGATATTTATAATACGTAGCTATTTGTCAATATTTAAAGATTTGTATTTAGAAAAAAGTGTTGTTGGTTGTTTTTGCCATTTATATGTAACATCAGCAGCTTGTTTTCAGAAACAGACAGAATACAGCAAACATTGTTCCTTTTCTGGCTCCTTTGAGATCATATAGCGTGACTTTGTATATTATAATATTCACACTGTACTTGACCTCAGAGGTGTTGGTGACCCGTCGGCGCGAAGACTAAAGATTTATATGTAACGTCAGCAGCTTCTGGTTCTTAGTCTGTTTCCCCCCTGGGATCATATAGTGTGAGTATGTATATTGTAATATTCACATTCATACTGACCTCAGTGGAGTTTATGACCCGTCGACGCAAAGACGAAAGATTTATATGTAACGTCAGCAGCTTCTAGTTTGTAGTCTATTTCCCCCGTGAGATCATATAGTGTGAGTATGTATATTATAATAGCCACACATTATGATCTCAGTGGAGTTTGTGACCAGTCGGCACGAAGACTAAAGATTTATATGTAACGTCAGCAGCTTCTGGTTCTTACTCTGTTTCCCCGTTGGGATCATATACTGTAAATATGTATATTAAAATATTAACAGTCATTGTGATCTCAGAGGAGTTTATGACCCGTCGGCGCGAAGACTAAAGATTTATATGTAACGTCAGCAGCTGCTGCTTCTTACTCTGTTTCCCCCTTGGGATCATATAGTGTGAGTATGTATATTGTAATATTCACAGTCATTATGATCTCAGAGGAGTTTATGACCCGTCAGCGCGAAGTTCAAAGATTTCGAAGACCCGGATAAAAGAAGCTCTGGACATATTCACTGCTGGAAAGTATTTCGTTATTGATCTTGTTTTGTGTTCATGACTTTATTTTCCTTTTCTTTTTTGTGCGCAATCAGTGTCACTCTGTATATTGTAATAGAGTGTCATATTTTCACACAACAAGAATTGGAGATTTGTCGCCGCCAGGAGTAAACCATCTGAAATACAGCTAACTGACCTTTATAACTTACTTGATCAGATATTTTTACAGTGAGAATATTTTTTAAAATTGCAGTTTAAAAAAAGATTGTTTGCATAGACACTTTCTTACTGAATGCCTTTGATAAACCCTACATTTTTGAATGATTTTTTGGTATTTCTGTTTTTCTCTGTTGTGGTTCCTGTTCTTGTTCTCCCTATAGAATATATATGAATAGTAGTGTATATATTACTACTATCCTATATGTTCTTAAAGGAGTACGTGATCTATTAGCGGAGCAGTGAGCGACCTCTAAGCACTATGACTGAACTTTCCAGAGTTCTACAGAATAGAAATTGTAAGAAATGATGAAGCGTACATTTCTATGTAATATAAAGTCATTTGTGTTTAACAGTTTTTTACTTGTTATTGTGACCTGAGATGATGTAGTGCGGGAGTGTTTCTTGTAGCACTTCTTTTCTACTTTATCTAAAAGTAACTTATGCCCTCTTATATTATCAAGAATATGGGGCAACACTTTTACAAATTATAGCAGAAAAAAAGGGAGGGTGTGGCCACGCTTAAGGGATATTTTATGAATTGCGTTTTTATTTGTCACCTCTTTGATATATACAGCTTCAGTTTTCGAAGAAAGTTTATTTGTAATTGCTTAATAAAAACTGTTTCAAACCTAGTCTGAAATTTTTGCTGCGCAACCAACCTCCCCGTCAGAAAAGTAAACACCACATTCTAAGTAAATACTGCTACTGGGAAGTATCCCACCTGCACGCTTAATAAAAAGAAGACCGCAACACACTCTGTTATTTTCCCGCCGTGATTTGTACACCCCACGCCAATTATATAAATGGCCCTGATGCTCCGTGGAGGGGGAGGGAATGGCTGGCAACACTTCTACTTTCAATGGTTTACAGCCAATGAACATTAAGCTTGGGAACGTCCTGCTTGGAACACGTCAACCAATCAGATGTCCCTGCTACTCTGCGGACGGGGAGGAAATGGCTGGCAACACTTCTACTTTCAATGGTTCGCAGCCAACGAACATTAACCTCTGGAAGGTCCTACTTGGAACATGTGAGCCAATCAGATGTCCTTGCTACTCCGCGCAGGGGGAGGGAATGACTGGCAACACTTTTACTTTTAATGGTTCGCAGCCAATGAACATTGAGCTCGTTGTTGGAACACCTCAGCCAATTAAACGTTAATTTTCTTCACTGTCCGTGATAAAAGTGAACACCGCATTATAAGTAAACATTACTGCGCATTATATTAAAGGAAGGTAAAGGAAGGCTGCAATATGGCGCATTGTTATTTTCCCGATATCATTTCCACAGCCTACTGAACATTGCCGCAATACCGCGCATCGTTGTTTTGCGGACGTGATTTCCACAGCCTACGCAACATTCACACTACCTGTGTGTGCACCCTACACACTGCTTGCCGCAATACGGCGCATTGTGTTCCCAACAGGATTTCCAGAGCCTACGCAACCTTGCCGCAATACCACGCACCGTTGTTCTGCAGACGTGATTTCCATGGACTACGCAACATTCAAACTCCCTGCCTCTCCACCGTACAGACTGCTTAAACTAAGACCACCGTGTTCCTACTATACCCTCTTATACAATTATTCTCCTATTTTTCCCCCTACGCCTTTCAACTCAGTCACAAAATGGCTGCCAACACTTCCTAGTTTCAACAGTTCGCAGCCAATGAGCCGCACGCTCGTGCTCGCAACGCCACAGCCAATCAGATGTCAGAATTCTCAAATATCGATATCTGTAAATTTTGATATTTCTCTAAAACTACTGAACGGACTTACCATGCATCGTTGTTTGCGGACGTGATTTCCACAGCCTACGCAACATTCACACTACCTGTGTGTGCACCCTACACACTGCTTGCCGCAATACGGCACATTGTGTTCCCGACGGGATTTCCAGAGCTTATGCAACCTTGCCGCAATACCATGCACCGTTGTTCTGCAGATGTGATTTCCACGGCCTACGCAACATTCAAACTCCCTGCCTCTCCACCGTACAGACTGCTTAAACTAAGATCACAGTGTTCCTACTATACCCTCTTATACAATTATTCTCTTATTTTTCCCCCTACACCTTTCAACTCAGTCACAAAATGGCAGCCACACTTCCTAGTTTCAACAGTTTGCAGCCAATGAGCCGCACGCTCGTGCTCGCAACGCCTCAGCCAATCAGATGTCAGAATTCTCAAATATCGATATCTGTACATTTTGATATTTTTCTAAAACTACTGAACGGACTTACCCCATTTAAAGAAAAGCATGCTTTCTGGACCAAGACCTTTCTCCCTGCCAAATTTGACTTAATTCCGTTCAGCAGTTTGACCTGTAGCCTTGTCTAAAGTTTCCAATGGAAATTGCATGGAGTAAACACGTTTTGGGACCCCCTTTTTCTCAGCCCCCATTGACGAATCACCCCCAAACTTTCAACATAGGAGCTGATCTGAAAAGAGAAGTTTTTGGAAAATTTCATAAACATTCGTCAAACAACGCCAAAGTTATAAGCAAATCAAAAACGCTTTTCCTATAGAAGCGTGGTCCTAATTCTAACTACCTACTGGCGACCTCCAGTAGGTAATATATATATATATATATATATATTTTCAACCAAGGAGCAGTGCAGGAAATCCACACAAGAACCAAGCGGCACACCAGAGGACTGTACACAAATTTATTGTGCACACAGAACAACGCGTTTCGGCGATGCCTTTTTCAAGTTGAAAAAGGCATCGTCGAAACGCGTTGTTCTGTGTGCACAATAAATTTGTGTACAGTCCTCTGGTGTGCCGCTTGGTTCATGTGTGGATTTCCTGCACTGCTCCTTGGTTGAAAATAAATGACGGTTGCTGCCACCATCGCGTGCACCGGCATCGCTGGCAGGGATTGGCTCAGTGCAGCGCTCTGCTACGAACTCATATATATTTATATATATATATATTAAAGGCATGTATCTTGTGCGAACAGAATGTCTGCGTGAGCAATATGATCAAATTTACATTTATGTACCTAATTTTTTAAATATTGATTGACATCTGATATAAGGGGTTAAATTTAAACCATTAAGATGATTGCCATGAATTTTAAAACCATTTTTAACTATGTAGCATTTTACCATGTTGCTTTTACTTCTTTCGCTCCCTAAGAAACTACAAACTACAGAAATAAGTATTTTTTTCATTACCTAGACTGTCTCACCTTTGATTAGTTCTCGTAAAGCACATTGTCACTTTAAAAAGAAAAAAACTTACCGTAATGCTGTCATGTGATCAAGGCTCCTTGTAAGTTGAAACGCGTAATGGCAGCATCCGAATAAACATCTGAAGGAAATTGAAACTGTGGTCCGTGTCCGTGTTTTTGGATCAATCCAGAGTACTGGCGGCAATTGCAATATGTGACCCAGGAGGGTTTCTGCCTGGATCTACACGGACCCCCACTTACAAAGAGGTCGATGCCAAAACAGAAGCCAACGTCCGAGACCTTGGTGGAGGACTTTGATAAAGCAATCCGGGAGGTTTACGAGCATTCGACCCCCCCTCAGTGCCAGTCAAAGCCGTAAAGCCTCGGCTAAAGGCAGTGACGCCGCATATGAGGATACGGAAGACACCGACTGCAGTCCAGGTAGGCGCTATCGGCAGAATATAGGGGCAAGCGGTAAAACACAACTTTTTGTGCTCAACCTCACAAACATACCACGTAGAGGCAGCGCGCAAATTGTAAAATTAATAACCCAGGATGTCGCACGACACATTGCGGGACCGCGAAGCAGCGGCCTTAGAACTCTTTGGTGACCTGCTGGCAGTGCTTACAACAACGGCAACGGCATCAAATAGTAAAACCAATTCCAATAGCAACATCAAAGAGAAATTCAGACAACTTGAAAAACTCATGCGCCAGGAGCAGAGCAAGTGGTGGGAGTCTAAATCTCTACAGAGATATATAGACGTAGGACGAATACCAAGAGGGCTGAGAATCTTTATTGCTCCAAGTTACGAAAACCCTAATCCCCTCATGATGCAAGAATGGGCGGATTGTAACTTAGAATCCTCTAGGAAACTGATTCTAATTCTGATTAAATATGCTGATGTTGACAGAACCGCCTTGTTAGAACAAATAGACACCCTTAATGAAGAGATCGAAAGCAACGTTCAAAGTGAGGAAATATCAAAAATGCGTAAAGAAATGTTAATACGTTTAAAAAGGGATGAAGACAAGATTAAAGAGCACAAGGCTTATAAATTCCAACGCGATAAAAACAACTATGAGCTGGGCCAGATTTTCACCTTTTCCAAAAGATACGACGCAATGAGGAATACTAAAGATAATAAAAAAAGTGACAAACAAATCCCAAGTACCTCACGGACTGAGGATTCAACAATACTAACATCTAACTCTGATCTAAGTTCGGTACCAGACAGCGGTTCGGACTCTGAATTAAGAGATACCAACAGCACCACACTTCAGAACAAAAAGACCCCTGGGGAAGAATTGCATTTTTTAGTCATGGACCGCAGGGCAACACTGCGCCCAAGAAACCCGCAGGCCAAAACAACGCAACAGAACCTACAAACGTAGGCAGAGGAGGATGGCCAGGCAGCAACACTACCAGACCCAGTAGACAAGCAACAGGGAGGTGGAATCAACGGTAGAAGCTCAACCTTCTACCAATGACATCAAAACCGTTATCAATCTGACAAAAATCAACCTTACTAAAGCAGAGGAACAAATATTGAGTTTAGGATTGTCTCATTGCCCGGAAAGCAATTTTAATTATGTCAAAACTAGGATGGATGTATACTGCTGTATAAGAAAATTAAAACTCAAGAAATATTACATGTTGAAAAACAATGACAATAATCCCATGGTGGCTACCCAGGAGCAAAGTCACCAACATCTCAATCCATCTGATATAGCAGACTGTGACAGGCCATTACTATCAGATTTACAAGATCTATGGAATGAGGGCCAGATAAGTGACATCGGCAATGTCGGCCCAGTAACCTCAGCGGTAGACAATATGGATACAAGCACAGAACCCATCCAACCGACTCCATTCCGCGGAAAGTCCACATTCAATCCTATAATCGGACGTGACTCCATTGATATTTTCAATGAACAAACTGTTGCACAACTCAAACGTCTCCATCACAAGGTTGAAAACTCTAAAAGTAGATATAACCAGCGTACCATGAATTATCACAAGCTTATTAATCGATTGGAAAAAGACAATTCTATTGTTATTAGAAACGCTGACAAAGGCGGTAATACAGTCATATGGGACAAAAAGGAATACATCAAGGAGGCACTATCACAATTAAGTGACCAAGCATGTTATATAAAATGCAATGGGGTGGAATTAAAACAAACATACAAAAACTACAATACTAAATTGAACACTTGGAAAATGAAGAAACTAATAACTAATGATGAATATAATTTTTTTTAAATGATCACCCAGTAACTCCGTCAATTTATTTTATCCCAAAAATCCATAAAGATTCTCAACATCCGCCAGGAAGACCAATCATATCAGCCCGAAACGGATTTTTAGAGCATACATCACAATATGTGGACTATTTTTTACAAGGGTTTGTCCAAACACTACCATCATACGTGCGGGACACTAATGACTTTTTAAATAAACTGAATGACTGTACTTGGCAAAGTAACTATCTTTTAATAGCACTCGATGGGACCTCGCTTTATACAAGCATACAACATTATGACGTGTTAACCGCACTTAAACACTTTTTGTCCAGAAGACCAGACCTACAGAAACAACACAGTCAAATGCTAGTGGAAATGGTGTCATTCTGTTTGGACAATAATGTATTTATGTTCAATAATATGTTGTATAAGCAAACCAGAGGTGTAGCCATGGGAGCCAGCTTCTCCCCCAGCTATGCATGTCTCCACATGGGCTGGTGGGAGGAGCTGGTACTCAAAATGAAGTATAAGGAACAAATACAGAACAACATCATTATATGGCTACGCTATATCGATGATCTTTTTGTAATATGGAAAGGCACACATCAAGAAGCTCAGGAATTTATTGACAGTATTCATGAAAATACATTGAATTTACACTTCACTGCCACAGTCAGTACAGACTCAGTCAACTTTCTAGACATACAGATGTATATAACAGACAACAAGATAGAAACAAAACTTTATCGTAAGGAAACAGCAGGCAATGCAACTTTACACGCCAGCAGCGCTTATCCAAGGCATTTAATCAACAGCATCCCCTATGGGGAAATGCTGAGACTCAAAAGAGTGAATAGTGATTCAGTCACTCTCAAGCAGGCTCAGGTGGAAAGCAAGAATAGATTCCTGGAAAGAGGTTATTCATCCAAAACCATAGATAGTGCCATTACTAAATCCATGCTAATAGAACGCTCAGATCTGACTCAGGGCAAACACAAAAAAGTGAGTACTGAGATAAAACAACAGGCCCTCCCTTTACCACCCAAACAACATGAATTTAGAGTAATTATGGAATTTAGTAAGCAATACAAAGAAATACGTAATATTGTAAAGCGTAATTGGCCTTTGGTATTGGATGACCCGATTATAGGAACCTCTTTACCTAGCAACATTTCAATCACCTACAGCAGGGCACCATCGATGAGAGACAAACTGGTTAAAACAAGCCTAGAGATCATTGAAAGCTGCAGCTGGATATCTGCGCATAGGGTTTTTTTTAAATGTAAAGTATGCAAAGCTTGTCAACAGGGGGTTAATACTACAACATACACTACCCCTTTTAGCCCGAAGAAACATAAAATCCAGAAACTTCTAACTTGCAAAAAAATTTGGAGTATATGTCCTGGTATGTCCATGTGGCTTACAATATATAGGAAGCACCAAACTCCAAGCCCACAAATGCATTTTACAACATATGCGAGCTATCAACAACCAGGATAACACATACCCGGTTGCCAGACACTTCAGGGACCATCACAAGTCTAGGAGTGAGGATTTGAAATATTACCTCATAGACTCAGTACCAGCGAGTCGGAGAGGTGGCAACAGGGAGGATAAATTACGTAAGCTAGAAACTCGATATATTTTGATAATGGATTCCAAACAGCCAGGGGGGCTTAATGTCACAGATGATTTATACACCTGCATCTAGTTCAGTTTAACAACATGTAAGGATAAAAAATAGGTGTCACCGCTGCTGTAAGACCTCTATTATAAAAAGAATATTTTTAACTTTTGTACTAGATATTTTAGGTTATTTATATATTTATATATATTTATGTATTTATATATTTATAGATTGGACTTACTCTATCTGTTGTACAAAATAGCCACACATTCAATCAACTAGATCCACTATAGATAAATAGGGCGTTCTGAAGCATAAGCATAGCAAGAATAATATATGTCCATTTATTTCAATATTCAGATAGAACTGACCCACTATCTTGAAAACAAAGCTCAGAGGGCCATCAGGGTATTTAAACCATAATTTCAAAGCTGAACTCAGTAAATAGAAAACTACAATTTAGAACACAAGGTTGTTTGAATTTCAAAAGACATTAATTTGAGATTTTACCCTTGCCGATAAGCGGAAAATTATCAACGTAGGCCAATTTGGCCAATTGCTTCCGCACTCAGTCAAATGATACAAATTCTCTTAACCTTTTTGCACATTTCAGCACATAGAGCACTTTTGACAGTCGTGAGTATTGATAAATTTGTAAAAATTAACTTTTAGGTGATGAGCTTGCATGACCTGGTTTACTGCGATTTGCACATAGGTAATGAATTATCACAATGAAATGTGTATTGCTTTAAGATGGTAATTCAGATAATCATTAGAGGATGTGCAATTTGGCCTCTTCTAGGATACAGCACATTTAAAGGCATGTATCTTGTGCGAACAGAATGTCTGCCTGAGCAATATGATCAAATTTACATTTATGTACCTAATTTTTTAAATATTGATTGACATCTGATATAAGGGGTTAAATGTAAACCATTAAGATGATTGCCATGAATTTTAAAACCATTTTTAACTATGTAGCATTTTACCATGTTGCTTTTACTTCTTTCGCTCCCTAAGAAACTACAAACTACAGAAATAAGTATTTTTTTTATTACCTTGACTGTCTCACCTTTGATTAGTTCACGTAAAGCACATTGTCACTTTAAAAAGAAAAAAACTTACCGTAATGCTGTCATGTGATCAAGGCTCCTTGTGAGTTGAAACGCGTAATGGCGGCATCCGAATAAACATCTGAAGGAAATTGAAACTGTGGTCCGTGTCCGTGTTTTTGGATCAGTCCAGAGTACTGGTGGTAATTGCAATATATATATATATATATCACTGCTCCAAGGTTGTCCACCTGTAAGTAGCACTCGAGCAACAGCTTGATTCATGTGTAGGTAAGGACGGGGAACCGCCCGTAGGAGCCGCTCCATAGTGGTATTGCCTGACGCGTTTCGAAGCACCATATGCTTCTCTTCAGAGGCTTTAATGGAACGGTGTGCGCAACCGCTGACCCACTTCTGACACACCCCCTGATGGGAGGTTCGAATGAAACTGTGCCTTCTGGGAAGTGTAGTGCGGGTAGCACATAATCAAGTCCTGTATGGACCCCACAGGTGGGCCCGTCCACGATCCTATGTACAGCTGCTGTTCCACTTTCGTGGCCCCCAATCGTACGGGGTGGTGCACACTCCGTGGCTGGACTGCCGCGTTATTAATCACTGCTCCAAGGTTGTCCACCTGTAAGTAGCACTCGAGCAACAGCTTGATTCATGTGTAGGTAAGGACGGGGAACCGCCCGTAGGAGCCGCTCCATAGTGGTATTGCCTGACGCGTTTCGAAGCACAATATGCTTCTCTTCAGAGGCTTTAATGGAACGGTGTGCGCAACCGCTGACCCACTTCTGACACACCCCCTGATGGGAGGTTCGAATGAAACTGTGCCTTCTGGGAAGTGTAGTGCGGGTAGCACATAATCAAGTCCTGTATGGACCCCACAGGTGGGCCCGTCCACGATCCTATGTACAGCTGCTGTTCCACTTTCGTGGCCCCCAATCTTACGGGGTGGTGCACACTCCGCGGCTGGACTGCTGCGTTATAAATCACTGCTCCAAGGTTGTCCACCTGTAAGTAGCACTCGAGCAACAGCTTGATTCATGTGTAGGTAAGGACGGGGAACCGCCCGTAGGAGCCGCTCCATAGTGGTATTGCCTGACGCGTTTCGAAGCACCATATGCTTCTCTTCAGAGGCTTTAATGGAACGGTGTGCGCAACCGCTGACCCACTTCTGACACACCCCCCTGATGGGAGGTTCGAATGAAACTGTGCCTTCTGGGAAGGGTAGTGCGGGTAGCACATAATCAAGTCCTGTATGGACCCCACAGGTGGGCCCGTCCACGATCCTATGTACAGCTGCTGTTCCACTTTCGTGGCCCCCAATCTTACGGGGTGGTGCACACTCCGCGGCTGGACTGCCGCGTTATAAATCACTGCTCCAAGGTCGTCCACCTGTAAGTAGCACTCGAGCAACAGCTTGATTCATGTGTAGGTAAGGACGGGGAACCGCCCGTAGGAGCCGCTCCATAGTGGATTTTGCCTGACGCGTTTCGAAGCACCATATGCTTCTCTTCAGAGGCTTTAATGGAACGGTGTGCGCAACCGCTGACCCACTTCTGACACACCCCCCTGATGGGAGGTTCGAATGAAACTGTGCCTTCTGGGAAGTGTAGTGCGGGTAGCACATAATCAAGTCCTGTATGGACCCCACAGGTGGGCCCGTCCACGATCCTATGTACAGCTGCTGTTCCACTTTCGTGGCCCCCAATCTTACGGGGTGGTGCACACTCCGCGGCTGGACTGCCGCGTTATAAATCACTGCTCCAAGGTTGTCCACCTGTAAGTAGCACTCGAGCAACAGCTTGATTCATGTGTAGGTAAGGACGGGGAACCGCCCGTAGGAGCCGCTCCATAGTGGTATTGCCTGACGCGTTTCGAAGCACCATATGCTTCTCTTCAGAGGCTTTAATGGAACGGTGTGCGCAACCGCTGACCCACTTCTGACACACCCCCTGATGGGAGGTTCGAATGAAACTGTGCCTTCTGGGAAGTGTAGTGCGGGTAGCACATAATCAAGTCCTGTATGGACCCCACAGGTGGGCCCGTCCACGATCCTATGTACAGCTGCTGTTCCACTTTCGTGGCCCCCAATCTTACTGGGTGGTGCACAAACCGCGGCTGGACTGCCGCGTTATAAATCACTGCTCCAAGGTTGTCCACCTGTAAGTAACACTCGAGCAACAGCTTGATTCATGTGTAGGTAAGGACGGGGAACCGCCCGTAGGAGCCGCTCCATAGTGGTATTGCCTGACGCATTTCGAAGCACCATATGCTTCTCTTCAGAGGCTTTAATGGAACGGTGTGCGCAACCGCTGACCCACTTCTGACACACCCCCCTGATGGTAGGTTCGAATGAAACTGTGCCTTCTGGGAAGTGTAGTGCGGGTAGCACATAATCAAGTCCTGTATGGACCCCACAGGTGGGCCCGTCCACGATCCTATGTACAGCTGCTGTTCCACTTTCGTGGCCCCCAATCTTACGGGGTGGTGCACACTCCGCGGCTGGACTGCCGCGTTATAAATCACTGCTCCAAGGTTGTCCACCTGTAAGTAGCACTCGAGCAACAGCTTGATTCATGTGTAGGTAAGGACGGGGAACCGCCCGTAGGAGCCGCTCCATAGTGGTATTGCCTGACGCGTTTCGAAGCACCATATGCTTCTCTTCAGAGGCTTTAATGGAACGGTGTGCGCAACCGCTGACCCACTTCTGACACACCCCCCTGATGGGAGGTTCGAATGAAACTGTGCCTTCTGGGAAGTGTAGTGCGGGTAGCACATAATCAAGCCCTGTATGGACCCCACAGGTGGGCCCGTCCACGATCCTATGTACAGCTGCTGTTCCACTTTCGTGGCCCCCAATCTTACGGGGTGGTGCACACTCCGCGGCTGGACTGCCGCGTTATAAATCACTGCTCCAAGGTTGTCCACCTGTAAGTAGCACTCGAGCAACAGCTTGATTCATGGGTAGGTAAGGACGGGGAACCGCCCGTAGGAGCCGCTCCATAGTGGTATTGCCTGACGCGTTTCGAAGCACCATATGCTTCTCTTCAGAGGCTTTAATGGAACGGTGTGCGCAACCGCTGACCCACTTCTGACACACCCCCCTGATGGGAGGTTCGAATGAAACTGTGCCTTCTGGGAAGTGTAGTGTGGGTAGCACATAATCAAGTCCTGTATGGACCCCACAGGTGGGCCCGTCCACGATCCTATGTACAGCTGCTGTTCCACTTTCGTGGCCCCGAATCTTACGGGGTGGTGCACACTCCGCGGCTGGACTGCCGCGTTATAAATCACTGCTCCAAGGTTGTCCACCTGTAAGTAGCACTCGAGCAACAGCTTGATTCATGTGTAGGTAAGGACGGGGAACCGCCCGTAGGAGCCGCTCCATAGTGGTATTGCCTGACGCGTTTCGAAGCACCATATGCTTCTCTTCAGAGGCTTTAATGGAACGGTGTGCGCAGCCGCTGACCCACTTCTGACACACCCCCCTGATGGGAGGTTCGAATGAAACTGTGCCTTCTGGGAAGTGTAGTGCGGGTAGCACATAATCAAGTCCTGTATGGACCCCACAGGTGGGCCCGTCCACGATCCTATGTACAGCTGCTGTTCCACTTTCGTGGCCCCCAATCTTACGGGGTGGTGCACACTCTGCGGCTGGACTGCCGCGTTATAAATCACTGCTCCAAGGTTGTCCACCTGTAAGTAGCACTCGAGCAACAGCTTGATTCATGTGTAGGTAAGGACGGGGAACCGCCCGTAGGAGCCGCTCCATAGTGGTATTGCCTGACGCGTTTCGAAGCACCATATGCTTCTCTTCAGAGGCTTTAATGGAACGGTGTGCGCAACCGCTGACCCACTTCTGACACACCCCCTGATGGGAGGTTCGAATGAAACTGTGCCTTCTGGGAAGTGTAGTGCGGGTAGCACATAATCAAGTCCTGTATGGACCCCACAGGTGGGCCCGTCCACGATCCTATGTACAGCTGCTGTTCCACTTTCGTGGCCCCCAATCTTACGGGGTGGTGCACACTCCGCGGCTGGACTGCCGCGTTATAAATCACTGCTCCAAGGTTGTCCACCTGTAAGTAGCACTCGAGCAACAGCTTGATTCATGTGTAGGTAAGGACGGGGAACCGCCCGTAGGAGCCGCTCCATAGTGGTATTGCCTGACGCGTTTCGAAGCACCATATGCTTCTCTTCAGAGGCTTTAATGGAACGGTGTGCGCAACCGCTGACCCACTTCTGACACACCCCCCTGATGGGGGGTTCGAATGAAACTGTGCCTTCTGGGAAGTGTAGTGCGGGTAGCACATAATCAAGTCCTGTATGGACCCCACAGGTGGGCCCATCCACGATCCTATGTACAGCTGCTGTTCCACTTTCGTGGCCCCCAATCTTACGGGGTGGTGCACACTCCGCGGCTGGACTGCCGCGTTATAAATCACTGCTCCAAGGTTGTCCACCTGTAAGTAGCACTCGAGCAACAGCTTGATTCATGTGTAGGTAAGGACGGGGAACCGCCCATAGGAGCCGCTCCATAGTGGTATTGCCTGACGCGTTTCGAAGCACCATATGCTTCTCTTCAGAGGCTTTAATGGAACGGTGTGCGCAACCGCTGACCCACTTCTGACACACCCCCCTGATGGGAGGTTCGAATGAAACTGTGCCTTCTGGGAAGTGTAGTGCGGGTAGCACATAATCAAGTCCTGTATGGACCCCACAGGTGGGCCCGTCCACGATCCTATGTACAGCTGCGGTTCCACTTTCGTGGCCCCCAATCTTACGGGGTGGTGCACACTCCGCGGCTGGACTGCCGCGTTATAAATCACTGCTCCAAGGTTGTCCACCTGTAAGTAGCACTCGAGCAACAGCTTGATTCATGTGTAGGTAAGGACGGGGAACCACCCGTAGGAGCCGCTCCATAGTGGTATTGCCTGACGCGTTTCGAAGCACCATATGCTTCTCTTCAGAGGCTTTAATGGAAAGGTGTGCGCAACCGCTGACCCACTTCTGACACACCCCCTGATGGGAGGTTCGAATGAAACTGTGCCTTCTGGGAAGTGTAGTGCGGGTAGCACATAATCAAGTCCTGTATGGACCCCACAGGTGGGCCCGTCCACGATCCTATGTACAGCTGCTGTTCCACTTTCGTGGCCCCCAATCTTACGGGGTGGTGCACACTCCGCGGCTGGACTGCCGCGTTATAAATCACTGCTCCAAGGTTGTCCACCTGTAAGTAGCACTCGAGCAACAGCTTGATTCATGTGTAGGTAAGGACGGGGAACCGCCCGTAGGAGCCGCTCCATAGTGGTATTGCCTGACGCGTTTCGAAGCACCATATGCTTCTCTTCAGAGGCTTTAATGGAACGGTGTGCGCAACCGCTGACCCACTTCTGACACACCCCCTGATGGGAGGTTCGAATGAAACTGTGCCTTCTGGGAAGTGTAGTGCGGGTAGCACATAATCAAGTCCTGTATGGACCCCACAGGTGGGCCCGTCCACGATCCTATGTACAGCTGCTGTTCCACTTTCGTGGCCCCCAATCTTACGGGGTGGTGCACACTCCGCGGCTGGAGTGCCACGTTATAAATCACTGCTCCAAGGTTGTCCACCTGTAAGTAGCACTCGAGCAACAGCTTGATTCATGTGTAGGTAAGGACGGGGAACCGCCCGTAGGAGCCGCTCCATAGTGGTATTGCCTGACGCGTTTCGAAGCACCATATGCTTCTCTTCAGAGGCTTTAATGGAACGGTGTGCGCAACCGCTGACCCACTTCTGACACACCCCCCTGATGGGAGGTTCGAATGAAACTGTGCCTTCTGGGAAGTGTAGTGCGGGTAGCACATAATCAAGTCCTGTATGGACCCCACAGGTGGGCCCGTCCACGATCCTATGTACAGCTGCTGTTCCACTTTCGTGGCCCCAATCTTACGGGGTGGTGCACACTCCGCGCCTGGACTGCCGCGTTATAAATCACTGCTCCAAGGTTGTCCACCTATAAGTAGCACTCGAGCAACAGCTTAATTCATGTGTAGGTAAGGACGGGGAACCGCCCGTAGGAGCCGCTCCATAGTGGTATTGCCTGACGCGTTTCAAAGCACCATATGCTTCTCTTCAGAGGCTTTAATGGAACGGTGTGCGCAACCGCTGACCCACTTCTGACACACCCCCCTGATGGGAGGTTCAAATGAAACTGTGCCTTCTGGGAAGTGTAGTGCGGGTAGCACATAATCAAGTCCTGTATGGACCCCACAGGTGGGCCCGTCCACGATCCTATGTACAGCTGCTGTTCCACTTTCGTGGCCCCCAATCTTACGGGGTGGTGCACACTCCGCGGCTGGACTGCCGCGTTATAAATCACTGCTCCAAGGTTGTCCACCTGTAAGTAGCACTCGAGCAACAGCTTGATTCATGTGTAGGTAAGGACGGGGAACCGCCCGTAGGAGCCGCTCCATAGTGGTATTGCCTGACGCATTTCGAAGCACCATATGCTTCTCTTCAGAGGCTTTAATGGAACGGTGTGCGCAACCGCTGACCCACTTCTGACACACCCCCCTGATGGGAGGTTCGAATGAAACTGTGCCTTCTGGGAAGTGTATTGCGGGTAGCACATAATCAAGTCCTGTATGGACCCCACAGGTGGGCCCGTCCACGATCCTATGTACAGCTGCTGTTCCACTTTCGTGGCCCCCAATCTTACGGGGTGGTGCACACTCCGCGGCTGGACTGCCGCGTTATAAATCACTGCTCCAAGGTTGTCCACCTGTAAGTAGCACTCGAGCAACAGCTTGATTCATGTGTAGGTAAGGACGGGGAACCGCCCGTAGGAGCCGCTCCATAGTGGTATTGCCTGACGCGTTTCGAAGCACCATATGCTTCTCTTCAGAGGCTTTAATGGAACGGTGTGCGCAACCACTGACCCACTTCTGACACACCCCCCTGATGGGAGGTTCGAATGAAACTGTGCCTTCTGGGAAGTGTAGTGCGGGTAGCACATAATCAAGTCCTGTATGGACCCCACAGTATATATATAAAACATATTTAAACTTTATAGAAGCACACAGTCACTGGATGATGTCATCAGTGATGTCATCAGTGATGTAATTTGAGATGTCATCAGTGATGTCATCAGTGATGTCACTGACCATGTCATAAATAATGTAATATGTGACGTAATCAGCAGTGCATTGTGGGGGCGTGAGTTATAGTTAGCTGAACTAACTATAACGGTGGAATTTCTCTGGTTTTGTATGAGTGAAATGTCCAACTAACTATAACGTCCCTGAACCCTATGTTTTTTTCAGTGAATATATATATATATATATATATTCTTTCCAGAAACAGAGAGTCACCGGCGCCGCACCACACGTCCCGGGTGCTAGTCTCCAGTGGTGGTGAACCGCTATACGTACGTCCACAATCGCAAATCAATTCATGTCAGCCACAGAATGAGAGCACTCATGGAAATTGATAGCAAAGTGCATTTAATGTGCAAGCCTCCTCTGACAGACGCGTTTCGGCACTAAACCTTTATCTATGTCAATTAATGTTTGTTCACGGAGCCAGTAATCAAAAAGTGCATGACGTGAAAATCATTGAAAGAAAAGAAGGCAATGTCTTGTAGTTAACAAAATAACAGCACCCATCGTGTAACATGTTTAAAACACAGACATGTCTTCGAAAAAACACACATAAATCATAAGTGATGTAGATTAAGTTGGACGTGAGAGAGGAAAGTATGATCTCATGCAAGGGCAATACAAAATAATTATAAAAATTCATCATTTATAACAAATAAGGTTTTCCTGATCGCATGGCAAAAATCTACTGTGAAATGTTTCCAATGAGCAACAAACGTCTCCCACGTCCTAGCGTGATCACGCCCTGAACGGGCAATCTCAACATAATCACAGAGGAAAGCGAGTGTGTAAATGTATATGGTATTATCCAGTGCTAAATAGAAAATCTGGAGCACCCATATAGATCTCCACATCTTTCATAATAGGGCCCTGAATGGGCAATCAAAAAGTGTTGATAAAGTACAGATGTTCTCAAGCAGGCTCCATTGGGTCTTAACAATGACAAAGAAATGTGGGTACATCTGGAATAGACACAATACAACTTTTTGGCTATCTTTGGGTTCCTTGTGGAAATTTATTTAATTTAATTTTTTGTATTAACGAATCCTCATTTGGACTGCATCTACTGGCCATGAGAAACTGTAACAGACAGGGCTGGGCAAGCCTGCTTGAGAACAGTCATTTGAGCCAACGTTTTCACCTGTAAGTTCTTCTAAGTATGACAGATTCTTAAAAGCAATATACTATTACATCTGCTGGAACCTTCTGGTTGTGGCCATATACAGGACTTGTAGGTTCACCAAGAACCCGAGCAACCCAGAGCCAATAACTGAGCAGCGTCTTGCAATGGTTTTTCATTGTGTAAAGGGTATATAGCAATTCATTTGGTAAAATATAAAACATAGGTATCAAAGACACCTATGTATTTCTAAAATGGGAACAAAATATAGAGTTTAGAAACTGTAGCTATTTGCACATCTACAAAATTGTGGGTACCCATACTAGCATGTGAATTATGGGACATTTTTGAATGTGACTTCTTTTTTACACATTGTCTTACATTTGGAAGGCATAAATGCATAGAAAGTCAATTGCTAATAACAGTTGCTCTACAATTCTGTGTTCCCCTACGTTTCCTGATAAAAATGGTACGTCACTTGTGTGGGTAGGCCTAGTGCCTGCGACAGAAAACGGCCCAAAACGCAACGTGGACAAACCACATTTTTACAGTGAAAACCTCCCCTTTTTTTGCAAAGTGCCTAGCTGTGGATTTTGAACCCTAGCTCTGCCGGCACCTAGGGAAACCTAGCAAACCTATACATTTTTTAAAACTAGCACCCATGGGAATCCAGGATGGGGTGACTTGTGGGGCTCTCACCAGGTTCTGTTACCCAGAATCCCTTGCAAACCTCAAACTTTGTAGAAAAAAAAAAAACATTTTCCCCCCATTTCTGTGATGGAAAGTTCTGGAATCTGTGTGGGTCCACAAACTTCCACGCACCCTGCATTTTCCAAAGTGTCACATTAAAACCACGTACCTCACTTGTGTGGGTGGGCCAAGTGCCCGCGGCAGGGAAGGGCCCAAAATCTATTGTGGAGACATCACAATTACCTATCACAAAAAGACCTGGTTTTGCAAAGTGGCTCTCCTGGGTTTTTGGCCCTGTGCTCGGCCGCCATCTAGAGAAACCTACCAAACCCCGATATCTTTGAAAACTAGTCACCCAGGGGAGTTCAGGGAGGAATAGCTTGTGAGGACCCCCCAAAGTTTTCCTACCTAAAATTCTCTCCAAACCTCAAATTTAGCTAAAAAAATCAAGATTTTTTCTCAAATGTCTGTGTGGGAAAGTTGTAGGATCACCCAGCTGACACAAATTTCCTACCACCTAGCGTTCCCCCAGGTCTCCCGATAAAAATGGTACCTCAATCATGTGGGTGGGCCAAGTACCCATGACAGGCAAGGGCCCAAAACGCATTGTAGAGACATCAAAATTACCTATCAGTTCAGTTCATAAAGCTTTATTCGATTGTTACAAATTTACAATCATAAAAGCACAAATTTAAAAGTCGTTTTTACATTGCATTCAATTACATAATAGCAGCTATCATATTGGGCAAAACGCAATCATAAAAATGGACAGTATTATTTCATGAAGAATTAAAACCATTCGAGTAAAAATTATAATTCAACAGTAATAATTAATCTTTTCCTTAAATAAAATACTCTATTTAAAAACATGACAAGTCTCCATAGTACACAATCATTATCCAGTAACTGAAGTTTTAAAAAAGCAGGGCGACATTGTCTTAGGCCATAAGTTTTTAAGAGCGGGACCAGCCAGACTTTTCTTAATTCAGAATAAAATTTGCAGAAAAGAACGGTGTGGATTGTAGACTGGCGTGAGTGGTTATCGCATGGACACGGTGCAAGTTGTCTCGACCAATCATTCATTTTGGGCCACGAGACCATTCTATAGAATATATTTAACCTACATCTAGCCAATAACACTCTATCAAAAGTAACAATTACATATGACAAGTAAGGCTCCATTCCAAAGTAGTTGAAATAATTTGATGATAGTTAACAGTAGGTTTAGTGAGTTCACTAGACAGTCTGGCCTCTTCTAACATGCAGAGCCCCTCCCTTTTTAGTGTTTCCTGCGAAATTTTCTGTAAGGAGCTTGGGTTTGTAAAATACTCTATGTGCCCTAAATCAGTCATAAAATCCCGAACAAAGCTGATCCATGGTATTTTTAACGCTCCATCTAGTTTAAGGCAATCAGCAAGAATATCCCGATTTAACTGTGTCTGCTCCTTAATCCAGATACTATGCCACAATAGTATTGGTTCTATTTTAATTAGATCGGATAAAAAAGGGAGGCCCAACTCTTCATGGCAAATAAAAGTTGATGTGCTCGGGGGAACGGATAATATAAATCTTAAAAAAGAATTCTCCACTTGCTGTAGCTGCATTGTGTTTGCTAGTCCCCAAACCCCTGCTCCATACATCGTGGAGCTGATGCACCTCGCTTTATAAATTTGTATCAGCTCCGCAAGGGGTTTCCGGCCCAATTTTTTAGAAAACCCCACCAAGGCATTCGATGTCCGGATAAACATCAGTTTTTTGGCCGTTATAGTTTGGGCCCACGAATCGTTTTGGTTAAACAAGACGCCCAAATATGAAAAGCTCTTGGTTGAGCTTAATTTCTGCCCCTCAACAAAAATGTCCTTCGCTCGCATAGGTCCATGGCCACATCTCATTACATATGTCTTTGAGATATTGATACTAAGACCTAGAGCCTTCATGAAAACAAAGAATCCATTATGGACCCTTTGGAGGGCAATTTGAGTTCTTGCCAACATAACTTCGTCATCCGCATAAAGGAGTACCGGGATGGGTCGGCCGGCAACATGGGGAAAGTCATGTGTTGTTCTAGCTAATGCTTCTCCTAACCCGTTTGTATACAAGTTAAAAAGAAAGGGGGCCAGCACGCAGCCCTGCCTCACCCCCCATCTAACGGGAAAATTAGCTGTATGTTCCCCCCCTGTTCCAAAACGTACACTAGCTGATGCGCTGCTATAAAGATTCCTTAAAAAGACAATAATTTGAGGGTCTACTTTCAGGTCCTCAAGAACTTCCTACAATCTTGCATGTTTTACTGAGTCGAAAGCAGCGGTTAGGTCTACAAAGACCATATACAATCTACTATTTTTTGCCCTCGTGTATTTTCCTATAAGTAGGGACACATTTAAGCACTGCTCCGTAGTTCCAAGCCCCTTTTGAAAGCCATATTGTAAGTCAGTTAAAATCTTATTTTCTTCTGACCATTCCTGCAAGCGTTCTAAAATCACACGCCCCACCACTTTCACCATTGAATCTAATAAAGAGATCGGTCTATAACAGCCCGGATTCTGGCGATCCCCTTTTTTAAAAATCGGTACTATTAATGACCCACCCCAGGTTTCTGGCAGTTTTGTTTGTCAACTTGCGTTTATGACCTGTGTTATAATAGGCCCCCATAAAGTAACGTTACATTTAAACAGTCTATAGGGATGCCATCCGGGCTGGGTGCTTTACCGGTCTTACTCCCATGTAGCGCTCTAATCACTTCATCTAGAGTGAAATTTAAATTCATTTTTGGGTGATCATTCTCTTGTTCATCATCAGGTCTAATATAGGAAGCGTCAGTACCATTATATACCTGTGCGAAGTGGATTATCCACTCCTCCTCTGAAATGGCAATGGCTATTGATGGACCTTCATGTGTGGTTAGGAATGGTGTCTTCACTACCCTCCAAAAAGCTGCGCTATCCTTCAAAACTGCTGCTGTGTGCAGGGCTTCCCATGCTTCGTTTCTCAGGGTATTCTTCCTTTCCTTTAGTGCCTGTCGGTATTCCAGTCTTGCAAGTCTAATGTTATCCACTATTCTAGGATGCCTATGTGATTCTAGTTTTAAGTTGGAGTAGGCTTGGGTGCATCTTGAATTAAACCAGCCTAAGTCCTTATTTTTCTTGCGATATTGCACTAGTAATAATTTCTTAAGGGCGTACGATATTTCAGCATAAGATGCTACTATACTTTCCGCAGGTGCTCTCTCAGACAGGCAAGTTTCGATTGCTGACTTACAGTTAACCACAAGAGATCTAGTTATTTCTGAGGGATCCACCTTTGACCATTTAAGTGTATACCCATTAATTTTGTCTAAAGTCAATTCACCTGCTTCTTCTCTGTCCTTGTTTATATTGGATACCTTCTTTACAGGTAAAGCAACAACCAGGTGTAGCGGGAAGTGGTCACTTAAAGAATTCTGGTCGACCTCAAAACAATGTAGTCTTAGAACATGATTATGGGAGACTAGTATCTAATCAATTGTAGAAGCACCTCTTCCATTATAGGTGTAAGGCATCGTTACTGGGGGCTCCATAAGCTCGTTTACAAAGCCTAGGTCATATGTAGCTAAAAATTCATTAAACAGTTCTCCCGCCGGGGAATGACAGAAATGAGTTAAATGAGTTGATTCCTCACGCATATGACCACATAATCTCTTGTCCTCAATGGGGCACATTGCGCAGTTAAAATCGCCCATCATAATTATCACAACATTAGCAGGACTAGCATTACAAATTACATGTAGTTCCTCACTTAAATTTTTTAAAACCAGACAAAGTTCTGTTGAAATCACATTATTATAAAAATTTACTAGTATTACACATTGGTTCATAGGTATGGACACCTTAATTATCTGATAAAAGCTGCTACTCAAAAATGCCTGTATTTTAGTAATTACCAACTTATTCGAAATATACAGGCTCAGGCCGCCCTTAAGCCTGCCCCCAAGGCCTTTCACGGCCGGCGTATTAAAGATTTTAAAACCATTGATATGAAGTGGCTCATTGACCCAGGTTTCCTGTAGGCCTATTATATCTGTGTCTTGAATGAACTTATGCCACTCTGGGTTATCTATTTTCGACTGCAGCCCCGCGATATTCCAGGAAATGATATCGCAGAGGGGCACATCACCATTCAATGACGGCGGCAGTTGAGTGTGCCTGGAGTTGTTACTATCACCAGAGCAAGTCAATTCTAGTGTTTGCATGATAGGAGTGGCGTTAAGAGGTAAGAATACCTCATTACCATTCTCGTGTCCCCTCGCTCGCTCACCCCCTGGTCTTAAATGGTTACTAGCTTCACGCATCTTGTTGCTTCTCCCAAATGGAGAAAGGTCCTCCCCGATGAACCTTTCTTCCTCAATATTCTCGGCAGCATGATATGCCCCCGTATTCAGTCAATCAATTTCCCCCAGAGAGCTTAGAGCTTCAAATTGATTACTAGTTGGAATAGGGAATCTTTGTTGAAACCCTCCTAACCAGTTCTCTGTCTCACTGTGCTGTGGGCGCCTGGGAAGTTGATAAAAAAAGCCCAATGGTAGGATATTTATCCCCCGTATAGAGACGTATCTGGATCCAACTCTCTCCAAAATGGTTTTAGTCAGGTTAGATGTGCCAAATGTTAGCACTATACAATCTCCTGGCAGGGATTTACTAGATCCTCCTACCCAGGCAATTCTTCTAGCCATTTTAAATTCAGCAAATAAGGTGTTAGTAAGCCCGGTCCTTGCCCCCAGGAAATGAAGAGACTTATTTCTCAAAGTTGTCCAGTGCTCTACAGTTCCAGTTGGAAGTGGGGGGACATTCGCTAGGATTACGGTATATGGTGTTGCTTCGGGCGGAAGGTTCAAGTTCCTAATTTCTAATGGACATTCCTGCCTTGATGTTAAATTGCCTTTTGTATTAGCGGGCATATCTGCCGTAGCGGTGGTCTGCATGGAAATTACCTATCACAAACTACCTGGTTTTGCAAGGGGGGGTCACCTGGGTTTTTGGCCCCAAGCTCAGTGGCCATCTAGGGAAACCTACCAAACCCACACATTTCAGAAAACTAGACACCCAGGGGAGTCCAGGGAGGTATGGTTTACGTGGACCCTCAACCTTTTCTTACCTAGAATCCCCTACAAACCTCAAATGTAGCTGAATTTTTTTTATTTTTCTCAAATTTCTGTGTGGGAAAGTTGTGGGATCACTGGGCTGACATAAATTTCCTACCTCCCAGTGTTCCCCCAGGTCTCCCAATAAAAATGGTAATTCACTCACGTGGGTGGGCCATGTACCCGCGACAGGCAAGGGCCCAAAACTTATTGAGGAGACATCAAAATTGCCTATCACAAAACTACCTGGTTTTGCAAGGGGGGCACCTGGGGTTTTGGCCCCGGGCATGGCGGCCATCTAGGGAAACCTACCAAACTCACACATTTCTGAGTGCTAGACACCCGGGGGAGTCCAGGTAGGTATGGCTTGCGTGGATCCCCCAACATTTTCCTACCCAGAATCCACTACAAACCTCAAATTTGGATGAAAAAAATCACATTTTCCACATATTTTTGCATGGGATCACAGCACAAATTTCATACCATTCAGCGTTCCGTAGTCTCCCGATAAACATTTTACCTTACTTGTGTGGCTGGGCCAAGTGCCTATGACATGGAAGGGCCAAAAACGTGTAGAGATTGAGGGCAGGGCTGGACTGGCTACCGGGCGTTTTGGCATGCTGCCGAGCTGGGGGCTGATGTCACTGCGGTGGGGGCTAATTTCGTTGATGGAGACCTGCGTGTGCTTCGAAATCAACAAAGCAAAACGAATTTCGTTCAGCACACGCAGGTCCCCATCAACGAAATCAGCCCCCAGCTCGGCAGCATGCCAAAACGCCCGGTAGCCAGTCCGGCCCTGATTGAGGGGGACCCAAGGCAGGTCCAAAGGGCAGTTTGTTTATATGTTTTTAGGCTAACGCTACTTTGGGAACCCACACAAGTGAGGTATAATTTTCTCTGCAGACCAAGGGGAACACTGGGTGGTAGGAAATGTGTGCCTGTGTGATGATCCTACAACTTACTAACCCTGGGCATCCAATTCCGCTCCGCTCGCGGAATTTGTGGAATTTAGGCAATTTCGCGTTCCGTGGAGAACGCGGAATTGCCAACAATTCTGCGATCCGTGGCGTAGCGGAATTATTTTCTTGTCACGCTTTAAAAATGCGTTCTAGCGCGCGCGATAGCGACTTACCGGGATTCCTGCGTTTGCCGACGGGTTTTCCTATCCGTTCGCGTGCGCTACGAGATTTTGGTAGCCGGCCGCGTTATCCCGCGAGAGTTTGCGATCGCGAACACGTCATTCGCCACGCCATCGGACAACGCGAGAGTGTGCGATCGCGAACACGTCATTCGGCGCGCCATCGTGCACTGCGAGAGAGATTGCGACCGCGAACACGTCATTCGGGCGCGCCATCGGACATCCGGCGATATTTTTGTACAGCTCGCGATCCCGAACACGCAACATTTTCAATCTGGAGAACAATAACATCGCAAGCAGCATCAAACCTTCTATAAATTGATGATTTGGCTGAAAAAAAAACCTCAGATTGATATTTGGCTGTCCTTTTTGGTCAAATTTTTTTGGGGGGAGAGGGAGGAAGTGCCACAGAGTCTCCTACTTCCTGTTCCTGTCCAGCAGGCTCCTCCCAGTGCTTTGTCCATCTCCTGTTCATTTTTCACTTGGATTTGAGCTGGAAGGTTCACTCTTTGTGTCTGCTGCATCATTATCATTGGATTTGAGGGTTTTGGGATTTGAGATTTTACAAGTAAGTTGGTGTTGTTTGATTGGGGCATTGCAGTTGCTGCAACTTCATTTTTGGTACTTTTCATCATTTTTAAAAATAAATCGTTGTGGGTAGCCAGTAGGTCCAGAGCTAGTCATGGGTCATGGATTGCTGTGTGATGTATTTATTAATTTCAAACATCATTTAGGGGCATGGATGGTATTGGATTGAATTGGAAAATTTGTTTTTTTGGGGTGTATTTCAGTTTTTTGGGCTGTGTGTTAAATGCATGCCTTAGTTGTGTGTGGTGTGCTGCAGGCCTTGTTTGGCCCTGTGTATTTTCGTTTTTGCATTTTATTGCATTACAGGCAAAGCAAAAGCAGGGTGGTTTACCATGCAGCCTTTGCCTGGCTATTATAGGCCTGTTTTCAGTACATTGTTTTCCAGGCCTCCTGCTTGTTGCTTGTGATTTGTGAGTGTCCATGTGGCTGGTAGCCATTTCTGGTGGGAGTTACAAGTGTGCTGCTTTAGCCATATACTAAGGCCTGCATGTGTTTCCCTTTGTGGCCTAGGCTTCTTGTTGTGGGCCTGGCCATGAGGCTGGCGGCCATTTTGAAGCCAGGCAGTGTGCTTTTTGCCATGGGCCTGCATTGTCTGTCTTCAGTTTCTTGTTGTTGTGGGCCTGGCCATGAGGCTGGCGGCCATTTTGAAGCCAGGCAGTGTGCTTTTTGCCATAGGCCTGCATTGTCTGTCTTCAGTTTCTTGTTGTTGTGGGCCTGGCCATGAGGCTGGCGGCCATTTTGAAGCCAGGCAGTGTGCTTTTTGCCATAGGCCTGCATTGTCTGTCTTCAGTTTCTTGTTGTTGTGGGCCTGGCCATGAGGCTGGTGGCCATTTTGAAGCCAGGCAGTGTGCTTTTTGCCATAGGCCTGCATTGTCTGTCTTCAGTTTCTTGTTGTTGTGGGCCTGGCCATGAGGCTGGTGGCCATTTTGAAGCCAGGCAGTGTGCTTTTTGCCATAGGCCTGCATTGTCTGTCTTTAGCCCCTTCCGTGCACGGTAAATTCTCCCGCTGTGCGGGAGAATTAACGCGTGGGTGGGTTTTCGACGGCCCCCAGCCGTCGTGAGCACACGCCCACTGTAACGCGTGACAGCTGGGGGCCGTCGTGAGCATGCAAGGGGTTAGTTTCTTGTTGTTGTGGGCCTGGCCATGAGGCTGGCGGCCATTTTGAAGCCAGGCAGTGTGCTTTTTGCCATAGGCCTGCATTGTCTGTCTTTAGTTTCTTGTTGTTGTGGGCCTGGCCATGAGGCTGGCGGCCATTTTGAAGCCAGGCAGTGTGCTTTTTGCCATAGGCCTGCATTGTCTGTCTTCAGTTTCTTGTTGTTGTGGGCCTGGCGATGAGGCTGGTGGCCATTTTGAAGCCAGGCAGTGTGCTTTTTGCCATAGGCCTGCATTGTCTGTCTTCAGTTTCTTGTTGTTGTGGGCCTGGCCATGAGGCTGGCGGCCATTTTGAAGACAGGCAGTGTGCTTTTTGCCAAAGGCCTGCATTGTCTGTCTTCAGTTTCTTGTTGTTGTGGGCCTGGCCATGAGGCTGGCGGCCATTTTGAAGGCCGGTAGTGTGCTTTTATCCATAGGCCTGCAAGCTTGTAGCCTAGTCTGCCAACAGGCCTTTCATCCAGTGGGCCCAGAGGTAGTCAGGGGTGCATGAAACAACTGTTTCTGTGTGTTCTGTTGAATTTAAACATCATTTAGGGCACATGGATGGCATTGGATTAAATTGCAAAATGTGGATTTTTGGGTGTATTTCAGTTTTTTGGGGTGTGTTAAATACATGCCTTAGTTGTGTGTGGTGTGTTGCAGGCCTTGTTTAGCCCTGTGTATTTTCGTTTTTGCATTTTATTGCATTACAGGCAAAGCAGTGTGGTTTACCATGCAGTCTTTGCCTGGTTATCGTAGGCCTGTTTTCAGTACATTGTTTTCCAGGCCTCATGCTTGTTGCTTGTGATTTGTGAGTGTCCATGTGGCTGGTGGCCATTTCTGGTGGGAGTTAACTAAGTGTGCTGCTTTTGCCATTTAGGCCTGCATGGTTTTCCTTTTGGCTTACTGCTTGCATCCATCCCCTTTGCCAGCTGCAGCTCCCTGAATGATGTGATGACTGAGCAAATAATTTAATGCCAAACAGGGTCCACTTCTATTACATTTGTATTTTGGTTGTTGTTCCTCTTCTTTCCTATCCTTCCTGACAGTGTACACAGTATACCATGAAAGCCCTTGTTGACAGTCTCACAAATGGCTACACTAATTTATATATTTTATTTGTTTGTTTGTACTGCTAGTAATTGAACCACAACAACAAATGCAACATTTCACTGATGTTCTTCTCCTGGCTTCTTTGCTTTTAGGTGCATAAAAAGACAGAGGAGGAGGTGTCATCATCACCCGTTGTACTGCCAGGCAGAAGTCCTGCTGCGCGTCATGTCCACGTGTGACCACAGACATCTCTGCAACTTGTGCACCTGCGTCCTGCTGACATCTGAAGAAGATGGCCCCAAAGAAAGGTACCAGGTCCTCCAGTACCAAGAAAGTTGCCAGTGAGAAGAAGGGACAGAAGAAGGAAGTGGCACTTGCCAAGACTGGTGTGCAGGCCGATGTGTTTTTGGTAAAAAACTTACGCCTGCAGCAGCGGTGTCCAGCGGGGACCAAGCTGGGAGCAGCACCTCTGCATCAGTGGGCCCACCCCAGCAACCTAGGCCCAAGCCCATAACTGTGGCAGAGGTAGCCAGTCTACTAACGACCAGTGATGTTGAAATGTCATTATCGCAAAGTAGTACCCAATCCACGCACTCGCAGGCGGAAACTCAGCAGATAAGTGGGCAACCCCAGCCGCAACCCCAGCCGCAACCCCAGCCGCAGCCAGAGCCGCAGCCGGAACCGCAACCACAGCCGGAACCACAGCCGCAACCACAGCCGCAGCCGGAACCACAGCCCACAATAGTAGTTGTTCCACCTGAAGTAGGGGCAGTTCAGGAAATCGAGCTTTTGCAGACGAAGAGGAGCAAGCCACTGTTCCAGAAGATCCATTGTCTTCCATACCCCCAGCAAGGAAAAGGAGGGTTAGTCCATCAACTTCTTCTTCAAGCCCCGCTTCTGATGATCTAGATGCCACTTGGAAGCCACCAGCTCAGCCTGAGAGTGATGCACGCCACAAGACAAGGCTAGTGAAAAGGAAGGTTCCAGAAAGCCTTACAGTTATGGAGGTAGATGTAGACGAGGGGGGTGATGATGATGATGATGAAGAGCCAGTCATCACGAACATCACTCCTGGGCCTGCGGAGATGGAGACCAACATTATTAGACTGTCCCAAATTGCTGCGAGGGATGTAGCACGGATACCACCAACACAGGTAACGCCAACACGACCTCCAGCTTCCATATTTGCCTTTGCAAAGGCCCGGCAGGGACCTACATCCAGCTCAACCACCACCTCAGTAGGTGGTGGTAATGTAAGTGCACAGAGTCAAATTCCATGCACACCCTCCATTTCATCTGGTATTGAAAGTGGCACCTCCAGCAGCGCCAGAAAGTTCTCCTCCCCAGTTTGGGACTTCTTTTCGGTTAGCAGTAAGGAGGAGAACATTGCTATATGCTCAATTTGTCGGCAGGCTGTTAGGCGGGGTAAGCTTGGTACAAACTATGGTACCGGAGGACAAACAAGTCATCTAAAAACACCACACTATCAAGTGGGAGGCTCACCTACTTCACTTAGAAAAAGGAAAACTGGACCCATTGCTGTTGTTGGGGATGAAGAAGTAGGGGAAGATATGATCGCCATGGAAGGTCAACAAGAGGGAGACATTTCTAGCCCTACCCCCAGCAGTGTACTGGTAACGCCCACATCCTCAGCAACATCTGAGTGGCACCGTAGTAAGAGTCAACATGAGACACAAAGGCAACAGGGCACTGCAATGAGCAAAAGTGCAGCGTCGTTGAGCCTAGCTGGGTTCAAGAAGAAAGGTGCACCACAAAGGAAAATATTCCAGCCTACCATTGACAGCATGCTTAGGTCAGAGGGGCAGTACCAACGCAACCACCCAACGGCACGGTTGTACAATGCGAAGCTGGCTAAAATGTTAGCGCTGGAACTTCTCCCTTTTTCATTTGTGGAAGGGGTGGGTTTCCTTGAATTTGTGTCAGCCATCTGCCCTAATTGGAAGGTTCCCAGCCGGTCCTATTTCGCCCGAGTTGCTGTTCCAGCACTACATCACGATATGCTGGAATTGGTTGTACAAGCTTTGCAGCAGAGTGCTGTTCACAAAATCCACCTGACAACAGACATGTGGACCAGTTGCCAAGCCACTGATTACATGTGCATCACTGCACACTGGGTCTCTTTTGTGGGGGTTAGAGACAAGCTATCTGAAGTAGGTGCTGTTGACACAGCTGCAATTTTTAATGCTTCTTGGAAACATGCAACTGTAGCCATGTTCGCCATGGAGAAATCTCATACTGCTGAAAACATTTTGGAAGAGTTTAACAGCAAGGTCTTTGAATGGCTTCGCCCCAGAGGGCTTCACATTGGTTTCGTTGCCACGGATAATGGCAGTAATATACTTAAGGCCATGACGCTTGGTGAATATTTCAGGGTCCCGTGTTTGGCGCACTGCATTAACATTAAAGTTAAAAAAAAAGAACCCATAGTCAGCAAATTACTGACCACCTGCCGCAGAATATGCACGCATTTCAGCCATTCTTTTAAAGCCCGGAAGCAGCTGAGGATCATTCAACGTGACTATAGAATGACAGTCAAAGCACTCATCCAGGAGGTGGCAACACGTTGGAACTCAACGTATTACATGCTTGACCGTCTGTTTGAGCAGTACAGACCAATCAATTAATATGTCATGCGAAGGGCGGATGCTACTGTGAAAGGCATGACCCTTCAGATGGACCAATGGTGCCTAGTTAAATCTCTTACAGAGATGCTTCTTCCTTTCGAGGTCTTCACACGTGAAGTCAACAAGGAGGACTGTACTATGGGCCAAGCTATCCTATTGTTGCACATGCTAGAGCAACAGCTGAAGGGGGTGTGTGAAGCGTACAAAGGTGTGGAGGGAAAAAAAGAAGCATATGAGTTGGTGGAGAGCTTATCATGACGCTTAAGTGAAAATGCAAGGGTGCAAAATAAGATTCTGTCACAACAACATTACATTTGTGCCACAATTCTGGATCCACGGTACAAATCGGCACTGCACAGTAAGACATTACTCCCTTTTTCAGTAGTGGATGTTGCCCGGTACAAAACTTGGATAGCTGAGGCAGCCAGTACATTGGAAAATGAACGTCTGGTAATTAAAGGCCTCAAACCCACGTCAAGTACTGCAGCAGAGCATCCGGCGTCAAGTTCAACTTCAGAGCCTGTGGGCAGTGCATTTGGTTCACAGCTGTCACCAACACTATCGACAAAAGCAATAACCGGATCATCAGCCCCAGTACAAACGGCACAGGATTGGTATTTACAGCAAGGACTTGCTAGGTCCAGTGCTGATGCAAAGATAAAAGAGGCCGCACTAAGTTTAGCACCCCTGAACATTGACCGAATGGTCCAGGCCTACCTGGATGACCCAACAGAGGTCTACATTGATCAAAACCCATTGCGGTATTGGTATGGCAAAAGGGGCCAATGGCCAGTGCTCAGCAGGCTGGCGATAAACTATCTGGCTTGCCCTGTCGCAAGTGTCTCTTCTGAACGTGTTTTCAGTGCTGCTGGTTCCATTGTAACAGTGAAAAGGACCAGTCTCTCACCCAAAAACGTTGAGAGGTTAACCATGATCAAAATGAATCAGCAATTTATACCGCCGCATTACACAATACATGAATCAACGCAGGAAGATGAGGACAGCGGCTCAGGTGACGGAAGTAGCGTGTTGGATGCTGATTACCTACTTCTGGTTGAACCTCCTGAGTTTGAGGACGAGCTATACTTCCCTGACAACTAGGCTTCCACTTCTTACTGTGGTTCTCCCTTATTTACTTCTATTTGTGTGTCTGTCTTTCTGTTTGGAAACTTCAAATCACAACAAATCCATCACCACCGTCTTCGTATTTTATTGCCTTATATGAGTTTCAGCTCTCTGCATTTCAGTCCACTCCTCCGAGTCCTGCTCCTCCTGAATCGACCTAAATCTATTGCCCTCAAGCTAGATGATAATTGGATGTAGCATAATCGAAGAAAAACTAAAATCTTGCCTCGTTGAGTCTCTCCAAAAGAAGTGGAACATGATGATGACTACTATAGCTATCCTCCTTTCCGAGCCGATACAGACTGCCCATTAACTGAAGATGAGAAGGAACAGGTAATGAATGATGACATGCATTGGACGCTGACTGAGTGATTTGTGTTGTTGTTGTTTGTAGTGCATGAAGGTAATTCATTGTGTACTATTATCTAATCTACACACTAAAAGTAACTCAATGCAATGTTTGTTTCCATTCTTGTTTTTCAATAACAATTTTCTACTTCTACTGCAGGCCGATCCATTGCATTTTGAATATGGAAAGGGGACTCAATCTGTACACTACTGCACACTGAGTTGGACAACACACCATGATGATGACCACAGTGACATTATCTCTTCGCAGTCACTCAGTACGATCAGAGATGATTGATGGAATAACTCAGTGCTTTTCATGAGTGCATTAAAAGGTAACCAAGTCAACAACAACCACTGCAGACCTACATGTCTGTGTAGTGGTGGAGTCGAGTGTGGTGGTATGACTGACAGCGGGCATTGATTTAGTCACTTAATTTGTAAAATGCTATGTTGCTGTATATCTGCTTTGTCTGCCTCTGTCAAAAAATGTACGCTAAATGGAGGATGTGTCACGGGTGCCGTGGGCCTGCTCTGTCCTGTTGTTGTTGGAGGTTAATGCTGGAAACAGACTAGAGTAGACATGATGTATCCAAATCCATGCCGCCTCTGAAAGTGTTCTTGTTGCACTCCACCGTAATTTAGGCATTTTTTTTCTACTTGATTTTTCAATATCCCTTTTGTTTTCCCATCTGCAATTACAGGCCGGCCCTTACCCTGTGCTACACTGTGAAAAACAACTCTCACTTACCTTACCAATGAATCTACATCTGCCAGGCAGGCAGTGGCGTCACCCAAGATTTATGGCCGGAGCGTCCATGGAAGGGAGGACCAAGACGAATGCCGAGATGCAACTCCACATTTTGACCAGGATAACATACAGTAACAGTATCAACTTTCATCATCTTTTAAATTTGATTCATTTTTTGTCTTCAATCATTACTACTGTGTGTTGTTGTTGTTGTTATGTTTGCTCTCTGCTTATAATTCAATTCATCCCTACAGCAATTTTTGGCTTTTCTTTGCTATCTTTAAGCCCGTGCCGGTACAACAGAACAGAAACTGAATGTAATTCGGGTCTCTCTGAGGGCAGACAGGCAAGGCAAATTGCATAATATACTGCTGCCCTGTACTGTCTAATTGTCTAGTAGTAGTAGTTAGTAAGTACTATCATTAACCATCAAGTTATCATCATCATGCATGCATTTCCTTTTTCTCCCTTAACTGATTTATGGATATGGTTGTCTGCCAAGATTGTGTTTTGTTGTTGTCCATGCGTACTGTTTTTCTTTGTCAAACCTTTCCCAAAACCCCCTTCCCAACCATTCATCAAACCCTAACCCTCTTCCCCGGGCTGTGTGACTTATTGAGGTGTGACTAAATTAAATGTACACCAATAATTTATCACACGCTTGCTGGGGCGGATGTGGCAAAAGCAACACTAATTCAATTTCAAGGCAGGGCGAGGATCTTCTTCTGCTTGCCCACCCATGAGCAGTATATTTGCAAGATACTTTTTTACCAAAGGAACCTAATCCATCAGCATTAATTGCCGGCATCGATTGGATTTGTTGTCATCCTCCTATACAGCACTAACGGTTACGCTTGTGTTGAGTGTACTGTAGGCCTAGTCGAGTGACTCGACACAGCTAGAGTTTGTAACTCTATGTACTAGGCTATCCCCGCCACCATTATGTTTTATTGTATTTTGGCATATTATTGTTTGGCAGTAAGTTCTGTACTGTACTTCGTTCTACTACTCCTCCCACAGTCTCTCTCAGGCGACTGACTGTCTCATTTTCTTTTTTTTGCAAATGCTACTGCCAGGGTCTACTACTACTACCACCACAACCATGGCATGTTGGGAAAGAAAACCATCATCACCATGCAGCCATCGCCGTGCCTAAGTTAAACATCAAGCACAGGTAAGAGAAGAAGTTTGGGGAGGCATAATTAATAACGGAATTTTTTTCATTAATTCTATTTCACACACCCCTTTGAGTCCAGTTGCAGAATGCATAGATTAGGAGGAGAGACTGACAGTACTAGTAGGACAAGTCCCTCAGTGAGGGGTACCGCATCTGTCTGTTTGTGTCTTAGTAACTCAGCCAATTATTTAAATCAAACACTGGCTGTGGCACTGCACCAGCAAGGAAACCGTGTGACGTAAAACAGTAACCCCACCCACAAAACATTAACCACATCGTATATAAAGTCTAAATATGTAATTTAATACCCTAACAAAAATAAACTGTGTAAAAAAAATCCCACAACACCTGACCCACTCTCCCTAACCCCAACCAATGTTCATGTCCCGGAACGAAAAAGTCCAACAAATGTCCAAAAGTCCAAAACCCAACGCCCGATTCCCACCCACCAAAAGAAGCTATAAAAAAGGGGCAATAAATAAACGGGGTCTCAGCGGGCTCGCCTCTCCAGGACACGGATGCGCTCCTCTAGGCGGGCTGCGTGGTGCTTCAGCGCGCAGCAGTTGCATCCACAGGGGGGGCAGCAGTGCTTCTTGCTGTGTGGCGGCGGGCGGCTGACAGGCGGTGGCGCCGTAACACTGTAGGGGTGTGTCTGGGGCCCGGGGCATTGGAGGAGGCTGCAGCTGCTGCCGCCTCCTCCTCCTCCTCCTCTAGAAGAACCAGCCGCTGGTATTCGGCCTGTATGGCCTCCAGCTTCCGGTGCCGGGCCTTGGCTGCCAACTCCTTCCTGTCGACTTTACCTTTGGAAGGAGTCGCTATATCAAGAAGAAAAAACAAGACTATTGTAAAATATACTCTTAGCAAAGCAGTCAGACAAATTCATTCTACACATAGTGGCACAGTAGCACTAGCAAGCACAGTACGTAACATTTGTGGTATGTATCTATCCTCCCACTACCTCGGCCTCGAACATTTGTGGGAGTTTCAGGCATTCCACCACCCATGCATCTGATTCATATCACACACCTATGCATGCATCCCACGTATCCTTCTCTGCCAGTCATAAATATAAAATCTCGCCCGTCCTTCCTCCTTCCACCCTTCTTTCCCTTTTAGTTCAACCCATCCATCAAGGTCATCTGATCAGACTTTGTCTTCTCCATAAAAATTTCACAGCTGAGTTGAAGTCCGATAGAAGAGGTCATTGGTTACTCTCAGTACACTCCCATCGCTAATGCTATTGCTAATGCTAAGTAAAGGGTCTCTTCTTCAACCGTTCACAACAACTTCTTACTTAAGTCTCAACAGTACAGTATACATTACACCCTTGCAGCGAGTGTAATGTCAATAAGTAAGGATTAGGAATATAACTTACCACCGCCCGCCACTGCTGCTTGCTCACCCCCTGCAGCTCCTCCAACTGCTGCATCGCCTGCACCCTCAGCGGCCGCGTCACCTTCGCCGCTGGCCCCGGAACTGGTGGTCGGTAGTACGCCTAGAAAAAACATTACACATTTTTCAGATGCCATATACACCTCCCCCTATTTTTAACTAGCAAGAATGAAAAAAAGTTAATACATACATAATACATATACAACATACATCACTAGTATAAATCAGGTAGTAGAGTAGACACTGGTAGTGTTATATGGTCCCTAGGGTCATTCTAGTCTTTGCTAAGTTACCCCGAGCCATGCAACCATTTTAGCTCTGTCTTTTATTTTTGCGCAAGTTACCTCGCAGCTTGTTGTGAAAGACGCCTTTGAGCCCACATGAGCTCATACTGCTACTGTCTGAGCGCTGCGCACAAGGTCGAAAAACAAGCGACTTTGTTATGGAGTTCTGGTGTTAGTCTATATTGCTTATCCATAAAAAACTGCACTTTTTGGCATGACTGAGAAATGCTTGCACTATACTAACGCGCACCATTTTTCTCATTACAGACGGAAGATTCCCTTATACGAAGAACCAGAGCTTTGCAGAGCTTATGATGTAACCAGTACTAGGTTCTTCTAAGGTGAGGGCTCCCCAGAATTCTCACATCTCCATTTATAATTTTATATAAACTAGATTCCTACCAAGGGGAGGGTGGTTATTGCACCACTGTTCAGTTATCATGATCTCGCCTTTTGGCTTCTATGGACTTGTAGTTGTAAGTAACTTGTAAGTCTAACTAAGTGTAACAATGTTTATTGTTTTAATCTTATGCATTTTGCTGTTTCTGCTGCATTATACAACGCACAGAGCTTGTCAGTTGGAAATAAAAATAAACCTTTTGAACTTACATAGACTCTGTGGTATTTGGTGTGGACTTACACGAGAGAGTGAGCAAAAGGGTGTGCATTGCTTCCGCGACAGAGGTTGGGAGTGTTATGTTGTCTGGGTTGTCTACTCATTGGGTATTTGGGGGGGGGCATTTCGGAGTAATGAGACACTATAACTAGTTGGTCAGGGGATTGTGGTGGCTTCTGATTGAGGTGTGAGGAAGGTCCAACCTCCCATCACCAACGTCCTATTTTCTTGTGCAAAGTTCTGTATGTGCAGAATCCCTACAACAGTAGTAGTATGTCCTATCCTATCTAAAATTCTAAAATGTGGTTGGGCATTTTCTTGGTGGGAATTGTCGAAAAGCCTCAAGAATAAGAAGACTAGAAGTAGTAGAAGAGGACAACCCAAAGGACTGGACTCAATGGCTATAGCTATTGGTGAATATGAGTTTTATTTAAAATATTTTAAATAAAGAGTGGGCAACTGGGCAAGCTTAGCTACAGACAGACTAATAGTAGTAGTACAGAGAGTCATAGCAGACGCAGTTAGAGGCAGGGATAACAAGAATTTAGAAACAGATAGTATAGAGCATAGAAGATTTTGTCAAAATTCGAATTAGGAGGATACCGAAATAATAGTTCGGAAAAAATAAGGTGCAGGAAAAGTTTGGGAAATATAATTAATAATATTAACCACTGGAGGACTTACTGGGGCCAGCAGCAGAGCCCTCGATAGAGGAGCGGTCCTGTCCCTGGGAGGCATCTTGTTGATCTTCGTGGCCCACCGCCTGCGACCCCGTCTTCTTGCCCCTGGGTGCTGCTGATCATGTAAGATTTCATAAAGAAAGAGACAAAAATTAAAGTTTGGTGTGAAATAAATAAAATATTTTAAAATACGCACCAAAAACTTTTTTGGTAACAACAATTGCAATAAAATTGACCTATCTGATCGACTGGTAGTATTGCGAGATTCACGGACCGTCTAGCAAGCCTAACTACCACCTGACCTAGCCCACCTATTCCAATCCAGACGGGCCAATTGTTCAGTAAGTCTGCATTTCCATTTATTTTAGTCCTCATAGACGCATAGATGGAGGACACATGCATACATTTTTGCATACACCAAATTGTTGGCTGGTTGCTGCTGATGTTCTGCTAGTGATGATATAAGCCTATTAACACTCAGAAAACAAACTACAAAAGGTTCTGCGAAGGACTGGGGTAAGCAGCACTCAGCAGCACGTGACATGACAGAGGATGCGTCACGCACACCACTTACAAATTACCAACTAATAAGTAACTAAACCTATCAATCCACCACTATCCCTTCTTAGTGGCAGGAGGACAAAGGAAGGACTACTCTCTCTAGCATTACATCACTTAAGTTCTCTAAAGTAAACTCTTACATAATCATCAGGCCAAGCGAGCGCAAAGTTGCAAACTAGTAAGATTAGTAGCGCCGAGCGCCTGTGTCATAACAATCACAGATTTGTAAACGTAATTTACCTGCAATGTAAGCAGCAGCATTCTTGCTGGTCGAAAAAAAATATATATTCGCAATATATAACACAGAGCAGAACACAAAGTAGTAATATTAAATAGCTACTCACCAAGCCCCGGGACCTCCACTCCTAGCAGGTCCAGCAGGTCCTGCTCCCGGTCCAGAATATCGGACCACCGGTGCGTCAGCTGATTATTGGTGCGCCGGACACCAGAGCAGCGAAACACTGCCCAACGCACCTTGCCCCACCGCTGCCGACGCTCCCGGAGCCCGTACCCGGACCCAGGCCTGCTGCCTGCTGCCAGGGTTAAGGGGAGGTGGCGCTGAACAAAAAAAAACAGAGCGGCCACCTCCGACTCATTGAATAAGGCCCGTGCCTGCACCCCTCTTTGGCGCCGCCTTCCGCAAGGAAGGCGGTCGCGGCTCTGGCTCCGACTTCGAGCCCTGTGGCTGTGGCCCTTTGCCATGGTTCTGGGTAGGCGGGGGACGGAAAAGAAAAGGTAGGAATTACAAAAAAGTAAGTAAAAGAAATGAAAAAGCAGGTAATAGAAAAAGTGTGAAAAAGTAGTTAAAAACACACAAAAAGTAGAAAAAACTCAAAATATAGAATCAGGAAAATAGAGAGATAGATAATAAATAAAAAGACCCCAAAAAAGTTTACAGAAACAAAGGATTGAAAAGATAGAGGGAGGATTGAAAAGCAGGCCCAGAACCATAGCAATAGACTGAAAAACAAGATGGCCGCGCCCATTGCGACCGCATGGGCAAGTTCGCGCGATATTTCCCCCGAGCACGCAAAAAGCGTCGCGAACACGTAATGCGCGTTCCCGAACAGGAAACCCTTATCGCGAACGGGCGGGAGCATGCAATACGCGACCTGGAACTGGAAATAAGCATCGCGAGCGGGCGGGAGCATGCAATACGCGACCCGGAACAGGAAATACCATCGCGAGCGGGCGGGACAGGTGAAAACAAGATGGCCGCGCCCGTTAGCGACCGCATGGGCAAGTTAGCGATATATTTCCCCGTGAGCACGCAAAAACACATCGCGAACGGACGGGACCAGCAATTCCGCGATTTCGCGGAATTTCCGCGTGCTCGCAGAATTTTTTAGCAATTTCGCGGAGATTTGCGTAACGCGACTACTCAAATTCCGCCCACCCTTACAATTTACCCACACAGAAATGTGAGGAAAATTTGACTTTGTAAGTAAATTGGAGGTTTGTAGAGGATACTGAACAAAATGCTGGGGGACCCATGCAAGCCTTACTGCCAGCCAAGAGTCAGTACACATACACCACCATCCACGCACACTGCCAGCCAAGCACCATCAATGCACACCGCCAGCCAAGTGCCATCCACACACTGCGCCATCCACGCACTCCGCCAGCCAAGCTCCATCCATGCACACCGTCAGCCAAGCGCTGGCCCACATATACTGCCAGCCAAGTGCCACTCCACACACACCACCAGGCAAGCACCAATCTACACACACCGTCATCAAGCACGAGTTCACACACACTATTAGCCAAGAGCAAGCCCACACACTTCACCAGCAAAATGCCAGCCAAAGGTCAGTACACGCAGACCATCATCCAAATTCCAGTTCACACACACACAAACTTTCCATGGTTTCTAGTGGTTTTCAGGCCCCCGCTTGGGGGAAGATGAGACTAAAAATATCACTGAAACAGCCAAAATGTGTGCCTAAAAACAGGGGACTGACCTGTGCCTATGGGGCTTCTCCCTGACATGCCCATAAGCATATCCCTGGTTCCTAGTGGGCTTTCTGCCACCCCGGAGGGGCATATAAGGGGCTATTGCCCCGAAATGCCTTCCGGGGGGGGGGCAAAAAGACTGTTTTGGGTGTGAGGGCATTAGCATGCCCATTCTGGGCAGCCCCCAACCCTACATATAAAAAAACAACATAATCCCTGATGCCCAGTGGGATTTCTGCCCCCAGGAGGCAGATCAGAGGCTATTTTCCCCATCTCCCTCCCGGTAGGGCAAAAAGACTGTGAAGATTTGGGGGGTGAGGCATTGCCATGCTGCCTTTTGGGCAGCCCCCACCCCTATATACATAAAATAAAAAAATCCCTGGTGCCAAGTTTGCTTTCTGACCCCACAGGGGTAGATTGGGGTCTATTTCCCCATCTTCCTCCCAGGGGGGCAGAACGACTGTGGAATTTGGGGGGGTGGGGGCATTGGCATGCCCATTTTGGGCTGCCCCCACACCTACAAGTGTAAAAAGAAAAAAAATCCCTGGTGCCTATTGCCCCCATCTGCCTCCCAGGGGGAGCAGAAAGTTTGGAATTTGGGGGGGCATTGGCATGCTCATTTTGGGCAGCCCCCACCCCTACAAGCATAAAAAGTAAAAAAATCCCTGGTGCCTAGTGTGCTTTCTGCCCCCCCGGGTCAGATTGGGGGCTTTTGCCCCCATCTGGCTCCCAGGGGGCAGAAAGACTGGAATTTGGAGGGGTTGTCATGCCCATTCTGGGCAGCCCCCATCCCTACAGGCATAAAAAGCAAAAAAAAAACCTGGTGCCTAATGTGCTTTCTGCCCCCGAGGGGCAGATTGGAAGCTATTGCCCCATATGCCTCCCAGGGGAGGCAGGAAGACGGGAATTTGGAGGGGGGGCATTGGCATGCCCATTTTGGGCAGCCCTCACCCCTACAGGCATAAAAAGAAAAAAATCCCTGGTGCCTAGCTTACATTCTGTCCCCCGGGGGGCAGATTGGGAGCTATTGCCCCATCTGCCTCGCGGGGGCAGAAAGACAGGAATTTGAGGGGGTGGGGGCATAGGCATGCCCATTTTGGCAGCCCCCACTCCTACTGGCGTAAAAAGCAAAAAATATCCCAGGTGTCTAATGTGCTTTCTGCCCCCCGAGGGGGCAGAAAGACTTTGGAATTTGGGGTGGTGGGGGCATTAACATGCCCATTTAGGGCAGCCCCCACCCCTACAGGCATAAATAGAAACAAAATCCCTGGTGCCTAGTGTGCTTTCTGCCCCGCGTTGTCCTCGGTTTTGGTCTAGGATCATCCATGACACTTTCCATTTCCAGTCCATAGTATCTTATTCAGGGACACCAGATCTTTGTGAACTTTTTGGGGCACCCTCTTGCCTGGTATATCTCCTTTTCTGCCCCCATGTATAGGTCCATACCTTTTCTCCACTCCATTTTTGTGGAAGGCTTACAGCACCCCACTGTTTGGCGATGTCCCTCATGGCTACCATAAGCCCCAGGTTGCATAGCAAGAGTTTATAGCGAGAGAGATCCACTTCCGTGGGGATATCTAGTAGAGCGTATTTTGGATCCACTGGAAGTTGTGACTCCACTACCCTACCCATCTCGCCTATTATCTGAATCCAGTATGTCTTAATGAGATGACATTCCCATATTGTGTGGATAAAGGTCCCAATTTGCGTTCTGCAGCGAATGCATTCAGGTAATTCAGCCCTTCCAATTTGATGTAGATGCACCTTATCGAAATAAGCCCTGTATAAGACTTTAAATTGTATCAGACGTAGGCTTAGATTTATGGCTATCTCTCTTGGGTGCATTAGCGCCGCCTCCCAGTCTATGTCCTCCAACCCCCCAGTGGTCTCTTCCTATTTCGCCCTAAGAAGAGCCTGCAGATTGTCTGGCATGTTATTAATGAGAGTTTTATATATCCATGACCATGAGATGGATTTCTCCTGTATTTCGCCCTGCAGTAGTCTACCCTTGAGTGGCGCAAAGTCTGGGACGTCTGATGTATTTATCTTCGCTGCCGTCCAGGCGTGTTGCAGTTGTGGATAATTGTATCTTTGGGTTTCACTCATCTGAAATTCCCTTTGCAGTATGGTAAATGTGATCAGGGCGCCTTTCTCTATTATGCCCCCTAGTCTGGAGATCCGTATCGTATCCCATGTTTTGTAGCCCTGTAATTTAGCTAACTCTGGTAGATGTGCCCCCTCCCACAATAGTGTCTCTTTGGACATTTACCATCCCACTTCATTTGACGCTCTGCCACTATCCATTCTTTTATTGTTATTTGGGTAGCTAGGAGCAATTTCCGAATTCCTCTTCCCCATATATATAGTGAAGGTGTGAGCGAGGTTGGATTGGAGCCTTTCTAGGGCGTATGCTGGATGGTCGCCAGGCATGTGGCCCCATTCATTTAGGGCCACCAAGTGAGCAGCTCGGTAGTAAAACTTTACATCTGGGAGCCCTATTCCTCCATTATAATGGTTACGTTGTAGTGTCTGGATGGCCACTCTTGGGTGTCCCTCATTCCAAAGAAGGGGGTGAATCTCTCGATCTATGGTCCGAAAAATCTCCTCTGGGATCTTGCGACAGGTGTTTTGGAAAACATAGAGCAGCTTGGGGAGGGTGATCATTTTGAACATTGCTGATCTGCCCAGGAGGGTCAGCAGAAGTCTGTACCATCTTTCCACATCTGCATGGAATTCCCGGAGTACCTTTTATATATTTTGGTCAGTGCTGGCCTCTGGTTTAGTGGTTATATAGAGGCCGAGATACCGAAATCCCTCTTGTCCAATTCGCAATTGCCTCAGTACCCTTGGTGTGTTTTGACCTCCTTCCATTGTATATAAGCTGGATTTGTCCCAGTTTATTCAGTATCCTGCCTGGAGTCCATAGTCCCTCTAGTATAATGGGGTAACCCAGTGCCCCTCACAACCTGGGTGTATATAATATAAAGTAATGTTGGTTCTGTCGGGTACAAAATTGCTTTCCCACTTAATAAATAATAAACAGCGAAGAGAAATTCAATTACTCCAACACTTAATCAAGGAAGAATTTCAATGAAGAAGAGAAAAACACACCAATCATGTATAAATCCAAGGAATGTATTGAAAGATTAATCACTTTTTCTTTTTTACATTTTTGTGGTATCGAGATGACATAGTAAGGCTCTCACAAGCAATAGACAAAGCTATTTTTGGAAACGGCGCAATGGTGATTAAGTGACAAAAGTGCAAAAAAGTGCTGAATGTGAGTAAAATATATACAGTGCTGTATGAATGGTTTAAAATGGTTATTCAAAAGTCATCCGTCCCTAAGTACATGAATCTCCAGTCCAATTAGGTCGTAGTTTGCTTTTACATGGAATGGAGAGAATAGGGTCCAGATTTAGACAAGCACGTCGCCGTTTCGACCCAGAACAGTGCGTGAATTGATGATGGTCACTGCGGCTCTTCCTCAGGACAAAGGGAACACAGGGACAGCCTGTACAATTAAAAAAGGTTTTTTTTTTTAGTGGGTGTGTTGAAAAAGTGGAAACACAAGCCAGGTAGGTGGCCATGCAACCTACCTGATTGATGGTAAAGGATACCAAAGGAGGTCTTCAAAGATAGATCCACCGTAGGTTGGATTCTAGAAAAGGATTGGGTGGAGATAATTAAAAGGCAGTTGATGCAGTGACTCCTAGTGATGATGAGTAGATAAGGAGAGATATTTACCAGGTCAATGTTCGTGATGAATCGAATCAGGGGACGGTAAGAGCACAGTTAATTGTCTGCCAAAAGAAAGTACTGAGTGTCAGCTGAGAATGAGATTCATGCCAAGACATAAATGATTCATTCCAAACACGAGTGTGTGCTAAGCGTGTCCAATTCCAGACTCTCAACAGTGACTTAACCCATGTGGGGGGAGGGATGACGGGCAAGAACACGTGGGAAGGGTTTATGAGTTATATGTAACCCTGGGCATAATACTTTGCTACGCTCACGAAGCATGCAAAGTTTGTGCTACTACGCAAATTGCACGTAGCAGAGTGAATAACTGTGCTAATCAACGTAGCGTAGCAAGAGTATAATAAACTCCTTCAAATGCTTTGATAAAGCAATTTGTTATGCTAAAAAGCATATAACCAATTCACAAAAATGAATTTTGACAATAAAATATCAAGCAAATGAGAGTGGTGATGATTTTGGAGTCCCCCCTAACCTAGGGGGAGGACCAAGCAGATGCCTTGAACACAAAAAGCATATCATGTGAACGATTCAATGGTGGTCCCTTCCTCCTAGGACCACCCCAAGCACAGTTATGGGCAAAAATACAATCCCAACCAAAGGCCCTGCAAAGCATTATGGGATGAGATTAGCAGTGGGCAGTGAATATTATAGTGTCCAATATCAAAATAATTCTACAAAGAGCTGCAGTTCCACTAGTCGTTACTAGATGTCCCTCACGAGTCAAATGCAAAAGCATTGAAACCCTTTCATGGAGCTTTTGCATTTGACTCGTGAGGGACATCTAGTAACGACTAGTGGAACTGCAGCTCTTTGTAGAATTATTTTGATATTGGATACTATAATATTCACTGCCCACTGCTAATCTCGTCCCATAATGCTTTGCAGGGCCTTTGGTTGGGATTGTATTTTTGCCAATAACTGTGCTTGGGGTGGTCCTAAGAGGATGGGACCACCACCGAATCGTTCAATAAGATGTGCTTTTTGTTTTCAGACATCTGCTTGGTTCTCTCCCTAAGTTAGCGAGGATACCAAAATCATCACCTCTCTCACTGCTTGTTAACTTTTTGTTTTCACTTTAGTGAAATGACTATATGCATTTTTAGCATATAAAGACAGACATATTTATTTTATCTTAACTTGTACTGTACAAGATGCTTTTGGTAATTATTGTACAGTGCAGTCAAGCACACAGCTACGCACTACGCAATTTGCATAGCTACGTGTAGTTGAAGCTGTACTTCACGTAGCTACGTAAAGTGCTACTACGCAAACTACGCCCAGGCTTAGTTATATGCATATCCGCGGTAAACCTCCTGGTGCTGAAGGTGTGTGAATACCATACATGATTGAATTAATATGTTGTACTGAAGTACACACATATACGCTGTACACCTCCGCAAGCTTGAAGGTGTGTGAATTCTATACACAATAAAATAGTGTCTCCGATTACGTGCAGGTGAACAAGGCCGGGGACATGTGTACCCCAGATGGCCGCCTGACTGACAATGTGGTCAGGAAATATGCGTAGCACAGCACGAAGCAGTCGCGTCTAACCTCACTCAGTGGAGCTCATTAAAAGCGCCCGAGTAGGAAGCCCATGTGTTGAAGAAAGTCTGCGAAATAGAGGGATTGTGATTTCCATGCAAGTTGGAATTAGCATAGTGAGTGAAACATCCATATAATTAAGCTAGTGCGGTTGACGAGCATCCGCGTGCAGGCATCTCTGCTATGTGGCATTAGTTCAGAAAATTGGAGACGAAGCGCAGCGCATAGCTCGCGCATCTTACCTCTCCCGGTGCGGCTCGAGGAATGGAATTGGCATGCTCATTTTGTCAGCCCCCACCCCTACTGGTGCAAAAAGCAAAAAAAATCCCTGGTGTCTAATGTCCGTGGCAGAAAGTTCAATCTTGGCGAAAGGTCTTTCCTTCATACCAACGACACCTCCTGACTCCTTCAACACCAAGCTTGATTTACAGCAATTCTTCAGAAAAATTCGACTGAAGTATTATTTCCGTAACAATGAACCAATTGTCAAACGTCTAACTGCCACAGGCTTCAAACCACCTTCTACCTTCACACCTACGGCATACGTGATGAGCCACAAAATACTTGCATTTGAACAGATTATTTTGACAGAGGTCATGTCCCTTTGGGATAAAAGCAAGTATATATTCACCATAATATAACCAAGGAAGAGAAACAAGCTCTAAATTCCTTGAAAACCTACACGGCGATTGTCATCAAGGCAGCAGATAAGGGAGGCGCAATGGTAGTACAGAACACAGCAGACTACATTGCCGAAATACAATGACAACTGGATTGCCATGACAGCTATACCAAACTCAACAAAGATCCCACCAAGGAAACACAAGAGTTGATCTATCAACTCACCTTGAACGGTCTGGAAGAAGGCTACTTGAGTGAGCCTGAGTACAACTTCCTCAACAAGAAGCACCCTAGAACTACGGCTATTTACACCCTTCCGAAAGTTCATAAGAACTTGACCCATCTACAAGGAAGACCCATTATATCTGGATGTGGTCCATCCTAGAACCCCTCAATCAATTAACTGCTTTTTACAACCCTGGGTGTCAGAAACCAGATCTTATGTGCGCGACACAATGCACATCATCCAGATTTTTGAGAACTAGCCTTTCAACACATCCATGCAGCTCTTAATCACTATGGATGTAGCCTCGCTGTATACCAGCATTCCCCAGGACTGACAGGGATTTGGGCAGCATTATTGCACCAAATACGGGAAAGATTGATTTACCAGTGACGGACAGGAGGTGGTTTGAGAATCACGCAGGCCACCCCTGCAACTGGGCAGCAGAGGCGGAAGGTACAAGAGTAAGGATGGAGGTTGTTGTAATAATATATAATGACCATGTATTTATAGGGGAAACAAGATGGCACACCCATCGCGCCCCTTTAGAAGGTTTTCAACAGAACGCGAACATCGCCCGATTCAAGTATGAACTTTTGTCACGCCCAGAATCAGGCGGATCAAGTATTTGCTGAAGCTGGGTGAATTGTGATTGGTTAGTAGTATGTAGGACCAGGGAGGGAACAGTTTGGAAGCTTTCAAAGTAGTGGACTAACAGTTTGAACGCTTGCCACGCCCAAGACCAGGCGGGTCAGGCATTGTGACATTGCATGTGCGTTATTGGCTTTCACCATGGAGGACCAGAGAGGGAACATCCTTCGAATATACTAAACAGTGGCATGGAAAAAAGATGAAAAGAGATGTTTGCGTTCTTTTAAACAGAACGCGAACATCGCACGATTCAAGTATGAACTTTGGTCACGCCCAGAATTAGGCGGCTCAAGTATTGCCTGAAGCTGGGTGAATTGTGATTGGTTAGTAGTATGTAGGACCAGAGAGGGAGAACTTTGGAAGCTTTCAAAGTAGTGGACTAACTGAGTTTGCATGCTGGCCACGCCCAAGATCAAGCGGGTCAGGCATTGTGATATTGCATGCGCCTGATTGGCTTTCACCATGGAGGACCAGAGAGGGAACATCCTTCGAATATGCTAAACAGTGGCATGGAAAAGAGATGATTTGATTGGCCTAGAAGTGGTTTAAATAGGAGGTCAGAGGTGGCTGGCTCATGGCGGGATTTATCGAGCCAGCCGGGAGAGAAGGATTTGAACGCGCTACTAGTCAGGTGAGAACAGGGAACGGGAGGTCTGCTGTGTTTGGGGCAGCGCCGGAACTGCTTAACGGGAGGGACGGTTTTATTCTTTAAACACGGCAAAGTATGATTGTTTTGGTTAATATAACTTTCAGAAGGGAAGCAAACTGGTGGGGGCGATTAGTAACAGGATTTTAGGAGGGGAGGTTCTAAACAAAAACCCGGCCCCATGGTCGACATAATGTTAACAGCTATGATTGGACATAGCGCTTGATGAGTAGTGGCATGGGATATTATTATATGAGTCAAACTTGACTGCACATTTGCATGTATATTTTTTGCATTACGGAGGGGTGCTGCTACTGTGTTTAGCACACCTGGGTAGACAGCTACTTTGGGGCAACGCGCCCAATTGTAATGGGCTTGGGACATGAATGTGTGTGTTAATTTCTATCGCACACATAGACATATATATTTATTGTTTTGTAGAAAACTTCCTCATTAATGGGAGGGATGGAACAGGAAATTCGGAGCAGATTATCAATACATAATTTGGAGGTATGTTTTCAGTATCAGTAATTTTAAGGGTACTGGTTACTGGGGCTTGGGAGGTAGATTAGTGAATTGGATCAGACAGGACCATTGACATCGAAGGAGGGGAGTGATGGGAGACTATTAATATATTCGACTTTGGGAGATGGAAATGAAGGGTTCTGACTAACTGCAATTATAATGAATTTGTATTAAGATTTTTAAGACATATTTGAAAGTGTTCTGATCAACTGTGATTATAATGAATTGTATGAAGATGGGATGTGAGAGCATGATATGTTCTCATGAGGCAGTCATGGGCACCAGGCGCACAGTATAGAATAATGGTTATGTTAATACAAGGGAATTTTATACCCCTGGAACCAGGGAGGATTCAAAGATTGGATATAGGCAGGCATTACTGTTTAAGAATTGAGTTAATGTGATTATTGTAGGGACACTGATGAATTCTTGTTTTTGAAAAAGAGGAACACCAGTAATTTGTTCATTGATGTATTGTGTTTTCTTTTAATTTACAGCCCTGATGATGTCCAAGTGTGGACGAAACGCGTTGGCTGATTGATTTGTTACTATATTGTGTGGATCTAACAATTGGAAAGGGTTTTTTAAATAAACCACAGAGTTTGAAATTCATCAAAGACTGTCTATAAACCCTTTTTATTGCACAAAACCATTACTTGAAAAATAGATTTATGAACATTGTGAACCGAGGCGCTCCTTTCAGGATAGGTTATAAATTCTTGTTGATTAGTGGCCCAGTGGGTGTGGGACCATTGAAAGTTGAGCGTAGATGAACTACCTAATCGACTAACCGGTATTACACACCAGTGCACACACCTCCTAGCCCTCACCACCTATCGAGTTGAATGAATCAATTTCCTGGTGAGTCTACTTGAGATTACCATGATGAGAAATTTCTTTATATTTCAAAAAACCTTCTACTTCCAATACAAAGGAGTAGCCATGGGAGCTAGATTTGCCCCCAGTTTGGCTAACCTGTACATGGATCAATATGAAGATAAGCATATATACAACATAAATAACCCTTTCATTGACAACATCACACTTTGGAAGCGGTATCTTGACGATGTCATAATGGTGTGGAAGGGAACGGAAGAAAACCTGATGGACTTCTGCGTATGGCTCAATGGAAGATCACCGGATATCCAATTTACAATGAATCACGACAGGGAATCCATTTGCTTCCTAGACCTCTACCTCAAGGTTGAAGAAGGATTGATCTGCACTAGCCTATATAGAAAAATAACGGAGCGCAACACCTGGTTGAAGTATTCTTCCCACCACCCAAGGAGCCTCCGGGACAATCAACCCTGTGGGCAATTTCTTAGGCTCAGGAGGAACTGCTCACGAAGATCAGACTTCTTTAAGGAAACTGACATCCTAAATGCCCGATTGAAGGAGAGGGGCTATCCCAAAGGCCTGCTGAACCGTGCACGGAAGCGAGCTTGGTATTGCCCAAGAGAAACTTTGCTAGAAGTACGAACAAAAACGGATACGGAAGATAAACATGTCTGAGTAACTACATTCAATACGAGAAGCCAGGAAATTAAGAAAATCATCAAAAAATACTGAAACCTTGTTGCTTCTGAAATCAACACAGCATCTGACTTCAAAAGAGCAAAAAATGTATGAGAATACGTTGTCAGCGCATATCTGGCACCACTTACCCTGCCTGACATCAGGACCCAACTACAAATACCAGCACTCACAGGCCATTTCAAATGCTGTACATGTAAGGCTTGTAAACTTACAGTTGAGGAAGCTACTTTCACCCATCAAGCACAAACATTTCAACTCCTACACCATACCAACTGTAACAGCGCTAATGTTATCTATGCTATCAAGTGTCCCTGTGACAAACTCTACATAGGACAAACAACACAGAAAGTAAAGAGCAGAATCTTGCATCACTGCAGCAGGTTGCGCTGCAAGGCACTGGGAGCACACCTGGTGAAACACTTTCTAGATATGATGCATCAAGCGAAAGACGTCATAAGGTGGGTTCTTGAAAAGGTCCTTCAACATTCAAGGGTGGGGACATGGCGTCTTTGCTCAATTTCAAGGAATGCAGATGGACCCATATACTTGACACTGTGAACCATGGTCTGAATGAACTGGAAGAGACTAGCAGACAACTTGGCCTCCTTTCAAGGAGATAATTCCACTTGTGTTCACCTTGTGACCACATTCATATTTCCCCTCCCCCTACACACATAGGGAAATCCCACAACATAGCAATAGAACTGCATAACACTACGTTTACACCATCAGTACATTGCAGTATTCTAACAGTGTAGGGCACAATCCATTTTTTTGAAACAGCACCCACGGAATATGCTGCCCAGATCTTATGCGATGAAATACTCTATGCAATGTCCTCTGCCGGCAGAAATCACTGTTTAAATCTATTAGAATGTTTCCATCCTATCGCACTATTTGATGTATCACATGTGTACACATGAATAATTGCAAAATTCATTTCCAGTACTTGTACCTTATTTTCATTTCTAGCTTGGCCTATACGTGCTTTCTATATCCTTAGAGATTGAAATTGGGATAGTCTTGTAATCGCTAACCACCATAGACACACACATGTCTCACACGCACGCTTCATAATGTAAAATGTAATTTACAAGTGCTAATTTATTGAATGTGTACCTCTATATAAATCATTTATCAGATGTGTTTAAGATAGGCCTCCAGTAATGTACATGTGGATCACCTGCACTTTATACTGAATTTTGACCTCACACAGTGTATGAGGTCCATTAGCATCTTAACTGTGGAACAGTTATGAAGCACACTAAATGCAAATCAAAAATCATGTACACTTTTAGCACCGTGTCATATATTTGAGTTTGTCTCAAATTGCATGCTACCAGGTGTTCATGTAATTCATTTTTAGCGAGTCATTTTGAACTGTTAGATCCTAGCAGGTTTCATTTAATTAATTCATGTCGTCCGTTGCTGTATCAAGAATCTGCCTACCAACTCCTAGCTCACATTAAGAGCTTTTATCTCCTTGATTCAGCATCCAAATCAACCTTTTCATGACACAATACAAGCCGAACAGTAGTTGCGGCTGTTTCTCTCAATTAATCGTTAATTGGGCGATTGCCGCCCTTGTTCAGCATACAGCCCACAGGTGCATGTCATTCTCCAAGTGCATCCTATATCTTTGGGCTTCCTCCTTGGGCGCTCGCCTTCCATTCCTCGAGCCGAACCGGGAGAGGTAAGACGCACGAGCTACACGCTGCGCTTCATCTCTAATTTTCTGAACTAATGCCACATAGCAGAGATGCCTGCACGCGGGTGCTCATCAACCACACTAGCTTAATTATACGGATGTTTCACTCACTACGCTAATTACAGCTTGCATGGAAATCCCAATCCCCCTATTTCGTGGACTTTCTTCAACACATGGGCTTCCTCCTTGGGCGCTTTTAATGAGCTTCACCGAGTGAGGTTAGACGCGACTGCCTCGTGCTGTGCTACACATATTTCCTGACCGCATTGTCTGTCAGGTGGCCACCTGGGGTACACATGCCCATGGCCTTGTTCACCTGCACGTAATTGGAGACACTATTTTATTGTGTATCGAATTCACACACCTTCAAGCTTGCGGAGGTATACCGCGTATATGCATGTACTTCAGTACAACATATTAATTCAATCATGTATGGTATTCACACACCTTTAGCACCCGGAGGTTTACCGCGGATATGCATGTAATGTATACACCCTTCCCACGTGATCTTGCCCGTCATCCATCCCCCCACAAGGGCTAAGTCACTTTTGAGCGTCTGGAATTGGACACGCTCAGCCCACACGTGATTGGCATGAATAATTTATGTCTTGGCATGAATCTCATTCTCAGCTGACACTTGGTACTTTCTTTTGGCAGCCAATTAACTGTGCTCTTACCGTCCCCTGATTCGATTCATCACGATCATTGACCTGGTAAATATCTCTCCTTATCTACTCATCATCACTAGGAGTCACTGCATCAACTGTCTTTTAATTATCTTCACCCAATTCCTTTCTAGAATCCAACCTACGGTGGATCTATCTTTGAAGACCTCCTTTGGTATCCTTTACCATCAATCGAGAAGGTTCCATGGCCACCTACCTGGCTTGTGTTTCCACTTTTTCAATACACCCACAAAAAAAAAAACTTTTTTAATTGTACAGGCTGTCCCTGTGTTCCCTTTGTCCTGAGGAAGACCCGCAGTGACCACCATCAATTCATGCACTCTTCTGGGTCGAAACGTCGACGTGCTTGTCTAAATCCAGACCCTATTCTCTCCATTCCATGTAAAAGCAAACTAATTCCTAATCAGACTGGAGAGTCATGTACTTAGGGACGGATGACTTTTGAATAACCATTTTAAACCATAAATACAGCACTGTATATATTTTACTCACATGCAGCACTTTTTTGCACTTTTGTCACTTAAGCACCCTTGCGCCGTTTCCTAAAATAGCTTTGTCTATTGCTTGTGACAGCCTTACTATGTCATCTCGATACCACAAAAAATGTAAAAAAGAAAAAAGTGATTAATCTTTCAATACATTACTTTGATTTATTCATGATTGGTGTGTTTTTCTGTTTTTCTCTTCTTCATTGAAATTCTTCCTTGAATAAGTGTTGGAGTAATTGAATTTCTCTTCACTGTTTATTATTTATTAAGTGAGCGAGCAATTTTGTACTCTACAGAGCCAACATTGCTTTATATTGGAGTCCATAGTCATCAAAGATCTGTAGTAATGTGGGCAGTGACGTATCTGGATCTGTGACATAAAGGGCCCGATTCCAATGTCGTTTGGAAGGCCTCCGAATCAGATTTGGCTTTACCGGACCCGATTCGTAGCCCTTGTTTACAACCGAATCGTACACAAGTCCGAACGACCAAGTACGATGCGAAGTCCGCGTACGCGCCAACCGAATCGTTTCCGAACCCGAACCGCTCCATGCGTCTCGTTTGTAGACAAATAGTGCCACGCAATGGAGCCGATTTCTGACTGAGCGAGCACGATGCACGATTCGGACAGCCGCTTTGCCTCGGTCTCAGCGAGACAAAACGACTGTCGGAAGTGTAATTCGGGGGGCCGTACCAGGCCCCCCTTCACCCGGGGCCCTCTGAATCTGTAACGGGTATGCCCATGGGTCCCCCCGATCTAGGCATGCACAGTGTGGAGGGCACCATGGGGTGCCCGCCACAGGGTGTACGCTTTTCCGCACCCACCCCTTTTCTGCTATGGGAGCCTGTGTACACGTCTGTACACGGGCTCCCATATTGTTCAATGGGAGTCTGAGCGAACCGAGTCCGTAAGCATACGGCAGCATCGTACTCGCTCGTTCGGACTCCCGGAGAACGTCTCGCTCGGAAAGCCCTCCGGATCTTAGTCGTACGGAGGGCTTTCCTAGCGATATCGGAATCGGGCCCATAGAAGTATGTCATCTGCGTATAACGCGATCTTTTCATCCTTATGTATCCCTTGCTCATCTCTAAAGCCTTTGATGTTTGGGTGGTCGGGGATAAGGCGTGCCAATGGTTCTACATTAAGGGCAAATAGTGGAGAGAGGGGATATCCTTGTCTGGTGCCCGGCTGATTGGGAAGTTAGATGACATTCCTCCATTAACCCGTACTTGTGCCCTTGGGTTAGTGTATAGTAAGTCTATCCAGGCCAGGAACTTCGGTCTGAATGCAAATTTCACTAATACTTGTTGCATGAATGGCCAGTGCACTGTGTCGAATGCCTTTTCTGCATCCAGTGACAGAATTACATGCGGGTCCACCCTATTTTTAACTGTATCCATCCAGTTGGCGAGTCTGCGTAGGTTAAATCTTGTTGCCCTCTTGGGCATGAAGTCTGACTGGTCACTACGTATAAGTGTAGTGATTACTGACACCAGTCTTGTGGCTAGGATCGTGGCCAGTACTTTGGTTTCCACATTAAGAAGCAATATAGGGCGATATGACCCACAGTCCAGTTGCGGCTTCCCTGGCTTGTGGATCACTACCACAGTGGCACTACAGAGATCCAGCAGCAAGGATCCCTCCGTTTGAGCTGCCAGAACAGCTTAAGGAGATGTGGGCCCAGTAAACTAGCGTTTGCTTTAACAAATTCTTCCGGTTTACCATTAGGGCCCTGGGCCTTCCCTGGTTTTAGTTTTGCAAAGGCCGTCAAGACTTCTTCTGGGGTTGACTCAGCTTTGAGAGCAGCTTGGTCTTCTCCGCCTAGAGTCTTCTCCGTCTAGGGTAGGTACATTTAGTTTGCCATGGTAGTTAACAATTTGAGAGGTATCTGCTATTGCCCTGGCTTTATAGAAGTCTGCATATTAATGTCCAGAGGTATCTGCTAGACTTTGGGCTTCCGTGTGTATTGCAGCCTCTTCCTGAATGGCTGTTACCCATCTGGAGTCACTCTGTTTTTTGCCCAGCCATGCTAAAAGCCTCCCTGCTCTATCTCCAGTTTTGTAGAGGCAATGGTACTAGCCATCTGTTGCAACTTGGATTCCTGCCTGGCACCAACTGATATTCCCTACTAGTCACTGCTATCTGACGTAGTAACTGAGGATCATTGTCTGTAAGAGCTTACTTGTCCAGAGCTATAAGCTTACACTCCAAAACTTTAACCTCTCTAGTCTCCTTCTTTTTCTTGTGTGCAATTATATTTTGTGCCCTATATCGGTACACCATTTTAAATGCCTCCCATAACACTACATCTGACGACATTGAACCCTCGTTTTGACTAAAATACAGTTCTGCATCCACTCTGATCTCCTTTGTCACTACCGGGTCTCTGAGTTCCCAAGCATAGAGTCTCCAGCCTGGCCTGTTTCCCTGGGTTTTCCCACCCACCATCATCCATAGGGGTGAATGGTCAGATAGCCCTCTCGCCAGGTATTCTAACTTTGTGACATCGCTTATCTCTCCTGCTAGTACGAGGAGGTAATCCAGCCTACAGTACACCATGTGAGCCCCGGAGAAGAATGAGTATGTGCGGTCTGTCATATGGTGTTTGGGCCAGACATCGACCAGGCCTATTTTTTTTATCAGTTCTGCTATTCGTGTCGTGTTCTTCTGTCCCCTATTGGTGCGTGAGCGGTCTAAGCCTGGCTCTATCACATCATTGAAGTCTCCTCCTAGTATGTGTGTTGAGGAATCGGAGGCTAGTAGGATCTCTGCCACCCTATCAAGTGTGCCTTTTTGGAACCCTGGTGAGTCATATAAGCTGACCAGGGTGAGATCTCTTTACTCCCAGAGCCCCTGAACTGCCACAAAGGTGCCGTAGGGGTCTGTCCACGTTTTGTTAATACGAAATGGGGGGTTCCGTTTTATGAGTATTGTTTTTTAAATAAAAATAAAAATAAATAAGGGGACCCCATCCCCCGGGGCCCGACCTCTATTCTGGGTGACCTGGTCCCACCCACGGCACCCACTCACCACTGATGGGGACTATGGGTGGAACCTGAAGGCCTCAGTAGTCCCTGCTGGCTCCCCACCTCTTGCAGGTGAAGTGGATGAGACTGTGCTAATCCTATGCTTAAAAGACAGACATTTGAGGTGAGCAGATTCAGAGTGTCGCTGGTGTTGCAGGATGCTCTACATAGGAGCTGCTCTCCGCCTAAATTGTGTAACTGACCAGAGTTGAACCGAGTCACAAGAAAAAAAGTTAAAAATGAAGAAAAGGGGGCAGGGTAGAATTGCCCTTACCCCCTAGGCCTGCTCAAGGAGTCCAACAGGGACCCAGAGAGCCAAAAAAAGCACAAAAATGTAAAAAAAATGTAGCGTGGTCCCCGCGGTTAGTTTTTTCTAAGCCCCCGGGTGGGCCAGGTCCCAGGGGCAATCCTTCATTATTATACAGGGGCCCGTGGGGGCCCCGCAGCCCTGGGGACCGCCACATCCCCGGGGCTTTAATTAAAAAATGCATGGGGTGGGCTCCTGCCCCCCAAACTACCCCGGGAACCGCCACCTCCCCGGGCATTACTTTTATTATGGGGCTTGGGGGGCCTCGCTGGCCCCCCAAGCCCCTAAGACCACCATCTCCCCGGGGCATTAATTTTATTATGGGCGGGGGGGCCTCGTGGGCCCCCCAAGCCCTGGGGACTGCCACCTCCCCAGGGCTTCAATTTAAATAAAGAAGTGTGGGCGTGGCTCCTGCCCCTCCCACACTGCCCTGGGGACCACTACCTCCCTGGGGCTTTACACACGAAGGGAGGGGGGCAGCACGGCTCCCCTCCTGGAGCCCTCCTTGGCCCTGGGGACCGCCACCCTCCAGAGCCGGCTCCAGCAATGTCCCGGGGTGCCCCCCTCCTGGACATTGCAGTTTGCTGTGGGAGGGCAGGAGCACTGCTGCCCTAGCAAACAGTATGCTCTTGCTTGTTCAAAGTGAGTACACTTTGCTTTTTACCACCAGGGAGCTGCAAGTTAGCAGCTCCCTGGGGGTAAGAAGCAATGCCGGCCCCAGCAGGAGGCGGAAGCCGGCCAGGACCGCTAGCCTTCAGGGTCCCACAGTGGTCCCTTTGAAGATGGCCATGCTCTGAGGATGTGGTCCCTGGGGCCAAAAATAGCCTGGCAGGGGGGCTCCTGAATTAAAAAAAAAAAAAAATGGCCATGCCTCGGGGGGCGGGGTCTCAGGGGCCACAATTAGCCAGGGGAGAGGGGCCATGTGGTCCCCCTCCCTGTAAAAGAAATACATTTTTTTTAAATGGCCAAGCCCCGGGGATGGGGTCCCCGGGGCCAAAAATGGCGTGGGAGGGGGGCCGCTCGGCCCACCTCCCTTAAAACTAAAAAAGGGGGCATACTGGAGGTAACAGGTAGGCTAGTTGGCCCCTAAGGATCCCAAGCAGTGAAGGGGACTTCAATCCCCATCCAAAAGTGCGCCAGGGAGTGCTTTTGCAGAGTGGTGGGCAAAGGGGGCATGGCCTGCTATGAGAACTTAGCAATCCTGCTTTGTGGAACTTATTGTAGGTAATAGGAGGGGTAGTTGGCCACCAAGGATGTCCTTGGGGGCCAACTACCCCTCCAGTTACCTCGAGTAAGTCCCATACAGTGGGATTCCTAAGAGGTCATCAGAGGTCACACACCCCTTTCTCTACCACTCTGCAAACATGCCTCCTGGCACACTACTGGTTTTGGGATGAAGTCAACTTTACTCCTGAGGGACTTTGGGGGCCAAGAAAACCTCCTGCTACCTCCTGTAAGTCCCACGCAGCAGAATTCCTGAGCGCTGGTCGGAGGCCCTGCCCCCTTTCTCCCCCTCTCTACAAACGCGACTACTAGTTAAAGAAGCATTTGCAATGTTATAGTTTTTGCATTTGCAAGAGTTAGAGCTACTAGCGTAAATGTAAACATTTTTTATTAATGTTTTTGGAGTGGAGTGGATGTAGGTTGTGTGCAGTGGAATTATGTGGTGTGTTGTGCAGTGAAATTATGTGGATAGAAAGTATGTGGTATTTAGCATGTAGGAATTATGTAGAGTGGGATTATGTGTTATGGAGAGTAATTATGTGGTATGGTAGTCTGTGCTGTGGAGTGGTAACCTTAGGTTTAGTCTTCCTCGTCTCCATAGAAGCTAAACTATAAACTAAATGAGGCAAAAAAAAAGGAACCACTGAGGAGCACTTCTGGACCTAGTCAGATGTATGAGCAGGGCCATTGGAACTATGCGACTGTTTGGCTGCACTGACTTTTGTACAATTATACATTTTCTGCATTTGTCACATAATCCATCATCTGCTGCATAATCTGCAGATTCGAACAAAACAAACCTTGTTTCTAGCTCAAATGGTTCAAACGTTACCAAAAATGCAGTGACAAGTGTTACAGCATGGTGGAAGGCCCTTTGCAAACCTAAAATTGTCACCTGTTAGTTGTTGCTAAATGTGGGTGTTAAATTGGTACTTATTGTGCACAAACCACTGTTGCCTCTTTCTGCACTTCTCTTGCCTATTTCTACACCCTTCTTCCCTCTTTCTGCACCTCTCTTGCCTCTTTCTGCACCCCTGTTCCCTCTTTCTGCACCTCTCCTGTCTCTTTCTGTACCTCTCTTGCCTCTTTCTGCACTTCTTTTGCCTCTTTCTGTACCTCTATTGCTTCTTTCTGCACTTATCTTGCTTCTTTCTGCACCTCTCTTGCTTCTTTCTGCACCCCTCTTGCCTCTTTCTGTACCCTTCTTCCCTCTTTGTGCAACTCTCTTGCCTCTTTCTATACCAATCTTCCCTCTTTCTCTACCCCTCTTGCCTCTTTCTGCACCTCTGTTGGTTCTTTTGCACTGTTCTTGCTTCTTTCTGCACCTCTCTTGGAAATTTCTGCACCCCTCCTGCCTCTTTCCGCACCCATGTACCCTTTTTCTGTACCTCTCTTGCCTCTGTCTAGAACCCTGTTCCCTCTTTCTGCACCTCTTTTGCCTGTTTCTGCAACTCTCTTGCCTCTTTCTACAGTTCTCTTGCCACCTTCTGCACCTCTGTTGCTTCTTTCTGCACTTCTCTTGCCTCTTTCTGCACCCCTGTTGTCTCTTTCTGCACTCGAATTCCCTCTTTCCGCACCTCTCCTGTCTCTTTCTGCAACCCTCTTGCTTCTTTCTGCACCTCTCTTGCTTCTTTCTGTACTTCTCTTGCTTCTTTCTAAACTTCTCTTGCTTCTTTTTGCACCCTTCTTCCCTTTTTTGCATCCCTCTTGCCTCTTTCTTCAGTTCTCTTGCCATTTGGTGCACCCCTCTTGCCTCTTTCTGCACCCCTCTTACCTCTTTCTGCACCTCTCTTGCCTCTTTCTGCACCACTTTTCCCTCTTTCTGCACCTTTCCTCCCTGTCTCTGCACCTCTCTTGCCTCTTTCTGTAACTATGTTGCTTCTTTGTGCACTTCTCTTGCTTCTTTCAGCACCTCTGTTGCTTCTTTCAGCAATTCTCTTGCCTCTTTCTGCACTTCTCTCGCCTGTTTCTGCACCTCTCTTGCCTCTTTCTGCACCTCTGTTGCCTCTTTCTGCACCCCTTTTCCCTCTTTCTGTACTTCTCTTGCCTCTTTCTGCACCCTTCGTGCCTCTTTCAGCACGTCTGTTGCTTCTTTTTGCACTTCTCTTCCTTCTTTTTGCACCCCTCGTGCCTCTTTCTGTATCCCTCTTGCCTCTTTGTGCATCCCTCCTACCTCTTTCTGCACTCCTCTTGCCTCTTTCTGCACCTCTGTTGGTTCTTTCTGCACTGTTCTTGCTTTTTTCTGCACCTCTGTTGTGAATTTCTGCATCCCTCTTGCTTCTTTCTGTATCCCTCTACCCTCTTTCTGCTTCTCTCTTGCTTCTTTCTGCAGTTCTCTTGCTTCTTTCTGCACTGCTCTTGCTTCTTTCTGCACCTCTCTTGCAAACTTCTGTATCCCTCTTGCCTCTTTCTGCACCCCTGTTCCCTTTTCTGCACATTTCCAGCCTGTTTCTGCACCCCTCTTGCCTCTTTCAGCACCTCTGTTGTCTGCACTTCTCTTGCTTCTTTCTGTACCACTCTTGCCTTTTTCCATACCCCTCTTGACTCTTTGTGCACCTCTTCTGCCTCTTTCTGAACTTCTCTTGCCTCTTTCTGTACTTCTCTTGCCTCTTTCTGTAACCATCTTGCTTCTTTCTGCACCTCTATTGGTTCTTTCTGCACCACTCTTCCCTCTTTCTGCACCTCTCTTGCCTCTGTCTGCACACCTGTTCACTCTTTCTGCACCCCTTTTGCCTGTTTCTGCAACTCTCTTGCCTATTTTTGCAGTTCTCTTGCCTCCTTCTGCACCTCACTAGCTTCTTTCTGTACTCCTCTTGCTTCTTTATGCACCTCTCTTGCTTCTTTCTGCACCCTTCTTCCCTTTTTCTGCACATCTCTTGCCTCTTTCTGAATCTCTCTTGCCTCTTTCTGCACCTCTCTTGCTTCTTTCTGTGCTTCTCTTGCCCCTTTCTGCACCCCCCTTCTCTCTTTCTGCACCTCTCTTGCCCCTTTCTGCCGTTCTCCTGCCTCTTTCTGTACCTCACTTGCCTCTTTCTGCACCTCTCTTGCCTCTTTCTGCACTTCTCTTGCCTCTTTCTACATCTCACTTGCCTCTTTCTGCACTTCTCTTGCTTTTTTATGCACCTCTCTTGTTTTTTCTGCAACTCTCTTGTCTCTTTCATCACTTCTCTTGCTTCTTTCTACACCTCTGTTGCTTCTTTCAGCACTTCTCTTGCCTCGTTCTGCACTTCTCTTGCCTCTTTATGCACCTCACTTGCTTCTTTCTGCACCCCTCTTACCTCTGTCTGCATCCCTCTTCCCTCTTTCTTTACCTCTCTTGCCTCTTTCTGTACCTCTCCTGCCTATTTCTGTACCTCTGTTGCCTCTTTCTGCACTTCTCTTGCCTCTTTCTGTACCTCTCTTCTCTCTTTCTGCACCTCTGTTGCTTCTTTCTGCACTTCTCTTGCTTCTACCTTTTCGTACACAAATTTACAGAGGATGCTGTATGAAAAACAGGTATTCAAGTATTTGTATGTTTATTTTTATGTAACATGTCACTAGGTAAAAGCAGAGACACACACATGCATACCTTCACAAACTTGGTCAGACTTACAACAGTGATATGGTTAGGATTGCTGTTTTACATTTGGTAGGCCTAACAGTCTGAGCAATCGATGAATAGTGAACCTTTAACAGAAAAGTGAGGTTTAAGACATCTTGGGAGAAGGATTAGTGATTAGGCTACATTGTATGAGTCTGTGGAAAGGTACATTCGAAATAGGCCTCTTTCTCCACCACTGTTGCTTCTTTCTGTCCTTCTCTTGCTTCTTTCTGCACCTTTTTTCCTCTTTCTGGACTTCTGTTACCTCTTTCTGAATTTTATTGCTTCTTTCTGCACCTTTCTTCCTCTTTCTGCACCTCTCTTGCATCTTCCTGCACTTCCCTTGCTTCTTTCTGTGCCTTTCTTCCTCCTTCTGTACATGTCTATGTAGGCCTAGTTAGAAATTAGCATATAAAAAACTTTTGAAATTCACTGAAAAAACCAGACGTTTCAGGGATGTTATAGTTAGGAATTAGGATTTAAAAAACCTTAGAAATTCACTGAAAAAAACACAGGTTTCAGGGACGTTTCAGTTAGGCTGACATTTTACTCATATAAAACCAGAGAAATTCGGCTGTTATAGTTACCTGACTTAACTATAACTTGCGCCCCCGTAAAGCACTGCTGATGACATCACATATTACATCACTCATGACATGGTCAGTGACATCACTGACAACATCACTGATGACATCTCAAATGACATCACTGATGACATCATCCACTTAATATCCAATGCACCTCCTCACACCCTTATATCACCTTTCATACACCCACTCTAAAATACAGACTACCTTTTTTGAAACAATAGACACACCAATATCAGTTAGTACATACCCCCTGACTAATTCATATGTCTACACACACATGCACTCACTCACCCATAGGGGTGAATGGTCAGAAAGCCCTCTCGCTAGGTATTCTATCTTTTTGACATCGCTTATCTCTCCTGCTAGTACGAGGAGGTAATCCAGCCTACAGTACACCTTGTGAGCCCCGGAGAAGAATGAGTATTTCTGCAACTCTCTTGTCTCTTTCTGTACTTCTCTTGCCTGCTTCTGCACCTGTCTTGCCTCTTTTTACACCTCTGTTGCCTCTTTATGCACCTCACTTGCTTCTTTCTGCACCCCTCTTACCTCTTTCTGCACCCCTCTTCCCTCTTTCTGTACCTCTCTTGCCTCTTTCTGTACCTCTCCTGCCTGTTTCTGCACCTCTGTTGCCTCTTTCTGCACTTCTCTTGCCTCTTTCTGCACGTCTGTTGCTTCTTTCTGTACTTCTCTTGCCTCTTTCTGCACCCCTCTTCTCTCTTCCTGCACCTCTGTTGCTTCTTTCTGCACTTCTCTTGCTTCTACCTTTTCGTAAACAAATTTACGGAGTATGCTGTTTGAAACACAGGTATTCAAGTATTTGTATGTTTATTTTTATGTAACATGTCACTAGGTAAAAGCAGAGACACACGCATGCATACCTTCACAAACTTAGTCAGACTTACAACAGTGATATGGTTAGGATTGCTGTTTTACATTTGGTAGGCCGAACAGTCTGAGCAATCGATGAATAGTGAACCTTTAAGAGAAAAGTGAGGTTTAAGACATCTTGGGAGAAGGATTAGTGATTAGGCTACATTGTATGGGTCTGTGGAAAGGTACAGTCGAAGTAGGCCTCTTTCTCCACCTCTGTTGCTTCTTTCTGTCCTTCTCTTGCTTCTTTATGCACCTTTCTTCCTCTTTCTGGACTTCTGTTGCCTCTTTCTGCATTTTTATTGCTTCTTTCTGCACCTTTCTTCGTCTTTCTGCACCTCTCTTGCAACTTCCTGCACTTCCCTTGCTTCTTTCTGCGCCTTTCTTCCTCCTTCTGTACATGTCTATGTAGGCCTAGTTAGAAATTAGCATATAAAAAACCTTTGAAATTCACTGAAAAAGCCAGACGTTTCAGGGATGTTATAGTTAGGAATTAGGATTTTAAAAACCTTAGAAATTCACTGAAAAAACACAGGTTTCAGGGATGTTATAGTTAGGCTGACATTTTACTCATACAAAACCAGAGAAATTCGGCCTTTATAGTTACCTGACCTAACTATAACTCGCGCCCCCGCAATGCACTGCTGATGATGTCACATATTACATCACTCATGACATGGTCAGTGACATCACTGATGACATCTCAAATGACACCACTGATGACATCACTGATGACATCATCCACTTAATATCCAATGCACCTCCTCACACCCTAATATCACCTTTCATACACCCACTCTAAAATACACACTACCTTTTTTGAAACAATAGACACACCAATACCAGTTAGTACATACCCACTCACTAATTCATATGTCTACACACACATGCACTCACTCACCCATATATTCACTCATACACGCAGTCACTCATCAATACAGCTACTGATATATGCACTCATACACCCATACAGACACTCGCATGCTGCCACTCACCCATAGGGTTACTCACACACCTAGTCAGTCACCCAAAGAATAAATCACACTGCTATTTACTCATCTATACAGTTATACACACACCACCTCACCTATTCATACAAATGGTAACACATACTTACTCTGTTCTACAATCACTGAAACAAGCACATACTCACCCATATAGCCACTCTCACAATCACTCAGTCACACATACACTCACTAATATTATCCAACACTCACATATACTGCCTTTCACACATGCAGTTACTCACCCATATAGCACTGAGACATCCATACACTCACCAACAAAGCCATGTGCACACTCACTCACCCATACAGCCTCTCGCAGATGCACTCATGAACCCATACACCCAGTGAATCACTCACTCACATGTCCATGCAGGGAGTCATACCCACCCCCACCCACCCACACAGAGACTCAGGTACCCAAACAGGTACTCAGACAACCAATAATTAACCCATATAGGCACTCATGTAGCTACTCACCAACCCATGCAGCCACTTACACACCAACTGACAGACTGATACAGACATTCACACAAATTAGTGATTCACCCATGTATTCATTAAGACACTTTTAATCATCACTTATACAGTCAGTCACGCACCCAGTAAATCATCCATTCAGACACTCATACACTCACTCATTCTTCAATACACCTTGGCATATATATATATATATATATATATATATATATATATATATATATAACATTCTTAAACTTTTTAGAAACACTCAGTCACTGGATGATGTCATCAGTGATGTCATTTGAGATGTCATCAGTTATGTCATCAGTGATGTCACTGACCATGTCATCAGTGATGTAATACGTGACGTCATCAGCAGTGCATTGCGGGGGTGCGAATTATAGTTAGGTCAGGTAACTATAACGGCCGAATTTCTCTGGTTTTGTACGAGTAAAATATCAGCATAACTATAACGTCCCTGAAACCTGTGGTTTTTTCAGTGATATAGATGTATATATCATAAATATTGATTAGCACAACAGTCCTCACTTGCATGGTGCCCAGTCACCAAATCTCCATTGGCATTCTGAGTGAGGCTATAGGCCGACACTGAGAAACAAGGCCTGTGCTGAAAGTTGCCAGACTACCTCATGCCGAGTCCATGCCTCCCCTTCAGTCCATGCCTCTACTGACTCTTCCCGAGGCATAATCTGGGGGCTCACTGGTCTAGCACTTACCATGCTGCTTCCTCCATGTTGCGGTTATACCAACGGCCCAAAATGACTGGTCGTACATGTAAAGAGTCTACTGCTGGTGCTTAATAATTATCAACACAACCACTACTCCCTGAATACATACATACTGTCATCAGTGATGTAATTTCACTGGTTTTGTAGAAGTGAAATCTGAGCCCAACTATAACGTCCCTGTAACCTTTGTTTTTTTCAGTGAATTTCTAAGTTTTTTCAAAATCTATTTCCTAGCTATAATTTCCCTGTAACCTTTGGTTTCTTAAGTGAATTTCTATGTTTTTTTGACTAGTAGTCTGCTTTGCAGAGTGGTGAACAAAGGGGGCGGGGACTCTGACGGGCTCACAGGAATCCTGCTGAGTCAGACTTACTGAATGTGACAGGAGGGCTTCTGGGCCCCCAAAGAACCCTCAGCATCCAAGAGGACTTCTTCCCCAACCAGCAATGTGCAAGGAGGCACATTTGCAGAGTGGTGGCGAAAGGGTACATGGCTTCTAAGTCCTCTCAGCAATTGCACTCTGTGGGACTTACTGGAGATCTTGTTGGTCCCCAAGGACCCTCAGCAGCCAAGGGGACTTCATCCCCCACCAGCAGCGTGCTAAGAGGCGCGATTGCAGAGTGATGGAGAAAGGGGGCGTGTCTCTGAAGACCTCTCAGCAATCCCACTGCATGGAACTTACTTGAGGTAACAGGATGTCTTGTTGGCCCCCAAGGACCTTCAGAAGCCAAGGGGACTTCATCCCATCACTTGCAGTGCTACCAGGAGGTGCAATTGCAGTGTGGTGCAGAAAGGGGGAGGGCCTCTGGTGTCGTTCTGGTAGCTTTTTCCTTTTACATTATAAAGGAAGGGGGGCCGTGTGGCCCCCCTTCCCTGGGCCAATTTCGGCCCCAGGAACCCCTGTCCCCCAGGGCCAGGTATTATTAAAATGAGAAGGAGGCTGTGCGACCCCCCTCCCCAGGACCATTAGAGCCACGGGGACCCCATTCCCCAAGGCCCGGCTTTTTCTTTTTTTCAAATTTGTTTTAAAAATGAAGTCTGGGCTGATTTTGGCCTCAGGGACCCCATCCCCCGGGGCCTGGCCACAATACTGGGTGCCTGATCCCACCCAGTTTCTCACATTGGAGACCACAGGGGAGCCTAAAGACCCCCTCAGTCCTTGCTGGCTCCCCGCATTCTGCAGGAGCCAGCATTGCTTTTGGACAGATGGAGATGCTAAACCTGTAGCTTCCTCTGTCCAAAAGCAATTCTGCTCCTCTTCTAGTAAGCGAGAGCATTTTTTCTGCTCTCACTTATTAGAAGCGGAGCAGAGTTTGCTGTGGCTTGGAGGAGTGGTGGACATCTCAAATGACAACACTGATGACATTATCCAGTGAGTGTATTTTTAAGAGTTTATGGGTGTTAAAGATATATTCTAACCTACTACAAAAATTAAATTAGTATACTACTTGCACTACTACTGAGTAACACTGCTTCTAACATATATTTAGTGAGTGGCTGTGTGATTGTATATAACGTGTGTATGGGTGATTAAGTGACTGTATGGGGGTATAAGTGGGTATGTGAGTAGCTGTGTGGGTGAGTTAGATGGTGCGAGAGTAGCTGTATTGGTTAGTGAGCAGGTGTGTCAGTAGCTGTATGTGTGAGTGAGTGGTGGTGCGAGTGGCTCTATGGGTGGGGAACTGAGTGTATAGTGGCTGTATGGGTGAGTGGCTGGGTGTCTGAATGGCTGTATAAGTGATTGACTTGGTATGTAAGGGGCTGTATGGGTGAGTGAGAGGCTCTTTGAATGGGTGTTTGGTTACGTGAGTTGGTGAGTGAGTAGCTGTATTGGAGAGGGATCCTCTGTGTGAATGGCTGTATGGGTGAGTGAGCAGATGTTTGAGTGCTTGTATGGATGTGTGAATGGGTATATAAGTGGTTGTGTGGGTGTGTGAGTGAGTGTGTGAGTGATTGTATGGATACATGAGTGGCTGTATTGGTGAATGAGTGGGTGTGCCAGTGACTGTGTAGGTAAATAATTGGGTATGTGAGTAGTTGTATGGGTGAGTGAGTGGCTATGTGTCTGGCTGCATGGTTGAATGATTGGTTGTATAGGTGGCTGTATGGGTGAGTAAATGGTTGTGTGAGTGGCTGTGTAAGTGAGTGGGTGTGTGAGTGTCTCTATGGAGGAATGAGTGGAATATCAGTGAATATATATATTTTTATGTATATATATATATATATATATATATATATATATATACATACACACATACATACATATATATATATATATATATATATTTATATATATATTATCTACTGGCGGTCGCCAGTAGATAGTTATAGTTACAACCTATTATCCATAGGAAATCCGCGACATTCTATTTGAAATAACTCTCTTGCCGGTTGACGTATCTTCGCAAAATTTTCTAACTTTATGGCCCGCTCCGGTCCGCTCCTACCCTGAAAGTCTCGGGGGGATTCGTCAAGCGGGGGCCGAGAAAAAAGGGGGGTCCCAAAACGCGTTTTCCCCATGCAATTTTCCATAGGAAACTTTAGACACGGCTACTTCCCGAACTGCTGAACGGAATTACACCAAATTTGGCAAAGAGGTAGTTCTTGGTTCAGAAAGAACCCTTTTTGTTAAATGGTGTAAATCCGTTCAGTAGTTGCTGAGAAAATCAAAAGTAAAAAGATAGTGATATCTATGGCCGCGTCGGATTCGCGCACCCTCCCGATCACGAGCTGCATGCTAATTGGCTGTCAACACTCCAAATCAGGAAGTGTTGGCAGCCATTTTGTCCCTCGGTAGAACCGAGGGACAGAAACAAGTGCGCAAAGTGCACAAAGGGGGCAGGGTAGAAACACCCTGACCCCTAGGTTTGCTCAGGGGTCCCACAAGGACCCCCTGGGCAAAAAAAAAAAAAATGTTTGTTAAAAAATCAGCAGGATGCGCTCAGGGTGCGCGAATCCTGCCGAGAAAAATCGAAGCGCGGTCTCCCGCGCTCGACAGTATTTTGCCCCCGGGTGGCCCAAGTCCCGGGGGCATGGTGGGGGGTTAATTTTATGTGTGGGGGCCTCAAAGGGCCCCCATGCCCCGGGGACCGCCACCCCCTGGGCTTTATTGAAAAAATGGTGCAGGAGGGCTCTTCTGCCCTCCCGCAGCCCCGGGGACCGCCACCCCCGGGGCTTCTTTTTAATTTAAATAAGGTGTGTGGGGGCTCCAGCCCCCACACGCCCGGGACCACCACCTCCCGGGGCACTTATAAAATAAATGTGGGGGTCCATTACGGACTCCCAGAGCCCCGGGGACCACCACCTCCCCGGGGCTGTGCAATTTAGGGAGGGGGGCCACGCGGCCCCCTCCTGGAGCCCTTGATGGCCCTGGGGACCGCCACCCCCAGGGCTGGCTCCTGCAGTGTCCCGGGGTGCCTACCCCCGGGACACTGCTGTTTGCAATGACAGGACGGGAGCCTCGCGGCTCCCGTCCTGTCATTGCAAACTGCTTTGGATATTGGAAGAGGAGCAGGAAACCTGCTCTCTCTTCCAATATCCAAAGCTGATTGCTTTCCACATGGGGAGCAGCATGTTAGCTGCTCCCCATGTGTAAAGCAATGCCAGCTCCCGTAGGACACGGGGAGCCGGGCGGGACTGTGGGGGTTTGGGGACCCCCACAGTCCCCAACGAGAGGCCAGGCCCCGGGGGATGGGGTCCCCGGGGCAAGTAGGGCTCGGGAGGGGGGCCACGCAGCCCCCTCCCCAAAGTTTAAAAAAATAAAAAAAATAGAGGCCATGCCCCGGGGATGGGGTCCCCGGGGCCAATACAGGCCCAGGGAAGGAGGCCACGCGGCCCCCTTCCCGTTTAAAAAAAAAAATTAATTACAAAAAAGGGGTAAGGCCCTGGGGGATGGGGTCCCCAGGGCCCAAAAACAGGAAAAAGGAAGGGGGCCACACAGCCCCCTTCAGGCGACAAAAAAAAAAAAAAAATGATCGGGCCCGCAGGCCCGCCCCCTCCTTCACCACTCTGCAAACGCGCCCCTGGTGCGTTTGCAGAGGGGGAACGACTCCCCTTGAATACTGGGGGTCCCTGGGGGCCAACTAGCCCACCAGGAACCTCCAGTATGCGCCAGGGGGCTGCCTTGCAGAGAGGTGTACAGAGGCCACGCCCCTTTTACACCTCTCTGCAACGCAGCTCTGTGGCGCTTTTGAGGTATATGGTGGGCTAGTTGGACTCCGGGGACCCTCAGGATTCAAGGGGACTTAATCCCCCAACTTAAAACGCGCCACAGGGCGTGTTTGCACAGTGGTGAAGGGAGGGGGCGGGGCTTCAGGTGACATGTGTGCAAACAGGCCCCGTGGCGCGTTTTAAGATGGGGAATTAAAGTCCCTTCAATCCTGAGGGTCCCTGGAGGCCAACTAGCCCAACAGGTACATCCAGAAAGCGCCACAGAGCTGCGTTGCAGAGAGGTGTAAAAAGGGTGTGGCCTCTCTACACGTCTCTGCAACGCAGCCCCTGGCGCATATTGGAGGTTCCTGGTGGGCTAGTTGGCCCCTAGGGACCCTCAGGATTCAAGGGGACTTAATCCCCCAACTTAAAACGCGCCACGGGGCGCGTTTGCACAGATGTCACCTCAGGCCCCGCCCCTTCCTTCACCATTGTGCAAATATTCTTCTAAAATCATCCGAAATACGAATTCCGATTTACTCACCTGTTATAAGGAGAGACCTCAGTGCTGCATCTTTCAGCCAAGTACTGGTCCTGAAAAGTAATTTTAACCGTACTTACCAGTAACTTGAATTTCCTTCCATAGGATATCATTGCCTGCTTTTTGCTGAAAAAGTTTCCAAGTGTTGATTTTTGAAACATACAAATATTCCTCTAAAATCAGCCGAAATACGAATTCCGATTTACTCACCTGTTATAAGGAGAGACCTCAGTGCTGTATCTTTCAGCCCAGTACTGGTCCTGAAAAGTAATTTTAACCGTACTTACTAGTAACTTGAATTTCCTTGCATAGGATATCATTGCCTGCTTTTTGCTGAAAAAGTTTCTAAGTGTTGATTTTTGAAACATACAAATATTCCTCTAAAATCAGCCGAAATACGAATTCTGATTTACTCACCTGTTATCAGGAGAGACCTCAGTGCTGTATCTTTCAGCCCAGTACTGGTCCTGAAAAGTAATTTTAACCGTACTTACCAGTAACTTGAATTTTCTTCCATAGGCTAACATTGACTGGTTTCACTTGGAAATTCTTCTAAGTGTGGAGTTTTGGAACTTTAAAATATTCATCTAAAATCAGCCGAAATACGAATTCCGATTTACTCACCTGTTATAAGGAGAGACCTCAGTGCTGTATCTTTCAGCCCAGTACTGGTCCTGAAAAGTAATTTTAACCGTACTTACCAGTAACTTGAATTTCCTTCCATAGGCTAACATTGACTGGTTTCACTTGGAAATTCTTCTAAGTGTGGAGTTTTGGAACTTTAAAATATTCATCTAAAATCAGCCGAAATACGAATTCCGATTTACTCACCTGTTATCAGGAGAGACCTCAGTGCTGCATCTTTCAGCCCAGTACTAATCCTGAAAAGTAATTTTAACCGTACTTACCAGTAACTTGAATTTCCTTCCATAGGATATCATTGCCTGCTTTTTGCTGAAAAAGTTTCTAAGTGTTGATTTTTGAAACATACAAATATTCTTCTAAAATCAGCCGAAATCCGAATTCCGACTTACTCACCTGTTATCAGGAGAAAACCCAGTGCTGCACCTTTAGCCCAGCACTGACCCTGAAAAGTAATTCTAACCGTACTTACCAGTAACTTGAATTTCCTTCCATAGGCTAACATTGACTGGTTTCACTTGGAAATTCTTCTAAGTGTGGAGTTTTGGAACTTTAAAATATTCCTCTAAAATCAGCCGAAATACGAATTCCGATTTACTCACCTGTTATCAGGAGAGAACCCAGTGCTGCATCTTTTAGCCCAGCACTGACCCTGAAAAGTAATTTTAACCATACTTACCAGTAACTTATATTTTCTTCCATAGGAATCCATTGTCTGGTTTTCAGCAAAAAAGTTTCAAAGTGTTGATTTTTACAAACTACAAATATTCCTTAAAAATCGCCTGTATGACTTAAACGCATTCTTTCAACTGTTTACAAGAGATGCACCAGTGCTGGATCCAGGATCCAACACTGAGTAAGAAAAAGTAACGATAACAGTTTTTACCTGCTAAGTGAATTTCCTTCCATAGGATAACATTGGTGACTATATGAGAAAAAGTTTCTAAGTGTCAACTTTTAAAATACAATAATATTCCTTAAAAATCAGTACTGTAACCAAAACGCTTTTACTCAACTGTTTACAGGAGATGTCCCAGGACTGAATCTAGGATCCAGTCCTGTGGTTAGAAAAGTAATCCATAAAGTAACTAATTGCATTTAACTAGAAATTCACATTGAGCTGAATGTTGCATTGTGTTTGAAAATGTGTTGCCCATTGCAACAACTGTAACTACTGTACTTAAAAGTCTATTGCCTATGTGCAAAGTATTTAAACTAAAGTAATTCATTCTGAGAAAGTATTTTTTGTAATGTAATGTATAATGTAATTACAATGTAATTTAAAAAATAAAATATGTAAAAAAAAATTGTTTCTAAATATGTAGTAAATCAGTATGAAAAAAATTAATATAACAATTAATACTTTTAAAAATTGTCATTTACAAAACCTTTGGAATTCACTGAAAAAACCGTAGGTTTCAGGCACGTTATAGTTAGAAATTAGCATTTTAAAAACCTTTGAAATTCACTGAAAAAACCATAGGTTTCAGACACGTTATAGTTACAAATTAGCATTTAAAAACCTTTGAAATTCACTGAAAAAACCATAGGTTTTAGGGACAGTTATAGTTACTTGGACATTGCACTCGTAAAAACCCGTGAAATTCCCCCGTTATAGTTAGTTCAGCTAACTATAACTCGCGCCCCGCAATGCACTGCTGATGACGTCACATATTACATCACTCATGACATGGTCAGTGACATCACTGATGACATCACTGATGACATCTCAAATGACATCACTGATGACATCATCCACGTGATAATCTGATGCACCTCCTCACACCCTAATATAACCTTTGATACACCCACTCTAAATTACAGACTGCCATTCGCAAAACCATAGACACTCCAACACCAATAACTACATACCCACTCACTGATTCTTAGGTCTACACACACACATCCACTCACTCACCCGTACAGTCACTCATACTTATGGTCACTCAGTACAGGACTATCATATGCACTCTTACTCCTATATAGACACTCAAACACCGCCACTCATCCATAGAGGTACTCACACACCTAGTCAGTCATGCAAATAATTAAACACACTGCCATTTACTCACCTATACAGTTATACACACACCAGCTCACTTAATCATACAAATACTAGCACATTGTTACGCTCTTATACAATCACTGATACAAGCACACACTCATCCATACAGCCACTATCACAATCACTCACTCTCGCTTATAGCTATTTATATACTCCAACACACATATATACTGCCTTTCACATATGTAGTTACTCACACATGTACCACTGGGACATACATTCACTCACTAACACACTCTTACACACACTTACCCACCCATACAGTCTATCACAGATGCACTCTTGAAACCATCCACTCAGTGAATCACCCACTCACACATCTATGCACAGAGTCGCACACACCCCACCCACACAAACACTCAGGCACCCATACAGATACTCAGACAACCAATTAATAACTCATATAGACACTCATGTAGCTATTCACAAACCCATGCAGCCACTTACACAGCAACAGACAGACGGATACAGACATTCACCCAGTTTAGTCACTAACCCATGCATTCAGTAAGATACGTTAAATCACTCACTTATAGAGTCAGTCACGCACCTACTAAATCATCCATACAGACACTTACACACCCACTCATTCTTCAATACGTCTTTTCCTATATATATTAAAAATATTTAAACTTTACAGAAACACACAGTCACTGGATGATGTCATCAGTGATGTCATTTGAGATGTCATCAGTGATGTCATCAGTGATGTCACTGACCATGTCATGAGTGATGTAATATGTGACGTCATCAGCAGTACATTGCGGGGCGCGAGTTATAGTTAGCTGAACTAACTTTAACGGGGAATTTCACGGGTTTTTACGAGTGCAATGTCCAAGTAACTATAACTGTCCCTAAAACCTATGGTTTTTTCAGTGAATATATATATAACCCGTGATTTTCGTGACATTTGGGCTAAAGCAACGCTATTGAGCTGTATAAATTACACTTTTACACCATGGCACGATGTGGATGAACTGTTGTTGGTGCATTCTGGGGCCCGTAGTTACCACAGAGGCCATGTGACCAGTTGGACACTAAATTCACTCACCTGTGAGCAAGGCGGAAATCCGCTGAAACGCGTAAGGAGATAAATGAGTGGGAACCAATGATGCCACTTTGACGAATAAAGTCTGCTTGAATAGAAGTCGGTGGTGTGGCTCTGCAATCCTTTGTGGCGAAATTCCAAGTAACAGGATCTCCATTCCTGCATGTAGAGCCCACCCTGCAGGGTCGGGGGCCCCCGGTAAAATGGAGCCTCGGTGTGCGATTTTGATGGAGGGGCATGACCCGCTCGAGCCCAAGCACCAGCCAGTGGACTTCCGTGGATATTTGGCGATGGGTATGAGAAAGGGAGATGAGGGAGGCGTTTCTCCTCTCTCTGGTATCACCGCATTTCAAGCACAAATAAGACTTTGGCATCATATGCACTTTGCTTTTGATTTTAAATGCACCCGTGATTTTCGTGACATTTGGGCTAAAGCAACGCTATTGAGCTGTATAAATTACACTTTTACACCATGGCACGATGTGGATGAACTGTTGTTGGTGCATTCTGGGGCCCGTAGTTACCACAGAGGCCATGTGACCAGTTGGACACTAAATTCACTCACCTGTGAGCAAGGCGGAAATCCGCTGAAACGCGTAAGGAGATAAATGAGTGGGAACCAATGATGCCACTTTGACGAATAAAGTCTGCTTGAATAGAAGTCGGTGGTGTGGCTCTGCAATCCTTTGTGGCGAAATTCCAAGTAACAGGATCTCCATTCCTGCATGTAGAGCCCACCCTGCAGGGTCGGGGGCCCCCGGTAAAATGGAGCCTCGGTGTGCGATATATATATATATATATATATATATCTAAAACACAGTATTCCACCTGGGGCCAGCCGAACTCGCGGCGGGTGCAACCGGGAAGCGGTGGTGGAAACCGCTTTTAACACAGCAAAAACAAGGAGTTCATGGTACTCCCAAGGTCCGGTGCACTCACGGGGTGTGTGTCGGCTATAAAACATCCGCAGACGCGTTTCTGGCTCTTGCCATCATCAGTGCGGAAAAGCCGTCAATAAAACGACACAGTCATTTAAACGGTTCTGCCATATGGTTGGTGGATGCTTGGCCAATGAAAGGCCGGCACTGGGGCGTCACCGTTTTCATTATTTATTGTTTAATGCAATGTTTATGGCGCTCCCATCGCAAAAAATTTATTGGCAGCCGTAATAACTGTGCCTATACATCCCCTCGCCTGCCGCTATTAGAACGAAAACACTGTGAGTGTCCCACATATGGTGAAGCACTCTAGCTTTGTATAAGCCACAACCTGAATAGGTCAACAGAGTCCGTAAGCGGCGGTTCGGCCGCCCAAATTAAATCCAAAACACAGTATTCCACCTGGGGCCAGCCGAACTTGCGGCGGGTGCAACCGGGAAGCGGTGGTGGAAACCGCTTTTAACACAGCAAAAACAAGGAGTTCATGGTACTCCCAAAGTCCGGTGCACTCACGGGGTGTGTGTCGGCTATAAAACATCCGCAGACGCGTTTCTGGCTCTTGCCGTCATCAGTGCGGAAAAGCCGTCAATAAAACGACACAGTCATTTAAACGGTTCTGCCATATGGTTGGTGGATGCTTGGCCAATGAAAGGCCGGCAATGGGGCGTCACCGTTTTCATTATTTATTGCTTAATGCAATGTTTATGGCGCTCCCATCGCAAAAAATTAATTGGCAGCCGTAATAACTGTGCCTATACATCCCCTCACCTGCCGCTATTAGAACGAAAACACTGTGAGTGTCCCACATATGGTGAAGCACTCTAGCTTTGTATAAGCCACAACCTGAATAGGTCAACAAAGTCCGTAAGCGGCGGTTCGGCAGCCCAAATTAAATCCAAAGCACAGTATTCCACCTGGGGCCAGCCGAACTCGCGGCGGGTGCCACCGGGAAGCGGTGGTGGAAACCACTTTTAACACAGCAAAAACAAGGAGTTCATGGTACTCCCAAGGTCCGGTGCGCTCACGGGGTGTGTGTCGGCTATAAAACATCTGCAGACGCGTTTCTGGCTCTTGCCGTCATCAGTGCGGAAAAGCCGTCAATAAAACGACACAGTCATTTAAACGGTTCTGCCATATGGTTGGTGGATGCTTGGCCAATGAAAGGCAGGCAATGGGGCGTCACTGTTTTCATTATTTATTGCTTAATGCAATGTTTATGGCGCTCCCATCGCAAAAAATTAATTTGCAGCCATAATAACTGTGCCTATACATCACCTCGCCTGCCGCTATTAGAACAAAAACACTGTGAGTGTCCCACATATGGTGAAGCACTCTAGCTTTGTATAAGCCACAACCTGAATAGGTCAACAGAGTCCGTAAGCGGCGGTTCGGCATCCCAAATTAAATCCAAAACACAGTATTCCACCTGGGGCCAGCCGAACTCGCGGCGGGTGCAACCGGGAAGCGGTGGTGGAAACCGCTTTTAACACAGCAAAAACAAGGAGTTCATGGTACTCCCAAGGTCCGGTGCACTCACGGGGTGTGTGTCGGCTATAAAACATCCGCAGATGCGTTTCTGGCTCTTGCCGTCATCAGTGCGGAAAAGCCGTCAATAAAACGACACAGTCATTTAAACGGTTCTGCCATATGGTTGGTGGATGCTTGGCCAATGAAAGGCCGGCAATGGGGCATCACCGTTTTCATTATTTATTGCTTAATGCAATGTTTATGGCGCTCCCATATATATATATATATCACGAAGAAAATCCCAATGCCACGACAAACACTCCGGCGTAACACACGGGCACAGACTCCGAAAGCTGGTGTGAAAAGGGTGATAGTTTATTCACACATCTGGAAGAGGTGCCTACTGTGGACCCATGCCCTTCAGTGGAAAAAATGATTTCTCTTTCTGCGCTTGAGTTCCCACTCCCCGTGAGGAGAGCCTCTCGGGGTTGGGCATTAGCTCTCTTCATAGCTTTGTTGATGTTAGCTAGGGAGTACCCTCGTGTTCTGAATCTCTTGGCTGCCTCCTGTTGACATATCAACAGATCAGTGGGTGAGCTACAAATCCTCCTTATCCTGAGCATTTCTCCATAAGGGATGCTGGCTATTAAGTGCCTGGGATGGAAACTCGAGGCGTGTAGGACTGTTGCCCGCCGTGGGCTTTCTGTGTAGTTTGGAATGCAACGAGTCGTTAGCTATGTATATCGTAACATCTAGAAATTCGATGGATGTATGACTCATATTAGCATTGAATTCTAGATTCAAGGTTTTACTGTTAATCTGTGTGATAAACGTGTTTGCACTCTCAGTACTGCCTTTCCAGATTAAAAACACATCATCGATGTACCTTAACCAAGTGATAATGTTGTCTTGCCAAGCTGTGATGTGTTCTCCCCTGAGGACCTGTTCCTCCCACCAGCCTACATGGAGACATGCATAGCTGGGTGAGAAACAGGCCCCCGTGGCTACTCCCCTGAGTCGTTGGTACACCGTTTTGTTAAACAGGAAGTAGTTGTGTGTGAGGCACCAATGAATGAGCTTGAGGAGCATCGCATTGTGATTGTGGCAATGAATAGGTTTCTTGTCTAGGAAGTGTTTGCAGGCATCCAACCCATCAGTCTGGTGAATGCTAGTATACAAAGAAGTGATGTCAAGTGAAATTAAAACATAGTTATTATGCCAAGGGATATCTTTGATCTTACAAAGAAAGTCACTAGTATCTCTGATGTAGGAAGGCTGACTGGAAACAAGATCTTGAAGAAAGAAGTCCACATATTTTGATATGTTTTCGCACATACTCTTGCGTGCAGATATGATGGGTCTCCCAGGAATCGGGAAGGAGTTTTTATGCACCTTGGGAAGGAAATAGAGGAAGGGTAAGACAGGTGATTCTGTACTCAGAAAAGCAGTTTCCTCCTTGCTTAAAAGTCCTTGCGTTCTGTAGTCAATCAGAAGCTTCCTTAATTCTTTGTTGGTGACTGCTACTTCTTTGTGATTTGAGATTTTATAGCAGTCTCTGTCCAGTAGATGTCTATTAGCCTCCTCAAGATACATCTGTCTTGGCCAGAGCACAATATTTCCCCCTTTATCTGACTTATTTATGATTACTTCATTTTCATTTTGAAGTTTAGTTATGAGTCTGTGATATTTAAGGTTATGTTTGTAGAGTCTGGCTGATTTCCTTGATGTTTTGAGTTGAAGAGCTTTAAGATCATCAATAATCACATCATGGTATACATCAATGGCGTCTTTAGGCATCATAGGCATAAACACAGAATGTGGCTTGAAAGGACTTGGTATTCTAGTATTGATTGTAATACCTTCGTTATGGCAGAGTTGTTGTGTACTTGCAGGGGCGTCAGGAGTTGTTAGTTCAGTCAAAGTGCGTATGACTGCAATGTCTGCGACTGAAAGGGGAACATTCGTTGGTGTCATGCCAGATATTACCTCTTGATCAACCCGGTTACTTTGTTTCAATTTAAAGAATTTCAAAAGCTTTAATTTTCTAATAAACTTGAATACATCGATGCGAGTGCTGCTGTAGTCGAAACTGCTCTCGGGGCAGAATGTGAGGCCCAGCGAAAGAAGTTGTTTTTCCGCCTCAGTCAGAGTTATGGTGCTCAGGTTGACGATGGTTTTGGTGTTGGCGCCTACTTGCGCCTCCAGTTTCCTCGCCTCCTTGTTGTTTGATTTCGGTCTTTCTGCTTATTCTTCTTTCGCGCCGCCTGCGGTTCCTTCGGCGCCTTGTTTCTTTGGTAGTCTCGGCCGCAGGGTTTGTCTCCGTTCGAAGACTAAAAAATTAATCTCGTCTCCCAGACCGATGTCAGATGCACAAGCCTCGTTTCTTCCACGCCATCTCCCTCCATCTTCTGAGTCAGTGCTTGACTCCGCTACTGAGCTTAGATCCGACAATGAGGTTGCTTCTGCTCCCTCTACATTGGTTGTCGGTTGGTCTTGTGCTTGCTGAATAGGTTTATTCAGTCTCTGTTTCCTTATGGTGTCATATTTACGGGCGAAAGTGAAGATTTGGCCACATTCGTAGTCTTGTTTGTCCCTTGCAAATTTGAAACTTTTTCGCGCTTTGATTGTGTCCTCATGTTTTTTGAGGCGTGGGTTGATTTCTTCTTTGCCCTTGGAAATCTCATCTTTTTGCTCCATTTGGTCAAGCTCTTGGTTAATCAGTTCTATTTCTTATTGTGTTTTCACTCGGTCGATTTCTGCATATTTGATCAGAATTATTACTAGTCGCATGGATGCATCTAGGTTGCTGATCGCCCATTCTTTCAGCATGTCTGGGTTGGGATTATCGAAACTTGGCGCCAGCATAATTCTTAAGCCGCGCGGGACGCGCCCTGCATCTTGATACTTTTGTAGTGACTTAGCCTCCCACCATTTGGTGATTTCTGTTCGCATTAATTTTTCTAATGTTTTGAGTTTTGTTTTGAAGTTGTCGTTACTTGTGCCAACATTTGTTTCTGCACGCCTTGTCTGATTAGACACTGTTGGTAGGTTCTCAAAAAGTGCTTCAGCAGCTGCTTCCCTCTCTCGCAGCGCTTTGTTGGACATGATGTGGAAATCTAATACTGAATGAAATTCCTGCCAAGCGAATATAAGCGTAAATGCTAACACACTTTAAGCAAGAACTTGGTGCTCCTCTTCTTGTACCTGATATATGCCCTGAGCGCTGCCGGTACTCACCACCTGATAACGGGATACTGGATGGGTCCTCCGACTCAATCTGCACCTCCGTCACGGTTGGGTCAAAGCAAGCGCTTCTCTGGCTTTCAGGGGGCCGTGATTTGGCAAGTTTCTCCTCCCGGAGCTCACATAGAAATGCGGCCGTTAATAAATCACCTTGGCCCAGCGTTGAAACGAAGAGGGGGTCTGTGAAGCCGAGGCAGCCGTACTCTGCAGATATATCACAAAGAAAATCCCAATGCCATGACAAACACTCCGGCGTAACACACGGGCACAGACTCCGAAAGCTGGTGTGAAAAGGGTGATAGTTTATTCACACATCAGGAAAAGGTCCAACATGACGCGTTTCGGCTGCCAAACATGCAGCCTTGATCACATAGCGCTCATTGAGGACATGTGCAGAATATATACAGGTGAGGGGGATTGGATGCAGTAGTCTGCTTGCAATGTCCATTGTAGTGAGTAGGCATTTTACTACATCTAACGCTAACAGTCATGCGTGTGGTTTTACTACAAGAGGGAAAGCATGTGTCAGATGACATGGCAGGGCATATAGACAACAGGGAAAACAGACTGTGCAAAAATAACAACAACTTGTGGCGACTAGTGTAATCCGAACGAAGTACATGTTAGGAAACGAAACACCTCAACTTTAATCCTCGCGCGCTAACATAACAGAGAGACAGTGCAATCTGGCAAGCGCTGGTGGAAAAGGTACGATGAAGGCAAAAACGTTCTATTCTAGGCTGGCGTATGTCATACGTGCGTGTCACTGACAATTCTTGTGCTCGTAAATCTGAGCTACAGGGGCCCAAGGATAACCCCGCCAGTGAGTCAGGAGGTGAAGGTCTACGCCACGAGTTTAAAAGTTAAACAAAAGTGCCAAAAAGATGCGTGCGCCAAAGATGTGCGATTGTACCCCTGTAGTAGAATGCTAAAGTGTGCCGAACTGAATGCATGGTATCCATATGCCAGCTAAAAAAGTGACAAAGTATGCGTGCTACTGCAGTTGAGCCTCAAAGTGGGAACGCACATGGTGAGAGGGGTTTAAGGGGAGGTGCTTAACCGCTTAACCGCGGCGGCAATTCCGCCGCGGTGCGGCGGTTTAGCGGAGTGGGCAGGGCCGCGTCGGCCAACGGACGTTCGCAGCACTACAGAGGTAGTGCTCGCGACGGCCGTTGGCCGACGGGCGCACGCAACGGGTTAAGGGAGAATGGAGGAGACGTGCGTGAACGAGTGCACAGTGTATTAAGTGGTGGAATTGAAACCAAAATTAAAAATCTCCTCCCATTCGAGAGACTAGTGGTATAAAAATAAGTATGTATGCCATGTTGTAAATATATGTAACATGTGCATCCAAGTCAAACGAAACCATACCAACCATACAGTATTAATCTAGTCAAAAATAACTATTAAATGTGGTGACTAAGGCGCGCGTGTAATTCATGTCATACTTGTGTACAGTGCAAGAAAACAGAGACAGACATCAAAATAATAACTGTTTCAATACAGAGCGTCTACTCATGCTTTGAAAATTATGCAAACAATCATGAAACGTAAGCAAAACAGGCTGTGGGAGTTAATGTAAACGCATCATATCATGCAATCAAAACAACAGATAAACACATAAGAACATAGAACACTGTAGATTTCACAGAAAGTGATAGAGGTCCTCACTAGTGTTGAGGCCTACAGGTTGTTTAGTGTTAAATTGCAAGATGTATTTACTTTCTGTTTGTCGCAGCAATTTTTCCCTATTCCCACCTCTTCTGAGTGTAGGGATGCAGTCAATCACCGAGTACCTCAGGTGTTCTAGGTTGTTGTGATGTGTTTCCTTGAAGTGTCTCGCCACCGGGTATGTATGGTCACTATTCACGATGGCTCTAAGGTGTTGTAGGATGCGAATGTGTACAGCTAACTTAGTACTCCCAATGTAGCGAAGCCCACAGTCACATTCCAGAATGTAAATGGCGTATTCTGTTCTGCATGTAAGGTATTGTTTGATGATGAGAGGTGTTTGTCTGAAGGTAGAATCAAGTTGTGTAATATATATATATATATATATATATATATATATATATATATATATATATATATATATATATATATATATATCAAAAGAATACCCTTTCAGGCATAGAGTGACGCATAAATTATGCAAAAGAAGCAGAGAACTCTGGGTAGTTCTCAAATTTAGGTGGAAAGCAGCTCCTGTATAGAGCACTCTCAACACCAGCGACACTCTAAATCTGCTCACCTCAAATGTCTGCTTTTCTATCAAAGTCTTTAAGCATAGGATTAGCACAGTGCCATCCACGCTGAGATAGAAAGGGACAAAGTCTTTTGACATTTCTACAGCAAAGTCTTTAAGCATAGGACTAGCACAGTGCTGTCCATGCCGAGCTGTAAAATGACAAAAGCCATTTACCACTCCAGGCACAATATTACAGCTTTGAATTGGTAGAATACTTATACTGGGTGCTCCCTTGTGTCTGGACAAAGCTATACCTCTCTGAAGAGCTCTAATTAGAGCGAAACACTGTGTCAGGGGTTGCTTTTACTCATTTCAGGTTGGCTTGGATGGTATTCTACCAATTCAAAGCTGTAATATTGTCCCTGGAGTGGTAAATGGCTTTCTATCTCAGCGTGGATGGCACTGTGCTAATCCTATGCTTAAAGACTTTGATAGAAAAGCAGACATTTGAGGTGAGCAGATTTAGAGTGTCGCTGGTGTTGAGAGTGCTCTATACAGGAGCTGCTTTCCACCTAAATTTGAGAACTACCCAGAGTTCTCTGCTTCTTTTTTGCATATATATATATATATATATATATATATATATATATATATATATATATATATATATATATATATATATATATATATATGTAGCCCCGGGGAGGTGGTGGTCCCCAGTGCCTGGGGGCCACAATGGACACCCCTCTTTACTTAATTTGTGCCCGGGGATGGTGATGTGGTGGTCCTCGGGGCTGCAGGGGCGCCATGTGGCCCCCCTGCATTACAATACATTAGCCCCAGGGAGGTAGAGGTCCCCAGGTCTGCTTTGGGGGGCAGGAGTCCCAGATGCACTCAATTATCTACATAGCCCTGGGGAGGTGGCAGTCCCAGGGGCTCCGGGGGGCCACGTGCCCCCGCATTACAATACATTAGCCCCAGGGAGGTGGCCGTCCCTGGGCTGCATTTGGAGTTGGAGCCCCCATGGATTCTATTAGGTATTTAACCCCAGGGAGGTTGGGGTCCCCGGGGCTGCGGGGGCCCAAGCGGCCCCCCATTATTAATTCAATTTCCCCTAGGACCTGGCCCACCCAGAGGCCTAATTAAATGAAGCACAGGAGACCACGCTTCATTTTTTAAAAATGTTCGGTGGTGTTCACGGATCCACCGCAACTCCTGCAGCAAACTTTAAAAAAAACTTTTTTGGGGCCGTGGGGGGTTCCTGTGGTCCTAGGGGGTCTGGGTGTTTCTACTCTACCCCTTGTTTTTTCACCTTTTTTCTTGTGACTCGGTTCAACCAAGTCACAAGATGGCTGCCAACACTTCCTGGTTAGAAGTGTTGGCAACAGATCAGATCTTAGGCACAAGATTGGAAGGGTTTGAGGATCCACCGTGGCCACAGTTGTATATCTGAGAAATCATTGAATTTCTAAGGAACTACTAAATGGATTTACACCATTTAACAAAAATAGTGCTCTCCGGACCAAGAGCTACCTTTCTGCCAAATTTGGCGTAATTCCGTTCAGCAGTTCGGGCTGTGGCTGCGTCAACAGTTTCCTAAGGAAATTAAGAAGGAGAAAAAGTGTTTTGGAACTACCCCTTTTTCTCGGCCCCCACTTGGCGAATCACCCATAAACTTTCAACACAGCAGCTGAAGTGTGTGGCGTATTAGTTTTGAAAATGTTGTGATATATATTCATATGTAAAAAGAAAAATCTTATTTACCATTATTAGTACACAAAACAGGAACCACGATTACACATTTACCACTGTACACCTCACTGTGGGTAACTTGGGCCCAACTGATTTAAAATATATTTTTTTCTAACTCAGCATTGATTAATAGTTGATGGTCCCTGGGCGCTCCAATTCTTCCTAGTAGCTGAAAATTTGCCATACGTTTTAGGCCTGTGTAAATAAGCTCCAGAGACAGTGGTGTCTGGTGGCAATATCACTCTGTATACGTCTAAATAAACTAACTACATGAGTTGGTGTAGCATTAGTGATGCTGCATTCAGTCCATCCCAGCTCCCTCCTCTGGTGCTGCCATGAAACATCTCATTTGCCAAATAGAGTAAATCAGGTTTATTATCCTCTCTTAACAATAAATTCACCTCCAAGTTGTTCTGTAGTGTCTCTGCTCCTTTACCCTTCCTCACAAATGGTCCTTAATCAAAACATGTGGTGGATTGACATAGAAATATTCCTAGCGTAGTTCTTGAGAAGAACAACGCCTTTCGGTTACAGGTATTATCCTGGAATATTAATGGCTTTATAGAGGCATCTTGTAACATCTCACATTGTTGAATGTCAATACAACACATGCCTTTACCGCATATGCCTTTTCCATGCAGCCTCTATCACATAGATACCTTAACCACTCATGGTAAGTATTATAAGGTAAGTGAAACCCCTATATACGGGCCCCTATATGCAGGCAGGAAAAAGATCAAAATATTGCTCATGGCCGGAGGGAGCAGCATTAGTAGCAGCTATCTCCGGTGGGAGCAATACTGGCTCCTGCTGCATATGGGGAGCAGACTGGGGCCTGGGAGGGCCTTCGGGCTTCCCCTGCGGCCCACAACAAGTATATGGTGGGTGCCCTGCGTGGGCACCAGGGCAACCACCTTTAAGTGAAGGAGGTGCTGGGGGATTGGGTTTAGGGGAGGGTGCTAAGCAGTCCCGTCCCCTTAATTTGAATTAGTGGTCCTGGGGGTTGGGGTCCCCAGAGCTCAACAAGGCTTGAAGAGGTGGCACATGGCCCCCCCTCCTCGTTAAGTAAAATAAACAGCCCTGGGGAAGAGGTCCACAGAGAACCGAACTAGTTTTAGGGAAGGGGGAACATGGCCCCTGCCCTTTAATTTTAGTAATGGCCATGTGGAATGGAGTCCCCAGGGCCTAACCAGGCTCAGGGAGGGAGGCCACATGGTCCCCTCCCCTTCAATTACAAGAAAACAGCCATGGGATATAGGGGCGCAGGGCCTAATAAGGCTCGGGTAGGGGGCCATTTGGCACCCCTCCCTGATCCTTATGAGGACCTGGGAACACCATCCCCCTGAGCCTTTTTTTATGAAAGGGTTAATGTTGTCAATGAAAATTTACCTAACTAGAACATTACTTTACGTTTATAGGGGTGGGCGGTAAATTCCGTTCCGCTCCCGGAATTTGCAGAATTTTGGTAATTCCGCGTTCAATGGAGAACGCGGAATTACCGAAAATTCCGCGATCCGCGGTGTAGCGGAATTTTTTCCTTGTTCGCGCTTTAAAAATACATGTTTGCGCATGTGGTAGTGACTTACCAACTATCGACCACGCGTTTGTGAGTGAAAATGTAATGTCTCAGAGGTATAAATTCCAAATAATTCAACGCACGGAGAGTGATCATTTCCCACAATCAATACAACTGGAACAAAGTTTTGCTCGGCTGATGGCACCCAACGATTTAATTACCAGGCCCTTCGTACGTAATCTAAAAAGTCTGAGATGTAGAGGAAAAGGGACAGAGAAAAGTAATGGCTGCAGTATATCTTCAAACAGGAAAAAAAGAAGAAATCAAGAAGGGAACTAGGTTGCAAGAAAACCGACAATCGGTAAATGGGGAAAGACTAAAGGCGTGGGACTCCTTATTAGCGGTTTTAGTGGAAAAGTTCCCACATAAAGGAAAGAAAGCGCACCATATCTCACACAGGAAGTACATTCCGGCGAAAAGACACCAACCCTGGTACTGCATGAAACTGAAAAAGCAAAAACACCAAATTCTACGAGAAATCAGAATAGTCACTAAGCAGTTAAGACACAGAGGAATATCGGACAAACATAAGCTTAAAAAACTAAGAGCGCACAACAAGAAAACCTGCAGCGAAGCTAAAATAAATCACCATGCCGTTATTTGGAACAATCTGCTAGTGGCAAGTAAACAACTGAACAGGAAAGAATTTTGGCAAGTGGTAAACGTTCTGACACATGGAAAATCCAGACATCATACCGTAGGTATTAACTCAGACACGTGGGTGGCCCACATGCAAGCAATGTGCAAAGAACCAGCTTTCAAACTAAAAGCAGACAGTTGTGATATCTTAACTGAGAAGAGAAGGGGTTTGACATCAAGCACGCAGATATCCCTAGAAACTCAAGAAAAAACCATTATCGATAAACATCAAAGCAAAAATATCCTTGAACTTACAGATACAGACCAATTAATAAAAATCATAAAGAAATTAAAAACAGAAGGTGCAGCAGGCCCTAATGGTAGACCAAATGCTCTGTACAAGGGAGAGCCTGCGTACTGGGCAGACTATTTTGCACCATTTATTAAGGAGCTGTTTCTGACAAGTAGAATCCCAGAGTCATGGAGGTCAAGCATTTTTCAACCAATCTTTAAAGGTGGAAATCCGTACCTGCCCAGCAACTACAGACTCATCGCATTAATAGATGTTGAAGCTAAGCTATATGCTACCTGTCTGCTAGATCATCTTAAAAAATGGACAGATGACACGAAACGGTTACCTCGGTCCCAAACTGGGTTCAGGGTAGGGGCAGACACACAAACTAATCTTTCATTTCTAACGCTACTAACCGAAATGCCAAACAACAGAATAAGCGGCTATTTGCATGCTTTGTGGACCTAAAGTCAGCTTTTGTTCATGTGCCCCGAAAGCACTTGTGGAGTAAACTGGCAACGTGGGGCATCCCAAATAACTCACTAAATGCCATCAAAGAATTGTACACTGATACCTGGACTCAGGTGAAAATAGGTGATGGCAGTTGTGTAACAAAGAAAATAGGCACCCACAATGGATTAAGCCCCAAGCCTCTTTAATTTGTATTTATCTGATCTTGAGCAAGCACTCACTGAAGTGAACAGCCATCCACCAATGTTAGCCAAAGAGGAAATCAGGTGCCTGCAGTATGCTGACGACATAGGGCTTCTTAGCCAAATCCCAATTGGGCTTCAACGCAGCATGAGTACACTAGCTAAGTACATGGATCGGCAGGGGCTAGAACTAAATGTATCTAAAACAAATTTAGTGCAGCTAGTGGATGCCAAATACAAAAAACACGTGTGGTTTCTGGACGGGAAAAAAGTTGAGGTCGTGAAATCTGAGTTACAAGCATCAGCTTCTAGCAATGAGGGCTAAAGCCCAAAATCTCATATACGGCTTCAATTTATTAAAAAATAAATTAAGCTGTCCATCCTACAGCCACCTATTATCCGTTATATCGGCACAGTTAATGCCTTCTGTCACATATGGTAGCGAAATGATGAGGGGTCGAGAAATCTCAATCCTAAACAACATCCAAATAAAGGTTTATAAAAATGTCTTCCTCGTTCAGCAAGCAGCATCACCGGCTCAAGTCCGACTAGAGTTTGGTATGACCAATCAAATATTCTGGAGTAAAAGTGCTTTTATTAAACTATGTGGAAGGCTCAGAGCAGCCACAACGACACTATCGAGAATCTGTGCTGGAAAGAAATAGAAGCTGAAAGTGAGAACAAAAACAAAATACAAGGTTCCTAGGGTTGTTACTTAGCACAGGATATTGAGGATCTCTGCACTCAAGAAATTTGGAACTCAGGCATGGGGAAACAGGCCCTTAATAAAGCATTAAATCTGTCAACAAAACTTCTGTCTAATATAACAGATGAAAACAGCTTATTACAAAGACGTCATGCCGGGACGGTGATTAATTCATATGGCACATTTATAAACAATGTTAAAAAACCAATTCATGAATTTACGCTTCGGAATGTGGGAAAAAAGGATCTGATCCCCTCCTGGAAATACCAGTATCAAAATCAAGATTGCAGATTGTGCAATTACAAACATGAATCCCTATCACATATTCTCTGTGCATTTCTGAAGTTATTAAAAGAAAGAAAGATAGTTTTGAAAGAAATATTCATTAACATGAACATACGAACATGCAGAGAAGCTGTAACCACCTGGTTAGGTGGGTCTTCAATTCCTCTGGTCTGCAGGGGGGGCAAATTCATAAATCTGTATCTAAAGGAATTAGGAAGAGTTGCAGAAGAAAATCAAACAACCTAATATACAGTTTTATGATGAAGATGGTTATTTATGATGAGGACGATGTTAGGGATGCAGCACTTTATGGACATATAATCGGGTCTTGATCTTATTAAGTGTAGAACAATGAACAAAGATTTTTATTCTTTTTATTAACACTTTTTATATGACACTTTAAGAAATGTAAATGAACGTATATGGTGTAATGGTTTTAATAGACCTAACATTTGAATAAACTTGAGTGTAAATCTGTTCAGTGGTTTGGGCTGTAGCAGTGTCTATGGTTCCAATGGAAAATGTGTTTGACCTCCACTTGACAGATCAACCCCGTAACCTCCCATGTGCAAACTAGTCAAAAAATAACACTTTTTAGAAAGGTTTCATGAGATTCGTCAAACGGCGCCAAAGTTCTTAGTAGCACCAAAATATATTTCTTATGTAAATACAATCCGAAGTATAACTACCCAGTGGCAACCACCACTGGGTAATATATATATATATATACATATACAGTAGAAAGCATTTAGCCAAAATGCGTTGGCCTGGATTTTTTGTATTTACTCATGCACTCTGCATGTTTAACTTCATCCATGAGGTGATAAACTTTGGAACTTTGCTGCACGATAATTTTTGGCTTCCGCTATTTCATTTCCTCTCCTGTTGCGTCTATGAACACTGGACGAGTGAGCCTTGGCATGGGATTGGGACACATATATATGTGTGTTTGGTTCCCAGTAGGTAGTTATAGTTTGGACCATGTTTCCATAGGAAAATTATTTTTTGACTTGCCTATATCTTTGGTGCCATTTGACGAACTTTTGCAAAATGTTCCAAAATAGGTGCCCCTGTGATTCTAGCTGTACAGGGAAAGGTTCAGGGAGATCCGTCAAGTGGGGACTGAGAAAAAGGAGGTGGGGTCAAAAAAGTGTGTTTCTCATGGTAATTCCCATAGATGGAATTACACCAAATTTGGCAAGAAGGTAGATTTTGTTCCAGAGATCATGGTGTACATCCGTTCAGTAGTTTTGGTGATATTAAAGGAAAACTAAATGTGTATATCTGGGCGGAGCCTAAGCACAGATCTCATGGTGGGATCTGATTGGCCCACCAACACGTCAACCAGGAAGTATTGGCAGCCATCTTCTGACCAATATACATGTTAGCACCCCATTGAAATCCATTGTAGTGAATGGCAAGTTTTGAGGGTCACAAAAAGGAGAACGTATAAAGGGTGATAATAGATTTCAGTTAGAATATAAATCATTTGTTGATGGTACTATACTAATTTTAGGAATTATGGTGTGTTCTAAGGTGCTTTTAACCCATGAAAAAGCCTTCTGCTGGGATTTCATCAATCATGTTTGAGAGAAAACTGTTTTCTCATGATTTTCCCATGTAGGTTATGGAGGGTGCTCCAGAAGCTAAAATGAGAGCATATTTTCTGTAAATTCACACTGTCTCTCTCAGCCATATGAAAAAATATAGTCTGACATTCTCAGTAAATCATATACTTCCTACAGGAGCAGCCTGTCATTTGATTCTCTTGTGTTCTACTGAATTCTCCCAGAGTGTTCTAAAGAACTAGAGTGCTAACAGTATTTCCTATGGAAAAAACTATGGCACACCTGAAGCCTTGTTGATTGAATCAAACTGGTAAAACTTAAAACATTTAAATTAGAAAGGAACAAAATGGGGCGGTTCTGTTTGTCATAGAAATTAAGTATAGTGCTGTAGATGACATGCAAACTGAAAAATGCACTTTCAACACCAGCAGCAGACTGCCACTTAACTCCCTGGTGATCAGCAGCTGTACTACAGTGATCTAATGAGCACCTAGAGTGCTAACACTCTGAATTTATGCCAAAAGTGTGGCACATCTGAACGCCATCTTGATGGAATTAGAGTGGAAAACTGAAAGCATTTTCTACTGAGGATTCTGCAGAAAATGAGGAAATCACGGCGCTTTATAACAAATGTTTCCCAAGATGGCGCTCAGAGAAAAAAGTGCCCTAATACAGCACAAATATCACCCAAATGTAGCCCAAATATAGCCCAATGACAGAAGTGTACAAAATAATTAATCTTTTTGTTTTTTTGCAGTTTTATATAGCACAGACTTGACCAGAAGGTATGGGAGTGTTTTACATGAGCATCAGGTACATTACACAAGGATCCACACACACTAACCCCAGCAATGTTGTTGAGGGTGGGAACCAGAGGCACGGGGCCAAAGGGCGAGCCAGCCTCCACTATCTCATGAATACACAAAAGTGGGCTGCCCCTTGAATCAATTCCTATGTTTATCTACAGAGCTCTATAGAGATGCACTACCAGTGGGGGCATCTCATAAAAAGTTACGGACTGGCCTCACACACCGCCCAGTGTCATGCTTCATCATTGGCTGTCCTCGCCCTCTAAAAACTTGGTTTGATAGAGGGCGGGCATACACCTGGAGACAGGGATGCACTTCTAAATCTAAGTGATGGCCGTGGGGGAGTGATAAGTGATTTAAAAACCATTACATTAGTTCATGTGCTATGCTTTATTCAAATGGTAAATGTATGGTGGTTAAAAACTAAGTGAACGGTGGTATGGGATATTATTCTCCCTTCACCGTATGAAATGCGGTTGACATGGTTCTGCTGAGGTGTCCCCGAAGGGTACGTAGCATTCTTCAGAACCTAAAAAGGGGGGGGGGGGAAAGGTGGGGGTTATATACCCTATGTGTTCACTTCCTTTTAACTAGTGAAAAATTGAAGGAAAATCCTGTCGCTAGATCAGGGGAGGGGTTAAAAAAACACTATGTAGGTGGATACTTCCCTCTTGGTATAGTACCACTGAGAGTAACTCTGCAGAGAAAGGAAAAACAAAAACAAAACATACAAACCAAACCGTGTGAGTATGTAAACAAATAGTTTATAAACATCATCCATCCCGCGTCATACCTATAGCGCGCGTGGTGGTGTGAAGTGGTCTTTATGAGACACGTGGCAGGTGCAACGTGTACTCACACCGTTAAAAAGTGGTTGTAAACCAACTCTTACCCTGTATTTCTACCATACACGCTCCATGGGAGGGCTGAGGTGGAAGGACCTACTTAGACTTTCTGTAGGGAAAAAACACATAAAACCACTAATGGTAGTTAAGGGTTAGTCACCAGTATTCAGAAAGAACCAGGACCAAGGTTCCTAGTTAAAGCAAACATAACAAGGTGAAATCCAGAACTAATGGACCACCTATTCATTCAAGTTCACACCAGCATTCCTTCAGGCATACTCTTACTGTCTAGTTTCAGCGCAGTGCTATCCATGCCGAATAGAAAGGGACAAAGGGCCATATTAGCAAGAAGCTTGTTAAAATTATCGCCGTTTTAGCGGCAGGAAACTGCCGCTAAAGCGGCGATAAGGGGCTTAATAATATGCGCTATAGAATTCCAATAGAAGCCCAGGTTAGATGTGCAGGACATCTAACCTGGGCTTCTATTGGAATTCTATAGCGCATATTATTAAGCCCCTTATCGCCGCTAAAACGGTGATAATTTTAACGAGCTTCTTGCTAATATGGCCCAAAGTCTTTTGGCATTTTTACAGCAAAGTCTTTAAGCATAGGATTAGCGCAGTGCTATCCCTGCCGAGCTGTAAAATGACCAAAGCCTTTTACCACTCCAGGCACAGGATTACAGCTTTGGATTGGTAAAATACCATCCAAGCCAACGTGAAATGAATAAAAGCAACCCCTGACACGTGTTTCGCTCTCGTTAGAGCTCTTCAGAGAGGTATAGCTTTGTCCAGACACAAGGGAGCACCCAGAATAAGTCAAAACAAAACCCTTTCAGGCATAGAGTGACGAATAAATTATGCAAAAACAGAAGCAGAGAACTCTGGGTAGTTCTCAAGTTTAGGTGGAAAGCAGCTCCAGTAAGAGCACTCTCAACACCAGCGACACTCTAAATTTGCTCACCTCAAATGTCTGCTTTTCTATCAAAGTTTTTAAGCATAGGATTAGCGCAGTGCTATCCACGCCGAGATAGAAAGGGACAAAGTCTTTTGGCATTTTTACAGCAAAGTCTTTAAGCATAGGATTAGCATAGTGCTATCCCTGCCGAGCTGTAAAATGACCAAAGCTTTTTACCACTCCAGGCACAGTATTACAGCTTTGGATTGGTAAAATACCATCCAAGCCAACCTGAAATGAATAAAAGCAACCCCTGACACGTGTTTCGCTCTCGTTAGAGCTCTTCAGAGAGGTATAGCTTTGTCCAGACACAAGGGAGCACCCAGTATAAGTCAAAACAGAACCCTTTCAGGCATAGAGTGACGAATAAATTATGCAAAAACAGAAGCAGAGAACTCTGGGTAGTTCTCAAGTTTAGGTGGAAAGCATCTCCAGTAAGAGCACTCTCGACACCAGCGACACTCTAAATTTGCTCACCTCAAATGTCTGCTTTTCTATCAAAGTTTTTAAGCATAGGGTTAGCGCAGTGCTATCCATGCCGAGATAGAAAGGGACAAAGTCTTTTAGCATTTTTACAGCAAAGTCTTTAAGCATAGGATTAGCGCAGTGCTATCCCTGCCGAGCTGTAAAATGACCAAAGCCTTTTACCACTCCAGGCACAATATTACAGCTTTGGATTGGTAAAATACCATCCAAGCCAACCTGAAATGAATAAAAGCAACCCCTGACACATGTTTCGCTCTCGTTAGAGCTCTTCAGAGAGGTATAGCTTTGTCCAGACACAAGGGAGCACCCAGTATAAGTCAAAACAAAATCCTTTCAGGCATAGAGTGACGAATAAATTATGCAAAAACAGAAGCAGAGAACTCTCGGTAGTTCTCAAGTTTAGGTGGAAAGCAGCTCCAGTAAGAGCACTCTCAACACCAGCGACACTCTAAATTTGCTCACCTCAAATGTCTGCTTTTCTATAAAAGTTTTTAAGTATAGGATTAGCGCAGTGCTATCCACGCAGAGATAGAAAGGGACAAAGTCTTTTGGCATTTTTACAGCAAAGTCTTTAAGCATAGGATTAGCATAGTGCTATCCCTGCCGAGCTGTAAAATGACCAAAGCCTTTACCACTCCAGGCACAGTATTACAGCTTTGGATTGGTAAAATACCATCCAAGCCAACCTGAAATGAATAAAAGCAACCCCTGACACGTGTTTTGCTCTCGTTAGAGCTCTTCAGAGAGGTATAGCTTTGTCCAGACACAAGGGAGCACCCAGTATAAGTCAAAACAAAACCCTTTCAGGCATAGAGTGACGAATAAATTATGCAAAAACAGAAGCAGAGAACTCTGGGTAGTTCTCAAGTTTAGGTGGAAAGCAGCTCCAGTAAGAGCACTCTCAACACCAGCGACACTCTAAATTGTCTCACCTCAAATGTCTGTTTTTCTATCAAAGTTTTTAAGCATAGGATTAGCGCAGTGCTATCCACGCCAAGATAGAAAGGGACAAAGTCTTTTAGCATTTTTACAGCAAAGTCTTTAAGCATAGGATTAGCATAGGGCTATCCCTGCCGAGCTGTAAAATGACCAAAGCCTTTTACCACTCCAGGCACAGTATTACAGCTTTGGATTGGTAAAATACCATCCAAGCCAACCTGAAATGAATAAAAGCAACCCCTAACACGTGTTTCGCTCTCGTTAGCATTCTTCAGAGAGGTATAGCTTTGTCCAGACACAAGGAGCACCCAGTATAAGTCAAAACAAAACCCTTTCAGGCATAGCGTGACGAATAAATTATGCAAAAACAGAAGCAGAAAACTCTGGGTAGTTCTCAAGTTTAGGTGGAAAGCAGCTCCAGTAAAAGCACTCTCAACACCAGCGACACTCTAAATTTGCTCACGTCAAATGTCTGCTTTCCTATCAAAGTTTTTAAGCATAGGATTAGCGCAGTGCTATCCACGTCGAGATAGAAAGGGCCAAAGTCTTTTGGCATTTTTACAGCAAAGTCTTTAAGCATAGGATTAGCGAAGTGCTATCCCTGCTGAGCTGTAAAATGACCAAAGCCTTTTACCACTCCAGGCACAATATTACAGCTTTGGATTGGTAAAATACCATCCAAGCCAACCTGAAATGAATAAAAGCAACCCCTGACACGTGTTTTGCTCTCGTTAGAGCTCTTCAGAGAGATATAGCTTTGTCCAGACACAAGGGAGCAACCAGTATAAGTCAAAACAAAACCCTTTCAGGCATAGAGTGATGAATAAATTATGCAAAAACAGAAGCAGAGAACTCTGGGTAGTTCTCAAGTTTAGGTGGAAAGCAGCTCCAGTAAGAGCACTCTCAACACCAGCGACACTCTAAATTTGCTCACCTCAAATATCTGCTTTTCTATCAAAGTTTTTAAGCATAGGATTAGCATAGTGCTATCCCTGCCGAGCTGTAAAATGACCAAAGCCTTTTACCACTCCAGGCACAGTATTACAGCTTTGGATTGGTAAAATATCATCAAAGCCAACCTGAAATGAATAAAAGCAACCCCTGACACGTGTTTTGCTCTCGTTAGAGCTCTTCAGAGAGATATAGCTTTGTCCAGACACAAGGGAGCACCCAGTATAAGTCAAAACAAAACCCTTTCAGGCATAGAGTTATGAATAAATTATGCAAAAACAGAAGTAGAGAACTCTGGGTAGTTCTCAAGTTTAGGTGGAAAGCAGCTCCAGTAAGAGCACTCTCAACACCAGCGACACTCTAAATTTGCTCACCTCAAATGTCTGCTTTTCTATCAAAATTTTAAAGCATAGGATTAGCGCAGTGCTATCCATGCCGAGATAGAAAGGGACAAAGTATTTTGGCAATTTTACAGCAAAGTCTTTAAGCATAGGATTAGCATAGTGCTATCCCTGCCGAGCTGTAAAATGACCAAAGCCTTTTACCACTCCAGGCACAGTATTACAGCTTTGGATTGGTAAAATACCATCCAAGCCAACCTGAAATGAATAAAAGCAACCCCTGACACATGTTTCGCTCTTGTTAGAGCTCTTCAGAGAGGTATAGGTTTGTCCAGACACAAGGGAGCACCCAGTATAAGTCAAAACAAAACCCTTTCAGGCATAGAGTGACAAATAAATTATGGAAAAACAGAAGCAGAGAACTCTGGGTAGTTCTCAAGTTTAGGTGGAAAGCAGCTCCAGTAAGAGCACTCTCAACACCAGCGACACTCTAAATTTGCTCACATCAAATGTCTGCTTTTCTATCAAAGTTTTTAAGCATAGGATTAGCGCAGTACTATCCACGCCGAGATAGAAAGGGACAAAGTCTTTTGGCATTTTTACAGCAAAGTCTTTAAATATAGGATTAGCTTAGTGCTATCCCTGCCGAGCTGTAAAATGACCAAAGCCGTTTACCACTCCAGGCACAGTATTACAGCTTTGGATTGGTAAAATACCATCCAAGCCAACCTGAAATGAATAAAAGCAACCCCTGACACGTGTTTCACTCTCATTAGAGCTCTTCAGAGAGGTATAGCTTTGCCCAGACACAAGGGAGCACCCAGAATAAGTCAAAACAAAACCCTTTCAGGCATAGAGTGACGAATAAATTATGCAAAAACAGAAGCAGAGAACTCTGGGTAGTTCTCAAGCTTAGGTGGAAAGCAGCTCCAGTAAGAACACTCTCAACACCAGCGACACTCTAAATTTGCTCACCTCAAATGTCTGCTTTTCTATCAAAGTTATTAAGCATAGCATTAGCGCAGTGCTATCCACGCCGAGATAGAAAGAGACAAAGTCTTTTGGCATTTTTACAGCAAAGTCTTTTAAGCATAGGATTAGCATAGTGCTATCCCTGCCGAGCTGCAAAATGACCAAAGCCTTTTACCACTCCAGGCACAGTATTGCACCTTTGGATTGGTAAAATACCATCCAAGCCCACGTGAAATTAATAAAAGCAACCCCTGACATGTGTTTCGCTCTCGTTAGAGCTCTTCAGAGAGGTATAGCTTTGTCCAGACACAAGGGAGCACCCAGTATAAGTCAAAACAAAACCCTTTCAGGCATAGAGTGATGAATAAATTATGCAAAAACAGAAGCAGAGAACTCTGGGTAGTTCTCAAGTTTATGTGGAAAGCAGCTCCAGTAAGAGCACTCTCGACACCAGCGACACTCTAAATTTGCTCACCTCAAATGTCTGCTTTTCTATCAAAGTTTTTAAGCATAGGATTAGCGCAGTGCTATCCACGCCGAGATAGAAAGGGACAAAGGGCCATATGTATGAAGCTGTTTTGCGATCGCAAACACTGCGAATCGCAAAAAAACGGTGTTTGCGATCGCAAAACAGAGCTCCGCTATGTATGAGACACATCCCGACCGCCAATGTGCGAATCGCTTAATTAGCGAATAGCAAATTAGCGAATTATACAAAATAGCGAAATTTTTGCGAATTCGCAAAATGTGATAAAATATTGCGAAACTCGCAATTGTTGAGTTCACAATTAGCGAATTCGCTAAACGGGATGCATGAATAATTCTCAAATTGCGATTTCACGAAATTTGCAAAATAGAGAATCGCAATTACCACCAAGTCTGAGCAGGTGGTAACCAGGTGTAACCTATTTAAAGAGACCCACAATGCAACTGATGTTTGCCACAATGTCTGGGCTGTACGTGATAGCCAGGAGGCTGCGACTCAGAGCTGCTGCACAGAGAAGGAGACGCCAGGAAAGGATCTTTAGAGCGCGCATAACCCTGTTCCAGCGGACTGAGGAGGAGATCCATACAAACTACAGGCTGGATGAAGAGAGCATCCTGGAATTAATAGCAGAGCTCAAACCTATCCTTGAACACCCCACACGCAGGACACACACAATCCCCACCCATATACAGGTCCTGTGCTCACTCCACCTCTTGGTGTCAGGGAGCTTCCAGGGGGTGATAGCCACAGCAGGAGGGGTCTCACAGAGTGCATTGTCCCGCTTCTTCCACGCGTTCCTTGATGCCATGGTACAGAGGCTGCATAACCACATACACTTCCCCAGCACACCACAGGCACTAGACCAGACCAAGCAGGAGTTCTATCAAATTGCACAATTCCCCCACGTCATTGGATGCATAGATGGGACCCATGTCGCCATATCCCCCCTCCCAGAACGAGTATGTGTTCAGGAATCGCAAGTCCTACCATTCCCTGAACATACAGGTGGTGTGTAATGCCAGGCACATCATCACCGACATCGTCGCTAAATACCCAGGCAGCACCCACGACTCATTCATCTTCCGCCACAGTGGGATACACCGCCGACTCACAAGTGGGGAGTTTGGTGAGGGATACCTACTAGGTAATTGCATGTGATAGAAGGACACACTAGTAATGCACAGCAGTGGCAGGACAGTGTTCAACCATATTTTTCGCGCCCCACAGGTGACAGTGCGTATGCGGTCCGGGACTACATACTCACTCCTTACCTTAATCCTGCCAACGCTGGGGAGCGGAGGTACAACAGTGCCCACATAGCAACCAGATGTACCATCGAGCGGACCTTCGGAATACTCAAGAGCCGGTTCCGATGCCTACAAAAGAGTGGAGGGGCACTTCAATACAGCCCCCAGACCTGTTGCAAGATAGTGGTAGTGTGTGCCATGCTGCACAACATCACCACCAGGAAGGGCACACCAGTGGAGCTCACTGAATTGCAATCATCAGATGAGGAGGGGCCAGCTCCTGGACGCATGCCAGCCGGTGTAATTGGTGCAGCTGCTGGGCGCCAGAGGCGAGATGAGATCACACAGAACTATTTCTAGGTGAGAAAAGATGACACAATGCTAAAGATCTAATACAGGACTGTGTTTAATTTCCTTTAGTACAGGATATATATCGGCACACAGCCTGTGTGGCACACAATGTATTGTTAAAAGTCCTGCACATGTGTGATTCACAGTGCAAATTGACTCTCTTGACCAAGTGTCTGTGTGCCTGGGTTGATGCACCCACATCCATGCCTATGTCTGAGCGCCTCAACTGCGGCGCTGACGGCCTGTAGCCCCTCGCTGTGGGTGCACAGTGCCCTCTTCACCTGTCTCAGCAGCCCTGCTGTGACGTACACTACGGCGCCTGTCCAGTGGGGGCGGTGGTGTAATGCTGCTCCTGCTAGATTGGGCATCCTCGTCTGTTGGAGTGAGGACTCCTGGGCCAGCAGTGGCAGCTGCCCGCAGCTGATCCACAGCACATGTCACCTGTACCAGACCCCTGGCCACGTCCTGGCTGCAGCGTGACACCTCGTGCTGCATACTGATGCTGCGCCTTGACAGCACAGAGGTCGCTGAGGAAAGGCGGTTGACCGCCCTGGTGTAGAGGTCTAGGCGGGTGTGTAGGCGTTGCCTCTCCCTGCGCCTAGCAGCACGGTCCGCCCTTAGTTCAGCACAGAGTGCCTCCAGGGCACCCGTCAGGCCCATGAAGCCAACCCTGATTTGCCTCTGGATTGACCGTATGTTTTTTGCCTGCAGGCGCTGGACCTCCAACATGTGGCCCTCCAGCCCTTGGAAGACTGTGTCGTCTCCTGTGACTGCTGCACTAGTGGATGCACGTGGTGCCCTGCGCCTGGATGGGATTGGTGGTATTGGATCGGCACGTGCTCGAGCACGGGGTTGTGGCTCTGACTGTCCCTGGACTGTTTGGACATTAACATCGGCGTCCTGGGATTCCTCCTCCAGTGGTGGCAATGGTGGCACTGCAATCCACCTGCGGCGTATTGGAGGGATAACTGGGCTTCCCTCGTCTTCCCCTTCCTCCTGCACCTCTTGCCCTGTTGCCTCTGGGCTGGGGGATTCATCCTCCCCTCCACTGATTGTTCCCTGTGTTTCTGCTGGTGCTGTGGACATAAATGCACACATTAATTTACTGTCCTGCCTTGCATTTGTCATGCATTAAATATCACTGTTTGGAGTTACATGGCTCCTATCTGTCTGTATTTTGACTTTCACGATGCACACATACTGTTTGAGCCTGGCTGGGTGTCATTGGTCCACTGTTCGGTGCATGTAACTACATCTCCCATAATGCATTGCTGTGTGTGCTTGTGTACCTGCACTGGAATTATAGTTTTGTTGTGCCCCTGGGTCTCTCCTGGGTGTGTGGGGGTAGTAGGGAGGTATCAGGGGTGTGATGGCATGCTTCTTACCCTTTCTTGGTTGTGTGTGGTCGGAGCTGTCCAGGTCTGACACACCCACTGCACTCTCCGGAAGCAGGGTCCCCTCAACCATTTCTTCAAGTGGTGTTGAAGCGGTGGCAGTGGAGGTCCCCCCACTGGTCTTGTTGGCCTCCTCCAACCTGGCAGCAACCTTCTCCTTTGAGCGCGCGCGCATGTCATACCAGCGCTTCTGTAGGTCTTTGACGCTTCGATGTGTGACGCCAATTGCGTTGACTTTGCGCTGGATGTCTGCCCATATCCTTCTCTTGCGTGTCTCTGGCACACGCAGGGACTTCTTGCCAAACAGGAGCTCATGGCTCACAACCATCTCCTGTATCAGGGCCTCCTGCTCACTTTCTGTGAACTTTGGTTTTCTTATTCTGGGTGTCTCCCCCTGCTGCTTGTCCTTGCTGGCCATGTCTCCACTCTCTCCAATGTGTGTAGCACTGCAGTGATGCCTCAGCCTCAACTCCTACTCTCTCACTCTGCTTCTGAGACTCAGGTGCAGCATGGGTAGTCACACTTCCTGGTTGTGATGTCATCAAGCTGCACCTGGGTCTCCGATTTGTAGTTCGCCAACTTCGCAATTTTGCGATTTTCGCAATTGTGCGAATTTCGCTAAATTGAGAATCTACTACTAATTAATCGCTATTTGGCTCCTCGCTATTCATTTTGCGATTTCTAACGAATCGCTAATGTTTTGCGATTTTTTGTTTACATACGGTTTTGCGAATCTCTAATGGCGATTCGCAAAAAATCGCTATTTGAGAATCGCAAAAGGAGAGTTTGATACATATGGCCCAAAGTCTTTTGGCATTTTTACAGCAAAGTCTTTAAGCATAGGATTAGCATAGTGCTCTCCCTGCCGAGCTGTAAAATGACCAAAGCCTTTTACCACTCCAGGCACAGTATTACAGCTTTGAATTGGTAAAATACCATCCAAGCCAACCTGAAATGAATAAAAGCAACCCCTGACACGTGTTTCACTCTCGTTAGAGCTCTTCAGAGAGGTATAGCTTTGTCCAGACACAAGGGAGCACCCAGTATAAGTCAAAACAAAACCCTTTCAGGCATAGAGTGATGAATAAATTATGCAAAAACAGAAGCAGAGAACTCTGGGTATTTCTCAAGTTTAGGTGGAAAGCAGTTCCAGTATATATATATATATATATATATATATATATATATATATATATATATATTATCTACTGGCGGTCGCCAGTAGATAGTTATAGTTCAAACCTATTATCCATAGGAAATCCGCGACATTCTATTTGAAATAACGTTGGCGCCGGTTGACGAATCTTCGCGAAAGTTTCCAACTTGTTGGGGCGCTCCGGTCCGCTCCTATCCTGAAAGTCTCGGGGTGATACGTCAAGCGGGGGCCGAGAAAAAGGGGGGTCCCAAAACGCGTTTCCCCCATTCATTTTTCCATAGGAACCTTTAGTCACAGCTACAGCCCGAACTGCTGAACGGAATTACACCAAATTTGGCAAAGAGGTAGCCCTTGGTTCAGTGTCGTGCCTTTTGCTTAAATGGTGTAAATCAGTTCAGTAGTTCCTGAGAAAATCAAAAGTAAAGTCACATATATATCTGGGCGGAGCCTAACCACACATGTCATCGTGAGATCTGATTGGCTGTCAGCACTTCATCCTGGAATTGCTGGCAGCCATCTTGGGACCAATATAAATGATAGTACCTCATTGAAATGCATTGTAGTGAATAGAAGATTTTGAGGGTCACCAAAAGGAGAACTATAAAGGGTGATAACAGGCTTTAGTTACATTAGAATTTATTTGTTGATGGTACCATACTAATTTTAGGAATTGTGGTGTATTCTAAGGTGATTTTACCATGTGAAAAACCTTCTGCTGGGATATCATGAATCATGTTTGAGAGAACACTATTTTCTCATGCTTGTCCCATGGAGGTTTGGAAGGTGCTCCAGAAGCTAAAATGAGAGCATATTTTCTGTAAATTCACATTATCTTTCTCACTCATGTGAGAATGAAGTCTGACCTTCTCAGTAAAACATGTACATCCAACAAGGGCAGAGACTGTCAGTTGATTCCTTTGTGTTCTACTGCAGCTTCCCAGAGTGTTCTAAAGAACAACTAGAGTGCTAACAGCCTTACTTATGACAAAAGTATGGCACACCTGAAGCCATCTTGATTGGAATAAACTGGTAACACTTAAAACATTTAATTTAAAAAGGAACAAAATGAGGGGGTTCATTTTGTCATAGAAATTAGTGCTGTAGAAAGAAAAATTAGGACATATTTCAAGTGTGATCTCAAATATCTTCCTGTTATATTTCAACAGGAGCAGCCTGCCAGTTGATGCCTTTGTGTTCTACTGCAGCTTCCCAGAGTGTTCTAAAGAACAACTAGAGCGCTAACAGCCTTACTTATGACAAAAGTATGGCACACCTGAAGCCATCTTGATTGGAATAAACCGGTAACACTTAAAACATTTAATTTAAAAAGGAACAAAATGAGGGGTCCTTTTTGAAATAGAAATTATGGTTAGTGCTGCAGAAAGAAAAATTAGGGCATGTTTTAAGTGAGATCTCATATCTTCTTCTATTTCATTAGAAAATTCTGACATGCAGACTGAAACAATCACTTTCAATACCAGCAGCAGACTACCAGTTAACTCCCTGGTGAGCAGTAGCTTTACTCCAGTGATCTAATGAGCAACTAGAGTGCTAACATTCTGAATTTATGGCAGATGTGAGACACATCTGAATGCCTTCTTGATGGAATCAAAGTAAAAAACTGAAAGCATTTCCTACTGAGAAGACTGCAGTAAATGAAGAAATTAGGAAACTTCATAACAAAGAAGTCTTCCAAGATGGCCACCAGTGAAAAAAGAGCCCAAATGTACCACAAATATTACCCAGATGTAGCCCACATATAGCCCAATGACAAAAGTGTGCAAAACACTTTTTATTTTTAGTTTTTTTGCAGTTTTATGTAGTGCAGACTGGTCAGGTATTGGAGCATTGCATCTTAAAACATGACCCCCTACACTACAAAAACACCACTGCACTACCTTAAACCCTAAAACACTACCCCCAGCACGACCCCCTACACTACACAAGCACCACTGCACTATCCTAAACCCTAAAACACGACCCCCTACACTACCCAAACACTACTGCACTAACCTAAATCCTAAAACACTACCACCAGCACGACCCACTACACTACCCAAACACCACTGCACTACCCTAAAACATGACCCCCTACACTACACAAACACCACTGCACTACCCTAAACCCTAAAACACTACCCCCAGCACGACCCCCTACACTACACAAGCACCACTGCACTACCCTAAACCCTAAAACACTACCCCCAGCACGACCCCCTACACTGCCCGAACACCACTGCACTGCCCTAAACCACCAGCCCCTGCATGACCCCCTACACTGCCCGAACACCACTGCACTGCCCTAAACCCTGAAACACCACCCCTAGCACGACCCCCTACACTGCCCGAACACCACTGCACTGCCCTAAACCATGAAACACCAGCCCCTGCATGACCCCCTACACTGCCCGAACACCACTGACCTAAACCCTGAAACACCACCCCCAGCACGACACCCTACACTGCCCGAACACCACTGCACTGCCCTAAACCCTGAAACACTACCCCCAGCATGACCCCCTACACTGCCCGAACACCACTGCTCTGCCCAAAACCCTGAAACACCAGCCCCAGCACGACCCCCTACACTGCCCGAACACCACTGCACTGCCCTAAACCTTGAAACACCAGCCCCTGCACGACCCCCTACACTGCCCGAACACCACTGCATTACCCTAAACCCTGAAACATCACCCCCAGCACGACCCCCTACACTGCCCGAGCACCACTGCACTGCCCTAAACCCTGAAACACCAGCCCCAGCACGACCGCCTACACTGCCCGAACACCACTGCACTGCCCTAAACCCTGAAACACCAGCCCCAGCACGACCCCCTACACTGCCCGAACACCACTGCACTGCCCTAAACCGTGAAACACCAGCCTCAGCACGACCCCCTACACTGCCTGAACACCACTGCACTGCCCTGAACCCTGAAACACCAGCCCCAGCACAACACCCTACACTGCCCGAACACCACTGCACTGCCCTAAACCCTGAAACACCACCCTGTGCATGACCCCCTACACTGCCCGAACACCACTGCACTGCCCTAAACCCTGAAACACCACCCCCAGCGCGACCCCCTACACTGCCCGAACACCACTGCACTGCCCTAAACCCTGAAACACCACCCCCTGCACAACCCCCTACACTGCTCGAACACTACTGCACTGCCCTAAACCCAGAAACACCATCCCCAGCACGACCCCCTATACTGCACGAACACCACTGCACTGCCCTAAACCCTGAAACACTATCCCCAGCAAGACCCCCTACACTGCCCGAACACCACTGCACTGCCCTAGACCCTGAAACATCACCCCCAGCAAGACCCCCTACACTGCCCGAACACCACTGCCCTAAACCCTGAAACATCACCCCCAGCAAGACCCCCTACACTGCCCGAACACCACTGCACTGCCCTAAACCCTGAAACACCAGCCCCAGCATGACCCCCGACACTGCCCGAACACCACTGCACTACCCTGAAACACCACCCCCTGCAAGACCCCCTACACTGCCCGAACACCACTGTACTGCTCTAAACCCTGAAACCCCACCCCCAGCATGACCCCCTACACTGCCAGAACACCACTGCACTGCCCTAAACCCTGAAACACCACCCCCTGCATGACATGCTACACTGCCCGAACACTACTGCACTGCCCTAAACCCTGAAACACCACCCCCAGCACGACCCCCTACACTGCACGAACACCACTGCACCGCCCTAAACCCTGAAACACTACCCCCAGCAAGACCCCCTACACTGCCCGAACACCACTGCACTGCCCTAAACCCTGAAACATCACCCCCAGCAAGACCCCCTACACTGCCCGAACACCACTGCACTGCCGTAAACCCTGAAACACCACCCCCAGCAAGACCCCCTACACTGCCCGAACACCACTGCACTGCTCTAAACCCTGAAACACCACCCCCAGCACGACCCCCTACACTGCCCGAACACCACTGCTCTGCCCAAAACCCTGAAACACCAGCCCCAGCACGACCCCCTACTCTGCCCGAACACCACTGCACTGCCCTAAACCCTGAAACACCAGCCCCAGCACGACCCCCTACACTGCCCGAACACCACTGCACTGCCCTAAACCCTGAAACACCACCCCCAGCACGACCCCCTACACTGCCCGAACACCACTGCACTGCCCTAAACCCTGAAACACCAGCCCCAGCACAACCCCGTACACTGCCCGAACACCACTGCACTGCCCTAAACCCTGAAACACCAGCCCCAGCACAACCCCGTACACTGCCCGAACACCACTGCACTGCCCTAAACCCTGAAACACCAGCCCCAGCACGACCACCTACACTGCCCGAAAACTACTGCACTGCCCTAAACCCTGACCACCACCCCCAGCAAGACTACCTACACCGGCCGAACACCACTGCACTGCCCTAAACCCTGAAACACCACCCCCTGCACGACCCCCTACACTGCCCAAACACTACTGCACTGCCCTAAACCCTGAAACACCACCCCAGCACGACCCCCTACACTGCACGAACACCACTGCACTAAACCCTGAAACACCACCCCCTGCACGACCCCCTACACTGCCGGAACACCACTGCACTGCCCTAAACCCTGAAACACCACCCCCAGCATGACCCCCTACACTGCCCGAACACCACTGCACTGCCCTAAACCCTGAAACACCAGCCCCAGCACGACCCCCTACACTGCCCGAACACCACTGCACTGCCCTAAACCCTGAAACACCAGCCCCAGCACGACTCCCTACACTGCCCGAACACCACTGCAATGCCCTAAACCCTGAAACACCAACCCCAGCACCACCCCCTACAATGCCCGAACACCACTGTACTGCCCTAAACCCTGAAACACCACCCCCTGCACCGTCCCCTACACGGCCCGAACACCACTGCACTGCCCTAAACCCTGAAACACCACCCCCAGCATGACCCCCTTTACTGCTCAAACACCACTGCACTGCCCTAAACCCTGAAACACCACCCCCAGCATGACCCCCTTTACTGCTCGAACACCACTGCACTGCCCTAAACCCTGAAACACCACCCCCAGCATGACCCCCTACACTGCCCGAACACCACTGCCCTAAACCCTGAAACACCACCCCTGCACGACCCACTACACTGCCCGAACACCACTGCACTGCCCTAAACCCTGAAACACCACCCCCTGCACGACCCCCTACACTGCCCGAACACCACTGCACTGCCCTAAATCCTGAAATACCACCCCCAAGACGACCCCCTACACTGCCCGAACACCACTGCACTGCCCTAAACCCTAAAACACCACCCCCAGCACAACCCCCTACACTGCCCGAACACCACTGCACTGCCCTAAACCCTAGAACACTACCCCCAGCATGACCCCCTACACTACCCGAACACCACTGCACTACCCTAAACCCTAAAATACTCCCCCAGCACGACCCCCTACACTACCCGAACACGACTGCACTGCCCTAAACCCTAAAAAACTCCCCCAGCACGACCCCCTACACTGCCCAAACACTACTGCACTGCCCTAAACCCTGAAACACCACCCCTCAGCACGACACCCTACACTGCCCGAACACCACTGCACTGCCCTAAACCCTGAAACACCACCCCAGCACGACCCCCTACACTGCCCGAACACCACTGCACTAAACCCTGAAACACCACCCCCTGCAAGACCCCCTACACTGCCGGAACACCACTGCACTGCCCTAAACCCTGAAACACCACCCCCAGCACGACCCCCTTTACTGCTCGAACACCACTGCACTGCCCCAAACCCTGAAACACCACCCCCAGCATGACCCCCTACACTGCCCGAACACCACTGCCCTAAACCCTGAAACAACACCCCTGCACGACCCCCTACACTGCCCGAACACCACTGCACTGCCCTAAACCCTGAAACACCACCCCCTGCACGACCCCCTACACTGCCCGAACACCACTGCACTGCCCTAAACCCTGAAACACCACCCCCAGCACGACCCCCTACACTGTCCGAACACCACTGCACTGCCCTAAACCCTAAAACACCACCCCCAGCACGACCCCCTACACTGCCCGAACACCACTGCACTGCCCTAAACCCTAGAACACTACCCCCAGCATGACCCCCTACACTACCCGAACACCACTGCACTACCCTAAACCCTAAAATACTCCCCCAGCACGACCCCCTACACTACCCGAACACGACTGCACTGCCCTAAACCCTAAAGCACTCCCCCCAGCACGACCCCCTACACTACCCGAACACCACTGCACTGCCCTAAACCCTAAAACACTCCCCCAGCACGACCCCCTACACTACCTAAACACCACTGCACTGCCCTAAACCCTAAAACACTACCCCCGCATGACCCCCTACACTACCCAAATACCAATGCACTACCCTAATCCCTAAAACACTACCCCCGCACAACCCCCTACACTACCCAAAGACCACTGCACTACCCTAAACTCTAAAACAATACCCCCCGCACGACTCCCTACACTACCCAAAGACCCCTGCACTACCCTAAACCCTAAAACACGACCTCCTACACTACACACACCACTGCACTACCCTAAACCCTAAAAAACTACCCCAGCACGAACCCCTACACTACCCAAACACTACTGCACTACCCTAAACCATAAAACACTACCCCCAGCAGTACCCCTACGCTACCCAAACACCACTGCACTACCCTAAACCCTAAAACACTACCCCCAGCAGTACCCCCTACACTACCCAAACACCACTGCACTACCCTAAACCCTAAAACCCTACCCCCAGCACGTATCCCCTACACTACCCAAACACCACTGTACTACCATAAACCCTAAAACACTAACCCCCAGCACGACTCCCTACACTACCCAAACACCACTGCACCACCCTAAACCCTAAAATCTACCCCCAGCATGACCCCCTACACTACACAAACACCACTGCACTACCCTAAACCCTAAAACACTACCCCCAGCACGACCCTCTTCGCTACCTAAACACAACTGCACAATTTGTTACAGGCGTTGCAACGCAGGCCTGTGGTGCTTACTGGAAGTACCTGGTGGGCTAGTTGGGCCCCAGGGACTCTCAGGATTCAAGGTGACCTAATCCCCCAACTTAAAACGCGCCACGGGGCGCGTTTGCACAGTGGTGAAGGGAGGGGCGGGGCCTCAGGTGACATGTGCGCAAACACGCCCTGTGGTGCGTTTTAAGTTGGGGAGTTAATTCCCTTTGAATCCTGGGGGCCAACTAGCCCACCAGGTACCTTCAGTAAGCACAACAGAGTTGCGTTGCAGAGAGGTGAAAAAAGGTGCGTGACCTCGGAACGCCTCTCTGCAACTCAGCTCTGTGGTCCTAACTGTAGGTACCTGGGGGGCTAGTTGGGCCCCAGGGACCCTCAGGATTCAAGGGGACTTAATCCCGCAACTTAAAACGTGCCACGGGGCGCGTTTGCACACATGTCACCTCAGGCCCCCCCTCCCTTCACCACTGTGCAAACGCGCACTGGCTCTGGTTAGTCAGAGTCAGTTACCACCAGTACCCGTCTGAAAAAGTTGTGGGCCAGGATGAGTTTGCAACAAGGCCTCTTTCTGCTCCTCTGTTGGTTCTTTCTGCACATCTTTTGCTTCTTTCTGTGCGTTTTTTCTTCTTTCTTCACATGTCCTACCTCTGTTGGCATAGTTAGAAACTAGCATTTAAAAAACCTTTGAAATTCACTTAAAAAATCATAGGTTTCAGGCACGTTATAGTTAGAAATTAGCATTTAAAAAACCTTTGAAATTCACTGAAAAAACCATAGGTTTCAGGCACGTTATAGTTAGAAATTAGCATTTAAAAAACCTTTAAAATTCACTGAAAAAACCATAGGTTTCAGGCACGTTATAGTTAGAAATTAGCATTTAAAAAACCTTTGAAATTCACTGAAAAAACCATAGGTTTCAGACACATTATAGTTAGAAATTAGCATTTAAAAAACCTTTGAAATTCACTGAAAAAACCATAGGTTTTAGGGACAGTTATAGTTAGTTGGACATTGCACTCGTACAAAACCCGTGAAATTCGCCTGTTATAGTTAGTTCAGCTAACTATAACTCGCGCCCCCGCAATGCACTGCTGATGATGTCACACATTACATCACTCATGACATGGTCAGTGACATCACTGATGACATCACTGATGACATCTCAAATGACATCACTGATGACATCATCCATGTGATAATTTCATGCATCTTCTCACACCCTAATATTACTTTTGATACACCCACTCTAAATTACAGACTGCCATTCTCAAAACCATAGACACTCCAACACCAAAAACGACATACCCACTCACTGATTCTTAGGTCTACACACACATCCACTCACTCACCTGTACAGTCACTCATACTTACAGTCACTCAGTACAGGACTATCATATGCACTCATACACCTATATAAACACTCACACACCGCCACTCATCCATAGAGGTACTCACACACCTAGTCAGTCATGCAAAAAATTAATCACACACCCATTTACTCACCTATACAGTTATACACACACCAGCTCACTTACTCATACAAATACTAGCACATTCTTACGCTCTTATACAATAACTGATACAAGCACACACGCATCCATACAGCCACTCTCACAATAACACACTCTCACTTATAGCCATTTAAATACTCTAACACACATATATACTGCCTTTTACATATGTAGTTACTCGCACATGTACCACTGAGATATACATTCACTCACTAACACACCCATACACACACTCACCCACCCAAGCAGTCCATCACAGATGCACTCTTGAAATCATGCACCCAGTGAATCACCCACTCACATCTATGTATAGAGTCACACATACCCCACCCACACAAACACTCAGGCAGCCATACAGATACTCAGAGAACCAATCAATAACCCATATAGACACTCATGTAGCTATTCGCAAATCCATGCATCCACTTACACACCAACAAACAGACGGATACAGACATTCACACAGTTTAGTCACTAACCCATGCATTCAGTAAGATACGTTTAATCACTCACTTGTAGAGTCAGTCACTCACGTACTAAATCATCCATTCAGACACTTATACACCCACTCATTCTTCAATACGCCTTTCCCTATATATATTAAACATATTTAAACTTTACAGAAACACAGTCACTGGATGATGTCATCAGTGATGTCATTTGAGATGTCATCAGTGATGTCACTGACCATGTCATGAGTGATGTAATATGTGACGTCATCAGCAGTGCATTGCGGGGCGCGAGTTATAGTTAGCTGAACTAACTATAACAGGGGAATTTCACGGGTTTTGTACGAGTGCAATGTCCAACTAACTATAACTGTCCCTAAAACCTATGGTTTTTTCAGTGAATATATATATATATATATATATATATATATATATATATATATATATATATATATATATATATTATCTACTGGCGGTCGCCAGTAGATAGTTATAGTTAGAACCTATTTTCCATAGGAAATCCGTGACATTCTATTTGAAATAACTCTCTTGCCGGTTAACGTATCTTCGCAAAATTTTCAAACTTTGTGGGGCGCTCCGGTCCGCTCCTACCCTGAAAGTCTCGGGGTGATTCGTCAAGCGGGGGCCGAGAAAAAAGGGGGTCCCAAAACGCGTTTTCCCCATTCATTTTTCCATAGGAAACTTTAGACACGGCTACAGCCCGAACTGCTGAACGGAATTACACCAAATTTGGCAAAGAGGTAGTTCTTGGTTCAGAAAGAACCCTTTTGTTAAATGGTGTAAATCCGTTCAGTAGTTGCTGAGAAAATCAAAAGTAAAAGTACATATATATCTATGGGCACGGAGGATCCGCGCACCCTGAGCGCACCCTGCGCGCACCGTCCCGATCACGAGCTGCATGTTAATTGGCTGTCAGCTGGCTGTCAACATTCCGATTCAGGAAATGTTGGCAGCCATTTTGTCCCTCGGTAGAACCGAGGGACAGAAACAAGTGCGCAAAGCGCACAAAGGGGGCAGGGTAGAAACACCCTGACCCCCTAGGTCTGCTCAGGGGGTCCCATAAGGACCCCCTGGGCAGAAAAAAGCATTTTTTTTTTTTTAAATCGGCAGGATGCGCTCAGGGTGCGCGGATCCTGCCGATAAAAAAAAAAATCGAAGCGCGGTCTCCCGCGCTTCGATGTTAATTTGCCCCCGGGTGGGCCAAGTCCCGGGGGCATGCTGGGGGGGTGTTTATTTTATGTATGGGGGGCCTCTAAGGGCCCCCCAAGCCCCGGGGACCGCCACCCCCCGGGGCTTTCTTTTTAAAATGGTGCGGGAGGGCTCTGAGCCCTCCCGCAGCCCCGGGGACCACCACCTCCCCGGGGCTTCTTTTTTTTTTTTTTTTTCCTGTGTGGGGGGGCTCGAGCCCCCCACACGCCCCGGGGACCGCCACCTCCCCGGGGCACTAACAAATTCAAAATGGGGGTCCGTTTTGGACCCCGAAGCCCCGGGGACCACCACCTCCCGGGGCTGTGCTGATGTGGGGAGGGGGCCACGCAGCCCCTCCTCCTGGAGCCTGTGGTGGCCCTGGGGACCGCCACCCCCAGGGCCGGCTCCTGCAGTGTCCCGGGGTGCCTACCCCCGGGACACTGCTGTTTGCAATGACAGGACGGGAGCCTCGCGGCTCCCGTCCTGTCATTGCAAACTGCTTTGGATATTGGAAGAGAGAGCAGGGAAACCTGCTCTCGCTTCCAATATCCAAAGACAATTGCTTTTCCACACGGGGAGCAGCATGTTAGCTGCTCCACATGTGTAAAAGCAATGCCGGCTCCCGTAGGACACGGGGAGCCGGCGGGACTGTGGGGGGTTTGGGGACCCCCACAGTCCCCAACCAGAGGCCAGGCCCGGGGGATGGGGTCCCCGGGGCAAGTAGTGGCCCGGGAGGGGGCCACACGGCCCCCTCCCCAGAAATATTTTTTTTTTAAATTTTAAAAAGAAAAGGGGGTAAGGCCCTGGGGGATGGGGTCCCCAGGGCCCAAAAATAAGAAAAAGGAAGGGGGCCACACAGCCCCCCTTCAGGGAGAAAAAAACGATCGGCCCGCAGGCCCCGCCCCTTCCTTCACCACTCTGCAAACGCGCCCCTGGCGCGTTTGCAGATGGGGAAGTAATTCCCTTTGAATACTGGGGGTCCCTGGGGGCCAACTAGCCCACCAGGAACCTCCAGTATGCGCCAGGGGCTGCGTTGCAGAGAGGTGTACAGAGGCCACGCCCCTTTATACACCTCTCTGCAACGCAGCTCTGTGGCGCTTTTGGAGGTACATGGTGGGCTAGTTGGCCCCCAGGAACCCTCAGGATTCAAGGGGACTTAATCCCCCAACTTAAAACGCGCCACGGGCGCATTTGCACAGTGGTGAAGGGAGGGGCGGGGCTTAAGGTGACATGTGTGCAAACAGGCCCGTGGCGCGTTTTAAGATGGGGAATTAAATCCCTTCAATCCTGAGGGTCCCTGGGGCCAACTAGCCCAACAGGTACATCCAGAAAGCGCCACAGAGCTGCGTTGCAGAGAGGTGTAAAAAGGGGTGTGGCCCCTCTACACGTCTCTGCAACGGAGCTCCCTGGCGCATACTGGAGGTTCCTGGTGGGCTAGTTGGCCCCTAGGGACCCTCATGATTCAAGGGGACTTAATCCCCCAACTTAAAACGCGCCACGGGGTGCGTTTGCACAGATGTCACCTCAGGCCCCGCCCCCTACCTTCACCATTGTGCAAATATTCCTCTAAAATCTGCCGAACTACGAATTTGGATTTACTCACCTGTTATCAGGAGAGACCTCAGTGCTGCATCTTTCAGCCCAGTACTAATCCTGAAAAGTAATTTTAACCGTACTTACCAGTAACTTGAATTTCCTTCCATAGGATATCATTGCCTGCTTTTTGCTGAAAAAGTTTCTAAGTGTTGATTTTTGAAACATACAAATATTCCTCTAAAATCAGCCGAAATACGAATTCCTATTTACTCACCTGTTATCAGGAGAGACCTCAGTGCTGTATCTTTCAGCCCAGTACTGGTCCTGAAAAGTAATTTTAACCGTACTTACCAGTAACTTGAATTTCCTTCCATAGGCTAACATTGACTGGTTTCACTTGGAAATTCTTCTAAGTGTGGAGTTTTGGAACTTTAAAATATTCCTCTAAAATCAGCCGAAATACGAATTCCGATTTACTCACCTGTTATCAGGAGAGACCTCAGTGCTGCATCTTTCAGCCCAGTACTGATCCTCAAAAGTAATTTTAACCGTACTTACCAGTAACTTGAATTTCCTTCCATAGGATATCATTGTCTGCTTTTTGCTGAAAAAGTTTCTAAGTGTTGATTTTTGAAACATACAAATATTCCTCTAAAATCAGCCGAAATACAAATTCCGATTTACTCACCTGTTATCAGGAGAGACCTCAGTGCTGTATCTTTCAGCCCAGTACTGGTCCTGAAAAGTAATTTTAACCGTACTTACCAGTAACTTGAATTTCCTTCCATAGGCTAACATTGACTGGTTTCACTTGGAAATTCTTCTAAGTGTGGAGTTTTGGAACTTTAAAATATTCCTCTAAAATCAGCCGAAATACGAATTCCGATTTACTCACCTGTTATCAGGAGAGACCTCAGTGCTGCATCTTTTAGCCCAGCACTGACCCTGAAAAGTAATTTTAACCGTACTTACCAGTAACTTATATTTTCTTCCATAGGAATCCATTGTCTGGTTTTCAGCAGAAAAGTTTCAAAGTGTCAATTTTCACAAACTACAAATATTCCTTAAAAATCGCCTGTATGACTTAAACGCATTCTTTCAACTGTTTACAGGAGATGCACCAGTGCTGGATCCAGGATCCAACACTGAGTAAGAAAAAGTAATGATAACAGTTTTTACCTGCTAAGTGAATTTCCTTCCATAGGATAACATTGGTGATTCTATGAGAAAAAGTTTCAAAGTGTCAACTTTTAAAATACAATAATATTCCTTAAAAATCCCGACTGTAACCAAAACGCTTTTACTCAACTGTTTACAGGAGATGTCCCAGGACTGAATCTAGGATACAGTTCTGTGGTTAGAAAAGTAATCCATAAAGTAACTAATTGCATTTAACTAGAAATTCACATTGAGCTGAATGTTGCATTGTGTTTGAAAATGTGTTGCCCATTGCAACAACTGTAACTACTGTACTTAAAAGTCTATTGCCTATGTGCAAAGTATTTAAACTAAAGTAATTCATTCTCAGAAAGTATTTTTTGTAATGTAATGTATAATGTAATTACAATGTAATTAAAAAATAAAATATGTAAAAAAAATTGTTTCTAAAAATGTAGTAAATCAGTATGAAAAAAATTAATATAACAATTAATACATTTAAAAATTGTCATTTACAAAATCTTTGAAATTCACTGAAATAACCGTAGGTTTCAGACATGTTATAGTTAGGAATTAGCATTTAAAAAACCTTTGAAATTCACTGAAAAAACCATAGGTTTCAGATATGTTATAGTTAGAAATTAGCATTTAAAAAACCTTTGAAATTCACTGAAAAAACCATAGGTTTTAGGGACAGTTATAGTTACTTGGACATTGCACTCGTACAAAACCCGTGAAATTCCCCCGTTATAGTTAGTTCAGCTAACTATAACTCACGCCCCCGCAATGCACTGCTGATGACGTCACATATTACATCACTCATGACATGGTCAGTGACATCACTGATGACATCACTGATGACATCTCAAATACTATATGTGACGTCATCAGCAGTGCATTGCGGGGGCGCGAGTTATAGTTAGCTGAACTAACTATAACGGGGGAATATATATACAGTTAAGACCATGTTTCCATATGGATAGCGTTGTTTGACTTGCCTATATCTTTGGCACTGTTTTGATGAATCTTCATGAAATGTTCCCAAAAAAGTGCCCCAGTGATTCTAGTTGTGCATAGGAAGTTTCAGTGTAATCCATCAAGTGGGGACTGAGAAAAAGGAGGGGGGGAAAAAAGTGAGTTTCCTATGTTAATTCCCATAGAGTCTTTAGACATGCCTGAAGCCCGATCCCTGGGGCTTTAAATAAAAAATAGATAGGAGGGGCTGTGTTGACCCCCACAGCCAAAGGGACCATCCCCTCTCAGGAGCCTAATACTTTAAAAAATTAATGAGGAGGCTGTGCAGCCCCCCTCCAGGGCCATATATGCCCCCAGGGACCAGCACCTCCCCTGGGGCCAGCATGTGCACAAGAACTGTGACAACTCCCTCCAAGCAAAAGCAAACACTCAGCTCCTGCTTGCTGGAAGTGGACCTTTCATCTCTTTCCCTGCCTGCAGAGTTGTGGGCAGAAAAAGAGATGAAACTATTGCTCTTGCACATACGGAGCTACATTTCCAGCAGCTCCCTGTGCGCGACAGCAAAGCCTGCTCCTGCTGAGAGCCAGCTGGGACCACATGTGCCTTGAGGCTCCCCCTGGGTGCATTGGGTGGGACCATGGCACCCAGTGAGATGTGGTCAGGTCCCAGGGGATCATGTCAATGTGCCCAAAATCAACCCAGTGAGGAAAATCATGCAGCCCCTCCCCACTGATTTGTGGCCAGGCGCAGGGGGATGGGGTCACCAGGACCAAAATCAGCCCAGGGAGGAGTCCGAATGGCTCCCTCCCCATTCAAATGTGGCTGGGCCCCAGAGGATGGGGTCACTGGGACAGAAATTGGCCCAGGGAAGGGGACAGCAGAGCTTCCCTCCCCCATTAAATTTCAGCTGGGCCCCAGGGGATGGGGTCCCCAGAGCCAACATCAGCCTAGGGATGGGGCCGTACAGCTCTCCTCCCCATTAAGTCATGGTCAGGCCCCAGGGGATGGGGTCCCTAGGGCCGTTCTGGCCCTGATGCGCATTTCCTTGAAATTAAACCTCAACAGGAAGCACTTACAAATATAAACATAGTAGATGCGCTAGCTGAAGCTTAACTTCTGTAAAAGACAAATGGATCTAACTCTAGGGTTAGCAAAGGCAAAGCAAGTGTGTTTTCTCTGCAATTCCATATTGAAAGATGATCTGAAATGCTTCATGGAGGTGAAAGCATCGTTGAGCTATGGAACACAAACTGTAGTGACCGTGAAGAGTGGGTCTTTCTTGTCTTTACCTTGTAAGAGCACAGTCCATGGCTCTCCCTTTAAAATGCTACAAGTATTCAAGTGTACAAAGCACTTTGAAGCCTTGCCATTTGGCCCTGCCCACCTTAATAGTATGCAAAGGTCTTCCTGCCTTTTGCCAGGATGATGAACAGCTTAACAAGCAGCCCCCAAGTGGGTTTTCCACCAATTTTGGTGAGGCGTTGCTGATGCAGAGGAATATGAGGACATCTACAACAAAGAAAGGAGCACTTGCTTCATATGGTTAAGAAGAAAGACCCTTGTTTGGTGGAGATTTACCTCCTTGTAGTCTCATGGTTTTTTCTATAGGAGGATTTATGTTATGACATATTTCTAGATAAAGACGTACAAGGAACAATCACATTGCCAGAACACACACAAGGTCATTGGTGACATTTCCTCATGCTGCATTATGCAGCTGTAATGTAGAATACATACTGGACATTTACCCAAGGAGGTAGCACTTAGTAATAAACCAGTAGAAAGTACTCCACTTGGTTAGATATTTTGTGCAAAACTGTGGAGTCTTGTTGGATTAACTCACAGCTGTGGTTCCTTTGTGGTCAAATCACTTATGCAGCTACTGAAACAACTAGACAGATTCTTAGACACCTACTGACACACCCACTGACAGACCCATGCAGACACTGATACACCCACTCACAGACTCACTTAGACACTCACATACCCACTCATAGACCCACTCACACAACCAGTCACAGACCAACTCAAACACTCTCACACGTACTCATAGACTCACTCAGACATTCATGTACCCACCCACAGAGGCACTCTGACACTCTCACACCCACTTACAAACCTACTTCTGCACTCACTCACATAGCCACTCAGATACTCTCACAGCCACTCACAGGCCCGTTCAGGGACTCATGAACCCACTCGCTGACCCACTGAGAGACTCATGCACCCACTCACAGACCCACTCAGACACTCATGCACTCACTCACAGACTGACTCACACACTGACTCACACACTCATGGAGGCACTCACAAATCCACTTAGATACTCTGACACCCATTCACAGACCCACTCAGATACTCACACACTCAGACACCTACTCAGATACTCACGTACCCACTCACAGATCCACTAAGACACTCACATACACACTCCCACACACAGTGAGAAACATATGTAGCCACTCACAGACCCACTCAGACACTCTCACACCCACTCACATACCTGCTCAAACACTCATGCACTCACTCACACACTCACACTCGAAGGTTATAGGTTACAGTTAGTAAATAAAATTTAAATACCTTAGAAATTCATTTAAAAAACAAAGGTTACAGGACATTATAGTTAGGAAATAACATTATAAAACTGTGGAAATTCACAAAAAGACAAAGGTTACAGGGATGTTATAGTTAAAAAATAGAATTAAACAAACCTTAGATATTCACTGAAAAAAACCAAAGGTTTCAGGGACGTTATAGTTAGGCTCATATTTCACTCGTACAAAACAATTGTCATCAGCGATTTCATTTGAGATGTCATCAGTGATATCACTGACCATTTCATGAGTGATGTAATATGTGAGGTCATAAGCAGTGCATTGCGGGGCGTATGTTATACTTAGCTCAGGTAACTATAACTGCTAAATTTCTATGGTTTTGTACGAGTGAAATCTGAGCCTAAGTATAACGTCCCTTTAACCTTTGTTTTTGTAGTGAAAAAAAAAATATATATATAGCCTGTAGGTATTTATAGTTAGGACCAAAGATTCCATAGAAAAAGCGTTTTTTCTTTTGCCAATAACTTTCGGGCCACTTGATGAATTTTCACGAAAAAAAATCAAAAACTTCCCCTTTCTGGTTCAGTTGCTGTTTTGAATGTTTCGAGGTGATCCACCAAGCGGGGGACAAGTAAAAAAGGGGGTCCCAAAACGCATTTTCCCCATGGTATATCTATGGGGATTTATCCATTTTTTGAACACGACTACAGCCCGTACCGCTGAACGGAGTTACACCAAATTTGGCAGAAAGCTAGATTTTGTTCCAGAAAGCATGATTTTTGCGATATGGTATAAATCCGTTCAATAGGTTTAGAGATATTCAAGTTTAAAAAAAAAGGTATCTTGAGATGCGAGTCCTTGCACTGGATTTGCGGATTCTACCAAAATTTGATTGGCTGTCAACACTCAACCAGGAAGTGTTGGCAGCCATCTTGGGACTCTGCTTGAAGCCAAGACCCACAAAAAAGTATAAAATAAAGAAAAGGGGGCAGGGTAGAAATACCCTGATCCCTCAGATATGGTGCGTCTTTTTTATAAAGCCCCTGGGTGGGCCAAATCCTGGGGGCAGGGTTTACTAATTAAGCGGGGTGCCCACATGGCACCCCTCGCAGTGCCAGGGACTGCCATCTACCCGGGGCTACTATATTAATAAAGCAGGGGGGCCATGCAGACCCCCTGCAGCTCCAGGGGCTGCTACCTCTCTGGGGCCTTATATTGCCCCTTGGCAATTAATCAAGAAATGCGGGTGGCCTGCGTGGCCCCCCTGCAGCCCCGGGGACCACCACCTCCCTGGGGCTCAACTAATATAATGAAAGGGGTCCGTTATGGACCCCCATCCCCAGGGACCAACACCTCCCGGGGCTAAATGAAACAAAGGAGGGGGCTGTGAAGCTCCCTTCCAGGAGCAATAGATGGCATTGGGGACTGCCACCCCCAGGGCCGGCTCCTGCTATGTCCCGAGTTGCCCTCCCCTGGACATAGCTGTTTGCTATGGCTTGGCATGAGCTTTACCACTCCTGCCATGCCTTAGCAAACAGTGCTCCCCTTTGAGCAAGTGAGAGCATTTTGATCTTGCTTGCTCGAAGCTGAGCACAATTGCTTTGACACAGAGGGAGCTGCATGTTAGTAGCTTCCTCATGTCAAAGCAATGCCGGCTCCGGTAGGAGGCGGGGAGCTGGCAGGGACCGCAGGGGTCTTGAGGCTCCACCATGGTCCCCAACACTAGAAAGTGGGTACCCTGGGTATGACCAGGGCAATCACACCAAAGGGCGGGCCCCAGGGGATGGGGTCCCCAGGGACAAAATCTGCCTGGGAGGAGGGCCGCAGCAACCCCCTTCCCATTTTTTTAAACCATAGAAAAGGCCGGTCCCCAGGGGATGGGTTCGCCGGGGCCAGAATTGGCCCAGGGAAGGCAGGCCATGTGGTCCTCCTCCCCAAATACATAGAAAGAACAAAAAGAAGAACAGCAAGTCACTGGAGGTCAAGCCCCCTTGCGTCACCATTTTGAAAACATGCCTCCTGATGCACTGTTGGTTGGGGAAGATGTCTTGGCTTCCGAGGGTCCTTGGGGGCGAACAAGACCTCCTGTTACCTTCAGTGAATCTCTCACAGTGGGATCGCTGAGAGGTCTTCGGGGGCTATGTCCCCTTTCTTCACCACTCTGCAAACACGCCTACTGGTGCACTACTTGTTGGGGATTAAGTCCCCCTGCCTCCTGAAGGTCCTTGGGGGCCAGAAATCCCTCCTTTTACCTATAGTAAGCCCCAAACAGCGAGATTGCTGAGAGGATTTCCGAGGCCATGTCCCCTTTCTCCACCTCTCTTCAAACAGGCATCCTGAAACACTGCTGGTTGGGGAATGAAATCCCCTAGTCTCCAGAGGGTCCTTGAGGGCCAACTACCTCTCCTGTTACCTCCAGTAAGTCCCAAAATGCGGGATTGCTGAAAGGTCTTCAGGGCCACACCCCCTTTCTCCACACTCTGTAAACACGCCTCCAGATACACTTCTAGTTGGGGGATAAAGTCCCCTTGGATGTTAAGAGTCCTTGGAGGCCCAGGAACCCATTCTGTTATCTCCAGTAAGTCCCAGACAGCAGGCTTGCTGAGAGCTCCCTTTCTCCACCACTCTGAAAACATGGCTACTAGTTAAAAAAAAACATTGACATTCACTGAAAAAATCAAATGTTTAACGGATGTTATAGTTAGGAATTAGCATAAAAAAACCTTAGAAATTCACTGACAAAAAATCAAAGGCAACAGGGACGTTATAGTTAGGAAAAGGAATAAAAAAACTTAGCATCTCACTGAAAAAAACTGTGAAATTCAGCAGTTATAGTTAGCTGAGCTAACTATAACTCACAGCCCTGCAATGTACAGCTTAAGACCTCACATATTACATCACTCAAGACATGGTCAGTACATCACTGATGACATCATCCACAGAATCACTGACGTACCTCCTCACACCCCCATAGAACTGTTCATACATCCACTCCCACACAACCATTCACAGACCTATACCAGTACTTACACACCCACTTACTGATTAACAGATCGACACACACATCCACTCACTGACCCATACAGCCACTCATACACCTACTCACTCACTAATACAGCTACTGACATATCCACTCATACACCCATACAGCCACTCACATACCTAGTCACTCGCCCATATTGTTAAATACAGAGCCAAATTCTGATCCCATATAGATATACACACACTCACTTAGTCATTCAGATAGTAACATGTACTCACTCACCTATACAGTCACTGACACAAGCACACACTCACCCATACATCCACTCTCACATTCACTCACTCACCTATACAGTTACTCATGTACATCATCACTCACCTATACTGCCTTTCACATACTCAGTTTCTCATCCATATACCACTGACATATCCACTCACTCAAATACACAGAGCCATACACACATACACTCACCCATACATCCTCGCACACATGCATTCACTAACCCATACAGCCACTGACTCTCCCACTCACTCATCCATACAGGCAGTCACACACACCCTCCCCCACCCACACAGGCACTCAGACAACTATACAGGTACTCAGGCAACCAATCACTCACCCATACTGTCACATGGCCGATAGGGACATTGTCGACATCGCTAAGTTAGCATGAGCCCAGCAACCATGATGCCACTTTTGCACATCTTACTACATGACTTTGTTTTTGCAAGACTCTGTTTATGCCTTTCACATGAGAACCATCTGCATTGATAGTTCTCTGTCTGTTCCTGCAGTTTAGTCTGAACACTGTGAGCAAGGTCGATAAACAATGTCCCTTGTTATTCTGTTATGGTCAGTCACTGGCACCTAGACAAAACATGTTAAACACAGCTGCTGCCGAAACTCGTGCTTTGATATTATGGGGACTCATGTTTAGGTAACACACACTTGGAGAGGGAGCTTTCCAGAGAGAAGAGCTATGCAGTTCCTATGATGTAGATATACCATCTAGGCACTAAGGTATGTGGTCTGCTGACAAAGCCCAGAGATCTTCTATTAGATAATAATACTCCTTCTTACCAAGGGGAGGGTGGTTAGGCATTATAGTCCTTTATCCACTGTCTTTATATGATGACATTACCCTTTATGATATATGGCCTTGCTGCAATGCTAACTGTATTGATTTTATGCATTTTGCTGCTGGTTGTGGCTCGTATACTGCGTTTTAGAGCACGATAGTTGAAATAAACATTTTAAACTATATTCCTGTTTCGGACAGTTCTTATTGTGGACAAGTACGAGAGTGTGAGCGAAATGGTGTGTCTTGTTACCATGATTCCTGAGAGATCCAGGAGAGTTGTGTTCTGGGGTATCTAATCATTTGCATCTTCATGAGTGTGTAGGAGAGTGATTGAGACACTATAGGTAGTTGGTCCTGGGTCCGTGTGCACTAAGGTGGTGGGAAGGCTTAGCCCCTCTACACCAAGGTCCCATTTTCCTGCTCATAGTTCTGTATATCTGCAGAATCCCAGCAACATGGCACCACCAACGTTTGGTCTGGTACTTATTCGCGAGACCCCTGAGTAGTGCTTGTGCTTGTCCACAATACCCTCTCACTCATTCTGGAGACGTCCGTGGTGTGAGGGCTTACCTCCTATATTTGATGTTTATAGGTTTTTCAAGCTTGGATTTTAAAAGGTTATTCTTTCTATATTGACCCGCTTGTGCGCTACCGTTCTTTGGATCTTGTTCCCTTATGGCAGTCGCTATTGCAGCGCTGAACAGCGCTGCAGTCACAGCTTATTTGTTGCAAAATGGTGCCCCTAATGGAGGGGCTGAATGTTGTGGAAGCAGATGCAGCATACCGTTTCGAAGTTTTCTATTCTTGCGTGACTTTTCCAGCAGTGAATGGGAATGATAGTTTCTTTCACGAATATACTGCCTCCGTGGTTATGCGGGAATACCGCCCTTATCATGTACTTGAAGTTCTGTTGACGGCTAGGCAACACACCATATGGTTTAATGGCGCCCTTCCTCACCCTGTTTCTGTTGTCCGTTTAGGCCCCTTATAAATCGATGGGGCCACGTGGCCAGTTTTGGCCGGGTTTACACCAGATCCAAATTATTTACATGTTCCTATCGTAGAGCTGAGACAATAGCATACATCATTAATACATATACATAGAGCTATAATACAGTTCATGTCATGTAATATCCAGGTGGCTCTGGCTGGAGCTGCTGTTCAACCACCTGGCCATGGTGGTGGTCTTGTTATAAGTCCCATCATGATTAATTCAGTGATGGGTACGTAACCCCAGAATAGGGAAGATTTCCCTTACTGGCTAGCAGAGAAATTTGAGAACTCGAAGCTGACTTTCCACATACTTTGCCTATGGAAAAACACAGGATCCTTACCATTAGTTTGCCTAAAGGACTTATTCCCAATTTGGCTGATTGTACCACCTGGGGGAAAGTGTTTGCGGCGGTATATTCGCTGGGCTTTGGCACCCCCTCCATGACCGTTCTTCCGTCCATAATTAAAAAGGTTCAAGATGAACACATGGCGGAGGAGGCTCTGGAGATGGGGATGAGATTCGTGGGGTGTTCCCTATTGTTTCAGATATGATCCTTGCTAATGTAAAGGGGGAAGCAGTTAGCTTACAGGTGAGTCAGCAGCTAGAGGCAGTAGCTGACTTGGATAGACAACGTGAATTGCCAAAGATTATTGCTAAAGTTTATAAAGCCTTAGGGCAAAATAATCTGGGGATTAAACCTTTTACGCAAACTCAACAGAAAGCCCAACCTCAGAAGGACGGGCAGCCAGTCTTTCCTAAAAAGAACTGGAATAGAAATCAACTACAGCAACGACAGAAGCAAGGGTTGCGTGCTGGTTCACCGACTCCTGAGGCTTCTGGGCATAGATATAATTTGTGTGACCGCTCTAAAATTAAGTCACCGGAGAGGTTTCAAGTTCCTGATCCACGCTCTCCTCGTTCTTTACAGGACTCACCGTGTTTCCAGTTCGATGTTGTGGAGCGCCAGGATCGCAGGCAAGGTGACACCGCTCAGCAGAGACGTGATCCGCCACACTAGTTTGACACTAAAGCCAACCTGGAGGGAGCCCCGTTTCAAAAGACGAAAGCTGCCGCTTTAACAGCAAAGTATGCCTCAGATGGTGAGAACCCTACTCCACGATTGGAGATGGGCAGTGACACCCCTCGACAGTGCGGCGGAAGTTACCATAGTGCGGGAGGCGACAGCAACTGATACTTTCATTACAGTGGAGACAGCAGATACACGTGTTGCACCTCCTGATAGACTTTATAAGATAGTGCTCCAAATTGAGGGTGATATTAAAAGTACAATTAACGGTATCATTTGGGACAACCTAATCTCCTCCTATGACATTTTGATAGCGGAGACAGATTGGCCTCCTCCTTTTGTTTTGGCTTCTTCTCGAGGGGAGGACGTGATTCTCTCTAGTTTTTCCTGTTATGTCCCAGACGAGCATAAACATACTTATGCAGCTGAGTTGACTCTGGCCTTAGCGCCGGCTGTGTATCGTAATCAGGTGGGCTGGGATAGTGATTTGCCAGCACAAGAAATACCTTTACGGTCCATGCCACAGCCGCAGGCGCAATATCCGATCAGACTTGAAGTGAAAGCATCCGTCAATTAAATTTTGACCCAATTGGAATATCAGGGTGTCATTGAACCCTGTGTTTCATCCATGAATAATCCTCTTTTTCCGATAACGAAACTGGATGGATCATATCGTATAGTTTTGGATTAAAGACAATTGAACAGTCACGTTCGTACATTTGCAGTACAAAACACACACAGCTCTGCAATAGAGAATAATATTGTTCGTAAAAAATACAAAACAACACTGGACGTTTCCAGTGGTTGTTATAGTCACAATTTGGCTCCTGGTAGCCGTGACTTGATGGCATTTCCCGCGGTCGGCAGTCAAACAAGGTTTACACGTTTGCCTATGGGCTATAAGAACAGTCCTGGTGCGTTTGCTACCCATGTTGTGTCTCTACTACACAACATTGACCCTGATGCATTTTCCTACGTCGATGACATTTATTTGACTAACGACGAATTGATCCCGCATCTTGTGCGAGTGGATCGCATCATACTCTCTTTTGCAGACTTGGGATACAAATTTAATTGTTCCAAGTCGCACATCGCTTGTTTGGCGGTACTCTTCTTGGGTTACAAACTCAACAATGAAGGTAGGGGGTTGGCCCCCCATTTTCTGGAGAAGTGTGCACAATTGCAGCCTCCGTCTTCATTGAAAAAATTACAATATTTGCTGGGATTTCTGAATTTTGGGAGGACTTACATTCCTGATTATGCCCAGCGTATCAAACCGCTTTATGCGTTGATACAACCCTCTTTCTCGTCTGCCAGCTGGCTTCCGGAACATACCAAGATTTTTCAGTCTTTGCAGTCTGATCTGCTTGCGACCAACTTCTTGTTAACACATGACAATTCTACAAACTTGGTCATAAGAATTGTGCCAGGGACTGTAGGTTTCACATATTTGACGTTTAATGAAGGTGACACAGTACCAATAGCTTATAAATCGCATTTGTACACATCAGCGGAGATGCGGTTTTCCTCAATTGAGAAAATTTTGATGGAGGTCCAGATGGCGATTCTGAAGGAACGCTCTCTGGCGCAGGGAAAATGCATTCTTATGGTCTCGCCTGTTCCTGCTTTAGAAGCAGTGACGAAGGTGAGTGTACCGAATTCTAAAGCCGTGCATCCCTGTTGGATACAATGGGCGAGTTCTTTAACATCGGCTGATGTCACGTTTATTTTTGATCCCTCCTTGCAGACACAGGAGTTTTTACAATATGAACATGTTCATCCTCCTCCGTTGTCATTGCTTCCTGTGGACCAGTACAAACGTTTTATCTATACCGACGGGTCTGCGCAACGCGCCGTCGGGTCCGAGCATGCTTATTTCGCGGCTTCCGCTATTGTAGCTGGCTCAGTTGTAAATGGTGAGTTTAAGTCTTCTATAGTCCATATGCAGGCACTTGGAGACTGTACGGCTCAATTGGCGAAGCTGTGTGCTTTGATTTTAGCTCTAGAATTCACAGATCCTGATGTGAACACTCTTGTGTGCAAATCCTATTACTGTGTGCAAGCTTTCAATGATAATTTGTTCTTTTGGTCTCAGAATTATTATAGAGACTCTAAGGGTAGCGCAATAAAGCATAAGATGCTTTGGGTCCGAGTGGCAGAACTTAAAGAAAGTTTGCCGCTCACACAGGTTATTCACTCTTGGCCATCAGCGTGTGAGAGCACATGCTGTTGGTAATTCTTTGGCCGATGAGGCAGCCAAATCTGCAGTAGCCACATGTTCAGTAGCAGCAGGTACTAGGTCCATGACTAAGATTGATAATGATATCCTTGCAGCGATGGCTGACACGAAGGGTGGGACAGACTGCCCACAAGGGTTCCCTTCTAAGTATACTTATCACTTGTCCCCTGATCAAGTCCCTTTTGCTACAATACCGTCTGTTGGGGATCGGCTGATTCCCAACGAGGACCGCAGACTTCCTTTGATCATAGCCACACTTGAAGGCATGGCTTCTGCACATGCGAGAGTTTCTGTGACTGTTTCTATTTTACAGCAGCGTTATTGGTGGCGTGGTTTATACAAACAAACACGTAATTATGTACTATCTTGTGACATTTGTCAACAGATTAAGCCATTTACCATTGCAAGTCTGCCACATACAAAGCTATACATTTCCAATCAACTGTTTGGTTGCATTTATCTTGATCACTGTGGTCCTTTGACTTCCGATACTGCATATAAATATATTTTTGTTGCAGTTGATTCATGCACTAGATTCCTTTGGGTGTGGTCGCAACGCAGTACTGACGCTCGAAATGTCATTAGAGATTTGTGTGTCTTTGTCTGGACTTTTGCCTGTGGCACCTTCCATTCTGACCAAGGTCCAGCGTTTGCCTCTAAGGCATACAAGGACGCAATGCTGTCTCTGGGGGTGCTGGTGCAGTTTTCGTCTCCATACAGGCCTGAGGGCAATTCTATAGTGGAGCGAATGAACCGTGACGTAAATGTTTGTGCCAGACCTTGATGGTCTAGACATCGTGGCGGGTGCCGCAACTTTTGACGTAGATAACCATTCTACTATGTTACAGGAACTACGAAATACCCATGACACCCTGGCTAAAGATCATTCACCTTCGTCCACTGAAGCGGCTATGCTGATTCCTGGTACTGGCTGGCTTCCTAAAGTTGGTGATCTGGTACGAGAAAAACTGGAGAACAAAAAATAATTTGGTCCCTCCTATCTTGCACCTGTCCCAGTCCTTGGATTGAAGGGTACCCGTACAATGATCTTGCCTCCTTTACCTGGTCGAAAGGAAAACAGATTTATTTCAATTTACAATGTCAAGCTACACCATATGGCCGATACTGAATAGTGTGACTCCCAGTATTCCAAGCCGAGCTGTTTCTGACTCCGATGGCTCCAGCTTCTTTGACTAATACTCATGTTGTGGAGGGGGAGTTGGAAACGTCTATTGATTTCTTGCCAGTTGTCCCTTTGTCTTCCTCCACTGTCGAGTATGATTCTCCCCCTATTGAGGTCCTGGTTGACGTTCCCGACAGTACCATACATCATCCATCTGATGCTGCACAGCCTCCATTGTTGCGCTTGTGAGCAAGCGGTTATTACATGGATCGTACAAGTATTTCATATGATTCATCTTCTTCGTCCTTATCTGTAACAACTCAACCAACGCAAACTAGTCTTTTCATCACCTGGTTCAAAACGACTTACCTGGTCCCTCCCTGAACATACATCTGGAAAGTGCTCATGCTTATCTTCCTTTTCATGTGGATTGGGTTTGTGACTGTGTTCTTCTTGCTCATCAATGCTCATTATTTACCAGAATGCTCTGCTGTGAAGTTGGCTGATGGTATTCTGGCTCCCCATACATCGTCCCATATCATGAAATGAGATCAAGCCCTTGTGAACATTTCAGCCTTTCCTATCGCTGATGGCATTGTTTGGGACAAAGTTGCATTCGATATCCATGGTCCGACGGAGGTCCTGAACGTTCCATGCGTATTCTGCGTTTCACTAGAATGGGACATTTTCAACATCGCTAAGTTAGCATGAGCCCAGCAACCATGATGCCGCTTTTGCACATGTTACTACATGACTTTATTTTTGCAGGACTCTGTTTATGCCTTTCACATGAGAACCATCTGCATTGTTAGTTCTCTGTCTGTTCCTGGAGTTTAGTCTGAACACTGTGAGCAAGGTCGATAAACAATGCCCCTTATTATTCTGCTCTGGTCAGTCACTAGCACCTAGACAAAACATGCTAAACATAGCTGCTGCCGGAAACTCGTGCTTTGATATTATGGGGACGCATGTTTAGGTAACACACACTTGGGGAGGGAGCTTTCCAGAAGGAAGAGCTATGCAGTTCCTATGATGTAGATATACCATCTAGGCACTAAGGTATGGGGTCTGCTGACAAAGCCCAAAGATCTTCTATTATATAATAATACTTCTTCTTTCCAAAGGGATGGTGGTTAGGCATTATAGTCCTTTATCCCCTGCTTTTTTATGATGACATCTCCCTTTATGATCTATGGCCTTGCTACAATGCTAACTGTATTGATTTCATGCATTTTGCTGCTGGTTGTGGCTTGTATACTTCGTTTTAGAGCACAATAGTTGAAATAAACATTTTAAACTATATTCGTGTTTCGGACAGTTCTTATTGTGGACAGGTACGAGAGTGTGAGGGAAAAGGTGTGTCTTGTTACCACGAATCCTAAGAGAGCCAGGAGTGTTGTGTTCTGGGGTGTCTAATCATTTGCATCTTCATGAGTGTGTAGGAGAGTGAGTGAGACACTATAGCTAGTTGGTCCTGGGTTCGTGGGCACTAAGGTGGTGGGATGGCTTAGCCCCTATACACCGAGGTCACATTTTCCTGCACAAAGTTCTGAGTATGTGCAGAATCCCTGCAACAATACAGCCAGTTACGTACCGACTCAAACACCCATACAGCCACTTAGACACCAACTGATGCAGACATTCACATAACCAGTCACTCACACATACATTCACTGAGACACCTAATCACTCACTTATACAGTCAGTCAGGCACTAGGCCTGGGAGGTAAATTCCGTTCCGCTCGCGGAATTTGTGGAATTTGGGTAATTTCGCGTTCCGCGGATAACGCGAAATTGCCAAAAATTCCGCGATCCGCGGCTTTGCGGACTTTTTTGCTTGTTCGCCCTTTCAAAATGCGTGTTTGCGAGATATTTCTCCCCGAGCACGCAAACAGCGTTCGCGAACAGGAAAAAAGCATTGCGAACGGGCGGAACAAACAATTCCGCGTGTTCGCTGAACTTTTGCGTGCTCGCGGAGATTTTTTACCGTTTAGCGGAGCTTTGTGTAGCGCGACTACGCAAATTCCGCCCACCCCTATACAGGCACCCACTGAATCACCCTCCACTCCATAATTTACAATTCCCCTGGGACCTGGCCCACCCGGGGGCCCATTGATAACGAAGTGCAGAAGCCCACGCTTTCTTCTTTAAAACATTTTCGCGGGATTTGCACACCCATTTAGAAAGAAAATATATTTTTTGACCTGTGGGACCACCCAACAGGTCTAGAGGGTCAGGGTGTTTCTATCGTGCCCCCTTTTTTTATGTTTTATTCAGTGACTCGGTTCGACCAAGTCACAAAATGGCTGCCAACACTTCCTGGTTTGAAGTTTTGGTAGCCAATCAGATCTCAATACAACTCGGGTGGGGTCGCGAGTCCTCCGCGCCCCCAGTTGTATATTTAAAAAATATTTACATTTCTCAAAAATTACTAAATGGATTTACACCATTTAACAAAATGGGTGCTTTCTGGACCAACATCTATCTTTCTGCCACATTTGGTGAAATTCCGTTCAGCAGTTCGGGCTATAGCTAGAAAGCGGCTAGTAAGAGCATTTAAAAAATCAAAGTGGATGCTAAAAACCTGCCATATAAAACTTTAAAATTAACTGGTTTGGTGATTTTAGTTGGAGTGGCTATCAACCTTATTATCTCCTTAAATAATACTAGTAGCAGGCTGATGTATTTGCCACAATTTGCCAAGACACATGGATCCACTATGTTAAAAACCACATTTGTTGACTCTTTGCAGGTTCGTATCCCGTGTGTGAGCAACAAAGGTTTTAGCAAAATGCGGCGTGTATTCACAAGTGCAGGGCAGCAACACAAAAGGTGGTTAAATGTTTCCTTTTTATATCCGCAGCGTCTGCGCTTCACTATCATGGAAAGGGAGTGCCATTTTGGGTTCATCTCTTTAGTCTGTAGGCACATCAACCTAGCAGCCATGATTTGTCTTCAGCATATGTTTCTGATCGAGCGCTGGAGGTATAGCTGTGGTCCCAGATAAGGCAATCGTGGGTGTCGTATATTGTGGCCACTGCTTAAAATAGCGGAGTGCGAGTTAACTTTAATTTGGCCAAATTAGATAGCTTTGACTGAAATTTTCTCTCCCTATTTTTTATTTTTTTTAAATTTTTTATTTTAAATTGCCACAAAAAGAAGCAAAAATAGTAAATATAGCAACATTTTCAAATAAAGATACATCAATAAGCATGTGCAGAGCGCAGAGGAGCATTTATGAAGAAGAAAAAAAAAGAATAAAAGAAGTAAAAGAAGAGAAGGAAAGAAGAAGACAGGGAAAGAGGAAGAAAAAATAAGAAGAGAAAGAGAAAAGAAAAAGATGAGTATACATACAATAATTAATCCCAATGAAGGCAGGAGCAAACCCTGCGCAATTTTAACAGAGATCTGGGGCCTCTAGCTTTAGCCAATGCAGTTTCCATTTCAAAGATCTCCCTCATCAGAGACCAAAATTCATTAATACTGGGAGGTGTGGTATGTATCCAAGAGCGGGCTATACACAGATGAGCACAAGAAGCAATAATAGAAGCTAAGGGTTTCGTAAGACACCCAGATTCGGAAAATAGTCCCAACAGCAGCTCTTTCCATGAGACCGGGCTATCATAGCCAACCCAAGTTGTCAAAGCCAGAGTAATGTTAGAGCAAAAATCCTTCAACCGAGGGCAGGTAAAAAACATATGGTGTGGATCGGCAGCGTGTTCCTGGCATTTAGGGCAGTTGGTCTTAGCAGTGGTTGACTTGCTAGCCCATTTGGAAATTCGCTCGGGAGTGTAATAGAGCATAAAAATAATTCTATGCTGTTGTAATTTTAGATTGACAGATGTTACAGCTGAATCAATAGTTTGAAGTGACTCTTGTATTTCCTCCCTAGAGATATCAGAGCCAAAAATCTGAGCAAGTTTTGCAGCGATTTGTACACCGTCATCGCCCACCGCCCCGATAAGTTTTTGATAAATTTTGCTGATGGCTCCTCGCCCTCTGGTGCCGACAAGTATAGTCAAGATCTCGCATGAGCTAGACAACTTGGATAGTCCCCGACCTCAAGTAAGATAGTCCCTAACTTGCAAGTATTTGAAACAATGGGTTTGTGAGAGATCAAATTCTACTTTTAACGATAAAAAAGTTCGAAAACCCTGATCATCGTATAACTGACCCATCCGCGTTATGCCCTTAAATTGCCATTCTTTCCCAATATGATCGTGGAATATATTAGGAAACAAAGGATTCCTCTAAGGCACCGTATATTAGTGCAAGTCGGCTATTGCATAGGTTTTACAAATTTCACGCCATATTTTGGTAATGTCTCTGATTACCTTAAAACGAACACGCTTAAAATAGTTAGGATCAGATGTTTGATATAGTAAAAACCCAGTATTTGGCCGCACGGCAACTGATATGAAAACCAATTGGGATTTGTAACTCTGTATCTGTCCAATGAATGCTGCCCAGAAATATAACTTAAAATCAGGGAGGTTAAATCCGCCCTGTATATATGAAAGTTTTAGATGTCGAATAGCTCTTCTAGCCCGTCGATATCCCCAAATAAAGCTACCCAAAACACTATCTAGCCGTTTGAAAAAAGAAGATGGTACGATTAGTGGGATGGTACGAAAAAGATATAAAAATGTTGGTAAAATATTCATTTTAACCACATTGCACCGCCCTTAGATACTAAGAGGCAGACGGTGCCAACTTCGTAGCTTCTCTGCCACTTTCTTTAGTAATGAATCATAGTTTAGCGGGATGATTTCATTGACTTGGCTGCTAAGACATACCCCCAAATAGATAGCTGTGTTTGTAACTCCAAGAGTTACTGGGGGGGAGTCTAATTGAAAATTTAAAATCGTCTGTGTTTTATGCAAATTTAGCTTGTAGCCGGAAAAAGAGCCAAATCGCTGTGCTTCATACATGATTGCGGCCATAGCTTTAACAGGGTCAGCTGAAAAAATTGCAATGTCATCCGCGTATGCGGTTAGCTTTAGATTTGTCCCATTCAGAATAACTGGATCGATATTGCCATTGATCAATAAATGTTGGATAAAAGGCTCGATATAAATAGCAAATAATAAAGGGGATAAAGGACAACCCTGCCGGGTCCCCCTTTGGACTGAAAAAGAAAGAGAGGAGAGCCCATTGAGTTTAATTGTAGCTGTTGGGTGATTATATAGTTTCTGTACCGTCAAGATAAACCTTCGACCGAAGCCCATACAAGACATAAATATCCATAGTGTTTCCCATGTCACCCGGTCGAAGGCCTTCTCGGCGTCTAACATCAGCATCCCCATCTGCTGACCTATCTGACCAGAAACATCGAATGCGGCTATTGCCGTATTAATATGAGCGGCAGTGTCTCTTCCGGGGACAAAACCGTGCTGCTGCTCTGAGACTATTAAGTGAATTACCAGAGCTAGGCGAGCCGCAAGAATTTTAGAGAAAAGCTTAGCGTCGGCGTTAATCAGCGCTATTGGTCGATATGAACTCATATCGTCAATGGGCTTCCCCTTTTTTGGAAAAACGACGATATTAGATGTGTTCCAAGAGAGGGGGACCTCTTCTCCCTGAAAAATAGAGTTGCATACCTTAAGAAAAATAGGGACCAGTATATCTTTAAAGATTTAAAAAAATTCCAGTGGAATCTTATCCTCGCCGACTGCCTTGCCTACCGGCAGGGCCTTTATAGCTTCCTCGATTTCGCATGCATCAATGTCTGCATCCAGTGGCTCAGATACCATCGGACATAGGATTGACAACTGACATTCCTGCACATATTCCGAGATGATCTGCTCTCCTGGACTGCCTGAGCAACTATATAAGTTGGCATAAAACAACCCAAATTGTTCAACTACATGAGCGGACCTAGTATATATCAAACCGTCCACCCCATTAATCGTTTTTACGTGAGTTTTAGCATTTTGATCTGCTATTTGATTAGCTAATAGCCGACCGACTCTTTCGCCGTACTCATACTGTTTGGTCCGAAGCTTGTGATAATTATTAGCGGCTTTGTCTTTTAGCCGTCTTTTTAGCTTAGCCCGCGATTCTACAACCTTTTGATATATCGAGTATTCAGTCACGCTCTTTGTGACAATAACCGTAGCATGCTGACGCTCCAAATCCAAGCACCATTTTTGCTCCTGGTCCCACTGCCGGGAGCCCAACCTGTTTTGCCTTATGATAAATTGGAGTGTGACTCCTCTGACATAAGCCTTTAAACAGTCCCAGACAGTTGCGATTGATGCCGAACCCATATCAGAGTCGATGTACTCCCCAAGTGCCTTGCGCATCACCTCTATGTATTCCAAATTGCTAAGAAGATGTCTAGGAAAAGTAAAATCCCTGGTTGGTGCTTGTGTGTTTGACTCTAACTGTGCAGTTAACATGACAGGGTTATGATCAGAAGTGATTTTAGGACATACTGCCACCAGTGCGTTTTCCAAGATGGAATATTTGGCGAAAATCATATCGATTCTAGAATAATGCTTATGAGGAGATGAAAAAAAAGTGTAACCTGGGACATTGGGGAATAGCCTCCTCCAAGAATCTTCCAACTGATGCAAATATAGGAGCTCGTGTATGGCAGTTCTAGTTTTACACATTCTGGCGCGAGCAGAAATGTTAGTGGTGTCAATACTCCTATCCATTATGCAGTTGAAATCGCCCATCACTATCTTATCGCCAGACCATTCCAACAGCTCGGAGCTCACTTGATAGATAACATCTGGGCAGTCTGTGTTGGGACCATAAACCATACATATTGTAAACTTATGCCCATGGATCAAAATTTGTGAAATTGCCCACCTCCCCCTAGTATCTGCGAGTGAGCAAACGACGGTAACCTGACACAGTCTGGATTTTAACAAAGCCACCCCACGAATAGAAGCTGTTTGCGATGTGCACACCATGAGGTCGTATCCCAAGTGCTTAAAAAGTGCTTTGTCTTTATAAGCAATATGCGTCTCTGCCAACCCTAGTATATGAGGCTTAAAAGTGCGTAACTCTTCCATTACTAATCGTCGTTTCCCCGCTTGATTCAATCCTGCTACATTCCAGCACATACACTTAAGTTCAGGCGTTGTAAAATATTCAAAATCCGAATCGAATTATAAGTACTCAATATAACAAACTCCTCTGTCTGCTGCTCTGCATAGATAAAAGTGTTTGAACTGTCGAAACTGTGGCTTTTACCCCCCCTTCCCCAGGTAACCATCCCTACCTGACCCTTCGCCCACCCACCTCCCAGTTACTGAAAAAAGGAATCGCCCCTTTCCCTGCTGTCCCGTGGTGACAGCATTGCGGAGACGCCCTCCCTAGACCCCCTCCCCATCCCCAGTGACCCCTACTGTCCCCAACACTGTACATCGATCATACCATTTAGCCTTGTGTCTAGAAGAAAAAAAACATACGTGCTTACTAATAAGAAAAAAAAAGGAAACAGAAAGGATAAAGAGAGGAAGTCTCTTAGGAGTGTCCATCATAGTATAAAAGATAGAAGTCTCTTTCCACAGGGACATCCTCTCTTATAGTTACTGCAATAGGCTTAAGACTATAAATACTACATGCTGGCTGATTGCCATTTACTCAGAGCTTGTTTGGCGTATTGCTCATTGAAAAAAAAATATTGTCTGCCATCCTTGATTACTTTCAAGCGTGCAGGCTCTTGTAAGAACACCTGCGACGAAACAGTTTTAAAGGGATCCATAAGTTGGCAAAGCCTCCACCACTTATCCATAGTCGCCTTGCATAAATCAGATCGTGCAAAAATAGTCATTGTATCTACCTTGACTGGGGCTGCAGGACGTGCCTTAAAATATATTGCTTGGCGTAAAAGAAAATTACCCAGGAACACCAAGATTGGTCGGGCAAAATTGGTTTTCGATTGATTACCCTGGGAGGCTGAGATTGACAATGGTAGTCTATGTGCTCTTTGGACTTGGGTGTCCATATCCCAGTCTGCGAGGTCAGGGAAGGCTTTTTGGAAGAGATTGACGATGAAAGCGCGTGGATCGCTGCCTTCTCTGCCCTCTGGAATTCCGAAAATTCGCAGGTTCTGACGTCTCTGGCGATTTTCGAGATCTTCAATCCTGAACTGTATTCCTGACATTTGAGAATCCTGCGCTTTAACAAGATTAACTGTAGATGTATTGGCTTCTTCCACCTCCACCACTCATTGTTGTAGGTCAGCGACTTCGGACGAGAGTTGGGCGACCTTGGATGTGACCTCCGCCAATGCTTGCTTTATTTCAGAGCTATTGATTTTAGCCTGCTGATAGTATTCTTGGGCTTTTGCTCTCTGAATGTTCAGTGCCGACAGAATGCTGGAGAAGGGAGCATCTTCTCCCATACCGTTGAAGCTCTTGATACCCGCTTCTGACAGATTCGGAGGTAACACCTGAGGATGGGGAGCAGGGGAGAAGACTGAGGGTGTTGAAGATGTTGATGAAGTACTACTGGGTAGAGGGTTGGGCTCTCCAAAGGAGCTGATGAAGCTTGTCTCTGGCTCCCTCCACCGCCCCCGGGGTCTGCCCGATCTCCTTCAGATGATTCAGATGTTTCAGTCGGGGAGGCCACAGATTGATTAACATTTGAAAGTCTTGAGATGATAGTTTTGACCTCTCCCTTAGATGACACCCACTTACGGAGAGGGCTGATCGGCCTTAGGAGCATTGACAGTTGCGTCCTTTAGTCACCCCATTGCCTTGGTTACTTGCTGCTTTACTCCCCGCCCGCACCCTTTGCCTCCTTTAAGTTTTTTAGGTGTATTAAGATTCATATTTTTCTGAGCCTTCGCCCCATTAGGGGTATTGCTTCCATTCTTCGCGCTGATCGTAAGGTCCCGGACCAGGTCATGTTGCTCTGAATCCGGCGCCGGCTCTGTTGGAATCTGAGCCATTAAGTTTTGGACTGAAATATTACTGGTTGATTCTCTATGGGTCTCTGTGTGCTTAGCGAGATCCTCTGCTTCCTGACTACTAAGACCCCCATGTCCTGCAGTCATAACTGTGGCTATTGCTGTATTTATGACATTATCAATCCCAGCCATATCATCCTGATTAGTACCATTATCGGGACCATCCACTCCCACTACGTCTGCTCCATCAGTCTGATCAGTTGGAAGAGATCTTGTGGTGGCAATAGCATCAGAGGGTAGAGCACTTGTAGGAGAGACACTGCTGATTAGGCTGTTATTACTGTCAGATACAAGACTGACACAGCTCCTGCTTCCCTGCACTGCAGTGTTTAGCACCTCAACCATTACAAAACCTGGGATGGAGTTTTCAGAGCCACATGTACGAAGGATTTCGTTTGCATGGCCAGATTGCAGTAAGTTCAGGATCGACTTCCCTATTTGTGACCCAGACCCAGACCCAGGCTGAACCTCCCCTTTAAGTCTACCAGTGCTACCAGTAGCTGTTTGTAAAGTATGTACAATGGGATGTGGCTCACCAGATGTAGAGGGAGCGGTGTTGCTTACCCCGTTATTCCCGGTTGTCCCAGTAGCCTTCTCCTTCTCTTTGTCTTTACCCCTCACACGAAGTGTTTCGCTTGCTTCCACCTGTGTGGAAATTTCATTGCGCCTGGTTTTCCCATTGCGTGGTGGGCCCATTTCTTGTGCAGGCGCTTTCCTCGAGAAAATAGCAGTGACAGGATGAACTATGAGAGCAGTTGAGGGAAATTGTGGCGTGTAAGTGAGCTGGAGCGGGCCCGACCAGGAGAACCATCGAGCACGGCGGCTTTGGGAAACCCTTTGGTTTAAGGTTGAAATGCGACACATCCGCTGATCTTGCGGTGGAAAGTGGAAAGTAGAAAACAAGCGTCTGGTGAAGGTGAGCTGAGGCAAAGACTGGACCGGAGCCCAGCAGAAAAAAAAAAAAAAAAGGGGGGGCCAGCAGGTTCAGAGCTGGCCTCAGGAGAACCGTCTCACAGCCACACAATTCCTATTGCTCAAAAATGCCTCCAAAAGTCCCAGCGACAGGTGAGTATCAGGTGAGTATCAGATGAGTGTCAAAGTGATGAGTGTAAACAGGCGAGGGGGCCATTCATCAAAAGCAGACCTCGGAGAGCCCCAGACACGTTGTTTCACCGTTACACAGCTTCGCACCCCCACGCTAAGATGCAGAGCCCAACAAAGACCGGGGGGGTCCAAAGCCAAGGCAAAGCAGACCTTGAGAGTGAAATGCCAAACGTCTCCACAACTTTGCCGCTTTTTACCGCCCCCGCGGCCAGACCGCACTAGTAAGCGGCAAGCAGTAAAGTGACTTCGGGACATCGGGGAGTCGGCAGCAAGCAACAAGGCTGAAGGAAACCGTGGAGGGAGGATCCCACAGCTCCCATGGCTCCCACAGGACCGCGGCCCACAGCTGGGAAGAAAGCGATGAGGGCAGCCGGGCAGGCAGACAGAGAGCGAGGCAGCTCAGTAGCTTCGCGGGACCAACCACAGCATCAGAAGCGGGCAACGTCTTTGCGGTTCCGAGAACTCCAGGGGCTCTCACGACTTCGCTACATCAGCAGTCAGGCAGGTAGGCAATAAGGCCAGCAATGTCGGAGAAAGCCTCGGAGGAGGCACCCCTGCTTCGGGTCCTTGAGTAGCACGTAGAATATTTAAGTTTTAACTAACATATTATCCGTTATCAGTTAGGGGAATGAAACATATTGTCTGCGGGGAGTGCAAGTAAGGAATCACTGAGGCACTGGTGGAGGAGCAGGGAATACAGGGAGAAACGTCAGCGCACTCGCGGCTTCACACCGCAATCTTCCTTTTTAATTTTCTCTCCTATTAAGGAACTTTTTAAATGCTGAATGTGAAAGCAGTTTGTTATTTAGCACAGACAAGTCTATTTGGAGAGTGTGCACTGATTTGTTTCAATAATTCGACCAGGGATTCTTCTTTAGGATAAAGATCTGTTGAAGGGCTGAGTTCAAGTGTTAGGTGGGGCCTTAATAATATTATATTAATATTTTAAGAACATACCCATGTTAGACCCCGTTTGCGCCTCCAAACTCAGTTCAAATCAGATCATATAGCCTCTTGTATAGTGTAGGGGCCTAAAAAAAATTCTCTTATGTGCTTGGAGTTGCAATTTATCAAGTGTTTTCAGTGAGATTGCCAGGGAAGGTTTCCTGCCAGTAAAGTACTGCTAAAAAGGAGGCCTGTAAGAGCCCGACAAATTGGTATTGAGGATGGAGTTTCTAGAATTGAGTTAAGTTGGCTTAATCTTTTGTTATCAATGTAGCCTTGATTGTCAAATGGGCCCAATTGGGATTTGATTAATCTGTTTGCTGTCAGCCACGCACCCAGATAATTATAAGAGGTTGTCCTTTGGACTTTTAGATGTTGCCTGTACTATCGATTATGTGCTCTACACTTTATTGCAGGGACCATGTGTGGACTCTACATGTAGATCATTATTTTTATTCCCCTTTTGATTTTGGTTCCTCCTTACTTCGAACTAGAGACACAGTAATGCAACAAATCACAATTGGGCTTGAAAGCAACAAATAATACATTTCTCTCCCAATCATTTTGAGAATTTACTTCCCAAATGGAAAAAGGGGGAAAAGTGCCAGTGCTTATACAGTAATTACATTCACCCAATTTTTTTAGGCTTATTTTATAAAATAAAGTGCCAGTGCTGTTACAGTACTGCCATTGTTGCTCGCAATCTAAAACCCATACAAATCTCACAAATAAATTGCCCATCTCATTTCATTCTCTGTTCTTCATACTTAAATCAATAAGGTTTTCCATATCTACCCATATGTACATTTATCACAAAACATTCCCTCCTTGATTAGTATAAAGTGTCCGTGCTAATAATAAATACAACTTCACTTTCCATTATCCTATTGAAAAATAGTATAAGAAACAATAATGTTCAAATTTTACCAAAGTCTGAACAGTCCGTAAGACAATAGTTGAATTAAACAGCCTGTTACAGAAAATTACTAAAGGACAATTTCCAGGAGTAACATGAGATTCATTGTAAGATCAATTGTTCGTCTCTCAAATCATCTAGCAGTATTCAACATGATTATATGTTGGGGACTAGTTTGCATTATCATATATGGTCCCAGCGATCAATCTGTATTGTCCAGACTAAAAAGCTGAGAAGAAATTATGAAGATGCACATGTAATTCTGCATCTGTGTTCACGGCCCATGGTTGCTCAATTACCATCATTATGGTCCATATTGATTCCCTCCTCCTTAGATCCTGCTCTTTCTCCCCTCCTCTAGATTTCTTTTGTATAAACTTGATACCAAAAGTCTTTAAATTATTTATATGTGCATTGTGTTTTTCCCATAATTGTGTGGTCATGGAATATGTGTTTTATTGCTCTTCTCTGCTGGAGCATTCGTAATTTCAAATTGTTCACCGTACTTCCAATGTACTATTGGCCACAGGATAATTCAAAAACATAAATGACAAAAGGGGTTTCGCCCGTTATCCACTCTCTAATGATGTTGATTTTGCCATTTAATGATTGAAATTTTGTTTTGTTCTCAGCATAAGAGCATGCTTTGCATTTTGGCATTTCCAGAATCCTTTCTTGTTTGTCATCAACCAGTTTGCAACTTTTGTCCTATCTCCTAGGGAGGGGGTCTCTTTATAAGTGATCACAGGATGCTCTAGGAGTGAATCTTTCAGGGTCTCATCCATCTTTAGGATCTGCCAATTCGTTGGAGAAGTTCTCTTGTTTCCTGTTGTGATGAGTTATAATCCATTATATATCTGATGGGTTCTTTGCCATCTCCATCCTTTGTATCTTTTGTTTTGGCTACTAGTAACTCCTCCTTCTTTTTTTTACGAGCTCCCGTAGCTGAGTCTTCCAACACCTATTAAGGATACCCTCTGATTTTAAACTGCATAAATTTCAGTTGTGTCTCAAATTCATCTTCTTTCTCTGAACAATTTCTTCTTGGTCGGAGAAACTCCCCATACGGATTCTCCATTTTAAAGCACATGGATGTCCACTGTGGGCCTGGAGGATGCTGTTGCTGCTGATACTTTTTCTATGGATCTTTGTGCACAGTTTCCCATCCTTCACGTACACACTAATATCCAAGTAATTGATCTCCTTGTTACTAATCTCAATTGTGAATTTGAGTTTTTGTGGGTTCTTGTCCAAGGAGTCTATCAATATCTCAATATCCTCTTTTTCTCCTTTCCACATTAGGAGTAAATTCTCAATGTAACAGACCCACATGATGATCTGATCCATCTTCCTTTGATTCTCATTATTCCATACAGTCTCTGCCTCCCTCCAACCCATTGCGAGATTCGCATAGGTTAGTGCAAATGACGTCCCCATAGTTGTGCCTTGTCTTTGTAGGAAGCATTCGTTGTTGATAGGAAATACATTGTGTCGGAGACCAAAATCCACCACGCCCATTATCATGTTTGAGTGCTGTAGTGGAGATAATGATTGTGAGCTCAAACACTGACTTACATAGTCCTTGTTCACAGGCAAAGTGGCAGCGATAAATAACCATTCTGAATTACTAGTCAGTTCATTATATATATTTTAATTGCCCTGAGGTCAGTCCTCTAATAAATCATATTGCTTGCTGGGTCTAGTAGTCAATTTCCTGATTCACTTTACGATGCCACTTTAAAATAAACAATCATGCATAGCCTCTAATAGGCTGACAGTTTATCACTCCCTTGATTTGCAAATGACATCTCTTGGTGGTCTGTACTGGCTTTTGGAATGGTTATTTATCGCTGCCTCTTTGCCTGTGAACAAAGGCTATGTAATCCGAAGTGAGTTAGGCACAACATATTATTATGATGGAGCATGCCAACTTGGTTTGCTACTAATTATAACTGAAGTTACCTGGTGAAAAGTGCACTTTGTTTTGGACAAACGGTGGCTCTTTATATATATGTATATATTGTGTCTGTACTCAATGTTGGTAATTGCACTTTGAACCATGCACTTTAGATTATTAATGCACCTTGGCTCTGATGGTCAGAGGCAATTTGTCTTTGTCAGACCAAGGAACTATAAGGCTTTATGAGGAAATACTGGTTATTGGAATAACCGGCCGTTAACATTTTTGTGCATTGCATTGTATGAATTTACACAAAACATTCTGTACAGTTTCATCGTGTTTTTGCATGCACCAATGCAGTTTGAACATGAGGTTTCGGGTAATATTGTTCACTTGCACTATATTTAAGTTTGCTATGCATTGTCACTTTACAAATGCAAATCGAAACCCTTGTGTATAAAAAGAACAAAATGGCGACTTAAGACTGTTGTGAGAAAGACTGTGAGACATTCAAAATGTGTCAGTAGAAGCCAAAAAATATATATATGTATATATATATATATATATATATATATATATATATATATATATATATATATATATTCCACAAGAGTGGTCTCGTTGCGACCATGAACAATAAAGTGCACACCAGGAATATCCTTATCATTTTTTTATTGCCAACACATTAAAAAGATAATAATAATATAGATATATATATATATATATATATTATCTACCAGGCGGTCGCCAGTAGATAGTTATAGTTACAACCTATTATCCATAGGAAATCCGCGACATTCTATTTGAAATAACTCTCTTGCCGGTTGACGTATCTTCGCGAAATTTTCAAACTTTGTGGCCCGCTCCGGTCCGCTCCTACCCTGAAAGTCTCGGGGGATTCGCTGCAGCGGGGCCGAGAAAAAGGGGGTCCCAAAACGTGTTTTCCCCATGCACTTTTCCATAGGAAACTTTAGACACGGCTACAGCCCGAACTGCTGAACGGAATTACACCAAATTTGGCAAAGAGGTAGTTCTTGGTTCAGAAAGAACCCTTTTGTTAAATGGTGTAAATCCGTTCAGTAGTTGCTGAGAAAATGAAAAGTAAAAAGTTAGTGATATCTATGGCCGAGTAGGGTCCGCGTACCCTCAGCGCACCCTGCGCGCACCGTCCCGATCACGAGCTGCATGTTAATTGGTTGTCAGCTGGCTGTCAACATTCCGATTCAGGAAATGTTGGCAGCCATTTTGTCCCTCGGTAGAACCGAGGGACAGAAACAAGTGCGCAAAGCGCACAAAGGGGGCAGGGTAGAAACACCCTGACCCCCTAGGTTTGCTCAGGGGTCCCACAAGGACCCCCTGGGCAAAAAAATAAATACATTTTTTTAAAAATCGGCAGGATGCGCTCAGGGTGCGCGAATCCTGCCAAAAAAAATCGAAGCGCGGTCTCCCGCGCTTCGATGTTAACTGGCCCCCGGGTGGCCCAAGTCCCGGGGGCATGGTGGGGGGGATAATTTAATGGGTGGGGGCCTCAAATGGCCCCCAAGCCCCGGGGACCGCCACCCCCCGGGGCTTCTTTTTTTATTTAAAAAAACCTGTGTGGGGGGCTCCAGCCCCCCCACACGCTCCGGGGACCGCCACCTCCCCGGGGCACTAACAAATTAAAATGGGGGTCCGTTTTGGACCCCCGAAGCCCCGGGGACCACCACCTCCCGGGGCTGTGCTGATGTAGGGAGGGGGGCCGCGCGGCCCCCCTCCTGGAGCCCTTGATGGCCCTGGGGACCGCCACCCCCAGGGCCGGCTCCTGCAGTGTCCCGGGTGCCTACCCTCGGGACACTGTAGTTTGCTATGGCAGGACGGAGCCTCGCGGCTCCCGTCCTGCCATAGCAAACTGCTTTGGATATTGGAAGAGAGAGCAGGGAAACCTGCTCTCTCTTCCAATATCTAAAGCAAATTGCTTTTCCACACGGGGAGCTGCATGTCAGCAGCTCCCCATGTGGGAAAGCAATGCCGGCTCTCGAAGAACGCGGGAGCCGGCGGGACCGTGGGGGCATTGGGGCTCCCCTCACGGTCTCCATCATTATGTATAAACCCCGGGGGATGGGGTCCCCGGGTAGAATACAAATTAGTGAAAGGAGCTATCAAAATTTTTACGGGAAAATAAGGAGTCGCGCACCCAGCGCGCCGCTCAGCGCGGCCCCTAGTGTGAACGCGTTGGGTGCGCGACTCCCAGCGCGGCCCCCTGGTGTAAACGCGTTGGGTGTGCTCAGGGTGCGCGAATCCTGCCGAAAAAAAAATCGAGGCGCGGTCTCCGCGCTCGATGTTAATTGGCCCCCGGGTGGCCCAAGTCCCGGGGGCATGGTGGGGGGGGATAATTTAACGGGTGGGGGCCTCAAAGGGCCCCCCATGCCCCGGGGACCGCCACCCCCCGGGGCTTCTTTTTTTTATTTAAAAAAACCTGTGTGGGGGGGCTCCAGCCCCCCCCACACGCCCCGGGGACCACCACCTTCCCGGGGCACCTATAAAATAAATGTGGGGGTCCATTACGGACTCCCAGAGCCCCGGGGACCACCACCTCCCGGGGCTGTGCAATTTAAGGGAGTGGGGCCGCGCGGCCCCCCTCCTGGAGCCCTTGATGGCCCTGGGGACTGCCACCCCCAGGGCCGGCTCCTGCAGTGTCCCGGGGTGCCTACCCCCGGGACACTGTAGTTTGCTATGGCAGGGACGGGAGCCTCGCGGCTCCCGTCCTGCCATAGCAAACTGCTTTGGATATTGGAAGAGAGTCTCTTCCAATATCTAAAGCAAATTGCTTTTCCACACGGGGAGCTGCATGTCAGCAGCTCCCCATGTGGGAAAGCAATGCCGGCTCTCGAAGGACGCGGGAGCCGGCGGGACCGTGGGGGCATTGGGGCTCCCCTCACGGTCTCCATCATTATGTATAAACCCCGGGGATGGGGTCCCCGGGGAGAATACAAATTAGTGATAGGAGCTATCAAAATTTTTACGGGAAAATAAGGAGTCACGCACCCAGCGCGCCGCTCAGCACGGCCCCTAGTGTGAACGCGTTGGGTGCGCGACTCCCAGCGCGGCCCCCTGGTGTAAACGCGTTGGGTGCGCGACTCCAAGGTGAACGCGTTGGGTGCGTGAATCCCCAAATATTTTTTGAAAAACAGTAAATATACATGAAGTATATATGTTTATATCTTGGGTGGCTCTAAAAAGAGCCCTTGTGTTTATTGATACATTATGGTACCTACAAGTAAGTACCGATGCAGAGTCTAAAGTTGATGAGAAAGATTCGGTTACCCTCATCTGTAAAATGAACACCGTCTCTCCTATAGATGCCATCTATATTAAAACGCAGATTGTTGTTGAAAATGGACCCCATCCTATAATCTCTGAGATAAGCAGAAACAGCTTTATTGACATGTTTCCTAGCTTTCTCAAACTGTGGACAAAAATGATTGGACCACTGCCATTTCTGTCTTTGGCATATGTTCGAATAGACAAAGGCAGTTTGGGGGAAAAGTGACATGAATTCTGCAAAGGTGTCCTTCATAAGCATTTCCAGACCTACCCCAGTCAAAGTGCCTAGGTCATTGCCACCACAGTGCACAATTATGAGGTCAGGGTGTTGGAGATGCAAAAAGGATTTAACCAATGGCATCAATTGGTGCCACTTTAATCCTCTCTGACCAATCCATTTAATGTCTACATTTGGCAAAGCTAAATCTTTGTCAATACCTCTGCTTTCAGCATACCTTTTGCACCAGAAAACATAGCTGTGTCCCACAATCCACACTGAAAGCATCTTGAAGGGATCAATGTAGGTAATAAAAAGATGTCTGTACCTGAGGTAGGTAGGAGGGAAAATGAAATCTATCTAAAATGGTGGACAACATGCTGTTTTTAAGAAAGTAGAGATTTGATTGGCTGTTTAAGAACACTCTACATTCTAATATAGGGTGCATTTTTCATGGTTTAGAAAGCATGTTTTTTATTGGTTATAATGAAAAGTTTGCAAGGTACAGCAGAAAGGATTAGTGAATGCTTTGCAAAGCCAACCACACCTGCTGTTGTCATTTGCAACATTGTGTGGTGAACTTGTGACCTGGCAGCTAAGTTGAATGTTGCATGAGCTGTTGCTATGGAAACTGATATTCAGAACAAGGGGGAAAGATGTCAGTTGAAAAGTATTATTCTCTATGACCAATGGAAATTCGTTTTACAATTTGAAAAACACTGGAAAGTCATGTGTATATGTATGAAAAATTAGAGGGAAAGTTTGCCATTACTGATTTTATATTGGAGAGTGTGCTTATCTACATTCTGTGCGAAAAAGAAAATCCTGACTGAGTGTGTGAGATTTTTAATTGAACAGATTTATTTAATAGGTGAGTTATATATTTTAGATGTTTATTTAAAAAAGATTTCATACTTTAAGGAAACTGTCTTTTTTGAAATATATTATTAAATGTACTGATGTATAGTTTAATTATTTTTATTGTATTTGATGTTTGTTTTAAAAATAGTATGGGCCAGTTTTAGAAGCCTCTTGCGCCACTTTTGCGTCACTTTTAACATGGGAAAAGTGACGCAAATATGGCACAAGGGCCTTGTAAATTTGCCCCTTTGTATAGTAATATATATATTTTTAAATGAGTTGAAAGGAATAGTTGAATAATTATTTATTCTACTATCGTGTTGTCTACTTTCTGTAGTATTAGAACTCAGACACTGCTTATGGATTTGCAGAATAATTCAGGCATTCATACTACCAATGCTGTAGTGAAATATGTTGAATGTATGCCGTCACCTAACCTCTTCTAGAGTAGTGTGTCTCTTTGCTAAAGCACAGGGAATAGTTTTGGTTCTCTAGAATCACACTGTGAGTATGTGTGCATTTCTGCAACCATTGTGACAGAAGCTTGTGATTACTTTATGTCTTTGCTGACACATAACTGCTTAAAATTCTAACCTGTTGTCAAGTTGTAGTAGTAGTAGAACTTAGTTACTGGTTATGGATTTGCACAATGACTCAGGCATTCACATTAGCACTGGTGTAGTGAAATGTGTATAATGTATGAAGTCACCTAACTGCTTCCAGGCTAGTGAGTTTCTTCTGATAAATTTCAGAGAATAGTTTGGCTTGTGTAGAATCACACTGTGAGTATGTCTGCACTTGTGTAACCATTGTGACAGAAGCATGTGGTTACTTCATGTCTCTGCTAACATATAACTGTTTAAAAACCTATCCTATTGTGAAGTTGCACTAGTATTAGAACTCAGTCAGTGCTTATGGATCCGCAGAATTATTCAGGCATTCACACTAGCAATGCTGTAGTGAAATGTGTAGAATGTATGCAGTCTCCTAACCTCTTCCAGACTAGTGCGTCTCTTTTGCTAAAGCCCAGGGAATAGTTTTGGTTTTCTAGAATCACACTGGCCTTAGCACATAGACTGCTTCAAACCCCTATCCAGTATGCATGTGGTTCTCTAACCACCTACACACTTGTCTTTCACACCTTCAAATCCCCAGTCACTATCCATACACTCCAGCAAACATCCTGACACTCCCTTTGCAGTCCTCTGTTGACTCATTGAGCAACACTGACAAATCCATTTGGTGTGCCAAAACCAAAACACTTATACATTCACCCAGGTACTCTTCTTGTAGTACTCTAATCGTTCATTCAGTACCCAAGTACTGATTCAGTGACTCAGGCCTTAGCACATAGACTGGTTCAAACCCTTAATCACTATGCATGCAGTTCTCTAACCACCTACATACTTGACTTTCACACCTTAAATTCCCCACTCACTAACCATACACTACAGCAAACATCCTGTCAGTCACCTTGCAGTCCTCTGTTGACTCATTCAGCAACACCTATAAAGCCATTTGCTGCGCCAAAACCAAAACACTTATACATTCACCCAGGCACTCTCTTTGTACTAGTCTAATTGTTCAGTCTATACCCAAAGAACTCATTCAGTGACCCAGGCCTTATGACATACACTGCTTCAAACCCCTATGCACTATGTATGCGGTTCTCTAACCACCTACCCATTTGTCTTTCACACCTTAAAATCCCCAGTCAGTATCCATACACTCCAGCAAACATCCTGTTACTCCCCTTGCAGTCCTCTGTTGACTCATTCAGCAACACCAAAAAACCCATTTGCTGCGCTAAAACCCAACCACTTATACATTCACCCAGGCACTCTCCTTCTAGTATTATAATTGTTTAGTCAGTACCCAAGTACTCATTCAGTGACCCAGGCCTTAGCACATAGACTGTTTGAAACCCCTATACACTATGCATGCGGTTCTCTAACCACCTACACAGTTGTCTTTCACACCTTCAAATCCCCAGTGAGTATCCATACACTCCAGCAAACATCCTGTCACTACCCTTGCAGTCCTCTGTTGACTCATTCAGCAACACCTATAAAGCCATTTGGTGCACCAAAACCAAAACAGTTATACATTCACCCAGGCACTCTCTTTGTACTAGTCTAATTGTTCAGTCTATACCCAAGTACTCATTCAGTGACCCAGGCCTTAGCACATAGACTGCTTGAAACCCCTATGCACTATGCATGCGGTTCTCTAACCACACACAGACTTGTCTTTCACACTTTCAATTCCCAAGTCACTATCCATACACTCCAGCAAACATCCTGTCACTCCCCTTGCAGTCCTCTGTTGACTCATTCAGCAACACCTACAAAGCCATTTGCTGTGCCAAACCCAAAACACTTATACATTCAGCCAGGCACTCTCTTTGTACTAGTGTAATTGTTCAGTCTATACCCAAGTACTCATTCAGTGACCCAGGCCTTAGCACATAGACTGCTTCAAACCCCTATGCACTATGCATGTGGTTCTCTAACCACCTACACACTTGTCTTTCAGACCTTCAAATCCCCAGTCAGTATCCATACACTACATCAAACATACTGTCACTACCCTTGCAGTCCTCTATTGACTCATTCTGCAACACCTAAAAATCCATTTGCTGTGTAAAAACCCAACCACTTATACATTCACCCAAGCACTCTCCTTGTACTACTCTAATCGTTCAGTCTATACCCAAGTACTCATTCAGTGACCCAGGCCTTAGCACATAGACTGCTTCAAACCCTTAATCACTATGCATGCTGTTCTCTAACCACCTACACACTTGTCTTTCACACCTTCAAATCCCCAGTCAGTATCCATACACTACATCAAACATACTGTCCCTACCCTTGCAGTCCTCTGTTGACTCATTCAGCAACACCTACAAAGCCATTTGCTGCGCCAAAACCCAACCCCTTATACATTCACTCAGGCACTCTCTTTGTACTAGTGTAATTGTTCAGTCTATACCAAGTAGTCATTCAGTGACCCAGGCCTTAGCACATAGACTGCTTCAAACCCCTATGCACTATGTATGCGGTTCTCTAACCATCTACCCATTTCTCTTTCACACCTTAAAATCCCCAGTCAGTATCCATACACTCCAGCAAACATTTTGTCACTCCCCTTGCAGTCCTCTGTTGACTCATTCTGCAACACCTAAAAATCAATTTGCTGCGCAAAAACACATCCACTTATACATTCACTCAGGCACTCTCCTTGTACTACTATAATTGTTCAGTCTATATCCAAGTAGTCATTCAGTGACCCAGGCCTTAGCACATAGACTGCTTCAAACCCTTTATCACTATGCATGCATTTCTCTAACCACCTACACACTTGTCTTTCACACCTTCAAATCCCTAGTCAGTATCCATACACTACAGCAAACATCCTGTCACTACCCTTGCAGTCCTCTGTTGACTCATTCAGCATCACCTACAAAGCCATTTGCTGCGCCAAAACCAAAACACTTATACATTCACCCAGGCACTCTCTTTGTACTAGTCTAATTGTTCAGTCTATGCCCAAGTACTCATTCAGTGACCCAGGCCTTAGCACATAGACTGCTTGAAACCCCTATGCACTATGCATGCGGTTCTCTAACCACACACAGACTTGTCTTTCACACTTTCAATTCCCAAGTCACTATCCATACACTCCAGCAAACATCCTGTCACTCCCCTTGCAGTCCTCTGTTGACTCATTCAGCAACACCTACAAAGCCATTTGCTGTGCCAAACCCAAAACACTTATACATTCAGCCAGGCACTCTCTTTGTACTAGTGTAATTGTTCAGTCTATACCCAAGTACTCATTCAGTGACCCAGGCCTTAGCACAAAGACTGCTTGAAACCCATATGCACTATGCATGTGGTTCTCTAACCACCTACACACTTGTCTTTCACACCTTCAAATCCCCAGTCAGTATCCATACACTCCAGCAAACATCCTGCCACTCCCCTTGCAGTCCTCTGTTGACTCATTCTGCAAAACCTAAAAATCCATTTGCTGCGTAAAAACCCAACCACTTATACATTCACCCAGGCACTCTCCTTGTAGTACTCTAATCGTTCAGTCTATACTCAAAGAACTCATTCAGTGACCCAGGCCTTAGCACATACACTGTTTGAAACCCCTATGCACTATGCATGCGGTTCTCTAACCACACATAGACTTGTCTTTCACACTTTCAATTCCCAAGTCACTATCGATACACTCCAGCAAACATCCTGTCACTCCCTTTGCAGTCCTCTGTTGACTCATTCAGCAACACCTACAAATCCATTCGCTGTGCCAAAACCCAACCACTTATACATTCAGCCAGTCACTCTCCTTGCAGTACTCTAATCGTTCAGTCAGTACCCAAGTACTCATTCAGTGACCAAGGTCTTAGCACATATACTGCTTCAAACCCCTATCCACTATGCATGTGGTCCTCTAACCACCTACACACTTGTCTTTCACACCTTCAAATCACCAGTCACTATCTATACACTCCAGCAAACATCCTGTCACTACCCTTGCAGTCCTCTGTTGACTCATTCAGCAACACCTACAAATCCATTCGCTGCGCCAAAACCCAAACACTTATACATTAAGCCAGTCACTCTCCTTGCAGTACTCTAATCGTTCAGTCAGTACCCAAGTACTCATTCAGTGACCAAGGTCTTAGCACATATACTGCTTCAAACCCCTATGCACTATGCATGCAGTTCTCTAACCACCTACATACTTGACTTTCACATCTTAAATTCCCCACTCACTAACCATACACTACAGCAAACATCCTGTCAGTCCCCTTGCAGTCCTCTGTTGAGTCATTCAGCAACACCAAAAAATCCATTTGCTGCGCTAAAACCCAACCAGTTATACATTCACCCAGGCACTCTCCTTCTAGTATTATAATTGTTTAGTCAGTACCCAAGTACTCATTCAGTGACCCAGGCCTTAGCACATAGACTGTTTGAAACCCCTATACACTATGCATGCGGTTCTCTAACCACCTACACACTTGTCTTTCACACCTTGAAATCCACAGTCACTATCCATACACTCCAGCAAACATCCTGTCAGTCCCCTTGCAGTCCTCTGTTGACTCATTCAGCAACACCTACAAAGCCATTCGCTGTGCCAAAACCAAAACACTTATACATTCACCCAGGTACTCTTCTTGTAGTACTCTAATCGTTCATTCAGTACCCAAGAACTCATTCAGTGACCCAGGCCTTAGCACATAGACTGGTTCAAACCCTTAATCACTATGCATGCGGTTCTCTAACCACCTACACACTTGTCTTTCACATCTTCAAATCCCCAATCAGTATCCATACACTCCAGCAAACATCCTGTCACTCCCCTTGCAGTCCTCTGTTGACTCATTCTGCAACACCTAAAAATCCATTTGCTGTGCAAAAACCCAAGCACTTATACATTCACCCAGGCACTCTCATTGTACTACTATAATTGTTCAGTCTATACCCAAGTACTCATTCAGTAACCCAGGCCTTAGCACATAGACTGCTTCAAACCCCTATCCACTATGCATGCACTCCTCTAACCACCTACACACTTCTGTTTCACACCTTTAATTAGTCATTAGAAAAGAAAGTGCTTACATGTTTTTTATATACAATGTATTTGTTTAGAAATAGAAAAGTATAATTTATATATTTTTTTCAATTAATGTATTTAAAATTATTTTTTACAGATATTCATTAGGATCATTAAAATAAACTTATCATGGCTAAAAAAAACGAAAAGAGAAAAGGAAACAAAAAGGGCTATTATTTGAAGAAAAATCAACACACAATATTGGATGAGCAACAACATGTGGGGAAAAACAATAAGTCTTCTGGTAAGAGAACAAAACAATTTATTCAAAAACTTTCAAAGCCAAGAAACAGTGTGCAAAATGTGGAAAATATGGAAAATCGTTCGACCACAAAAAAGAATATGAATAAAAACAAAAAAAAAAATGGGAATTTACATTAAAAAAACACAATGTATGGTAAAAGAAGGCAGAGTCAGTATAAAGAAATCAGAAAAAAGATTTTTTATAATAGAGTTGTTCTTAATTTGTTGAAAGATGTGAGGAAATCTAAAAAAAGAGCAGTATTTTATCGAAAGAAGAAGCATATTGAAACTGTAGTTGAAAAGACTTTTGCATTAAAAAGGAAATTATTCATTTTAGTTTTAAACAGAATTCGATCTCTAGATAAACCAATCCATTTATTAAAGGATAAAAGTAAGAAGAAAAGAGTAATTAACAGAACTAATTTTTGTGAATTTTTTTGGGTGAATGGAAACACACTTCAAGTTCAGAGCCTTTCTTTAATGAAGAGAGTTATTTTCAGACCAATAATTTATTGCATACAGTTGATACAAGTGGTCGAGCTTATGAGGTTAGAAATGGTTGTCCAATTGAGAAAGAGAAGATCGTTTCCAGAAATGTAGAAGAAGTGTTAGCTGATGAAGTTGTAGGGAGACGACCTAAAGCCCCAGTGTATACTTGGGATTGCAGTAGTATTTGTAGTATACGACAAGAATCTATTGATATTTTACGCAATTTCTTACGACAGTATACTAAAAAAGTGTTAAGCAAAAGATTAAGATGTTGCAAGGACTAGACCCTTGCAGAGTGAGAAAAAATACTGGTTTGCAAGGACATTCTCTTGCTTGTCTTTCTAGAAAAGTATGTCGAAGTGTTTTTCATCATTTTAGGATGTTAGCAGTACATCATTCTGAAATGCGAAAGTTAGTCAGAAGATTGTATTATGCAAAAAGTCCAGCACTAATGTTAAATGAGTTGAACAGTGCTCTTTTGCGTGGGTCAGTATCAGATGTGAAAAAGGTTTGTGAAAAAATTGAGTTTTGTTACTTTGGTCCTGGAGAAGAGAGTGCAGAAACTGACACATTAATACAGGAAAATGTTGAGGAGAATGTGCAACATACCACTACAAAAAAATTTGAAGACGAAATTACAAAGTTTGAGGTGATTTCATGTGAAAGGCCAAATTATACTTGTATTTGTTGCCGACGAACTCACTATAAAATTCAGACTAGGACTGTTGATCTGTATTTACAAAGTGAAAGAGAAAATAATGATAAGTGGAAGGAATTTGCAACTTATTTGTTCGTAGAGGATTGTTTTGATTTGGGTTCTGATCAGCGTATTTGTAAATATTGTTATAACAAATTAAACGAGAATAAAATGCCTGCTAGAGCTGTCCATAATAATCTAGAGTTGGTAACTATTCCTCCAGAACTGATAGATTTAAATACGTATGAGTCTATTCTGATTCAATGTGTGCACCCATTTCAAGCTATTGTTCGTATGGAGCCTAAAACAGGTAAATTGCCTCCTACAGATTTACAGAGAGGATTAAAAGGAAGAGTTGTATATTTACCTCTAGATTTAAAGAAAAATATTGAAACTATTGGTGGAGAGAATGTAGAAAGTGAGCCACTACTTATTCTAGTTAATGGTGTTCCTACTAAGAGTAAGAAAATCTGGCAAGAATTAGTGGATGTTACGAAAGTGCAAAAGGCAACATTATATCTGATTCAAAACAATGATTACTACAAAAATGTACATGTGGAACAAGAAGAAATACTTTTAGGAGATGATACTGAAACGTCAAATGGACAAATTGAAAAAGTGGACATGACCAAAAGTGAAGAAATCTATGAACATTATAGTGTACATCCACTTCATTCGAAAGAAGTGATGGGGAATACAATTGAATTATTCCAAATGAAGAAAGCAAAGGGTACTCCCATGAGTGTATGGGAGAAAAGTTTGGAAGCTCGTTGTTTTCCGCAGCTGTTTCCAACTGGAAAAGGTGGACGATATGATGAACGACCAGTGCAGATTCCTGCATCTGAATATCGGACAACAAGATTGTATGCAGAAGACCCAAGGTTTCGACAATGTATCCCATATATATTTCATCTTTTGTTTGAGAGTGACTTGGCAGGACTTTCTTATGCAGTCAACCACATTTTGAAAACAGGAGTACATTTTCAAAATGTTTCTGCAAAGCAATTTATGGATAAAGTACATGAGAGAGACGATCATCTAGAATCTCAGTTGATTAATTTGATGGCATGTCAGCGTGGTACTAATGAGTATTGGTACCGTCGTCATGGAGAACTTAAATGCATGCTGAGGAACTTAGGAACTCCTACATGGTTTCTTACCCTAAGCTGTGCTGAATACGCTTGGGATGATTTACTTGAATTTCTTCGTGAGGCAAATTCAAATGTAAAAAATATTGAATACAAGACACCTGGAGAATTGTGCTCTTTGGATCCTGTTAATGTATGCAGGTATTTCAATCATAGGTTTGAAGCTATGATGTCTTTTATCTGCAATAAAAAGAATCCTCCTCTTGGAGAAGTTTTAGATTTTTTTGGAGAAAGGAGTATCAAGCTAGAGGTGCTCCTCATATACATATGCTGTTATGGATTAAGGATGCACCTAAATTTGGAACTGATTCGGATGATACCGTTTTGTCTTTTATTGAGGAATATGCGACATGTGCTATACCAAAAAGAACAGATGAGAACAGCTTAAGACAACAAGTGTTACGATTCCAACATCATCGATGTGGAAAATACTGCCGACGGAAGTACAAGTCTAAGGAAAAGTTTTACACCAAATGTCGTTTTGGATTTCCACGTCCTGTAATATCCAAAGGAAGAGTAAACAGTTTTATGTCAGCTATGAGACATACGATCAACAGAAAATCACCCAAAAATACATATAATTTAAGAAGAAGTGAAGAATCAAAATATATTAATGATTATAATCCAGTTATTCTCTCAATGTGGAATGCTAATATGGATATTCAGTATGTTGCGGATAATTCCATTGCAGTTGCCCGGTATGTCACATCTTATATAACAAAATCTGAAAAAACAGAGTTAAAAGAAATGTGGGAAGAAATTGCTCATGAGAAGAGTCTTAGTAAGAAGTTATACAGTTTCAGTTTGAAGATGTTATCCCATCGAGAAATTGGAGCATATGAATGCTCAGATCGGTTATCATCTGCAAGCTTATACTCAAAATCAAGATCAATTATTTGGGTGAGTCTAGGTCTTGCTGCAACACGAAATCGAGTACTTAAATCTGTACAAGAAATTGAATATTTAGCAGAAAAAGATCCAGAAAGTACAGATATTGTCAAAACAAACATGTTGGATACATATTATCCAAATAGAAGTCATAATCTTGACAACATATGTCTATATGAAGTGCTGCAATACTACAGTTTTAAACGGAATACTACAGAAAACATAAACGATGGAAAATATGCAGTTATTGGTTCTGAAGGATGTTTGGTGAAACAAAGGAAAGGAAACTTGATTAATCACAGAAAACTGAGTTGTGACACTGAACAGAAAAGGGAATTTTACTATTTAGCACTTTTGCAACTCTTCAAACCGTGGCGTACAGAATTGGAATTACTTGGGGATTTTCAGAGCTATGAAGATTCCTTCAATGCTTGTAAAGATACCATAGAATGTCCAGTTTTTGCTAACTATCTGAAAATGTTGAACGATGAAATGGATCAAGAAGCTACTATTGCAGCTGAGATTGCTAGAGACAGTTCTCAAGACAGTCAAAGTTCTGCTCCACTGAGTGAAGATCCACTAGGAGAACCAATTGTTCAAAATGAAGCAGCAATTGCAATGAATGAGGTGGAAACAGCAATGCATCAAGCTCAAGAAGATATTATGGACTTAGGAAACTTGGAAGAACAACTAAATATTGAACAGAAAGAAATATATCAGCAAGTGACACAACAGATTGACCATGGATTTCTTCATGAAAAGAAAGAATGCACATGCACATCATTTCAACCTATCCGAATGTATGTCAGTGGTCAAGCTGGAACAGGAAAAAGTTTCTTAATTAAAGTATTGACCAGTTATCTGCAGAAATCAACTGACTCACATTTATCTTGTGTTGTAACCGCTCCAACTGGGTTAGCAGCACACAACATTAAAGGGATTACATTACATCGTTTACTTATGCTACCTGTAGAGCACGAAAACAAATTGGAATATCATAAGCTATCAGGAGAAGCTTGTTATGAAGTTTCAAGAGTGCTAAAGAAAATGAAACTTCTAATTATTGATGAAGTAAGTATGGTCTCAAACTTAATGCTTGCTTTTGTGCATTTAAGAATGCAGCAAATTCTTAAAACAGAATATGATGTCTTATTTGGAGGTAAACATGTTATCGTTTTTGGAGATCTTCTGCAACTTACTCCTGTAAAAGGACAACCAGTATTTAAAACACTTGTGCATGAAGACACCAGAAAGTCTTTGGGAAGTGTTGGCAACGTTAATATTTGGTCTTATTTTGAATACAAAGAACTCATTACAAATATGCGACAGGCAAATGATGTTAATTATGGATCTATACTTCAAGATATAAGAATTGGAGTTCTCACAGAAGAAGGCAAACAAGCTTTGCAAAGTCGACTATTTAAGAATTTGTTTCCAAATGAAAATATAGTTCCAGAAAAAATGTATAGTAAAATTGCTGAAAGTAAATCTATAATTTGTTTAATGCCAACACTCCGTGAATGTTCTATTTTCAATGAACAACTTTTGAAGCTAGAAAATCAAGAAATCAAAAAAATGGAAGCCATTGATAAAATAGAGCATGAAGGAATTACTATTATTTTGACCGACAAATTGAAAAAAAATTGAATTCTTTAGAAAAATCCATATCTAAAACTGCTGGTTTAGAAAAGAATTTATATCTATGTGTCAACTGTCGAGTAATTTTACGGCGTAATTTGGATGTGGAAAAAGGTTTAGTTAATGGAGCAATGGGGAAAGTTGTGAATTTTGTTAATTATCAAAAAAGAGATGGAATAGAATTTTTAAAAATTAAATTTGATCAAATTGAAGAAGTAAAAAAAATTGGTTGTTGTTCTGTTCGTTTTTTGCTTGTTAAAGATTTGTATGTCCGTAGGAAGCAATTTCCACTTTCTTTGGCATATGCAGTCACTATTCATAAATCTCAAGGATTGAGTGTAGACAGTGCTTTGGTGAACATAGGAAGTAGCGTGTTTAAAGAAGGTATGGCATATGTTGCTTTGTCCCGAGTCAGAACTTTATCTGGATTGTTTTTGATTGATTTTGATGAGTCAAAGATTACTGCAGATGCAAACTGTGTAAAAGAGTATAATAGGTTAAGAAGAGCGTATACTCCAAATTTAGGTGAATATCCTGTATTTGAAAAGTCTGTAGTACATCGAAAAAGAAGATATGAGAATATCTGTAGTGAAGTTATAGAGAAGGAAAAAAATAAAGATAATGTTCATATTGCAAGCAAAAAGAAAAAGGATAGTATTGAAGAAATTGTTGGGTATCAGTTAGAAAACAGTTCAGGTATCAACTGCTATGCTAATGTAGTGGTCAATGTAGTCTTTTTTCTAGAAAGTTTGCAACAGCAAATTATGGAAAATCGTGAAAAAAGATTTTGTTCCATATTGCATTGTTTTTATGAAAAATTGAACACTAATAAAAGCAAATTACAAAGTGTTTCTCATATTCGTAATCTTTTGGATATATGTTCTGGTTGTACACAATTTACGCAGGATATTCAACAAGACGCTCAGGAATTTCTAATGTATATGCTTACAGTATTAGAAAATGAGGGAATACAAATTGAAAATCTTTTTGGCCTTCGTTATAAATGGGTACATGAATGTGAAAATTGTATGTTTACATGTACAACTAACATAGATACTGAAAGATTTATATATTTGACATTACCAGACTGTAAAACAGTGTCTTTCAATAAACTAGTTAAAGCAGCAAATCAAAACATGGAGTGTAGCCAATGCAAATCAAAAATGTTATCAACATTATTTATACAAAGATTTGGACAATACATAATTTTAATGATACAACGTTGTAGAGCTGATGGAAGAAAAATGGAAACTTTAATTAAAGAATTTGTAGCAAGTCAACTATCTATATCTGGAAGGACTTTTGTAGCAGTATCAATTATTTTCCATCATGGTCCTTCTACAACATCTGGACATTACACTGTGTATTTAAAATGCAATAGAGGATGGACATATTGTAATGATGCTCAATTGGATTTTAAACAACGTTTGCCTAGAGAATTACAAAATTCCTACTTAATATTTTTAAAACCAAAGTTTTAGGAACATAATTCAACCTGTGAAGAATTTATTGATATTTCTTAATATGATTACTATTGGACAATTTTAATTTAAAGGATTTCAAAAAAACTATTTGGCCAAGAGGAAAAGTATATATTTTAATTATGGACTTTTTCTTGCACATCCTCTCAGCATATATTTTGAAAGAAAAACATTTACTGTGTATACAATTTCAAGTTATAACATTTTCTTAGGAGAGAGCATTTTATATACCTGTAATTTGTATTATATGGTATGTTATTGAGCAGGAAGTTTTTATGAAATGTTCATAAATAGTTAAGTATATTTTAAATATTTTACAAGTAGTTTTGGGTTTTTTAAAACAATCTTATTGATTGTTTTATTTTTTTGCCCGCTGTTATGTGATGAGTAACATTGTAATCACTATTTGTAGTGAAATTCAATGTATTCTGAGAACAGCAAAAAGATAAAGAAAATAATTTTTAAAATGTGAAAATTATGTTTTGTTATAAAAAATATAATATTATATATTATAACGATTTTTTCTTCTCTTTTACAGGTCCTAATTCTACAATTTTTAATTTTTCAGAAATTTTAGTTAAAAAACCAAGTGGGAAAATTAATTAGTGTTTTTTATAACTATTACTGTGAATGAAAAATTAACTAAGTATTAAAATAAAAAATGGTCTGTGAGAGGACACTGGTGAAGAAAGGGGGATGGACGGTGTAGATATCTCTGGAAAGATGCTCTGTTGCTGTTTTTATTTATATAATTAAGTTACCTTGTAGTACAACTAAATTACTGCTTATGAATTTGCACAATGAGTGAGGCTTTCACACTAGCAGTGTTGTAGTGAAATTTGTAGAATGTATGTAGTCACTTAACTGCTTCTAGGCTAGTGAGTCTTTGTAATTGTACTTTTCCAATCAGCCATCCAGCACCATGTACTAATTCATTCACTGTGTCAAAACCCAACCACTTATACATTCACCCAGGCATTCTCCTTCCAGTATTATAATCGTTCAGTGAGTACCCAACTACTCATTCAGTGACCCAGGCCTTACCATATACACTGATTCAAACCCCTATCCACTATGCATGCCGTTCTCTAACCACCTACACACATGTCTTTCACACCTTCAATTCCCCAGTCACTATCCATACACTCCAGCAGACATCCTGACACTCCCTTTGCAGTCCTCTGTTGACTCATTGAGCAACACTGACAAATCCATTTGGTGTGCCAAAACTCAACCACTTATACATTAAGCCAGTCACTCTGCTTACAGTACTATAATCGTTCAGTTAGTACCCAACTACTCATTCAGTGACCCAGGCCTTACCATATAGAATCCTTCAAACCCCTATCCACTATGCATGCCGTTCTCTAACCACCTACACACACGTCTTTCACTCCTTCAATTCCCCAGTCACTATCCATACACTCCAGCAGACATCCTGACACTCCTTTTGCAGTCCTCTGTTGACTCATTCAGCAACACTGACAAAGCCATTCGCTGTGCCAAAACCAAAACACTTATACATTCACCCAGGCACTCTCTTTGTACTACTCTAATTGTTCAGTCTATACCCAAGTACACATTCAGTGACCCAGACCTTAGCACATACAGTGCTTCAAACCCCTATCCACTATGCATGCCGTTCTCTAACAACCTACACACATGTCTTTCACACCTTCAATTCCCCAGTCACTATCCATACACTCCAGCAAAGATCCTGTCAGTCCCCTTGCAGTCCTCTGTTGACTCATTCAGCAACACCTACAAATCCATTTGCTGTGCCAAAACCCAACCACTTATACATTCAGCCAGTCACTCTCTTTGCAGTACTCTAATCGTTCAGTCAGTACCCAAGTAATCATTCAGTGACCAAGGTCTTAGCACATATACTGCTTCAAAACCCTATCCACTATGCATGTGGTCCTCTAACCACCTACACACTTGTCTTTCACACCTTCAAATCCCCAGTCAGTATCCATACACTCCAGCAAACATCCTGTCACTCCCCTTGCAGTCCTCTGTTGACTCATTCTGCAACACCTAAAAATCCATTTGCTGCGCCAAAACCCAAACACTTATACATTAAGCCAGTCACTCTCCTTGCAGTACTCTAATCGTTCAGTCAGTACTGAAGTACTCATTCAGTGACTTAGGCCTTAGCACATAGACTGCTTCAAAACCTTAATCATTATGCATGCGGTTCTCTACCCACGTACACACTTGTCTTTCACACCTTCAATTCCCCAGTCACTATCCATACACTCCAGCAAACATCCTGACACTCCCTTTCCAGTCCTCTGTTGACTCATTCCATAACACTGACAAATCCATTTCGTGTGCCAAAACCCAACCACTTATACATTAAGCCAGTCACTCTCCTTACACTACTCTAATCGTTCAGTTAGTACCCAACTACTCATTCAGTGACCCAGGCCTTACCATATACACTAATTCAAACCCCTATCCACTATGCATGCCGTTCTCTAACCACCTACACACACGTCTTTCACATCTTCAAATCCTCAGTCAGTATCCATACACTCCAGCAAACATCCTGTCACTCCCCTTGCAGTCCTCTGTTGACTCATTCAGCAACACCTACAAATCCATTCGCTGTGCCAAAACACAACCACTTATACATTCAGCCAGTCACTCTCCTTGCAGTACTCTAATCGTTCAGTCAGTACCCAAGTACTCATTCAGTGACCAAGGTCTTAGCACATATACTGCTTCAAACCCCTATCCACTATGCATGTGGTCCTCTAACCACCTACACACTTGTCTTTCACACCTTCAAATCACCAGTCACTATCTATACACTCCAGCAAACATCCTGTCACTACCCTTAAAGTCCTCTGTTGACTCATTCAGCAACACCTACAAAGCCATTCGCTGCGCCAAAACCCAACCACTTATACATTAAGCCAGTCACTCTCCTAACACTACTCTAATCGTTCAGTTAGTACCCAACTACTCATTCAGTGACCCAGGCCTTACCATATAGAATCCTTCAAACCCCTATCCACTATGCATGCCGTTCTCTAACCACCTACACACACGTCTTTCACTCCTTCAATTCCCCAGTCACTATCCATACACTCCAGCAGACATCCTGACACTCCCTTTGCAGTCCTCTGTTGACTCATTCAGCAACACTGACAAAGCCATTCACTGTGCCAAAACCAAAACACTTATACATTCACCCAGGCACTCTCTTTGTACTACTCTAATTGTTCAGTCTATACCCAAGTACACATTCAGTGACCCAGACCTTAGCACATACACTGCTTCAAACCACTATCCACTATGCATGCCGTTCTCTAACAACCTACACACATGTCTTTCACACCTTCAATTCCCCAGTCACTATCCATACACTCCAGCAAAGATCCTGTCAGTCCCCTTGCAGTCCTCTGTTGACTCATTCAGCAACACCTACAAATCCATTCGCTGTGCCAAAACCCAACCACTTATACATTCAGCCAGTCACTCTCCTTGCAGTACTCTAATCGTTCAGTCAGTACCTAAGTACTCTTTCAGTGACCAAGGTCTTAGCACATATACTGCTTCAAACCCCTATCCACTATGCATGTGGTCCTCTAACCACCTACACACTTGTCTTTCACACCTTCAAATCACCAGTCACTATCTATACACTCCAGCAAACATCCTGTCACTACCCTTGCAGTCCTCTGTTGACTCATTCAGCAACACCTACAAAGACATTCGCTGCGCCAAAACCCAACCACTTATACATTAAGCCAGTCACTATCCTAACACTACTCTAATCGTTCAGTTAGTACCCAACTACTCATTCAGTGACCCAGGCCTTACCATATAGAATCCTTCAAACCCCTATCCACTATGCATGCCGTTCTCTAACCACCTACACACACGTCTTTCACTCCTTCAATTCCCCAGTCACTATCCATACACTCCAGCAGACATCCTGACACTCCCTTTGCAGTCCTCTGTTGACTCATTCAGCAACACTGACAAAGCCATTCGCTGTGCCAAAACCAAAACACTTATACATTAACCCAGGCACTCTCTTTGTACTACTCTAATTGTTCAGTCTATACCCAAGTACACATTCAGTGACCCAGACCTTAGCACATACAGTGCTTCAAACCCCTAGCCACTATGCATGCCGTTCTCTAACAAACTACACACATGTCTTTCACACCTTCAATTCCCCAGTCACTATCCATACACTCCAGCAAAGATCCTGTCAGTCCCCTTGCAGTCCTCTGTTGACTCATTCAGCAACACCTACAAAGCCATTTGCTGCGCCAAAACCAAAACACTTATACATTAAGCCAGTCACTCTCCTTGCAGTACTCTAATCGTTCAGTCAGTACTGAAGTACTCATTCAGTGACTTAGGCCTTAGCACATAGACTGCTTCAAAACCTTAATCATTATGCATGCGGTTCTCTACCCACGTACACACTTGTCTTTCACACCTTCAATTCCCCAGTCACTATCCATACACTCCAGCAAACATCCTGACACTCCCTTTCCAGTCCTCTGTTGACTCATTCCATAACACTGACAAATCCATTTCGTGTGCCAAAACCCAACCACTTATACATTAAGCCAGTCACTCTCCTTCCACTACTCTAATCATTCAGTCAGTACCCAAGTACTCATTCAGTGATCCAGGCCTTAGCACATACACTGTTTCAAACCCCTATACACTATGCATGCAGTTCTATAACCACCTACACACTTGTCTTTCACACTTTCAAATTCCCACTAACTATACATACACTCCAGCAAACATCCTGTCAGTCCCCTTGCAGTCTTCTGTTGACTTATTCAGCAACACCCACAAAGCCATTCGTTGCGCCAAAACCAAAACACTTATACATTCACCCAGGCACTCTCTAAGTTACACATTAACATACAACCAATAGTTCTTTCTGTAACCAGAGAAGTTAGTTCTGAAAAGAACTTTTTTTTTCTTTTTTGTTTTATATTTTTTTTGTATTTTTTGAACTATTATTTTTTTTTTTGGTGTTTTTTTAGGAAATAATAAACAAAAAAAAGGAAAAAAACAGGAAACCTCAGGAATTACATTTCATTCCTGGAAAACACACAAAAAAAAAAAAGTCTAACAGTGGTGATTGCGCTGTGCAGCACAAACAGCTTCCACGGATTGTTCGCCATAGGAGATCAGTTTGTTGCACTTGACACAGTGCTGTTTTAAGAATGCAAATTCAGGACGTATGTCCAGAGATGTTGAAGGTGTAGGAGTGCCAGATGTAGAAGGAACTGGTTGTTGTTTCCTTGCAGCTCTACGAGACTCCTCCCGAGCCAGGTTCAGTGGGTGAATTGTTTTTAAATGCTTATACATAGAGGCAGTACCACAAGAATATTTCTTGTCGGCACTACCTCTAGACAGCACCCTCTCACAGATCCGGCAGCTGACTTTCGTGGCATTAACCTTCTTTTGGCCCTCTGGAAAAGTGAAAAACTTCCACACCACCGATACATGCCTTTGTGGACGTGGGTCCTCTTGCACAAATTCTTCTTCTGAAGAATGTTCTGACTCCTGTTGTTGCTGTTGTGTAGAAGCCATCTTCTTATTTGAGCTATTCCAGTTCTTCTTGAATGCAGAGATGTGTCTCCAAAGAAGCTCAAAGAAGAATGATGGAAATGGGTGGGGTCCTTCAATAGTTACAATGGGAAATGTTATCAACCAATCAAAAGTTTTTTTTTCAAGTCACATGGGATCCGCGTACCGTGCGCACACGCAGCACGCACCCAACGCGAAGTAGCGAAATTGCATTTAAAAGTAAAATAACTTTATTACATGTAAAAATATATTATTTTTATGCATAAGTAAGATAATGTCTGGCCCTAATATGTGTATTAAAGACATATATATGTCATTTTAGAACATATAAAAATTTGCGGGAGTCGCGTACACAGCGCGTACAGCACGCATATGACGTCACGCGGGGCGCGTGTCCGCACAAGAGCCGGTGTCACGAATGTGTAAACGTAGGAAGCGCGAACCGGTCGCATACTAATCGCGCACAACACGTAACATATGCATATCACGTAACTATAATACACGCACCCATCGCACACCCTACGCGGATCCTTCACGACTTTAAGAAAATGGCGGGTACAATTCGCGCACTGATCTTGTAAGGTACGCTGCCGGTGCGCGACTCCAAAAAAAAAAAAAAAATGTTTTACATTTATTAACAAATTATAAAACAAAACAAAAAATATTTATGTTACAATATTTTCGAAAACATTTTTTTGCGATTTATATTACAAATATATAAATATTTTTTTAAAAACAAAATATGTAAATTAAACAGATAAACATCTGTAGAAAATTAGTATCAAAACAATACATGTAAAAAATCTTACAACTAAATATTATCATTTAAAAAACCGTTGAAATTCACTGAAAAAACCATAGGTTTCAGGCGCGTTATAGTTACAAATTAGCATTTAAAAAACCTTTGAAATTCACTGAAAAAACCATAGGTTTTAGGGACAGTTATAGTTACAAATTAGCATTTAAAAACCTTTGAAATTCACTGAAAAAACCATAGGTTTCAGGGACGTTATAGTTACAAATTAGCATTTAAAAAACCTTTGAAATTCACTGAAAAAACCATAGGTTTTAGGGACAGTTATAGTTAGTTGGACATTGCACTCGTACAAAACCCGTGAAATTCCCCGTTATAGTTAGTCCAGGTAACTATAACTCGCGCCCGCAATGCACTGCTGATGACGTCACTTATTACATCACTCATGACATGGTCAGTGACATCACTGATGACATCACTGATGACATCTCAAATGACATCACTGATGACATCATCCACGTGATAATCTGATGCACCTCCTCACACCCTAATATAACCTTTGATACACCCACTCTAAATTACAGACTGCCATTCCAAAACCATAGACACTCCAACACCAATAACTACATACCCACTCACTGATTCTTAGGTCTACACACACACATCCACTCACTCACCCGTACAGTCACTCATACTTATGGTCACTCAGTACAGGACTATCATATGCACTCTTACTCCTATATAAACACTCAAACACTGCCACTCATCCATAGAGGTACTCACACACCTAGTCAGTCATGCAAATAATTAAGCACACTGCCATTTACTCACCTATACAGTTATACACACACCAGCTCACTTAATCATACAAATACTAGCACATTCTTACGCTCTTATACAATAACTGATACAAGCACACACGCATCCATACAGCCACTCTCACTATCACACACTCTCACTTATAGCCATTTAAATACTCTAACACACATATATACTGCCTTTCACATATGTAGTTACTCACACATGTACCACTGGGACATACATTCACTCACTAACACACTCTTACACACACTTACCCACCCATGCAGTCTATCACAGATGCACTCTTGAAACTATCCACCCAGTGAATCGCCCACTCACACATCTATGCACAGAGTCGCACACACCCCTCCCACACAAACACTCAGGCACCCATACAGATACTCACACAAGCATTCAATAACTCAAATAGACACTCATGTAGCTATTCACAAACACATGCAGCCACTTACACAGCAACAGACAGACGGATACAGACATTCACCCAGTTTAGTCACTAACCCATGCATTCAGTAAGATACGTTAAATCACTCACTTATACAGTCAGTCACACACCTACTAAATCATCCATACAGACACTTACACACCCACTCATTCTTCAATACGTCTTTTCCTATATATATTAAAAATATTTAAACTTTACAGAAACACACAGTCACTGGATGATGTCATCAGTGATGTCATTTGAGATGTCATCAGTGATGTCATCAGTGATGTCACTGACCATGTCATGAGTGATGTAATAAGTGACGTCATCAGCAGTGCATTGCGGGGCGCGAGTTATAGTTACCTGGACTAACTATAACGGGGGAATTTCACGGGTTTTGTACGAGTGCAATGTCCAACTAACTATAACTGTCCCTAAAACCTATGGTTTTTTCAGTGAATTTCAAAGGTTTTTTAAATGCTAATTTGTAACTATAACGTCCCTGAAACCTATGGTTTTTTCAGTGAATTTCAAAGGTTTTTTAAATGCTAATTTGTAACTATAACTGTCCCTAAAACCTATGGTTTTTTCAGTGAATATATATATATATATACACATATATTTATACTTAGAATTCAAACAAGACGGCTTCTTTGGATAAAGAAATCCATGGCACTCCGTTGTAGTAGGTATCGTTATTTTACTTACTCCATAGCACAGAGGAGCTGCATCAACGTGTTTCCGTGCCCTCCGACACCTTGGTCACAACGCTTACCGCTTTAGCTAATCACCTTTTTAACACATGTTAAAAATGGAAAAAGGAATCGCTAGTTGCATTGTGAGGTTGCACCATCTTGAAACGGAGACTACCTTTACTGGTTTATAGCTCACATCATTATGAGGCACGTAATTCAACATGGTGCGCTATATATATATAAGTAGTTATAGTTAGGACCTACTTTCCATAGGAAAAGCATTTTCCTATGGAGAAAGGGGTGTGTCCTCTGACCACCTCTCAGCAATTCAGCTGTTTGGGGCTTACTGGAGGTAACAGGAGGGTTAGTTGGCCCACAGGGACCCTCAAGAGGCAAGGGGACTTCATCTCCCAAATAGTAGTGCGCCAGGAGGCGCGTTTGCAGAGTGGTGTAGAAACGTGCACAGCTTGCGACCACCTCTCAGCAATCCCACTGTGTGGGGCTTACTGTAGGTAACAAGTAGGCTAGTTGGCCCCTAAGGACCCTCAGCAGCAAAGGGTACTTCATCCCCCAACCAAGATCATGCCAGGAGGCGTGTTTACAGAGTGGTGGAGAAAGGGGGCATGGCCTGTTATCAGAACTCAGCAATCCTGCTGTGTGGGTCCTACTGGAGGAAATAGGAGGGGTAGTTGGCCCCCAAGGACGTCCTTCGGGGCCAACTACCCCTCCTGTTACCTCCAGTAAGTCCCTCACAGTGGGATTGCTAAGAGGTCTTCACAGGCCATGCCCCCCTTTCTCCACAACTGTGCAAACACAGCTCCTGGCACACTACTGGTTGGGGGATGAAGTCCATGTTTCTCCTGATGGACCTTGGGGAATTCCTGAGAGCTGGTTGGAGGCCCCAGCCCCCTTTCTACACCACTCTGCAAATGTGACTGCTAATTAAAAACCTTTGAAATTCACACAAAAAAACAAAGGTTACAGGGTCATTATAGTTAGCAAATAGAATTTAAAAACCTTAGAAATTCACAAAAAAACAAAGGTTACAGGGACATTATAGTTAGCAAATAGAATTTAAAAAACCTTAGAAATTCACTAAAAACCAAAGGTTACAGGGATGTTATAGTTAGGCTGATATTTCACTTGTACAAAACCAGAGAAAATCACCATTATAGTTACCTGAGTTAACTATAACTTGCACCCCCGCAATGCACTGCTTATGACCTCACATATTACATCACTCATGACATGGTCAGTGACATCACTGATGACATCTCAAATGACATCACTGATGACATTAGTGATGTCATCATCCACATTGTGTCTGACACACTCACTCACACCCCTATAGAATCTTTTATACACCCACTGCCACTCCCACACAACCATTCACAAACCCATTGACAGATCCATACCACTACTTACACAGCCATTCACTAATTCATAGATCGACACACATATGCACTTGCTCACCCATACTACCACTCATATACCCGCTCAGTCACCAATACAGCCATTGACATATCCACTCATATGCCCATACAGGCACTCACACATACTAAGTGAGTCACCCATGGAACTGCTCACACACCTACACACTCACCCATACAGTCAATCATACAGGTATGTATTAACCCAAACCGTTACATACACATCCATTTACTTCCTCATACAAATAGTAACACATACTCATTCACCTATACAGTCACTGACAGAAGCATGTACTCATCCATATAGCCACCCTCACATTCACTCACTCACGCATACACTCACTCATATACCCAGTCACTCACCTATAATACCTTTCACATACACAGTTACACACCTATACTGACACAAACACTCAATCACTGACACAGCCATACAGACACTCACTTACCCATGCAGCTTCTCACACACGCACTCACTACCCCATATAGGCACTGACTCACCCACTCACTCATCCATACAGGCAGTCACAAACCTCCTCACCCACACACACAGACACCCAGACAACCATAGAGATAGTCAACCAATCAGTCATCCATATAGCCATTCATGTGCCCACTAGCACACTCATACACCCACTTAGACATCAACTGACAGACAGATACATTCACACAATCAGTCACTCATCTATACCTTACACTTAGACACCTAATCACTCACTTATACAGTCAGTCATGCACCCACTCAGTCATCCAGGCATTCATACACCCTCTAATTCACCAATACACCTTGGTGTCTATATATTTAACACTCATAAACGTTTAAAAAACACTCACAGTCACTGGATGATATCATCAGTGATGTCATTTGAGATGTCATCAATGATGTCATGAGTGATGTCACTGACCATGTCATGAGTGATGTAATATGTGAGGTCATAAGCAGTGCATTTGAGGGGCGCAAGTTATAGTTAACTCAGGTAACTATAATGGCTGTATTTCTCTGGTTTTGAACGAGTGCAATATCAACCTAACTATAATGTCCCTGAAACCTTTGAATTTTGTAGTGACTATCCCCTCAAGTTATAGTTAACTCAGGTAACTATAACAGCTGAATTTCACTAGTTTCGTACGAGTGAAATGTCAGCCTAACTATAACGTCCTTGTAACCTTTGGTTTTTTCAGTGAATATATATATTCGCCCCCGCAATGCACTGCTTATGAACTCACATATTACATTACTCATGACATGGTCAGTGACATCACTGATGACATAATTGACAACATCTTAAATGACACCCACAACATCTCTGATGCACCCACTCATACATCAATATAACCTTTCATACACCCACTCCAACTTCCACACTAGCATTCTCAAAACCATCGACACACCCATACCTGTACTTATACACCCACTCACTGATTCATAGGACTACACACACAACCACTCAGTCACCCATAATGCCACACATACACCAACTCACTCACTAATAAAGCCACTGATTAATCCACTCATATACCCATACAGCCACTCACACACTATCAGACACCCATAGCGCTACTCACACACCTACTCACTCACCCATAAAGTTATTCTCAAAGCTACTTACACACATATACAGTTATACACACACCCACTCACTTATTCATACAGATACTAACATATACCCACCTATACAGTCACTGACAAAAGCACACACTCACCTATACAGCCCTTCATAACCAACTCACTGACCAATACAGCCACTGATATATCTACTCAACCAGCCACTCACACACTGTCAGACACCCATAGAGCTACTCACACACCTAGTCACTCACCCAGAGAGTCAATGACACAACCACTTACTCACCTATACAGTTATACACACACCCATTCACTTATTCATACAGATACTAACACATACTCACTCACCTATACAGTCACTCACAAGCTCACATTCACCAATATGGCCATTCTCGCAATCACTCAGTCACACATACAGTCACTCATATACTCCCAACACTCATCTATACTGCCTTTCACATATGCAAATTGTTTTAAGTGTAAAGCATGTAAGAACGGAGAAAACCGCACAACTATTGAGACCCCTTTTAAAAACGAAAATCAAGATACGAGGCAATCTTACATGCAAATCTGAGTTTGTATAGTATATCCTCACATGTCCCTGCAGAAAAATATATGTGGGAAGCACCACGTTGCCGGTTCATAAGAGGATATTACAATACATACATGCCATCATACACAGGGACCGCAGTTACCCTGTTGCCCGTCACTTTGAAAAACATCATCAAGGTGATCCCTCAGTTTAAATTTATAGCTGTTTGGCACAAGTTGCAAAAAGAAAGAGAGGGGGCGATAGAGAAAATGGTGTTGCATTAGTTCTGCCCATTCTCTGATTAAGATTGATTGAATAGAAATAAAAGAGGCACAAATGCGGCGGTCGCCGACACTGACAAAGGCGAACCACCAAAACGTTTTTGTGGAAAGTACGAATAAATCCTAAAGTGGACTAAACTCTCCGTGAGTGCTGGTCTGTTTGGATTTGTAGCACTAAGATAGACGCGAGTCTACCCCGCGTGATGGTGCACCCGCTAGAGCAGAGGTCTTCAAACTTTTTTACTCTGAGCCCTCCTAAGCAAAATGTTTTGAGGTCTGGCCCTCCTCCAAAACTTTATGGCAAGGATTGGGGGAGAGGGAGGGACATGGCTGCGTGCATGTAGCAGGGCTTATGAGATGATTTCAGGAATACTTTTTCTATAGCTTATGAACCGCAATAAATATGAGACTTATAAAACAGCAAATGCATCAAACAAAAACAGATATTATCCCAAACAAACTGCTCCCCATAATTGGGGTGTTGTGAGCCCCTCACACTCTTTGTCCCTAATGCAACTACACCTGCTGCACTAATGATAACTGCAGTTCTGAGTAGCAGGCTATCTCCTCTGCATCTTTTACCTCTTCCCCACCATGACGGATCATCACCTCGGTCCTAATGCTTCAAAGGAAAATAAGCTCCGATGCCCCTTATTTAAAGGTAGACAGTCATAACTGTGATGCGGTGGACCCCTCAAATCCCTGGGCCCCAGTCCTGCTGCATCTGCTACCTTAATGATAACCAGCAGTGGCCACGTACACACTTGGCAGCAGTACAAGCTTCACTAATGAATGACACTTATTTTGTTCACTTCTTTGGGGTATCTCTCTGAAGAAGCTGTCTCTTGCCTTTTGCAAACATTAAAATGAGTCCCCATACAGTGCTCCCTATTCTGGGCCTTCTCTTTGACAATATCTATGAATCTCACTCCTTTCCTCTGTCTCCTAGACCATTACTGTGAGGCGCCAGGGATCGAGATGATTAGGGCTCTGCATCTGAATACAACTCTGCTGGCCTTCCACCTGCCAACCCATGGACTCGGCTTTCACAAAAAGACTGCCCCTGAATGGTTAACACTGACTTTGCGGTGCTTCTGCCTGAAAGTAAAAAAGGGTGTGGTGGTAGTGCAGAAAGTTAAAAAAGAAACCAGCCTTCTTACCAACCATTAATGGATTGAGTCACTGAAAGCCAGGGCTACTGGAATTATGAGTTTCTGCAGCAGCAGTATTTTCCACATTATTATCATTTCATTTCATTTGAAATAGCTTTATTCGACAACATATGTCATAAAAGCATCGAATAGCATATATACAATAAAATAGCATCTGTACAATAAAAAAGAGAAAAAGATCATGTAATACAGAGGGTTGTTTAAAAGTCTCATAAGATATAATTAATAGATAGCAGCATATTTGGTTAAAACCATTAAACAAGTTTCATAAAAGAGATTTCATTCTGGGACACTATATACATATAGGGGACAAGTCAGTTATAGTGAGCCATATATAACAATGTATGTGTAAGGTACTAATGCTATCAATAAAATTAATAGCAGCATATTTGATTAAAACCATTAAACAAGTATCATAAAAGAAATTTCATTCTGGGACACTATATACATATAGGGGACAAATCAGTTATAGTAAGCAGTATATAACAATGTATGTATAAGGTGCTAATGCTATCTATATCATAATTAATATTTAAAGAGTTACATTGCAGACCAATATAGTATGTGGTTTAAACACCTATGATAAATCGTGTGTCTACATTGGGGTCACACTTTGTATGGCTCTAATTCTGATTAGCCAGGCTCGGCCTAAAAACTTGGCCACTCCGCATGAAAATAGGACACTGGGATCAGATTTTAGAATGCGCAGAGCAGACCGGAAGTCGCGGGTGCCCATGTCGCTACATATTGGTTTTATCCACTTGCTCCTAGCTGTAGCGTATGCAGGGCAAGCAAAGAGGACATGGGCAATGCACTCGACCAACGCTCCGCAGCATGGACAGTGCTCTGTCATGTTCTCGGCTGTATGCCACTTGGTAATATAGGTGTTAACAGGGAGCGTGCCGAACCTAAACTGAGTGTACAGGATCCTATCTCGTGGGACCTGGATCACATCTATCAGTTACTGCATTTGCTACATAATCTGCAGATTTCAACATAAAAAACTTGATTCTAGCTCAAAAGGAACAAAAGTTACTTAAAGCGTGACAAAGTGTTCCGGAGCAGTGGAAGGCCCTTTGCAAAGATTGACTGGTAATTTTGTAGTTGCTTACTGCTGTATTTGGGTGTTAAACTGGTATTAATGAGGCAAAATATTTCCCCTAACAGCGTTACCTTGAGATAAAATGACAAAATAATGAAGTAATGCCTACCACAAAATGTGGCACATTTTGCCACATAATTAACCTTTTCTTGCTGCATAATTTAGTCAAACCTGCTGCATAATGTGGTCATCTTCTGCTAAATAATTCCAGTGGCTCTGCTTAAAGCTTCATGGTGACAAAGATTTATTCTTTTTGAGATGTAATGTAAGGGTGTTATCAGCCGAGATCTGGAATAGTGGAGACACTTACAAAAATGTGCATTAGATACAGCTTGGTTACTTATTACTAAAGTATATATATAAAGTATATTTTGTAAGAACTTGTTTTATCTCAATCAATGCATCATTCTGCAGCAGCCTAGCTTAGAGTATGTAAATACTGTTTTAAAATAATGACTTACATATTCACAGTGCTTTCTGCCACAGGCTGCGACCTCATATCACTATAAACAGGCCACTGGAATCATGCGGCAAGAGAAGGCCAAACTATGCAGCAGCGTTGACTAAATTCAGCAGCAAGCAAAGCCGAATTATGCTGCATAATGCTGCATATTTTGTGATAGCATTACTCCATTGTTTTGCAATTTTTAAAGTTGTTAACACTGTCCTGGCTTTTATTGCCCCTCATAAGTACCACATTAACTCCAACATATAGCAATAAGCAACAGAAAGGTGACCAGTCAACCTTTAGAAAGGGCCTTCCACTGCGAGGTAACATGTGTTGCTGCATTTATTGTGACTTTTGCCCCGTTTGAGCTAGAAACAAGTTTTTTTTTAATTTAAATCTGCAAATTATGCAGCAGATGATGGATTATATGGCAAATGTGGGAAATCCATAACTATGCGCAAAATGCTAAAACCGCACACTTGCATAATTCCAATGGCCCTGACTATAAATACAAAGGTCACTATTCCTCTGCACCAACTAGGGTTTAATTATGTGTTGCTCAGCTTTAACACACATAGACATCTGCAGTGATGGTAGTCACTAAGTGAGGTTTTATAACCTAAAAGAGTTCATTTATCACCAGTTAGTTTAACTTGCATTTATTATCCAATTAAGCTGTTATTGCATTATTTTATACACACTTGCATGACTGTGAAAACACAAAACACTTAGGCTTTTTATTGTTTTTAGCAACCTCTTTGACCCTGCCAGCACACCAGGGGCACAACTAGACCCAAGCTTCGGGGGGGCAAACACTCACAGCCAGGGCTGGCCCTAGCACTGGTCGCACATGCTGCAATAGTCTTTTTTGGCACCCCATTTCCTCCTTGTCCATGAATTCCCTCACTACCACTCACCAACAATACACCTCATCTCTCTATAGCACCTTTCAGACAAACATTTCATTTTTTATAGCGCTACTCATAGTTTACTCACACTCAGTCCTGTGATCTGCATGGTACATGTTCTTTGTAGCAGGCACATTAACCCTCTGCGCTGTGTCGCTGGCAGGAGTGCCCATGTGAGTGCACGGTGAGCGATGTGGCTGTGTGAGAGTAGGGTAAGAGGAGTGATAGCAGTGTGAGTGAGGTGACCATATGATTTTGGGTGCCGATGTAAGTGCAGAGTGGGACAAATGAATGCATGGTTAGTGATGGGCTTGTTTGAGTGAGATTGCAGATTGAGCAGTGAGGAGGACAGGTGAGTGAAGAGTCACATGAGTGCAGGGTGAGTAGTGTGCTTGTGTGACTGCAGGGTGAGGTACAGGGTGAACAGCACAAGTGCATTGTGAGTGAAGAGTGATCATTGTGAGTGCAGGGTGAGCTTGAAAGTGAAGGGTGAGAATGAGGAGTGAGTTGTCTGAATGCAGGGTGCATTCCCAGACACTTGAAGTAAATCAGCATGTTATTGACGGCGGCGTAGGGTTTCAGATATAAGTTAAACTATTGCTATTAAGGCATTAATCAGGGATCGAGGGTGGAGGAAATAAATAATGTGCTGATCCTGCAACAAACTTCCAGTCTTATGATTAGGGTTGCCAGCTCATTATTTTGATGTTGCAGACCGTACAAAAATAAACAGTCACCTAAAGCCATATTTTCAGCACTTATCTGTGCATATTTCGATCAGCAAATAGAAATAGAAAGCACTTTTAATTGTGTTCTAGGGTGGCCTGAATGATTCATGACTGATAATTAAAGGGAATACAGACAGAAAAGTCACATTACAAATGAATACATACTTTTTTATTTATAACCCTATTATGGGGCCGATTCCGATTCCGGCCGGAAATCTCTCCGACCGAGCCGGACCCGGAGAGAATTCCAACCGAATCGGACCCTAGCAGTCCGACCGGACGAGTACGATGCATTCGCATGCTATCGGACTCGATTCGGTCGGACTCCCATTGAAGTCAATGGGAGCCGGTCGTACAACGCGTACGCGGGCTCCCATTGACTCAATGGGTGCGAGGCGAACAAGGGCGCCCCCTACAGCGGGTACGCATCCATGCGCATCGCGGCGTACATGCACAGGTAGGGGGGACCCATGGTTCCCCCCTGTGTGCGACTCGCGCGCCTACGCGTACAGGGGGGTCCGATGCGGACCCCCAAAGTCCCGCTCCGACAGCTCTTTTGAGCCGGATGGCGCGAGTCGGTCGGACTGCTCGTGGCCCGCATCGTACTTACCCGGCCGGGAAACGTCTCCATAGCGCGGTGCGAGTCGAGTCCGAGCGAGTCGGTCGGTGCGGTTCGGACCCGTGAACGAGTCGGTCGGCGATTTCGCGTGCGCTCGCATCGTACTCACTCGGCCGGACCCGCGTACGATTCGGTCGGGAAACAGGGCTCCGAATCGGATCCGGTAAATCCGAATCCGATTCGGAGCACTACCGGCCGATATCGGAATCGGCCCCTTAGTGTCAAGACGAGGTCTTTGCAGACTCTGTAAACAACACATGGCAGGCATTTTTCTTTTGGCAACCCTACATTATATTCCTTTTCATGAAATGCATTCTCACTAACCGTGGGCCGAGAGCTCGCTCTGCCCGCGGAGTGTGCTGAGATTTGCCTACTCCGCGTTCCGCGGAGAACGCAGAGTAGGCAAATCCCCGCACACTCTGCAGCGGAGTGGAGTTGACCAGCCCCCGCCTCCACCACCCCTATTAAGAATTAATTAAAACTGCATTAAAGGTAAAAGAATAAAGACTTACCTTGACTGCGGTGTCCGCGGGCTGCCGTCCTCCTCTTCATCGCCGTCTCAGGGTGATCTGCACATGCGCGCGCATTTCTCGCAAGGAATGCACATGCGCGGGCGTGCATGCACGCGCAGATCACCCTGAGACGGCGATGAAGAGGAAGACAGCAGCTCGGAGACGCCGCATTCAAGGTAAGTCTTTATTCTTTTACCTTTAATGTAGTTTTAATTAATTCTTAATAGGGGGGGTGAGAGGCGGGTGGTGGAGCGGAGTTTGTCCCCAACTCCGTGGACCTCCTCGTAGTCCCGCTCCGCCAGCTCCGCCCAGAGTTAATTCTTACACTAGTAAATGTAAAATACAAATGTAAGGCATAGGCAGAGTGGGTAAAATTTACTTAGAACATTTTCTAAGTGTTCTTCCCCTTAAACCTTTAAGGCGAGACACTGTGGTTTAATTCTGGCATTTGTTACTGAGATAGCTACAGCATTTTATTTACTCAGGAACTTTCAGTCCAATGGGGGAAATGGGCACAAAAGAATAACCTTCACATACAAGAGGGACGCAGAACCACAACACAAAAAAATTCCAAAAGCTACCAATCAGACTCCATAAAATACCATCCTTATCCAATCAAGGTCCACAATAGTTTGAATGAGGTAAATGGTGGCATATTGCACGGCTTCATGCAAGAAATTGAGGAAGAGCCAGTTTCAATAAGATGGTGAATCACTCTATCTTTTATACAGTGAAACTGCACCTATATATTATTGCCTACAGAAAGTGAATGGACAGCATTTTACCACATTACTTGATATTGGATGTCAATAGTCTGTACATAGCCAGCTGATAAGTTCCACCAGGTTTTAAAAAATGACTTTTTTAATATTAAGGGGCCGATTCCGATTCGGGCCGGAAATCTCTCCGACCGAGCCGGACTCGGAGAGATTTCCGACCGAATCGGACTCTGGCAGCCCAACGGAACGAGTACGATGCGCACGTATGCCATCGGACTCGAGTCGGTCGGACTCCCATTGAAGTCAATGGGAGCCGGTCGTACAACGCGTACGCGGGCTCCCATTGACTCAATGGGTGCGAGGCGGACAAGGGCCCCCCTACAGCGTGTACGCAGCGAAGCGACTCGCGCCGTACACGCACAGGTAGGGGGACCCATGGGTCCCCCTGTGTGAGACTCGCGCGGCTACGCGTACAGGGGGTCCGACACGGACCCCCAAAGTACGGCTCCGACTGCTCTTTCGAGCCGGAGTGCGCTGCTCGGTCGGACTGCTCGCGGCGCGCATCGTACTTACCCGGCCGGGGAACGTCTCCATTGCGCGGTGCGAGTCGAGTCCGTGCGAGTCGGTCGGTGCGGTTCGACCCGGGAACGAGTCGGTCGGTGCGGTCGGGATGCCCGGACGAGTCGGTCGGCGAATTCACATCGTACTCGCTCGCCCGGATGCGCGTACGAATCGGTCGGGAAATAGGGCTCCGAATCGGATCCGGTTAAGCCGAATCCGATTCGGAGCCCTACCGGCCGAGATCGGAATCGGCCCCTTAGTGTGTACACTTTATTCAATGACCAAGGTTTACTTAAAGAAGGGAGGAGATAGTAATATAATGACCCAAGTAGGCATTATCCCTACCCCCTGAATCCCTTATAGACCATCCCCAGTTTGGTGCAGTACTGCAGAGCAGCCTACAAATGTGCAAAGATTGTTTGATGGAAGCTCAATTTGTTCAAGAGAAAATCCTTGTTTTATCAGCATAGAGTACACAAACTTGGAGAGAAGGATGTCTAGATAAGAAGAAAGGGCCCCTCGCACCCCAGGTCTTATGCTTCTGTGGGAAGAAAAACGGGGCTTCCGGGAAGCAAGAAAGAGGATCTCCCATTATAAGAGGTCTGGTTGGCAGCAGGGCACATTGGCAGGGAGAAGATATAACTGTTGCAAAGTTATTCTGTGTCCTGGGCACCCCCCAACTTTTTTGCTGACTGGTACTGGTAGTAACAGACTCCGACTGACCTTGGGCTCTGCCTAACCAGGCCCAGGGCCAGTGCTATGCTGAAAGAGACCCATCGGGACTGATTACGATGTCGGGTGGAGTTTCCTCTGCCCGACATCGTCTCAGTCATGGGACTGACTGACACCTGGTCAGCGGTCCCAACCGACTAATTAGGATGTGACAGAACACTGTTCAGTCGCATTACTATACTTTACAATGGGAGCATGTATTCCAGCCATTAACCGTCTGTAATGCATGCTCCCATTGTAAAATAGGAGGTGCAATTCATCCCTGCACCCCGTGGCAGGCACCTCAAGGTACCGGTCACTGGGTGCAGGGATCAACCGGAGGCCGTGCACCCAAGGGGGCCATGCTGGGGGCCCCCAAAGTCGAGTTCTGACAGCCTTTCAGTGTCGGAAAGTCGGGCACGGAAAGGCTGCTGAAACCCGACATCATAATCCAAAGGGCGGAAAGAGCCGCCCTTGGGATTACTGGCCACATTCCGACTGGCGAACGGGCTCTCTGAGCCTGTCGGAAGCCATTAGGAACGACCATTTGGATTCCTTGCCGAACACCTACATCGTAATTAGGCGGTCAGAAAGGATCGGACCGGCATATTTATATGCGGTCAGAAAGGCTCTGACCGATGGTTAGAGCCTTTTCGGACCGCATCGTAACCAGCCCCTTATAATACAGTGAAAACACTGACATACACGAGGGTACACTATGGGTTAGGGTACCCCTATGATTAGCATGACCTATCCAATAAGGCCCTAGTACATAATAGGGCAGGGGGATTAAAATTACCTTAAGTCCCTAGTATATAATAGGGCATGACAGTTTAGAGGCCAGCAGCCCTTTCGGCACTTGCATGTGTGCACTGCTGAAGCCTGAGGTCAGTTTAAAAGCATCCCTGTGTTGCAGCCCTGCTTTTAAAATGCAGATTGTGCCCAAACTCGACTCTGGTGTTTGGGGCACTTAACAATTGATAAACCACAATGTTTGGGCAGATCAGGTACCCACAGGGTTTCCCCTAGTTGTCCCAAGGGTGAGGGGCCAGGTATTTATAAGGAAGACCCTTATAAAATGAGTTTTATATACTCTGGGTTTATTGAAATTGTATATCTTACTCCCCACATTGTTCTAAAGTACTTCTCAAAATCAAGTTTTGTACTAGGAGCACTGTGGAGTGAGGAACTGCAATATTTTTACATATTCAGAACCCCTAAAGTCTCCACTAGGTATCCCAGGGGTGTGGTGTCCTGTAGATAAAGTCAGGTTCCTTATAAAATATGTTTCATAAGCCCTGATGTTGGAGAAATGGCCCAAGTCATTTTTCCTGTTTCAAATCCCCTGCCACATGGGTTAACATGGCAAGAAGTTATTAACTAATAATTCTCACTAGGAGAATCATAAAAATGCAATTCAAAGACTTTCTAGAGTGGTATTGATAAATCCAACAATATGGTATTGTTGAACCCCTAAAGTCTCCACTAGGTATCTCAGGGGTGTGGGGTCCTGTAGATAAAGTTAGGGTCCTTATACAATATGTTTTATAAGCCCTGGTGTTGGAGAAATGGCCCAAGTCATTTTTCCTGTTTCAAATCCCCTGCCACATGGGTTAACATGGCAAGAAGTTATTAACTAATAATTCCCACTAGGAGAATAATAAAAATGCCATTCAAAGACTTCCTACAATGGTATTGATAAATCCAACAATATGGCATTGTTGAACTTCTCCTAAAGTGTACAGACAAGAAGTTATAAGACTTTCTTGTCTGGAAGACAAAATTCAGCCTTCTAGGGGTTTGTCCTGATTAGTCAGAGTTAAGTGGATTAGCCAGGCTCCTTTGATGAGGTGATTAGTAGCCCCTGGGGTTAGACAGATCTTCTGGGAGGACAGGGCTCTGCTACATAGAAATGCCAGAGCAGGGGGAGGGGTCGTAAACCATATTCTTCAGTGGAAGGAGGAGACAGGCAGAAGGAGTCAGTTTTATTTTCACCTCTCCTCTATGAACCCAGACAGATGGTGGGATTAAGGAAGGAATGAGTAGATGCAAGGGGGAGAGACTATGGAGATTAACCAACCTGGTATGTGTTTAGCCAGCTCTTCTCTCACTGCTGGAAAATCAGCCATGATGAATTTTGGAGAAATGGTGCTTTCTTGGAGAACATAGTGCCACACTTTTGAGGATGGGATCATACCCTGGGGTGTTACACTTCACATCATTTGACAGGAGGCCCTCCTGCTTGACCCAGACAACTTGGAATAAGTATCTGAGAGGGGCAGAGCTTCTCAGGTCTGATGCTCGAAACTCAAGGAAGAAGACGGGTCCATGCGCAGGAGTTTGATTTGCACCAACCAGGTTCTGCACTCTCAAGACTGCGCCCGCTGCACAATCTGAACTACAGCCCTGTGGACCTAACTTGCTCCAAAAGGACTAAAGAGTGGACTCCCTGCAAGCTACAGGTTAACAGAACTCACCTGGAACATCATCACCAAGAACCCTCAGCCTGCCGTCCAGGCCCGTCCCAATCAAAAGCTCCGGAGGTCCGACTTCCAGAGTTTGTCCGGGAGTAGGCTGAAACCCAAGCCGGTGAAACCGCAACAAAGCCGGCCTGGTGAAGAGCATCAAGGGACGCCTGAAGAAAAAGCTCCGTAAAAGTTTCTAAGTCCGAACATAGAAAAGGTGACCTGGACCAACCGCGAGAGCCTTGCCACCCACCTTCAACCGCGGGCCAGCCTGGATCCCTAGTTCATCCTGCTGGAAAGCTCTGAAGGTCAGACTTCCACAGGTTTTACTGGGAACTCTTTGCTAGACAAGCCGGCGAAACCTCACTGAATCTAGACTGGCTGAGAGCTTCGAGGGACCCTGGGAAGGAAAGCTCCAGAAAGAAAGGTTTCTAAGTCACAAGGTAAAAACTTTGACTGAGACCTACCGCGAGGGGTAGCCACGCAGGGCTCCAACGTGGTCGGCCTGAAACTTTGACTTTGACCCAGTCTACCGTGACCAGATGTCCCAATAGGTGCTATAGGTTTCTATGTGCTACATAGTGCTAAATCTTTAAAAATTCAAATCTCCGGTTCCCTACATGTGATGTTTTTCATTTTGGTCTCATTTTAAAGATACAATTATTTTCTATTTTCATAAGTTGTTGTTGGATTTTTATTTTGTGGTGTGTCTTAATTATTTACTGAATTTGTGTTTTTAAATGCTTTACATACCTGTCTTGGAAGTTAAGCCTGCCTGCTCGCAGCCAAGCTATCAAGGGATAAGCATGGGAATAATTTTCTAAGACCTGTACTGTGCCTTATATTGTGTTAAGTGCCTTATTGCCAGTGGCAGATATACCTTTGCGACTACTAATAACCCACTGTCCAACAATAACATAATATACTGAGTCAATTTTATTGTTTATGTCTCTTTACCCATAGCAAAAAATATTACAAGGCTTATCAAGTACATCAAAGGTCAGCTCCTACACTCCTCTAAAAGCACAAGAGCAACCATGACTATAACTGATGTCCCTTCCCAAAGGTCACCATTGACATAGTCAGGCCATTGCCACCATTACTATTTACCAGAAAGGGATAGCAATATATTAAATTTTGTTTTGAGTATGCCATTATACTGAGAAAAATAACTAAAATAAACAATGACAATGCAGGCAACTACGGCCATGATTGAATGATTTTCTCTGGAATGTTTTTCAAAATAACTGCTTACTGATCATAATTTATGTCAAAAACCATGTCACAAGTTTGTGACTAATTCGATGATAGGCAGCTGCATACACCTGCTCATCACCCACAAATGGACAGTTTGGTGGAATGGTATAACTCAACAGTGAAATTAACTTTTCAGAAAATACTTAGCTTCAAAAGAAAATCCTGGAATAAAATGTTTCCCATTGCACTTTCACCATCTGATGCAAAAAGCAGGAGAGTACAGATTCTCCCCTTTTAAACTCCTGTTCAGGCACAAATCCTACCCCATACTAAACATGGCAGGCAAGGAATATATGATGTTACAACGCATACCAATACAACGCATACTTTTACACCACAGTTTTTACAACGCAAATACCATTACATCGCAAGTTTTTACAACGCATACCATTACAACGCATGCTGATTGAGTATCATTAAAACTACCATTACAACGCATACAATTACGATGCATGCTATAACTACGCATACCATTACATCGTAAAAAAAAAAATCAACATTATTATTTATTAAATTTTATTTTTAAAATTGTGTAACCTTGCCCTGGGACGGGATGCAAGGGAATTAGGGGTTTTGGGTGGGGGAGATTTTTAATACCCGGGTATTCATTTTAATACTCGTGTACTTTTAAAAGCACCTCCTAATTAAAATACCTGAGCATTCATTTTTTATTTTATAATAATGTACTAAAAGTCGGTGATTTTTAATGTACTAAATAATAAATATTATAACTTAAAAATGGTTTAACCTTCCCCTAGAACGGGATGCAAGGGAATTGGGGGTTTGGGTGGGGGACATTTATAATACCCGGGTATTAATTTAATACTCGTGTACTTTTAAAAATACCTCCTAATTAAAATACGCGAGCATTATTTTTTTATTATAAAAATGTACTAAATGACGGTGAATTTTTTAATTAAAATTACATCAAAAACCAACAAATACAGACCATAATCAAATTCGCAAAGAGATTATACATAAAGCATTTTTGAGGCACATAAAACGGATGTCCTTCAACTATTTTTACTACAGCACCAGATCCCGGAAAAAGTCAAAATGGCTGACATTTCGAGTAAGATCGTTTAAAAGAACATTGTTACAGAGAACAAAATAAATATACATTCTGTCAGGTTCTTAATCACGTTAAACTGTTCCCAAAATATATTTTGTTTAAAATTGTCGTTCGCCCTCAAAAAACGTATAATTGTAGGCGACCACCATTTTGTGCTCAGTAGTCAACTGACATCCACAGTGACTACACACGCCAGGAGAGTACGGAGAACATTTTCGAGGATTGGAGTGTTACACGGCCACCTAGAGTAAAAAGTAAGGGGCTCATTAGTATGGTGGGCGGACTTTGTCCGCCCGCCAGAGCCCCGGGAAACGGGACCGCCCGCACTGCATGCGGCAGTCCCGCACCTACGATTAGGATGCGCCCGCCACACTGGCAGGCGCATCCCGCATTTGTAACATTGTGGCTGGCGGTGCTGAAAGCACCGCCCGCCGCAATGCCACAAAAGCAAGTTGTGCATTTCAGTGCACAACGTGACAGGCACCGCGCGGTGCCTGCCACGTTGTACATTGAAATGCAGGGGGGTACCATAGGTACCCCCCATGTGCACCCCCCAGAATACCTGGGGGCCCGCTACGGGCCCCCAATGGTGAGAACCGCATGCCTCCACGGAAAGGCAAAACCCTGCATGCATCATAATATGGATGGCGGTGTCTACCAGACACCGCCACCACATTAACAGCTTTTCCGCCCGGTAGGCAATCGGGCTAATTGCCTACCGGCGGAAAACCGGCAGACGGTCTTTCCGTCCGCCGGGGTCCCCCCCGCCATAGTAATATGGCGGGGGGGAATTGGCATGCGGGCGGGCACAAATGTCGGGCAAATCGCCACCGCCATGCGGGCGGTGGCGATCCGCCCGACATGCTAATGGGCCCCTAAGTGTACATTTTAATTAAAAAACTTTAATGTAATAAGAAAACTAACTAAATTACTGACATTACTTTTTTCAAATTTGTTACAGAATTTTCAATCTTGAAAAATCGACATACAGATATATACAATTATTTATTCACACATTTTACAATTCGGAAGTAAGTGTTAATAATTTTAAATGTTTAGAGCAATAAAAAATACATCATTAGCCCTAAATAATAAAAATTAAAATAATTGTTTTACTTTTTACAGTTATTCATCAAAAATCAACAAGAAAATCTGAAGTAGGAAAAGCAAACTTTAAAAAAATAAAATGTGAGTAGAATATTGTCAATAAACTATAGAGGTGAAAAAATTACTATTCCAACTGTGACAGGTGCTTGCCTCAGGGAAAGTGTTGAATGTTGGTGGGGGCAAAATTACTATTTCTACTCTAACCGGTGCTTACCTGAGGGAAAGTGTTGGATGGTGGTGGGGGACCAAATTACTATCCCTACTCCAACAGGTGCTTGCCTCAGGGAAAGTGTTGGATGGTGGTGAAGGGCAAAATTACAATTCCTACTCCGACATGTGCTTGCCTCAGGGAAAGTGTTGGATGGTGGTGGGGGGCAAAATTACTATTCCTACTCCAAGTGGTGCTTAGCTCAGGGAAAGTGTTGGATGGTGGTGGGGGGAAAAATTACTATTCCTACTCCGACAGGTGCTTGCCTCAGGGAAAGTGTTGGATGGTGGTGGGGGGCCAAATTACTATTCCTACTCCGACAGATGCTTGCCTCAGGGAAAGTGTTGGATGGTGGTGGGGGAAAAATTACTATTCGTACTCCAACAGGTGCTTGCCTCAGTGAAAGTGTTGGATGGTGGTGGGGGGCCAATTTACTATTCCTACTCCGACAGGTGCTTGCCTCAGGGAAAAAGTTGGATGGTGGTGGGGCAAAATTATTATTCCTACTCCAACTGGTGCTTACCTCAGGGAAAGTGTTGGATGGTGGTGGGGGCAAAATTACTATTCCTACTCTGACAGGTGCTTGCCTCAGGGAAAGTGTTGGATGGTGGTGGGGGGCAAAATTACTATTCCTACTCCAACAGGTGCTTACCTCAGGGAAAGTGTTGGATGGTGGTGGGGGGCAAAATTACTATTCCTAATCCGACAGGTGCTTGCCTCAGGGAAAGTGTTGGATGGTGGTGGGGGGCAAAATTACTATTCCTACTCCAACTGCTGCTTACCTCAGGGAAAGTGTTGGATGGTGGTGGGGGCAACATTACTATTACTACTCCTTCCGGTGCTTGCCTCAGGGAAAGTGTTGGATGGTGGTGGGGGGGTAAAATTACTATTCCTACTACAACAGGTGATTCCCTCAGGGAAAGTGTTGGATGGTGGTGGGGGTCAAAATACTATTCCTACACCTCCTTGTGTGTACATCTTGAAAAGTATCATTCATCAAACATTAATTTTAATTTTATCTTTTCAACAGAATAATAAATATACACATCATCTTTCGAAACCATCCTCAACACCAATTCCAAAACAAACCATCACCACAGAAAAAGCCAAAGTTAACAAGGTAAGAATGCTCCTAAAAACATTAATATATTCCTTTTTTTCAGCTTTCAAGAACAGAAGCATTTTTTTAAATAAAAATTCAACTTTGCATTAAAAAAACCTACCTCAGAGACAGAATTAAATCGCATTTTTTTCTGCAAATAAACATTTTGTTTACAGGCAAATAGCAATTCTTAACATTCAATATGGCGAAACTTTTAACAATACATGTCTTTTTTCAGAACCAAATACTCCAAAACAGTAAGCCAAAGGCAGTGAATTACTTCCAGAAGAATCCAAACTAGAAAACCAACAACACACCGACTTATCAACGAGACAACACCAAAAAGTAGAAAAGGTAACTTTTAAAAAGCTATCACATGCAATACAACTTAACCTTTTTTTCAATCCTTTGAAAAAACTCAGGAACCAAAAAGCAAACAAACGTTCTAAAGACAAAGCAATGTAAATGTTGAACAATCCTGAAATCAATAAAGCTGTTTCAAAATGTAAAAAATGCACTAACTTTTCACTTACAGACAAACATTGAAAAGTTTAAAAACAATGTCATTTAAAATTAAAACATGTTTTTCTTTTATTCTTATTTCTTCAGAAAATGACTGCAAGAAAAGAAGCTAAATATATTCAATCAAGCAGAGGAAACCGCCTATTAAACCATAATGGCTACGTTTATTGTAAGGAGAGACTAACTGAGCCCAGGTGTCATTGGAAGTGTGTGCAATACTACTCATCCCATTGCACAGGCAGAGCAGTTACTCTTGGTGACACTGTTGAAAGAACCACCGAGCATAACCACTCTGCCTCTGCAATGGAGATAGAGATAAGAGAGAACATTAATGAAATGAAAGCTATTGCATCCACCTCTAATGCACCCTGTGGCTCAGTTTTGAGGGAGGTTTCTCAACACATTCCATCACAAGTAGCAAGTTGTATGCCCACAATCCCCAACCTACGTAGAATTATACAACGTAAAAAACAGGCAAGTAACCCCCAACGTGTAACACCCCAATCCTTCTCAGATATAAACATTCCACCTGAACTATCTGTAACCGTTACTAATGAACCCTTTCTTTTGCATGACAACAAAAACCCTCTTAAACGAATACTAATCTTTAGCACACCCCATAACCTTGCTAAGTTGGAGAATAGTGATATTTGGATGATGGATGGGACGTTTAAATCCACACCCCATCCATTCACCCAAATATACACTATTCATGCCTACATTAATCACACAGTAGTTCCCTTAGTATACAGTTTACTCCCTGATAAACAAACCTTAACATACACTGAATTTTTGTCAGTATTTAAAGCTAAAACCATGAACAAAAGTCCTAGAAAAGTGTTAATAGACTTTGAATTGTCTATGATTATTACAATTACCAAAATGTACACGGATACCCAAATTCAAGGATGTTTTTTTCACTTTTCACAGGCTTATTGGGGAAAATTTAAAAAACATCCTTAGTTGAGGATTATATGTCAGACAGTAAACTGCAATTTGAATTGAAGAAACTAACTGCACTTTGTTTTGTTCCTCCTGACAGTGTAGATGAATACTACACATCAATTTCTGAATCTGACTACTTTTCTACAAACGAATAAAAATTGGCACCCCTTCTAAATTATTTTGAAGACACATGGATTGGCCATCTAAGCAGGTCGGGTCGCAGGAGGAAGCCACGTTTCCATGTGAATTGGTGGAACTGCTCCTCGACCTGCTTAGAGGGAGGTGCTAAAACAAACAATGCCATAGAGGGATGGCACAACTCCTTCAATAAATCAATCGGAAAACCACATCCTAATTGCTATCATTTCTTGGAAATTTTGAAGAAGGAGCAAAGTTTCCAAGAAATGAGAATAGCGCAATCATTAACCGGTAGTCTGAACCCACGAATATCTAAAAGAACAAAAGAAATGTCTGAGAGACTATTAGGTGCAATTCAACAATTTTCGTTGATGGTGGCTTCAGACTACCTAGATAATATTGTACACATCCTACATTTCTAATTTTCACTAACTCCTAAACCACCTTACTTGCCTGTTTTGACAAACTATCCCACTAATTCAATTGGCATTTTTTTTAAGTATTTTTTTAAATTAAAAATAAAGCTGGGTTTCCTACCTTCAGTTGCCTTCTTTTTTCAACTCTTGGACTTTTTTTGATTTCCAATTTTCACCAAGAGTCATGAGCAGTTCTCCAAACCATAGAAACTAATCCATAAGCCTTGATGTTAGGCATTTCCCGAAAAAAAAATCATACATAGACACAGATTGTCCTAGCCATTTTTTAATCTTCCAAAAAATCTATACTATAAAAATGACCTTGCACACCTTAAAAATCGCATCCCAAAAAATAAAAACGGAAAAACAGACTAATTTGTTAAAAAACGCAACAACAAATCCATCGTTGCAATCCACTCTTTATCATTTGGCTTGTCGAAAATCCATCGATGATTTCCTCTCTCGAATGAACTCCAGCATAAGTCCCCAAAAATCCATAAAATTACTGTTCAGAAATGTTCCAAATTCTTTTTCTTGCATCCACGAAGTCAGTGTCCATGTCCCTTACATCTATTCCGAAAAACGCGATTACGCAATAACTTGCTTTAAATAATCTGTTGCATAAATAAAAAAATAATAATATTGCTTGCATAACACTATTATTTAATAGAAAAAACATTATTTTTAAAATTTTAATTTAATATTGTTACGTAAACAATCAACCCGACGTGGGCCTACAACCGCTACCTATTTTGGAATGAAGTTTAATGTTAAAACATACAAAATTATCAAATTACAAATACCCTACTTCTTACAACCTCCCTCCTCTCTCCTTACAATAAACTATGCCACTACTAATCTATTTTTAATCAAAAATATTCAGCTTACCTGGACGCAGCTCTTCCATGCTTCTGATCCATCTGGCGACGCTTCACTGAATGACGAAACTTACGTTCAAGCGGCGATGTCATCTCTTCTGTAAAAAGAAAAAAAGGACAATTTCTTCCATTGCTTTCAATGTTATACCGTGGGAAAACCTACAAATTAATTAAAAAATATATGTTTTGATGCATTATTAAATATATGTTTATTTTTTATAAATATTACATGTAATAAAGTTTTTTTAAAACATTTTTTTCTCATTTATTTTAAATGTTTAATGTTTAATAAAATGTAAAATAAAAACATAAATTATTTTAAATAAGTTACTTTATTCTTTTATCTTTTTCAAAAATGTTATTTACATGTTATTTATTAAAAAGATAAAATTTAAAAGTTTTACGTAAACATTCAACCCTACATGGGCCTACATCCGCTACCTCTTTTTTAATTATTTTTATGTTAAAACATATTAAAATTTCAAATTACAAATATCCTACTTCTTTCAACCTCCCTCCTCTCTCCTTTTATTAAACCATGCCACTACTAATCTATTTTTAATAAAATGTATTCGGCTTACCTGGACGCAGCTCTTCCATGCTTCTGATCCGTCCGGCGACGCTTCACTGAATGACGTATCTTACGTTAAAGCGGGGAAGTCATTTCTTCCGTAAAAAGAAAAAAAGGACAATGTCTTCCTTTGCTTTCAATGTAATACCGTGGGAAAACCTACTAATTATTTTAAAAATATATGTTTTGATGCATTATAAAATATATGTTTTTTAAAAAAAATATTACATTTAATACTAACATTTTTTCGAATTTATTTTTAATGTTTAATGTTTATTATAATGTAAAATAATAATATATTCTTTTTTAATGAGTCGGTTTTTTTTCCATTTTCAATATTTTTATTAAAATTTTATTTATTTTAAAGATATTTTATAATGCTTACTTATGCATATTTGTGTCTTTCTAATAATCTATTTCTTTTTTTCTTTTTCTACTGTTTGTAACTATTTTAAATTATAACTTTGCATTAATAATAATTATTTTATAAGTTAATATATCTTTTTATTAATTTTACATATCACATCTTCCCTCTACATAAATACACCCTTTTTTCTCTTTAAATTAATTTATTAATTTCAATTTATTTTAAAAATATTTATTCAATTAATTTAAAATTAATACTCATGTATTAAATTTAATACCTGGGTATTAATACACTCCCCCACCCCAAACCCCAAATTCCCATACATCCTGTCCCAGAGGATAAGAGCCCTATTTCCCGACCGATTCGTACGCGCGTCTGGGTGAGCGAGTACGATGCGTATTCGCCGACCGACTCGTCCGGGCGTCCCGACCGCTCCGACCGACTCGATCCCGGGTCTAACCGCACCGACCGACTCGCACGGACACGACTCGCACCGCGCAATGGAGATGTTCCCCGGCCGGGTAAGTACGATGCGCGCCGTGAGCAGTCCGACCGAGCCGCGCACTCCGGCTCTAAAGAGCTGTCGGAGGCATACTTTGGGGGTCCGTGTCGGACCCCCCTGTACGCGTAGCCGCGCGAGTTGCACACAGGGGGGACCCATGGGTCCCCCCTATCTGTGCGTGTACGGCGCGAATCGCTTCGCCGCGTACACGCTGTAGGGGGCGCCCTTGTCCGCCTCGCACCCATTGAGGCAATGGGAGCCCGCGTACGCGTTGTATTACAGGCTCCCATTGACTTCAATGGGAGTCCGACCGACTCGAGTCCGATGGCATACGTGCGCATCGTACTCGTTCGGTCGGGCTGCACGGGTCCGATTCGCTCTGATATCTCTCCGGGTCCGGCTCGGATGGAGAGATTTCCGGCCCGAATCGGAATCGGCCCCTAAGTGTCTAACATTTTTCAATTCTTTTAAAAAAAAAAATATTATTATTAAATTAACAACACATATTTTCTAAAATTAATACACAAGTATTTAAATTTAGACTTGGGTATTAATACACTCCCCCACCCAAAACCCCAAATTCCCATACGTCCCGTCCCAGAGGATAAGTGTCTAACATTTTTTAATTCTTTTTTTAAAAAAATATTAGTATTAAATTATCTACAAATATTTTGTACAATTAATACACAAGTATTTAAATTTATACTTGGGAATTAATACACTCCCCGCCTAAAACCCCTAAATCCCAAACAACCCGTTCCAGAAAATAAATGTAAAAGTTTTTTTTTTCATTTATTTAAATAATATAATTATTTAAATTTTTACAACATATTTTTGAAATTAATACCCAAGTATTAAAATTAATACCTGCATATTAATATACTCTCCAACCCAAAAACCCTTGTTCAAATAAAACACATCCTAATTCAAAGATACTTTTTTTAACCTATTAAAATAACAAATAATATATTATAATCCTAAATATTAATATACTCCACCACATACATATGTTAAATCATAAATATAAAAGTAGTATAAAAAAATAATAATAATTAACCAAATAATAAAAATTAATACCCACGTATTAAAAAAGTAACACACATTTAAAACAAAGCAAAATAATAAACATTAAAATAAATGTACATCACTTACCTATATTAATTATCTTAAAATGCGTAGTAATGGCATGCGTTGTAATGGCATGCGTTGTGATAGCACATGCGTTGTAATGGCATGCGATGTAATATCACATTCGTTGTAACAGTTGAATAGTAAAGGCATTACGATGGAATGCCTGCGTTGTAATGGATGTTCTTCCAGGCAAGTACAAGAAGCCCAGCCTGATACATGTGGAATACTATTTGAGCAACCTAGCCACCTTTGAAAATTGTTTGGCGAAAGTAAGAGAAATGGCGAAGGGGAATTGTTCAAAAGAAGAAGAAAAGCAGTGTTAAATAAATGATAGAGCAATCAAACATATTTAATTCCAACCCAGTGACTGTGTGGTGTTGTTACTTTTCCTCCTCTGATTATAAAATGTTAGCCTGTATGTACGAACACTACAAACTATTAGGAAAAGTCATAACCGTTACCTAAAAAACTGCAGTTTCAGGTCAGAAAACCGAGACACAAATCTTTCATAATCATTTTTTTTTTAAATGGGAAGGACTCCCTCAACTTTCAGTGGCACCAGAGCAATAAGTACAAGTAGACGGATGTGCTTAGAAAAACATATGAGAACTTGAAATTAGTCCAAATTTAAAGGACTCGAGCAAAAAAACCTAGGGGCCTATTACGATGGCAGGCGGACAAAGTCCACCCGCCACCGTAACGGAGCTAGGGACCGACCGCCGAAGTTGCGGCGGTCCCACCATGTGTATTAGGATGCACCCGCCACACTGGCGGGCGCATCCTGTGCCTTTCACATTGCGGGTGGATCTGCTGGCTACAGACCCGCTCACAATTTGAGAGGACTGTGCACAGCATTGCCATGCACTACATGGCAGGCACCACGTGGTGTCTGCCACGTAGTGCATGGCAATGAGGGTGTGCACCCCCCCAACACCCTGGGGGCCCCCAACGGGCCCCCAAAAGCAGAAATCGCATGCCTTTCCATGGCGGCAACGCCGCCATGGAAAGGCGATTCACCGCAGGCATCATGATATGGTTGGCGGTGTCTTACAGACACCGCCACCATATTGTGGCAGTTTTCCGCCCGGTCGACGAGTCGACCGGCGGACGGTCTTCCCTTCCGCCGCAGACCCCCCAGCCATCCTAATGTGGCGGGGGTCAATCATGGAAAGATGGCGGGCAGATCGCCCCCGCCGGGCCAGCGGTGGCTACCGCCGGCCCGGCGGGGGCGATCCGCCCGCCATCCTAATGGGCCCCTTAATGAGAATGTTACATTCTTTTCCTCAAATATTTTCACCGGAACTAGGAAGAGCTCAATTAATGTAACATTCTATATCTACAGAACCAAGCAAAGTCAATTGTAAAGGCCTTACAGGATTCTAGAGGCTAGAATAGAAGCTGTAAAAGAGGAAGTATGGAAAATGTTGAAATTGGGGATCATTGAGCATTCTCATAGTAACTAAAATGTTCAAATTGTATTGGTCCCTATATCTGATGGATCTCTACATTTCTGTGTAGACTTCAGAAAAGTGAATGAATCTATAAAGTTTGACACATATCCCTTAGCTCGCATTGATGAGATATTAGAGCAACTAGAAGAGACAAAATACATTACTACTTTAGATCTTAGTAAGAGATACTGGCAAAATCCTTTAAATCCAAATGATAATGAGAAAAGCACCTTTTCCACACTTGATGGCCTATATCAATTTACAGTGCTGTCATTCGGCATTCATGAAGCACCTGCTCAATTTCGAAGATTTATGAACACTGTGGGCCTGATTTAGATCATGGTGGACAAGTTACTCTGTCACAACGCTCACGGATATCCCATCCGCCGAAAAATAAATTTCATTATATCCTATGGGATTTATGTTTCAGCAGGCTTGCTATCCGTCACCATTGAGACTTAGGGGCCGATTCCGATTCGGGCCGGAAATCTCTCCGACCGAGCTGGACCCGGAGAGATTTCCGACCGAATCGGACCCCTGCAGCCCGACCGAACGAGTACGATACGCACGTATGCCATCGGACTCGATTCGGTCGGACTCCCATTGAAGTCAATGGGAGCCTGTCGTACAACGCGTACGCGGGCTCCCATTGACTCAATGGGTGCGAGGCGGACAAGGGCGCCCCTACAGCGTGTACGCGGCGAAGCGACTCGCGCCGTACACGCACAGGTAGGGGGACCCATGGGTCCCCCCTGTGTGCGACTCGCACGGCTACGCCGTACAGGGGGGTCCGACACGGACCCCCAAAGTACGGCTCCGACTGCTCTTTGGAGCCGGAGTGCGCGGCTCGGTCGGACTGCCCGCGGCGCGCATCGTACCTACCCGGCCGGGGAACGTCTCCATTGCGCGGTGCGAGTCGAGTCCGAGCGAGTCGGTCGGTGCGGTTAGACCCGGGAACGAGTCGGTCGGAGCGGTCGGGATGCCCGGACGAGTCGGTCGGCGATTTCGCATCGTACTCGCTCGCCCGGACGCGCGTACGAATCGGTCGGGAAATAGGGCTCCGAATCGGATCCGGTTAAGCCGAATCCGATTCGGAGCCCTACCGGCCGAGATCGGAATCGGCCCCTTAGTAACCCGTTTGCCAAGATCTAAATCAGGCCCTCTGCTGCAATCATACAGAAAATATGCAGCAGCCTATTTTGATGATATAATTGTATATAGCCCTTCTTAGGAACAACATTTAAAAGATTTAAGAGTCATCTTTTTCACTTTTTTTAAGAAAGGGTTACAGATCAAACTCAAGAAAAGTAATGGTGTGCGAAATTCATGTAATTTGCTTTCATATAATTATGCACAATTTCAGTAAAATGTCAGCTAAATTCCACACAATTATGCAAAATGCAAATCTGTCATTTCGCTCAATATTTTAGAGTGAAATAAACCCTTGTGTCAATTTTTGGCACAAGGATGAATTCAAACAAGGCCCCAGGAACAACAGCTGCCTAAGTTCAGTTATTCCCTTGCATTTGCAATACCTTTTAACCATAAATTGTGCCATTCATAGCAAATTTTTACTGCGAATGGAGTGTAATTACATAAAGTGTGTAATAGCATTATTTCGGGAATTTCACCTAACAAGCGTAACACGAAATTCCTGTTTTACGGGACCTTCTTGGATTTCGAGGTTTCACAAATGTATTCAAAACTTTTCCCATATTGCTACATCATTATCCAATTTTTTAAAGAAAAATAATGCTAATAAAGATTTCAAGAACCCAGAGAAATTTGCAAAAAGGCCTTTGAAACCCTGACACCATTATTGTCCAGTACACCAATACAAAATTCTCTTATTCAAAACCTTTTCTTTACACGCAGACACTTAAGGGGTTGGCTTGTGAGAGGTGATGTCTTTGGAGGACCCAAATGAACAAGAAACACGAATCCTTAATATTATGAGGAAGTTATTTCCATGAAAACAAAATTATTCTACCATTGAAAAGGAATAACTTGTATATTTGATAAACATATATGTCCACAGATACAACGGCGGACTCCTAGCTCTGCACCTCACGCTTGTGCCAGCAAATTATTGTCTTGCGCAATACTCCCCAAAGCCAGCCGTTGCGTGACGTCTCTGTGCTCCAGATCCAGACAAAATACTACAAATGGGGGTGCGCCAGGTAATGAAGTCAAGTAGACTGTTAGTAGTGCCCAAAAAATCCTTTATTTCAAATTCCGTTTTTTTCTTTTCATATGAGCAAACAACACTCAGCCAACGCGTTTCATTCCCTCAATGGGAACTTCATCAGGGCTGGAAATGACATGTAAAAAGGACATAAATCAAATACTGGACATAGACCAAAAAGTCAACCAACATTATGTTTAGACAATAAAAAAATACCGTACAACAACACCAACGACACAAGACTAAAACACAAACCCACATTAGCTAGGTCTGGAGAGGTTAAAAACATATTAAGTACATTCATTTATAATTGGACGGTAAGTACTGTAGTACTCATAGTTAAAAAACACACATATGTATTCACAGTTAAACACGACCTAGCACCAGTCATTTAGTTTAAAACACTGCGCCACATGCTGCGCACATTAAGATAACTTTAAGTGTATAGGTTTCAATGTTTACACAAAGATAGATACATGAGAGATACAGGCCAAAAGCAAAGACACCATATTTAGACTCCTGTACAGGTAGGGTAAACTGGACAAGAGGGTAGAAACTGTATCCTATGTTAGACCTGGCCAGTGATACAGTAGACACGTAAACATAGGTGTTTTAAACTAAATGACTGGTGCTAGGTTGTGTTTAACTGTGAATACATATGTGTGTTTTTTAACTTTGAGTACTACAATTTCTTTATTGTCTAAACATAATGTTGGTTGACTTTTTGATCTGGGGGTGATTGAGGGATGTACGGGGTGTGATAGCATATGGTTGTTATGTACAAAACAATAAACAAATATTTAAAAATAAGAAAAGGAATACCTTCTGAATAGTGAGACCCAGAAAGGCCTTTTATTTCTCCGGCATTTCATCAGTAGTCCGGGGCTGATGGGAAGGTAGAGAGAAAGTGATCAAGGAGGGAGAAGAGAGAAAAGGGGAGAGAGAGAAAGAATGGAAAGAGAGAGATAGCATGTGAAGACAAAAGGTGCAGGGCTGGTTTGATCTTTTTTGCTAGGGTTGGTTTTGGTTCCCCAGTGCATTAGGCCTATTTTTCCAAAGAGAATTAGTAGGATTTTCCCAAGGGAACAGGCCACATGCCCTCAGTGCACCCATCCAGATGCAGCTTTCTTCTACTACATGGTCTGAGGCTGCTCAGAACTAAGAGCATATTGGAGCAAAGTAGCAGAAGTAATACAGAATATAAGAGATATAGTAATATACCCAAACATTCCAGCGTTATAACTGTGCAGACTATTTGCCAGGCCAAAAACCAAACAAGTAACCACAAGGTTCATAGACCATGATCTAATATTAACTAAGTAAAAGATAACTAGGAACTGGAATGCCTGGAGTACTAGCTATAATGTGTGGTTGACCGAACTGCAAAAGTGGGTAGAAGTTAAAGAGAACTTGTCGCATAAATAGGCGAAAAGAGGGCAGAGAAAAATAGAGTTTGCAAGAGCATGGCATGAAATAGTGTTTTCTATATTAGATATGCATGAAGCATTGCCTCCATGTCCTCAAGGGCAGTTGGCTACAGTGATTGGTGACGAGCAAACTTTACGGTGAAAAACATAAAATAGGTAATGATTTCCTCCCCGGGTCTTATTCTTTTCCCCACTCTCTCCCCTTGTCCATAGTTATTTCTTGTTCTTATTACTCCTGCCTCTCTTTCTCTTAAAACCGGGTTAGGCCCTATAGGTGTGTTTATTTTGTCTGTATAACTCTGTGGCCAGATTTTCTGCATATTACGTTTTAAATGATGATGAAAATGAGAAATAGAAACTGCACTGTCAATAGAGGGATTGAAATATTACCAGTATACTGCTTATGGGCCATTTAAAGTTTGTGCTACTACATAGAAGGAAGGACATTCATATTCTATACTACCTAAAAAGAATGACATTTTGTATTCTATACAGACCATGCACCTCGAACATCGTTAGTGCAAAAGAAAGTTAATTATTCCCTCTCACGCCATGACTGTGGCAACTCACTTTACCTGGGCAGTCCAAGGTCACTCACTAACAAACTCCAAGTCATTCAGAATCCTGCTGCTCGAATATTGTTAGGCATTCCTAAATCAGTGTCAGCCGTGCAGTGCTGAAAAGTCTCCATTGGCTGCCCTTAAGTTGCAGAGTACAATTTGTGATGCATCACACATCAGGCAATACATAAAGTGGGTACAACACACACAAAGGAGTAGGAAAATGTATATTAAAAGGTGGCACTTGCTCAGTGAGAAAAAACAGCCCTCACTCACAAAATTGTGACATGCTTCATCATTGGACTTGCTCATTGATACCTCTGCACAGAACCAACGCCTGCAAAAGGGAGGGGAAAACAATACAAACAGTGACATTTTGGGATCACCGAAGAAAAAGTGCAGCCAGTAGCTCGGATGTATACCCGCTCGAAATTTTATTTCTGGGCCATCCGGCTAGGTTTAAAAATGTGAAGGATTATAGTGAAAGGAGAAGATTAAGATTCCTTTGCCCCTCCTTACTGCCAATGTGTTGACATGTTTCTGCAGTTTAAATCGTGCCCACAGTGTCGGGTCACTCCGGCATTCATCAGGACCCTTCGGATCCCAAAATGTAGCGCCCTCTGATCCTGCCCTAGTTATCTGTGGAATGTATTCTTTCCAACATAGGGTTTCCCTATTTCATCTACACTCCGTACTCTCTGGGAAAAAAAACACATGGAGGGGAAAGCATTATTACTAGATTGTCATTAAAACCTCCAAGAAGTTTGAGGGAGTGGAAAATCCAAACCCCCGGGTGTACATTCCCTCATTTCACTGCATACACGCACCACCATGATGCTCCCTGTACCCATTCGGTATAACTCTTGAGCATCACGTCCAAGTCTGACCAAATGTTCATTGTAACACAAAGTCCACATTATCTCACACGCAGGTAACTATTTTTACCATACCAAAATCCATATCAATCAAATGTGCCCACTCGTGCTGCGCACTGAAAAAATCACTCACCGAGTTCCACCAAACGAATCCCTAGAATTTCACAAAAAGAATATAGTGATGACAGTGGTAAAAGAATAGTCAGCACCTCTGTACTGTTTGCAAATTCTAACAACGAAACACGTGTCGGCTGTGGCTGTATGTACATCTCAACTACGTGTCAACGCATCAAGAATTAATTCATCTATGCTATAGATTCTATTTCACTGTTTGATTTGTAGCTGTAATCATTGAAATTAAATTTTTACTGACAACTGAGTCAGTGGTAACTGTATTTTGGCGTTGTGCTCTGTTTTTCCAAGTATCGGATCCCTAGAATTAGCGAGGTGTTGGAAGTGACCCCCTGTAGTCAAACTCTATAAGGAGATAAAACGTATCCATATTGGTGTTATAAATAGGCATGATCACTAGATATGTATAAGTGTGGAAAGTCAATAAATCGCAAGCAACTCATATTGTCGTCTAAAACAGGCTTGAGGGTCGTGACCGCTGTCACAAAATGCCTTGATTAGAGTGGAAATGTTCCAGTTTCCGATATACATGCGCTTTTACCGCAAACACAGACGAATTCAGTGGGGGATTGAAAATATTCTGTGTTGGTCTTACTGCACATCTAGTACTGTAACCTAGGTCAACCTCTTGCTGATGTTCAATCCCACGGAACCCCACCCCTAGCTCCTTACTTCGTCAAGGTGGGTGCACTTCCTGGATAGTCTCCAAATCTCGCCATGTAGGTGGCGAGTTTCTGTTCTCCTTGTCTCCTATGACCGGAATAGTTCCGGTCATGTGGGGGACGTAGGAGTCACATGATCTCGACGTCATGCACCCGGACTTGAGATCTATACCACAATTGTTTTTTTACAAGTCACTTGTGAGAATAACTTTATTAGATTCTTGTCCATTCCTCATGATTACATGGGGATAATTTTTGTCTATTCCGCATTGTAACGTGGTGATACACAAAAGTATGCTCCCTAGCAAGTCACCAATAAATAAATGATCTGCTCGAAGTGCAAGCTCATCCTCTAGTCATTATCATGGCAGAGGACCAGGGCCTGTCCTTTGGAGAGGAAGCGGTAGCAGAAATATTAGCAGGTCCCTCACTTTTGGGAGACACCACGATAAATCAGACTCTTACTCAGGGTGAGGGTTCAGATACTTTATTAGAATTAAAGAAAACACATGTAAAAACTATCCTTCATGGGGCCATTCTCACGGAGTACCTCAGGGGCAACGCTGCACCACGAGGACTTCTATTGACGAATGAACCTCTCATCTTCCTGGATGACGCAGCCTTTTGTAAAGACTGGGCCCTCATAGCGTGGAAGTGTACCAGAGATTGGTTAATCCTCATTATCAACACAGCTAGGAGGTTAGCAGACACACTGGTTATTCAGATACAGACAAGCGAACAAGGTCTGAAAACAAATGTGATCTAAGCCACATATAAACGCAAACTAGAAGAAGTCAATACTGAATTGGGAGAATATAAGGATTATCTCATGCAGTCAAAGATCACCAAACTGCAAAAAGATTTGAAACTATTCTCGAAGGAGAAAGCATACCCATACACAAATGAGGAATAAATACACAGAAACAGTCAGACATGAGGAGGGCCCCACAATCAGGGAGGAGAGACTTAGACACCCAGAGTAGCAGCAGTGATGGGAGTTATTACAAGTCCTACCCAAGGAGAAGCGGAAGAGGACGAAAATCCCAGAGTGGGCAGCGTCCATTTTTCCCAGCCCCATTCCAAGGTTATATGAACCAGTGGTATGGATGGCCAGGAATGATGTACCCACAATAACAGGGCTTCTAGAACCCCCAATTCCCACAGCCACAACCACCTTTTTTAGGCAGAGGCAGAGGAAAGGGCAGAGGGAGACAGAAAGGACAACAGAGAGTCACATGGGAGAATCTGGACCACCGGGTGACGAATAGTATGGCGCATAACCTAGTTCCGGGCCCGAGCAGAGAGGTTCACTAGTGGTAAATCTGACAGAAACACCATTGACCCCGTCACAAGAGAGACTCTTAAACAAAGGGTTGGGTTTTGTCCCTACCATCATGCTAAATAACTTTCAAATACAGCAGGAACTGTCAACGTTCTTCAGGAACATAAGACTGAGGGCCCGATTCCGATCTCGCTCGGAAACCCTTCCCAACGACACGGATCAGGAATGCCTTCCGACTGACACGTACGTGCGCTGTCCGCCCGATGTAGTACGATGCAATGCAAGTCAAATACAAATGACCCACACGGAGCACAATACGGCCGACCAACGCGTACGAAAATCAATCCGTCCAAGCGAATCTACCGGAAAAGAGCCCGATGCGACTGACTCGTACGCGAACGCTGCAACATAGCTTAGCGTGAATGGGACAGACTCTGACCACCATGCCAATACATGAACAAGCATCCGGTGGGGTCAATGGAACGTTTCGGTTATGCTCAACAAAATACAATAGAAACAGACAGAAAAAGTCCAAACAAGCATTGTCAAAGGCACAAAAAAGTAAATTCAAAAATAAGCCACACCCACAACTCCACCTATATAAAGGGCCAAAATCATGACCATGATCCTTTGCAAATTTTCCACATCTGCCAAGACATAGCCACTGATACACTGCTCTATGCTACCTACACTCACACCTCACCCACCACACAACCTGCACACATCTAGCACCTGTGATCTACTACACTCCCAAACACACAACCATTTACTCATACACACTCACCCTCACCGTCACTCTCACCCACACCTCCATCACCACCACCACCCATCATCATGCCCCCAAAGAAGAATCCAAAGTTCACAGACAAGGAGTTGGAAGTCATGGTAGATGAAATCCTCAGAGTAGAGCCACAGTTAGTTGGCAACTTGGTCCAACAGACCCCCCTGTCCCAGAGAAACAATATGTGGGAGAGGATTGTCAACAAGGTGAACGCTCAAGCACCTTGCCTGCGCACAATGGATGATACCAGGAACAGGTACTATGATGTGTGAAGGAGGGTCAAGAAGCTCATTGGCAAAGAACATGTCCTGAGCCAGCGGACTTGCGGTGGCCCTCCTGCAACACCTGTGAACTTCACTTCCTGGGAGGAGAAGGTACGGGCCATCCTTCTACCGGAGGGCGTCCATGGAATATCAGGAGTACCAGAGCCTGGTGAGTTCATACTCAAATAGCCAATATTGTCAGCAAATACACAGCCACAGACATCACTGTCAAGGACACAGTGATACAAATCACTGTTAGCTTAGCCATAACAATATGAAGCAAATAAGCATGTGATGTGTATGCCACTTTGACAAACAAAATACCTGCAACATCAGAGTAATATGTAACTATTTCATGACATGTACCAACTTACAAAAAAACACAGCAAGGCTTGGTGTCCAAAATAGCAGCCACCACTGTCAGCCATCTTGCCAGCACTGTTTCACTCACTCACAGGGAAGCTGAGTCACAGGAAGGAAGCTTGAGATTGCTGGGAAGAAGGTGGGTGTAGCTAAAAACATGATGGGAGTCGTAGTCACAGCCAACAGTCTTCCTCACACATGGCCCAACAAGCCCACCTTGAACTATGCCCATCTCACAGGGAGTGGAAAAGTACTGGCAAGATGGTTGACACTGGGCTCTGGTGTGGGGAGCACAAGGCCCTGTTGTGAGTTGTGCTCCCCACATGCGGCATCACGCTTCTTCGTCTTGAGTCGCGCTTCCAGCTCCTTGCGACACGCAGTCCCTCAGAAGGCCCAACACAACAGCAGGTACTTCAAAAGAACTCTTGGGGAGCTGGTGGGTGAAGTCTGTTGTCCCTGAGACTTCAGCAGGAGGCAAGCTCTCTCTCAAGCCCTTGGAGATCTTTTACAAGTTGATGAAAGTACACACAAAGTTCCTTTCTCCTTTCTTTGGCAGTCAGGCAACCACTGCAGGCCAATCCCCCAAACAGCACTCAGCTTAGGGATAGTCTCCTCCTCAGTTTCTCTGGTTCCTCTCCTCAGCAAAGGTTCTTCTTGTTTCCCAAAGTGATCTAAAGTTCTGGGGTCTGGGTCCCCTCTTTTATACTCATATTCTCTTTGTTCTCTGAAGGCAGAGAGGCCTTTGCCTAGTCCAAACCAGTTCTGGTCAGTCCTGGAGCACTTTGTTGACAAGACTCCTTCTTTCCTTTCACAGTGTAGGCCAGGGACATCAGACACACCACAGGAGGTAGAGCCAGCATTGTGGAGGGAAGGCACAGCCCTATTCAGGTCCCAGGTGCAACTCCTCCCACCCATCTCCATGCAGATCTCTCTATTCAGCCCTGTGCTGACTCACCCTGTCTCCTGGAATCCCCCAGCCCCTGTCACTCACAAACCAGACAAGGAATACACAACCTAGCAGAGGCAGGCTTGGATAGCTAGGCAAGAAAGTACCTACTTTCTAAAAGTGGTATTTTCAAACACAGAATGTTAAAACCAACTTCACTAAAAGATGTATTTTATCATTCTGAGTTCAGGCATACTAAATTCGTTTTTCTACCATGTTCCCTGGGTCAGTTAGGATTATAAGATGTAATAATCAAACTGCCCATTCTGGCCTATGGGGAACAGGTAGCCTTGCAATAGTGAAAAACGAAAATGGCTGTAATTCACTATTAGGACATGCCACACACACCAGGGCATGTCCTACCTTATACTCTACAATGCACCCCTGCCCTTGGGCCTACCATAGGGGTGTCTGATATGAAGAAAAGGGAAGGTTTAGGGACTGGCAAGTGGGTGCACTTGCCCAGTCAACATGGCAGTACCAGACTGCACACAGGCTCTGCAATGGCAGACCTGAGACACACTTTTACAGGCTGCTTCTGTGGGTGGCACAACCAGTGCTGCAAGCCCAACAGCAGCATTTGGTTTGCAAGCCCTGGGCACACTCAGTGCACTGTACTAGGGTCTGACAAGTAAACCAAACCAACCAATCATGGAATCACTAATCCATACACCAATTTACCATAGGGAGCACTTGCACTGTGGCACTGAATAGCAGTGGCACAGTGCCCAAAGCATCTATAACCAGCAAAAACATATGAGGCAACAGCAAAAAAATGGAAGGGAGACCCACGCCAACAGTGCCAGGTCTAACACGCTCATCTACCCACAGGGCCTGCTGGGGACACTGCAGGAACAGAACATGAATCCCAGTCTCAGACTCCGGTTGACCCTGAGCTCTCCGGTGTGGATGTCTCTCAGCCCTCATCGGATGATGATAAACAACCTGGCCCCTCTGGTGTGGGTCAGCATCCAGCACCAGCAGCTGTAATACCAGCACCCCCTGTGACCTCTCCAGCAACATCTGTCAACCCCCAGATGACCACTACCCACACGGACACACAAAGGCAACAAAACACCGAGAGGACAGCATCACAGGGCACCCAGGAGTTGGCGGACAACAACACCACTGTCAACAATGAAGGAGGCTCAGTGTTGTCTGTGCCTGTAACAACAGGTCCTGCTCGTGTGGGTAGGGTTGGTGGGAGGGGGCTTGGGGAGAGGTCCCATCAGGCAGCTGATGCTGCTGATCAAGCTGGCCCACAGATGGCATGCATTCTCAATGCATATCAAGAATACACCGGAGACTTTGGCCAGGTAGTTGGGATCCTCAAGGACATGCAACAGCAGCAGGCTGCCCATTATGCCAAAATGGACTCACACATGCCCAGAATGGACACACACATGTCCAGAATGGAGTCACACATCGCAAAAATAGATGATCTGACTGTGGTCCACAGAGACATACTCACCTGCCTCCGGCAGATAGCCAACAACATGACCACACCTCCCTGTGTGCCCACTACATCTGTTGCTTCCACATCTGCAACTGCCACAGGGAGGGATGAGGACTCTGGCGGAGAGTCCCCTGCACCGCGGCAGCCTGCACCAGAGGGTTCCCCTCTCCAAGGGTGGGAGGGGTCATCCAAAGAAGGACAAATGAGAGACAGATGGCTACGCATCCCCCCAGGAAGTGACAACCTGCTCCTGATATCCTCCATTGTGTGCGAAGCGTTCACTTTGTTGACTGTCACTGAACTCACCCACATGGGATGGAGGGTCTAAGTTGGATCAATGACTCAAATGACTGTGGACTTGGCTCTGAAAATTTAATCTACTACCCCTAACAACTCCTCTGTGAACGTTAGACTTCAAACATTTGTACAGCACTATCCCTTTCTTGTCAAATTTCACACATGCACTGCAATAAATTTACATTCACACAATACTTGCTTCTGTCGTGAATGAAACATTGTTTTTCAGATAGAAATGATGATCAAAAATACAAGGAATAGGCTGAAAAAAAGTAATGAATTTATTTACCTCCTGTCTTGTGAGTAAATGTAACCTGAACCATATGAGAGATACACACAACAAGGTCAACACAACACACATAGTACATGGCATAGATCCTCATTGCCTCCACTGTCGTAAAATGATACAACATTTCAATGCACAAACACTAATCATTGTCATATAAACTGAACATCAGGGCATATATACAGTATGTAAATGAAGGTTGGATGTGTGGATACAGACGAGGCACACCTCAATGTGGAGCACAGGTTTATTACACAGGCACAACATGTTGCCTCCACAACAAATGAAATCAAATCACACTGTGACAATAAGCACAAATTTACCAAGACTTTTGAAAACTGTCAGAATCGAGTGTGTGGCACAGATTCTTGATCCCAAGAAAAGTTGCAATCTGCAACTGCATTGTGTGTCTGGGAGGTCACATGTCTCCAAACACCAGCCAAAGGACCCTGTGAAGGAGGGACATAGAACAGTCTTGAAATACCAAATTATTTGCATACATCTCCAAGAGACATTTCATACTTCAAATTTTTAAAATGTGAACACTAGCTAGGAGTCATGTCAACACAGTACTGGAGAACATACTAAATCAATGGACTCCAAACAACTCCAAGGATCATGTTAAGTAGCATGCACCCACACGTATACAAAGATATTGTACAACAGACACACATCATGCAAAGAAAGTGCTTTGTCAACTCATCACTGCATACTTACAATCATTAGAAAAAGTTGTTGATGAGCTGTCTCCGAACATCCTCCTCCTCATCACTGGCAACATGCCCCAGGCCTGGATCCTTCCCTGCTGGAGGCTGCAGGTCCCCATCATCTTGGATGAGAGGTAGCTCGTGAAGGTCTTTGCTGCTGTCCCTTGCCCTGATCCCTGGTACACTTTGCTATTTGCACACAGACCCTGGAGGGGCTGCAACGCGATAAAGAGCCGCCCCGCGGTCCCGGTGAGCGGGAGACCGCGCTCGTGAAGGTCTTTGCTGCTGTCCCTTGCCCTGATCCCTGGTACACTTTGCTATTTGCACACAGCCCCTGGAGGGGCTGCAACGCGATAAAGAGCCGCCCCGCGGTCCCGGTGAGTGGGAGACCGCGCTCGTGAAGGTCTTTGCTGCTGTCCCTTGCCCTGATCCCTGGTACACTTTGCTATTTGCACACAGCCCCTGGAGGGGCTGCAACGCGATAAAGAGCCGCCCGCGGTCCCGGTGAGCGGGAGACCGCGCTCGTGAAGGTCTTTGCTGCTGTCCCTTGCCCTGATCCCTGGTACACTTTGCTATTTGCACACAGCCCCTGGAGGGGCTGCAACGCGATAAAGAGCCGCCCCGTGGTTCCGCGGCGCGGGACGCGCGCGGGACGTGCCCGAGCGAAGACCGGGCAAGACGGGCCCGTCTTAGCCCGTCTGAGACCGACAGAGGCTGGGCTGGGCCACCCCCTAAAGTGGACACAGTGACATATGGATATTTATATGCGCAAGTACTCATAGATTAACGTATTATTTTTTATTTGAGGGGCTTTTATAAAAAACAAAGGAAATGACCAAAAGAAAGCTGGGCCATATAGCTCAGGGGAGAACTCCGATTTAAAATTGGCAGGCCAAACATCATTGCTGACATATTTGACTGGTGCTATGGGGGCAATTGAAGAACAAATTAACACGGTAGAAGAAACACTGACAAAGGGACGAAAGGAAGGCAGGGCAGGTTAACGGAAGAGAATAGTGCATTGATTACAGCTGTTATAAACCCAAATGAGAGTGAGACTGCACAGGGTGCGCTAAATGGGTGTAGACTAGAGTTTTCTGAGCGCATAGATGTGAGTGATTACGAGATGATTGTCAACCTCCCTTGAAGCGAAGTAAGAACCCAGATATGATGGAGGAGAATGCATGTGGGAAATTGGCGAGAGAGACTCCGGCTAGTTTAATTAGTCGGCCAAAAAATCAAACATTAAAGAAAAGAAAATCACAGGGGAAACAGCATTCATCAAAACAACTTGATTGCAAAAATACTGCCAGGAACGGTATACCTTCCCTGAGCAGCCAAATTGATGTCCAAACAATGTTATTGGAAAAAATATCTAAGAGAATAGAAGACGTGTACAGTCATATGGTTGGAGCCCTAGGAAATTTAACAGATAGAGTAGCAAATTTGGAAGGGTATTTAAGTGGAATGAATAAATCGATCATAGGGGGGGTGCCTTTACAAGGTAGTGATACACCTAATCTTATACTTACAGAGAGACTCACGATTAATCCCATTGAAATGAATGTTAGATCTACCGTTAATAGTGGTACTTCCCATGTTGTAACTAGATTACCACCCGAAAGTTCTATCCACCCAAGGAAAAATTTGCACTCAATAGAGGGTGTAGATAGAGTGGAATCAGAGAAGATTAGAACAAATACCAATACTAACAGAGGGGCCTTTGTATCGAGGCCAAGGTCAAACCTAGAGAGTATAGAGGGTGATCGCCTTGATTTACCACCAGCTGCTACACCTTATGTAGTAATCTTGGCAAATGTACCAACGAGACATAGCTTAGATTCTGAACCTTGGGAGGAGATCCGAAATAAGTCTCTGCATTGGTTAGGAAGACAATTTGGTTTTAACGATGCTTTGTTCAAAAATTTTAAAATGGTAAGAAGAGTTAGGTGGCTGGGAAAGGGTCGAAAAGCTCTACATGGAGATTGTATAGTTTTAACATTCAGTGACCCGATGCTAGTGCATGCGATTCTTGCTAGGATAGGAAATGTAACTTATAAAGACAATGAAATAAATGTCCTACCACTAGGGGCTTTTATCCCCCAAATCATTCTCCCCAAGACCTCTGCGGGTAACCATGTAGGGGATTCTCGTATTGACTTAACAAAGCCAAGGCGTATTCCACTTTATAATCGCTATGACTTGTTAACCTCAATGGAAGATTTAGATTGACCAATAGTAAAGCAAGGGGGAGAGGATGGTCAAATTAAGGTGAATTTGATACCTATATTGGGCGAGAACCCGCCTGTACATGATTACGTTACTGATACTGCGTTAGAGGTAGAAAGTGAATACACGTTCTGCCCAAATGAAGAGGAAGGGGAAAGATATGGAAATTGTGACACAGTACAAGATAATAGTGGAAAGGGAGCTAGTGAAATAAGAACATTAATCACGCAAGGGTAAAACCAAATGAGAGATATGACCCACACTGAATTAGGAGGAGGGCAGATGCAACTAAATACTATCATGTCTTATAAAATTTTAACATGGAATATTAGTGGGACTAACCACCAAAGTAAAAGATCAAGAGTGGTTAACTTTTATTAATGATTTCTCTGTAATCTGCCTTCAAGAAACCTGGGTAACAGGAGAACACCATATAAATGGTTTCCAAACTTTTAATACACCAGCCATTAATAGTAATCAGGGGCGAAATAAAGGGGGTTTATGTACCTATATTTCTAATGTAGCAGGTTTCACAAATATAAAACTTGTAAATACATCTGACTACTATCAGATATTAATGATGGGCATAAGGGGAGAAGGGGTTGTAATGCTAATAAATTTTTATAATAATATTCCCAAAGCTCAGTTGAAAAATGTCCTTGTGGATTTTTGTCAAATCTTAAAAAATATAGAGGGAAAACGTCTGGAGATATGCTTATTTTATGGGTGGGTGATTTTAATTGTTTTTATGCCAACATAGCCAGCAGGGAATTTGTGGCCTAGGTAACTACAAGGATGAACTTCCGACACATTTTTCACATACAGTTCTAGGGGATCTGCTAAACGACATAATTTTTCACTTCGACATGGGATACGCAAACGAACTATGTCGACCGCCCATACCTTTTGAGCCCACTTTTAATGGGAGAGGTTGCAATTCTACAATTGATTTTGCCATAATGTCAAAAGATATTCGAGTACTATTTCATCCTGTGAAATTCTTGACATTTTAATGAGTGACCACTACCCAATTCAATTGAATCTCAATATAAAAAGCTTAGTAACAACTATGACTAATGTTATCACTTGTAACTATAATTACAATGTTAACTTAGCGAGTATAAATGGATATACATTGAATTGGGAAAAAGTGGATCCCGCGGCCTTTCTTAATCAATTAGTTAAAAGGTCATTAGATGACATTGAAACTTGCCTATCACAGACGAGTGACGATGCGGAAATTTTGAATGCTTTTATTAAGATAACTGAGGAGGCTCGAGATCTATTAAAAAGGAACAGCGGCTAGGAACGAATAAACGACAGGGTTGGTTTGACAGAGATTGTAGCAAGGCCCACTCTCACTTGAAAAATGTCCTCCAAAGTAGGAATAGATGCAAAGAAGAAGTAAGACAGGCCCGAGCAGTATATCGATTAGCCCAAAAAACGTAAGACACAATTAAAAATGGAAGCTTGGCAGGCCCTGCATCAAGCATGCCTAAAGAAAGATACCATTGGTTTTGGAAAGCGGTTAATGCACCCTTCTATGCAAATAGGGAGACGGATATTTTAGATTTAGCTATTACTGAGCAGAAATGGGTGGAATTTTTTCGTCTCTTTATAATGATGAGACTGTTGATTTTAATAAGATAGCCTCAGCCAAAATAGGGACTGAAGAAGATGCGCAGTCAAAAATATTTCCTATAGTTATTGATATTTCCCTTGAGGAGGTCAGTAGGGCTATAACTGATAGTGCTTCAGGGAAAGCTCCAGGGCCGGACGGCGTCCCAGTTGATGTCTATAAATCTAACCTAGCGTTATTGGCCCCGCTTTTAACGAATGTTTTAAATAGTTGTAATTGCTATAAGTTTATCTCTACCTGGACTGATGCAGTAGTGATCCCTATTTTTAAAAAAGGAGATAGAAATGACCCAAGTTGCTACCGCCCAATTTCTTTATTGGATGCATTTATGAAAATTGCAGGGAGGGTCATCCTGAATAAATTACAGTTATGGGCAGAAGAAAAAGGTGTGCTATCGATTCATCAATATGGATTTCGTACAGGTCTCGGTACGATTGAACAGGGACTAAACCTATCACTAATTATTGCGAAATACACTCTAGCAAAGGAGGGTAACCTCTTTTTAACGTTTGTCGATTTAAGCTCCGCATTCGACTGCGTCAAACATGAAAAGTTGTGGACCATCCTTCAAGAAATGGACGTTGATCCACCCCTGCTAGTATTTATTAAGGAATTGTATAGGGGGGCAGGGGCGAGGGTGCGATATGGGAGACAGGGGGAGTGTTCAGCTAAGTTTTGTATTAAAAAGGGGTGAGACAAGGGTGCATACTTGCCCCTTTTCTTTTTCGTTATACATCAATAGCTTAGGACAATTTTTGATTGATCATAGACAAGATTACCCCATTATTCAAAATACCCCTGTTCCCATTTTATTGTATGCGGACGACGCAGTTATTATGGCGCGGACGCGGATAGGATTACAAAGAACTGTGACTAATTTTGTTTTATATATGAAAGAAAGGGGCTTAAAAGTTAACATCACAAAGACATACACAATGAGCTGTGGAACTAAGAAAAGTAAAAATGTGACATTTTTATCGATAATAAAAAAATTGAAAATACAGACAGATTTTCCTACTTGGGAATCAATTTTGATAGGAAGGGGTCATGGAAACCGGCCATTAAGGCAAGAAAGCTCACCTTTTCAAGAGCAATAGGAGCAGTTATGAATTTCTCGAAAAAAATAGGCTGTAGACCAGTCCCTGAGCTACTGGATATTTATAAATCTAAATGCATTACGACCGCGACATATGGGGCAGGGATATGGGGTATCGCAGAATCACAAGATATTCAATTCTGTGAAAACGCTTTTATTCGCTATTTATTGGCGGTCCCCAGTTCTACTGCCGCATATAATTGCCATCGGGAACTTGGTCTTACTTATATCACGGACATAATCAAAATTAATCCCCTACTATTGTGGCATAAGGTATGGGCATCTGTGGAAACAGGTTTTAACAGAGACGTAATTTTAGACTGTATTAAACTAGATAAGGTGGCTAGTATACCATGGATTAGTTATATAAAAATATGTCGTATGAGATTGGTCATCCAGAATATTTTGATTCCCCAACTTGTATGGAAACGATATCTAGAAAAATTATAAAAATGTGTTATTTGAACCACCTAGCGGATAAACGATGGTGCATAGAAAGAGAGAAACAAACGGTAATGGAGAACCATCTGATGACAATTTGTCTAGGAATACAACCGTACTTGGTAAAGGTACAGAGTAGTTTTTGCCGTATGCTTTTAACCCGCTTCCGAGGTGGTTCTTTTTCAGGTTGACTACTTTCCCAGAAATTAACGATTGGTCGAAAAATGTGCCCCTATGCCCTTGTGATGATATTTCTGTACAATCGACTATGCATTGTACACTGTTTTGTAAATATTACGTTTCATTGAGGAAAAAGTTTTTAATACCAATTTTAAGAAAATGGGGCTTAAGACAATGCAGAATTGCTTTTTTAAGATTACAATCTTTGGAAAATGAACAAACTATTTTAGCTGTTTCTGCTTTTTTAAGAGCTGTGATTAGGTTTAGGAATACAATGTAAACTGCTTTTTAGACTAATCTTATAGCAAGTGGTTATGAGGATAGATATGTACCGTTTTTAATATTCTGTATCATGGTGTAATTTGTGCTTTACTCTTTTATACTTCTGTGCTTTTATGATTTTTATCGCATCAAAAATCGAATAAAGCGTATTTTGATTTGATTTGATTTGATTTGAGAGGTAGCTCATTCCTCACTGCCAGGTTGTGAAGCATGCAACACACGATGATGATCTTACACAACTTCGATGGTGCATATTGGAGGGCTCCTCGTGTCAGGTCCAGGCAGCGAAATCTGGTTTTCAGCAGCCCAAATGTCTGCTCAACCACTCGCCTGGTCCGCCCATGTGCCTCAATAAAACAAAACTCAGCAGGGGTGACAGGGTTCCTGAGTGGTGTCAGCAACCACGGCATGTTGGGGTATCCAGAGTCTCCTAAATTTAAACAGAAAATACTTCATGTGTCTGAAAACTGGGTACAACCTGACATACAAGCAACACACAACATAAACAGACAACATTACCCACCAACAAGCCAGGCATGCTCATTTTACAGCTGAGACATCATATGTGGGATCCTACTGTTTCTCATAATGTAGGCGTCGTGTGCTGATCCCGGGAAACGCGCACAGACATGTGAGATCGTCATGTCAGGCAGACATACCACCAGGGCATTAATGGAGTGGAAATGCTTACGATTCCTGTATGTTTGTTCATTGGCTTGTGGTGGGATCAAAGCCACATGTGTACCATCAATGGAGCCAATGACATGTGGCATTCTGCCCAAAGCATAAAAGTCACTCTTGATTTCGGCAAACTGTCCTGGTTTTGGGAACTTGATGTACAGGTTCAGTAAATGTAACATTGCCTCAACACATCACGAAGCACATGGCTAAACATTATCTGTGACATCCCACCAGCAGTAGCCACAGTATACTGGAAGGATCCTGTGGCAAAGAAACGTAGGGCCACCATCACCTTCACCTTGGGGGTCAGCGCAAAGGGATATGGGCATCCAGGTTGCAAATGTGGGGCCAACTGGTCTGCCAACTCCACAATGAGTGGTCTGGTGAAGCGGTACCGCCTGATGCTATCCCGTTCTTCCATGGTCTGGAGGTCCGGGAAGGGTCTGTGGACAGCTGGTGCCCTGCGGTACCAATGTTACAGGTGAAAACATATTTTAGGACACTTTCCAATGTAGTGAAGAACATGAAATTACACACATACAGCATTAAATAAAGACACAATGAAGTCAGATGCGTAAGGTTGAGCCCAGACACGGAGCACAGCTATGTGACCCTTCCGAGACATGTCATATTAACATGGTTGTGCACCAATTACAGTTCTGTACTGTGAATACTCATTGGTGTCTGTCACTGTACATGTGATCAAACATCACATACTCAACACACACCTAATAAAGTATCAGAGACAGAGGTTTGTCACAACTAGCACATAGTTGAAAGGTACATAGACCCGGATCATGTAATGCCACCTAGGTGGGACACTAGATACAGACAGCGTGTCACCATGCACACCACTGTCACAGTGTGGACACTGTCATGATGTCATGTCTGACATACATGTTCTATCACATACCCAAAAATATTAGAATGTGTGGCACAGTTAGATTTGACAAGCATCAATGTATGCCTGTGACACAAAGACACAACAGCAACTCACTTGGCAAATACAAGCTGATGTGTTGGATAAATTTCATTAGAACATCAACAATGAAGTATCTGTGTTGTACAAGACTCAGATACTGTGGATTTACTCACAATGACTTAACACTATGCACTTTCTAACACACAGTCCAAGAAAGCAGTGATCATGTGTGGAGATAACCTGGGTTAACACAATGATCCACTGGGACTGTGTCCAAGCCTAGGAGGGTGATCTGTGAAGTGGTCACTCACAGATGTGATGTTCCTCAACAAGAATGTTGTGTGTGCCCATCAAGCTTGGATCATCATGGGAGTGTGAGCTATCAAGTTCTATGTCCAATATGACATGTTAATCAATCAGCCCTGCCAAGTACCACGCATCAGGCGTTAGACTAACGCATTTCAGTGTGGTGGTCTGCATCACCGCACTGAAATGTGAAGTCACGCATTAGCACCTGCCCCCGAATGTGAAGCCATAGCACTGCTAATTCCAATGCCGAGTGAAATTTAAAGGTGGAGTGTGGCAGTGCACCGCTCCGGCAGGCTGGACGCCTGGCCGTCTGAGCCATGCTAGTGGTACAATGTAATAATTTGCACCCAATCAATCGACTTTCAATAGGCAGTACCTCATGCCCTGCTGCCGCCTGTGGCGCAGCAGGGTCAGCAGTAGAATTACCCTGAGGCAAATGGCAGTGCTGCTCGCACCGCCCATAAATCAACATTGTGATCCCGCGATGACTGGTCCCAGAACTCACGGGATGGTGGCAGTCATGATGGAGCCCAGAGCAGGCGAGCACGCCGCTTGCTGTCTGTGCAGCTGGTGCTGCTGAGAGCCTTTAGAAGCATTGCGGTTTCATATAAGAAGGTGACTGCTTATTCAGTCCGGGGATGGTAGGGGTTCACACCGCCATGCCGTGGGATGGGGAAAAAGTTTTTTTGAAGTTTAAAGTGCCAACCCCAGCAAGATGTCCTTAAAAATTACCCTCCCCATCGCCTTGATGCAACATTGATCAATCATTGCAGTTAATGGCCAGTCTGATTATTTGTAAGCTTTCCGATGCAGCCATTACGACCATCGGGTCCCGACAGGCATGAACCTCAAGGGTATCAGAGGGGGTGCAATCCTTTTGCTCACTGAGCCCTGCGTCTGATCGCTCCATACTCTGAAGGGTCACTTGGTTTGTCAACCAGCAATGGCTAGAAATTCATTCTGCCAGCCCCTCAGAGGACCCGAGCTTGCGCCCATACAATGTTCAGGGCGCATAGAGAACACAAAAAAGTGAGAAATACCTGTTAAAAAAAGGACAGATAACGTTTTCCTATGTCTCTTCGCGCACTTCAGCACGGTCTCTATAGGGCCTGTGCCTGGAACACCGAGTTTTACAATAATACACATTGCCAGGGGATTTTAGTTTAACTTAGTTAGTATCTTGCAACTGGTCAACCTTCCCACTGAGCGCTGCCTGAATGAGCATGAGCAGGAGTTGCAGTACAAGCACTTTAAATCACGTGCCGTTTACCCTCTGCATGCCTTCATACTTATTTCAGCACAGACAGCTTTCTCATGTCCCGTGCCTGCCCGTGCCTGCCCAATATCTAGTTGCACTTGGATGCTATAAAACTAGCTTCATTCTGAGCTGTCTTCTGTACCCCTGTAATCTAGAACTGCGCAGTCAAGCAGTCTGTCTATGCTTGAGCAGTGAGTGACCCGTTAGCGCACATTATTGTAGTGTAACAGAGTGTGTGGGGGTTGGAGGGGTCATGCTAGTCGACTAGCACTACATGCAATTTGCCTGATTATAGCACCAAATAAAACAATGATCTCTCAAGCAGGAGGGCTGTCCCACCCTGTTTAAAAGTAAGATCAGAGTACAAGGGCACTCACTAGATTAGTGCCCTTCAGGTTCTGGTGCTTTTCAGCAGTTTTAAAATCATCGTTTTCATATTGCTCAAATGGATGTAAATAATGATATTTATGTTTCCCTCGTCTTCCTTGCATTATTTTGCTTGCGAGAAAGGGTCACTCATGGCCCTTCAAATGTCACTCATAAGTACACTGAAATTAGGAAAATGTCACACATATCAATCTGAAACTGGAGTGTAGTTCCTATTTCCCTAATAGGCTCTGCGCATTGGAATAATATACCCTATAGATTCGACATAGGACTGAGGTCAGTATGTCCCTATCGAGTATATTAAACTTAATTACTTTGTGCCAGCTAACTCAGAGGCCACTAGAAACTCCTTGTAAACAAGAAGGAGTAGTTTCTGGCAACGGCATAAACATGACAACTTTGTTTCCCTTTAGAATCGAACACTCTCAGAATCGTGGAAACAATAGATAACGGTTTTCACTCAGCTAATCGTGCATGCTTAGTTTCCTCAGAGTTATACAGAAAGAATAGACGGGCGTTTCAATAAAAAGGATTTATTGAACAGTCTTGTTTCTCGTGTAAGAGATATGAGCTATTATGATCACAAGACAGTATGCAAGATATATAATGTACAGCGTAAGCAGTAGAAATAAATAATACTGCGCTAGCATTATATTTTAGCTATGATACATATATTCACATACATAAATAACATGAGCTAAAAATGCGAGTACTCATACGATGCTTCTCTAAGCTAGTTCTACCCCAGTGTACCTAACCTCGTTTAGGTGTAGGGCAAGGTAAGAAGTAGGTGAAGTATTCTATAGTATGGTATACTAAGAGTCTGGTATGCCAAGAGTCCCTCTAGGTTCTAGTCAGCTCCATACCTTGAGAATGAGAGAGGTGGGAATCTCCTGCTGGATATCGAACTCTAACACCCCGCGAAGGGAGTCAGAATACTGGGAGCTGGATTCTCTGCGAGCAGGGATGACAGCGTCTCTTCTCAGTGCGTCAGGCCGGGATACGGGCTCCTCTGAAGTCGAGGTCTCCTCTAACTTGCTTGGGCAAGGGAAGGTATATTTATACCTGGTAGGTGCCTTGGAATGTTAGTATTGACGTGAAGTCGGACAGAGGAAGACGTCAGGAATGAACCCTTAAGGAATAGCGGTTCATGCATAATAGATGAGTTCTTGGAGAAATCAATAATCCTGTGCTGGGCTTAGGGTTTGGTTTCTAAGAACTCGTTGTGATGTTAGGGTGGACGGATGTCGGTGACCATGCCTGTATTTGGAGTGCATGGCTAATGCCTAAATAAGGACTGGGATCTTATGCCTATATAAGGGCAATGCGAATTATGCCTATATAAGGGCAATGCGAATTGTGCCTATATAAGGACATGTTTCAGGAAAACCTATATACGCCACCTAAAGCGGAATACAACAAAACCTTGGCAGCTATGATCACTGTACACACACATGTAATGCAGACTAACATTCCTGAATTTGCTATACTGTCTGCCCTGCTGACTGATTAGTGTAGGGCGCCTGAGCCTCACCCAAAACGTGTGGTTCGCATCCTTTGCCTGTTTACTGTAATGGTGACAGACGCGGGTGAGTATTTAATGGACGCGTGAGCCGCATCCGAACCGAGCCAGACACACACATTGGCTGTTGGTCGTCATGGTGACAGACGCGCATTTTGCTTCGTGTACGAATCACGTGCAATCCAAATTGGTTACCTCACAACACCAATGTATCAAAATCAATAGTGTTAGGATGTGTATATTTTGAACTTTGCTGTAGGCGTGTCCGATGCATGCAATGTTATGGATTGGACAAATTCAGATAATGCGAACGACTCTGACCTATCGCTTTGGAGGCATGGAACAGATTCCGCCTCTGCTGCACAGATATAAGTCTGTCTGTTCCCAAGAGACTTCACTTGCCTGCACTACATGCAACTTTACTGCATTTCAAGATCTCTCTGCTGCTGTCTCTGCATCCTCTGGGAGCTACAATGGCACGTACTGTGGAGAGGGCACCTGCTTTCACAGAGGAGGAGAACCAGGCCCTGCTGGACAGCCTCCTTCCACAGTACAGCAAGCTGTATGTCAAACCAGGGGAGCAGGTGAGTGTTGATTACACTGCCTTTTTAGGTCGAGTCTATAGCGGCACAGTGCATGCGCTGCTCGCTTTGTGAGGCATGCAGTATTCAGTATTGAGTCGAAGCTCCGTAGAAGCTCTGCCCACTCTCCACCCATCTTTTTTATTGGCTTAGTTCCTAAATGCTGCCTTCCGATTGGTTTTAGGCATGTTAGTCCCTCCTTATGACGGGCATGTCGTCATTTGAATCCTTCCATAGCTACTGGCCCCTTTACTTCGAGTGTTGCACAGTATGTTTTATTTATACTGTGAGCACTATGTTCTTCCCGTGCCTCCCCCTCCCGCAGTCCCTGCCTTCTCAGCCCCCTCCACTCCCGTTTGCAATGCAATAGGTCTCGCGAAATGCGAGTCCTATTGCATTGCAAATGCTTGTTTATGCTAATGAGGAGTTGGGGCTTGTAGATATTTACGTTCAGGCAGGAGACGCCCTTCATTCACCCACATGCTCACATGAAGACCGCATTGGCACCACTTTAGCTCCTTTTACTATCAGTCTCCGTTTATTTCCCCCCTTTCTGTGTCCGCCGGATGCTGTAGCCCAGCCTCCCCACAACCCACTCCCCCGAGCTCGCCGTCCCACAGCCCCCTCCGCCTGCCCGCTGATAGTAAAGGGGAGGGGGCGCGGACTGGAAGAAGATGGAGGCTGCTGAGTGGTGAGTGTCTGCGCGGCGCATGTTGTTGACATGAGACCTGTTGTGGCCGCAACCCCCGATGGCCTGGGCGCTACTCTGTCCCCGGGCTTTCTCGCGGGGCTGGGGCTGGTGTTGATTGATGGGGAGCCCTGTTGCAGGTTGTGCGAGAGCGGGTGGTAGTAGAGGCGCGGTGTGTGTTGTCGCGCATGGCACCTCCTGCTCACTACTGCTGTGGGTGTCAGTGAGGGAGATTTAAAAAGGCACTGCGCAGTGTTGCTGTTCGCACACGACGGCCATGAGGGTTAAGGGAGGGCTTCTAAGGTGTAGGTAAATTTGAGCATCTCATTTTGTGGTTAAATTTGTTTTTGACACGCGACAACAAACTTTATTCCTTGGTGACTTGTTGCTTTGAGGGTCACTTGATTTAATTGGGAATATGTGGTGCCTGAGAACACGGTGTTTGGCTTGGTAGGCACGTGGATATTTTTTTTAACCCTGTTGCAGTCTCAAAAGCACGTTAAAAGTCCTGTGACTGCTCCATGTCAGTCTACTTTCCTGTGTGACACTTTTTGCTTATCGAACCAGGTTTGCCTTCGATCCCACTTTACCTTAGACACCCTTGCATTACTGAGACCCAAACACAGCAGCATCTGAGAACTCTGATCTACAACGCAGCCACAAGTCCAGCAATATTTATTTGAAGCTCTGCTAACGCACACTTAGCCTGACCTACAGAAAATAAGCAGAAAGTGCCCCAGCAGTCTTTCAGTTTAGGTGCAGTTTTGTGCAGAAGAGATACTAAAGTCTGATTAGTACTGATGAATTGGATTGTTTTTTCCAAAACTTTATCGCACGTTGTTAGAGATGTTATTATGACATGCTATACATTACACACAATAAATTGGTTCGGCTAAACAGTGGTCTCAGCTAATTTCTTGCAAATAGAGTGACACGATTAGAATTAGTGGCTGCCATCAAAGGTGCTCAAATTCTGTATCGTAGTGTGAAAAATAATTGTAATTAAATCATCCAAGGGAAATTTAAACACCAGTCCGTAAATTTGGGATGGACAAAAAAAGCATATTTTTGGGGTGGGTCCTGTATATTACCCTGTGGGAGACTTACTAGCTCGGGGTAATACCTTTTTCTGCAATTACCTTGCAGCCACTCGTTCTTCTAAAAGCATGCCTGTTCCTCCTACTGGTTTATTGTTAATTTGTTTCGATCCTCGTAGGACCTGGGGTGTCCAAGGCGCTGAATCACTAATAGAGTCCAGGAACCCTCACTCACGCAATTTCTGATTTCAACTGCAAAACGATATACAGAAATAAGTAAACATCAAATACACACATTATGACATTTAATTCACACACACACTCATTGTCCATACTATATTCCTTTTGTTGTACTTGTGCCGATTCTTTCCCCCAACAAGGATACCAGCTACATTTTTGGCCTCTAATTTCAATTTCCTTCACGCATGGCATTTTAAAAATGTCATTTTCCATTTTTATTTGTATATATTTCTTAATATGCTAATATTTGATTTTCGAAACGGAGCTGTTTTATTGGATTGCAGTACCAGGAGAATAGCACTGTGATTTGTATGTTCCTAATATTTCCATTTATTGCCTGTTGGGCGCCCCCCCACCCGTTGTCCGTGGTGCCTTGTTTACCTCCGCCCCCCCAATAGCTCAAGCAAAACACTTAAAAGTTCCCAAAGGCGAGACCTATTGGCTATGCCAATGCTTGTTCATTTGGCCATGTGTAAAAACATGCACTACTAGCATTGGGATCCCCAAGGGCAAGCATAGTTAATGTAAGTCTTACAGTGTGTAGATTTAGGTTCTGGACAGGTACAGTGATGTAGATGTGTGTGTAGTGGGTTTGACTTTTATGCACTGTTCTCATATTTCTGAGGGAGATTTTGACACAGGAAAAATGCCCATGATGATACTTGGCTAACCCTTAAACATTATCTGCCATTCTCACCATGACCTATATGTCCATGTGTGTGATGCATAAACATGTCGCATATGGAGTAATGGTGTGTCACCATGTCATCCTTAAAGGTCGACGCCCATCAGAAGGCTGAAATTTGGCAGACCATCATCCGGGCAGAAAGATCCGTTGAGGTATTCAGACGCTGCGTCCGCCACTGCCAGAAAAGGTGGCAGGACCTCCGTGGCTGGGCCCGGAGGATTGCAAGGGTCCAGCTGAAGCTGTCACCTCCTCGCAAAAGGGATGGACGACGAACCCTGACCCCCCACATGCTCCGGATACTGACGGTGGTCTTCCCTGACCTGGATGGGCAGTTGAAGGCCAGACAGCAGCAAGTAGGAGGTGAGTATGTGCCATGTTGCTGAACTATGTTTAACATGCATGTTGCACTCCCTCAGCCTCATACCCTTCCCACAGGCCGCCTGTCTGCTAAGACAACACTACTGTGGCCAAAATGTAACTATGCCCCATTAACATATGACGGCCAGGTGTGACCCTTTCTGTCAGTGACATGTGTGTCACTTAGGTCCTGTGTATTGGCTGTAGTCCAATGTCCATGTGCTCAGGACTATATACAACATGTGCATGGATTTGACCATCATGAGTGATGTAATTGTCTGACATGTGTCAGCACATTGACTGATGTATGACCTGTACTCAGTGTGGTACTAAATATAGGTTCAAAATGGTTCTATTGGTGCAGACAGGTGTGCATTAACAATGCGATACATCCGCGCAGCAGGTAAGACCAATGTTGATGCCTCAGAGAAATCATATTGCTAAGGGCTCGAAATGTATTGTCCCATACATAGTGCTCTGTGTAATCACATGTATCACATGGACCAAGGACAGTTATGCCAACTCATGCCATCTGAAACACTGACACATCAGATTTTTGTGTCAGGCAACACTTTCAACATTGTACTGTGAAAATCCATGGGTCAGACTTGGTGACAGTGAGTACATGTGCCAATCTTTGAAAGACACAGGTGGTCAATATACAAGTCATGGACATACATCTGATGTCTGGCTTTTGGCTCAGATACACAATACAAGACATGTGTGTATCATCCCTTGACTGTGCATACTAGTGGCTTGAACATCTATGTGTATGCTGCATTACTTTCTTCTGGAGAGCTGTTAAAATGTTCATGTAGACAGACATTTTTTATTCACATACTCCGATGGCTAAGTAGAACAACGTGAGCTTGTAAAAGGGTTCAAATTGTGTCGAGCACGTAGTGGCCATGTATACTTGACACATACGGATGTTAGCTGAAGCAGTATGTGAGAAGTTGGCCTGGTATATGCTGTCCACTAATTATAGTGGGCACCTTGCACCAGTCCAAACAACCCCTTATTGGAGATAGGTTAAAGACAACCTTATTGAAAGCTATCCTAGTGGTAGCTATGGAGAGCAGCCTTCAGGCTAAGTCTTGAAGGAATGTAAAGCAGCTTGTTTTACCAGTCTATAATCTCTTGAGTGATCAAATGAAAGAGCACCACACCAGGTATATAATCAAAATATATGTATTTATTGCTAAACACACCCCTCTAGTCTCTTTATGAGGCTAGAGTTCGAAGTACATAAGTTAGAAGTTATTTAAACACAGTAATAGCACAAATACACGTTTGGGCCCTAGGGGCGTACTCAAACCATATACCAATAAAGTGGTATAAGAACCACGACTGAACTAGACACTAGGCCTAGAGCCTCTAGAAGTGCTTGGACCACAAGGAACCACCCAAGGTAGTGACACAGGGGACCCACGGGGGACGCGTGCAGTGTAAATACACAACCGCGATACGCCGTTGACTTCTATGGAGAAAGTCGTGATCGGGAAATTAGAGAAAAGGGACACTTAAAGGAGGACTTGGAGCAAACCCTTTGAGATCTAGGACTTTGAAGAGTCTCTACCCACGGGAGCACCGGAGTACTCGTGTTACCTCACCCAGGGAAGCCGGGTGCATAGGTGCCTTTCGGGGTCGGGTTTCGTCGTCGATTTGAATGGCGATCTGCTGCAAAGGGCTGCTGGCGACCAAGTGGAAAGTGTCCGGGTGGATCCAAGAGTGGATCGGAGTTCTGAAGAACCTGAAAGCAGAGGGGACAGAGTCTGGGTCACTAGCCAGTGACCAGGAAGGCGATGGACAGATGCCCACCGATGTTGAGTGCTTCAGGTGCGTTGATGGTTGTCTTGACTCTTCAGCCATGAGGTCCAGGAGGCGTTGTCGGTGACCAGGAGCAGGATTCGGGCTGATACATAATGTCTGTCGAGTGCTGAGGTGTTGGCGACCAGATTAGACCCAACAAGCCTTGGCAACGGCAAGTCTCAATGTAGAGGAAGATCGTCGATGGTGCAGACCAGCAAGGTCTGGGGAACTCACCCAGCAAGGGTAAGTGAGGGCAGGCCTGGAGCAACCAGGATGCCTAGTAAGAAAAAGATTGGCCTTCATTAAGGGCTACTAGCCAACGGGCTAGCAACCGCGAAGGAGCCTCGAGACGCCGCACGTGGATCTGGCTCACAGGACACTCGTAGAGTGCAGGCCAGTGATCTTTAGTGCAGTTGGTGCTGGAGGCTAGGGCTACTGGGAGCCCAAAGCACGACTTCGGGGGAGACCCAGAAGAGGATGCACTTGCAAATGTGCTCGGTGTCCAGGGGTCACGGTCTCAAGTCATCCACAATAGCCACGGGCCTCAGCTTTGCTGGAGACTCAGGGTAGCCTCGGGGAAGTCTGAGAATCCACCTCTGGTGATGCGATGACTTCGGCATCCGACGGGAGCTTCAGAAATGCGAACCAGACAGATGCTTCTTTGGTGCCTGCCAAGCAGGGGAGTCACTCCTTGACCCCAAGGGAGATTCTTCTGTCCTCTAATCGTGAATAGAGCGTCGAAGGTCCAGGATTCAGTTTCAGAGTTTCGTCCAGGGATAATCTAAAGTCCTAAGGACTGGGTTCCTATACTTATACTAAGGATAGGGGTTGGACTACTCTGTGGCCCCACCTATGGGTGGGTCAGGGCAGAGGGGTGGCTACACCCCTTTCCCTTTCTCCAGTTCACGCCAAAGCAGGGGCTGCAAGCCCCTGATCCGGTTTGAACTGGGGTATGCACAGGGACACCAAGTGTGCCCCCAGTGCAGGACTTCAAAGCACCCGAAAGTGCTCCCGCCCAGCCCCAATACACATTATCCTGTCTGGGGAGGTGGTCACACCTCCCTGGGACAGGAAACCTATTGTCCAGGCCTCCCCTGCCGGAGTTTCGTCCAGCAGCAGGAGGCCAGACTCGTGTCTGTGGCAGCAGCATCCATTTTGTGATGCCAGGGCTTTGGAAAGAAGTTACCGGGCTAGCCAGTGTTAACATGTCTTTCCCTCTAGAAAGGTGGAATGCTACCCCCGCCGCCAGAATTGGTGGGGGTAGTATTCCAAGATGTTTGACACCAAACACGACATGTGTAGGTGCAGCCATTCCAAAGTTAGCATTTAACGTGAGGTTATAATGCGCTTAAGAGTATATGGTCAGGTTGCACTACAAACAGCATCAGAGAAGGGTCTCCGAATGCTGCAGAGGGGCCCTGCTCATGCAGGGCACCCTCTCACATAGGAACCATGCACTCTGCCTTTAGGATTGATAAGGTCTGCCTTAGGAGTGACTTATAGGTTTATATGTGTGTATGTATTTAGTGATATAGGTAACCTATATCACAGTAAGGGGTGCATGCACCACCTTACCCAGGCTGCAGTAGCAGACCTGTGGTGTCAGTTTGGATGGCCTTCCAGGGGTGGCATAATACATGCTGCAGCCCCTGGTAGGCCTCTGAGGTACCTATGCCCTTGGTACATAGTATACCATATACTAGGGACTTATAAGGGCACTCCAGATTCCAATCAGAGATGTGCCTTAGGCCATGGAAACCTTTTTACAGAGAAAGCAGATAGACTGGGGCCCTGAATAGCAGGATCCCAGTCCAACTAAGTCATAAACCAGCAAAACACCATAAAAAAAAGTGGGGGCAACCATATAGTCAGATTCCACCTTCCTACATAACCCCCCCCAAACGAAAGGAGATAAGGCTAACCTTGACCAGTTGAGCCTTCATTGACTAAGTGGTCATATAAGGAAGCACCTGCACTAGCATGGTTGCCCCCTGTCTTATGGCCCACTAAGCAATCCCTCACCCTAAGGGTATGAGAGGGTCTCCACCATGGGGAATCACTACCTGTGGTGTGCTTAGGTAAAGTACAAGGCTGGTGAGGTGTCTGAGTAGGGAAGTGAGGCCCTAGGAATGTTGGCCTCAGCTTCCTCAGATCACTGGTCACCATGCATGCTTGTCTTTCCATGACTGAGTTGCACTTTGCTCTAAGGGTCAACCTTTGGCTGCCTATAGCTGGGGGTTGGGTCCCTTTGGATGCATTACTGGAGGGACATGGCAGGTTTGGAACCTTCAGGTCCCAGGTTTGCCCTTGCCTACCAGAGTCCTTCTGGGGGAGGTCCCTACATAAAGGCATGGGGGATCCCTCAGTGTGTAGAGGAGTTTTCACCTGGCTAGGGCTACTAGACTGGGTGGCCCTAATCTGCTGATGGGGGGTTCCTCTGGACAGGGGCCCTGGGGGTCCACTGACCTCCCTGACCTCTGCAGCCCTGGGCTGACTGAGGCAGGGTAGAGAGGGGCAGGTTACCTGCTCCAGACTGGGTACCACCTTGGAAGGGTCCTCTGCCATCAGGGGTGTGGCCAGGCCAGGCCTGACTACCTCTGGGGCAGTTCCTTCACTAGGGGTAGGGTCAGTTCCCTGAGGAGGCTGACCCTTACCTACTGTCTGGAGGGAAGAAGACTTTTCTTCAACCCTTGTGCTCTCTTTTGGGGGAGAGTGGGCCATTCTTTCAGGCTCCATCTCTCCAAATTCTTGGGCTGGGGCTGTGGCATTCACAGCCCCACTAACCTTTACAGGGACGCCCAACATCCTAAGGTGGGTTTGGTGTTCAACTTCAGCCCAGGCTGAAATCTCCAGATCATTGCCCATCAGGCAATCTACAGGTAAGGTGGGGGACACTGCCACTCTCTTTGGGCCTGTGACCCCCTCCCAGCTGAGACTGACTATGGCCATGGGGTGATCTGTTCTGACACCATCAATGTTGGTCACCTGGTATTTAAACTCAGGTAAAAGCTGGTGAGGGGGACTAGTTTCCCTGCCACCATGGTGACACTAGCCCCTGTGTCCCTAAATGCCACAGCTTTCTGACCATTAATCATTGGCTCCAGTCTGTACCTGCCCATTGCTGTGGGACCCATGGTAAAGGTGGCAAATCCTACACCACCATCAGAGTCAGAGGAGTCTGTTGAGGGGTCCCTGTCTGAACCAGGGCCCACCTCTGTTCCTGTTGAAAAAGCACCTAACTTTTTGGGTGCACTACTCCCAACTGGAGGATTACTCCTGGTAGTACCAGGAGGGGGGTAGTAGTTGCTGGGGGAACATTTTCTTTATTGCCAATCCTGGGGCAACTGGGATCAGTTTTCCAGTGCCCAGGCTTTTTACAGACATGGCAATATGGTTTCTTTTCAGGAGAGGAAGGAGTTTGGGACCCACCCCCAGAAGAGGAATTTTGGGGCCCTGTAGGGACTTATCCTTAGATTTATCCCCACCTTTCTCTTGGGACTTAGTAGAATCTTTCTTCTGGTCACCACCCTGATTTCTAGTTTTTACTCTGGTTCTGACCCATTTGTCTGCCTTCTTTCCCAATTCTTGGGGAGAGGTCAGATCAGAGTCCACCAGATACTGGTGCAAAAGCTGGTTTTGACAATTATTAAGGATCTGCTCCCTCATAATCAAATTGTACAATCCTAAAAAGTCCTGCACTTTGTTGCCATGTATCCAACCTTCCAGAGCCTTTGTAGCACAATCTACAAAATCAACCCAGTCTTGAGTCTGAGCTTTTGGGTGTCTCTGAACTTCAACCTATACTGTTCAGTGGTTAGGCCAAACCCATCTATCAGAGCACTCTTCAAGACTGTGTAATTGTCAGCATCCTCTTCTCTTACAGTGAGGAGCTTGTCTCTACCTTTGTCTGCAAAGGAGAGCCACAAGATTGCTGCCCACTGCCTCTGGGGGACCTTCTGAACTTTACAGGCCCTCTCCAGTGCAGTTATCCATTTGTGGATGTCATCCCCACTCTGGTAGGGAGGGACAATCTTGTTTAGGTTTCTATGGTCATAAGACCTTTCCCTATCTCTAGGGATATTGCTGCCACCATGGGACTCTAGTCCCAACTTTCTTCTCTCTCTAAAGAGGTCTAGGGACTCCCTGTCTATAGCCAGTTGCTTCTTTTTGATTTCAAGCTGAGCTTCCTCATATTGAACCAGCCTCTTTCTTCTCTCATGAGAGGATTCCCTCCTATGAGATGAGACAGAGCTCCCTATGGAGGTGCCAGAGTGGTTAGACTCCTGAGAAGGAGATCTAGACTTTCTGGGCACCCTCATAATCCTTCCTGGGGGGACAAAGGGGGGATCATCCTGATCATCCTCTTCATCTTCCTCAGGAGGGATTGGGTTATCCAGGTCAGGGCCATTTTCACCCTCCTGGCCAGTTTCAGAGGGGGGGCTGGGGGTATTGGTACCCCTGGTCCCATCCTCATCTTCTGCCCCACCCTCAGCTCCTACCCCTTCAGTCCCCAAGGGCTTACTAAGGTCATAAGCCACCAACATCTCCTTGAGGTGTTGGGTGGTGGGGCTTTGGCCTGTCCTTATTTTTCTCAAGTTGCATAAAGCTCTCAATTCCAAGAATGGGAGTGTATCATACTTGGAGGGTGGAAGCTCAGTGGCTTCCTGCAACGATTCTTTAGATCCTACCCTTAAAGACATTACTAGTGTGGTGTGGTGTATGCACTACCTACTCTAGTGTGGCCTACTAAACTCTCTTGAGTTGTAGAAAGGGTTGTGCTATCCCTTAACACACAACTCTAAGTTCAGTAGAACTTACTGTATTCTAAGCTTAAATTATATGTACCTTAGGTACCTTTAGTGGTTTTCAGTTGATCAATTCAATTGAGATTATCTGGTAAAACAATAGCAAGCTGGAATCCCACACGCTGCACACCAATGTGAGAAGTTGGCCTGGTATATGCTGTCCACTAATTATAGTGGGCACCTTGCACCAGTCCAAACAACCCCTTATTGGAGATAGGTTAAAGACAACCTTATTGAAAGCTATCCTAGTGGTAGCTATGGAGAGCAGCCTTCAGGCTAAGTCTTGAAGGAATGTAAAGCAGCTTGTTTTACCAGTCTATAATCTCTTGAGTGATCAAATGAAAGAGCACCACACCAGGTATATATTCAAAATATATGTATTTATTGCTAAACACACCCCTCTAGTCTCTGTATGAGGCTAGAGTTCGAAATACATAAGTTAGAAGTTATTTAAACACAGTAATAGCACAAATACACGTTTGGGCCCTAGGGGCGTACCAAACCATTTACCAATAAAGTGGTATAAGAACCACGACTGAACTAGACACTAGGCCTAGAGCCTCTAGAAGTGCTTGGACCACAAGGAACCACCCAAGGTAGTGACACAGGGGACCCACGGGGACGTGTGCAGTGTAAATACACAACCGCGATACGCCGTTGACTTCTATGGAGAAAGTCGTGATCGGGAAATTAGAGAAAAGGGACACTTAAAGGAGGACTTGGAGCAAACCCTTTGAGATCTAGGACTTTGAAGAGTCTCTACCCACGGGAGCACCGGAGTACTCGTGTTACCTCACCCAGGGAAGCCGGGTGCATAGGTGCCTTTCGGGGTCGGGTTTCGTCGTCGATTTGAATGGCGATCTGCTGCAAAGTGCTGCTGGCGACCAAGTGGAAAGTGTCCGGGTGGATCCAAGAGTGGATCGGAGTTCTGAAGAACCTGAAAGCAGAGGGGACAGAGTCTGGGTCACTAGCCAGTGACCAGGAAGGCGATGGACAGATGCCCACCGATGTCGAGTGCTTCAGGTGCGTTGACGGTCGTCTTGACTCTTCAGCCACGAGGTCCAGGAGGTGTTGTCGGTGAACAGGAGCAGGATTCGGGCTGGTACACGATGTCTGTCGAGTGCTGAGGTGTCGGCGACCGGATTGGACCCAACAAGCCTTGGCAACGGCAAGTCTTGATGCAGAGGAAGTTCGTCGATGGTGCAGACCAGAAAGGTCTGGGGAACTCACCCAGCGAGGGTAAATGAGGGCAGGCCTGGAGCAACCAGGATGCTAAGTAAAAAAAAGATTGGCCTTCGTTAAGGGCTACTAGCCAACGGGCTAGCGACCGCAAAGGAGCCTCGAGATGCCGCACGTGGATCTAGCTCACAGGACACTCGTGGAGTGGAGGCCAGTGATCTTCGGTGCAGTTGGTGCTGGAGGCTAGGGCTACTCGCAGCCCAAAGCACGACTTCGGGGGAGACCCAGAAGAGGATGCACTTGCAAATGTGCTTGGTGTCCAGGGGTCACGGTCTCAAGTCACCCACGATAGCCACGGGCCTCAGCTTTGCTGGGGACTCAGGGTAGCCTCGGGGAAGTCTGAAAATCCACCTTTGGTGATGCGATGACTTCGGCGTCCGACAGGAGCTTCAGAAATGCGAACTGGACAGATGCTTCTTTGGTGACTGCCAAGCAGGGGAGTCACTCCTTGACCCCAAGGGAGATTCTTCTGTCCTCTAATCGTGAGTAGAGCGTCGAAGGTCCAGGATTCAGTTTCAGAGTTTCGTCCAGGGATAATCTAAAGTCCTAAGGACTGGGTTCCTATACTTATACTAAGGATAGGGGTTGGACTACTCTGTGGCCCCACCTATGGGTGGGTCAGGGCAGAGGGTGGCTACACCCTTTCCCTTTGTCCAGTTCGCGCCAAAGCAGGGGCTGCAAGCCCCTGATCCGGTTTGAACTGGGGTATGCACAGGGACACCAAGTGTGCCCCCAGTGCAGGACTTCAAAGCACCCGAAAGTGCTCCCGCCCAGCCCCAATACACATTATCCTGTCTGGGGAGGTGGTCAAACCTCCCTGGGACAGGAAACCTATTGTCCAGGCCTCCCCTGCCGGAGTTTCGTCCAGCAGCAGGAGGCCAGACTCGTGTCTGTGGCAGCAGCATCCATTTTGTGATGCCAGGGCTTTGGAAAGAAGTTACCGGGCTAGCCAGTGTAAACATGTCTTTCCCTCTAGAAGGGTGGAATGCTACCCCCGCCACCAGAATTGGCGGGGGGGTAGTATTCCAAGATGTTTGACACCAAACACGACATGTTTAGGTGCAGCCATTCCAAAGTTAGCATTTAACGCGAGGTTATAATGCGCTTAAGAGTATATGGTCAGGCTGCACTACAAACAGCATCAGAGAAGGGTCTCCGAACGCTGCAGAGGGGCCCTGCTCATGCAGGGGCACCCTCTCACATAGGAACCATGCACTCTGCCTTTAGGATTGATAAGGCCTGCCTTAGGAGTGACTTATAGGTTTATATGTGTGTATGTATTTAGTGATATAGGTAACCTATATCACAGTAAGGGGTGCATGCACCACCTTACCCAGGCTGCAGTAGCAGACCTGTGGTGTCAGTTTGGATGGCCTTCCAGGGGTGGCATAATACATGCTGCAGCCCCTGGTAGGACTCTGAGGTACCTATGCCCTTGGTACATAGTATACCATATACTAGGGACTTATAAGGGCACTCCAGATTCCAATTAGAGATGTGCCTAAGGCACATGGAAACCTTTTTACAGAGAAAGCAGATAGACTGGGGCCCTGAATAGCAGGATCCCAGTCCAACTAAGTCATAAACCAGCAAAACACCATAAAAAAAAGTGGGGGCAACCATATAGTCAGATTCCACCTTCCTACACAGTAAATACAGGATTGTGACACAGTGCTGACTGTAAACTTGAGATGTACCGTTCCTGTACCAAGATTCCGTACAGACTGTTCAGCCAGACAGGACAGTGGCATAGTGTGGGACATGATTTTTTTAGAGGATGCAGTATTTGTACTTGACAGTTGTCATGCATGCAGACCATTACAGCATTGACGTTCAAGACATAGGTGCCCATCATGATGAGTGTGGATGGAAGTATGTTTGACAGTTACAAATTTCTAATGTGGGCATACCATTTGCTGGGTCAGTTCCTGACTCCCTTGTAGGAGATGAGACATGTATGTAATAACACATGACCCTCATGAGCATTACAGATCAGACCACCTGCAAAATAGTGTTGTAGTTTACATGGTTTTGTGGTATTTGACATACATCTAACCAATGTTTCACATGCCATCATGTGTCTGTGAACCATAGTTTCTTGGCAGACTGACAAGTGGAATGTTCAAATATGTGTAAGGATTTAAAACCTGCCAAAAAATTATGTATTTGCTTGCTCTGTGATGTGTTGTGATGATACTCATGTGTCAAGTCTATGCAGATGACTGATGTGAATCTCTTTCTCATCCTTGTTCACAGCATCATCAACGGCTACTGGAGGAGAAAGTTCTACGGACCAAGAGGAAGCGGCTAGCCAGACTGGGTCCAGTGTGGAGGAGGAGGAGGGACCCCGTGGCACCGAGGGTGAGGAGAGCCACACTGAGGGCAGGTCGGAAACATCTACATCTGCCGAGGACCAAACAAGCTCCAGTGATGACTCCCTTATGGTGGTGGGTGTTCCCATTTCAGAGCCCATAACATCAGAGTCTGCCCCCACCATCACCACCATCTCCACCCCCACAGCTGCTCCCATTCCAAGTGTCCGTGGACCCTTCCGTGTTAGAGAGCATGTCTCCTTTGGGCCAGGCACCGCACCCCCTGCATCTGTCACCGCTGCTGCCCTGAGTGTGGAGGCCGTGGATTTGCTAAAACAGATCCATGTGGGGCAGACATCCATGCTGAGTGTCCTCCATGCACATACCAGTCTTTTGGAACATTTGGTGTCATACATGCAGGGCATCCCATCAGACATGTCTGCCCTACAGCAATCAAATCAGGTCATGGCCTCCTCACTGACGGCAGCAGTGTCCCTCCTGCAGCAGTCCCTCACCACTCCTCCCTCTGCCCCATCCACAGTCCACACTATCCTACCTGGCCCAAGCACACTCACACAGGCACATGCACACACCCCAACAGACACAAGCAGAACACAACCACCCAAAACAAAGTCAAAACACACATGCATGCACACTCAGGGGACTGACATCACACACACAGGGGAGAGGGCCAAGAAAATCACACACCCATCCACAACCACTCAGCATTACTCAGCTGCCTCTCCCTCCAAAACCCCTACCCTTGACTCTCCTGCAACCACCACTTCCCAACCGGTCTTCCTTTGTGACCTTGGCCTCTTCCCACTGATCCATCACATCACACTAGCAAAGGGAAGAGGAAACCCCCAGCACAGAGAGGAGATCTACTCTGCACGCACACCCTCCCCTAAGAGTAAGAATACCCAGCCCCCCACACGTACATCCCCCAGATCAAGGAAGTCCAAAACCCCACCACCATCCCACACTTCCCCACCAAAATCCACTTCCTCCCGGTCCCAGGCCCCCCCTCCCAAACATCAAACCTCACACCCCATCACATTTTCACCCACACACCATTACCCCATCTCCAAGAAGGTCAGGCCCTCCCCCTTCCACAAGCACTTCCCCTCCAACAGCACCCCCACTTCAGTCTGTTCCTGACACTGCAGTGGAGCCCATACCCCCTCAATTTGACCAGTCTACTGCAGTGCAGCTCCCGCCCCTTCAATCTGACCAGTCCACTGTAGTGGAGCCCCCACCCCCTCAATCTGACCAGTCCACTGCAGTGGAGCCCGACACAACACTAGATCCCATCCCTCCCAAACTTCAAACCAGTACCCCCTAGTCTTTTCCCTGCAGTGCCTGGCATGCCCCTAAAGATGCCCCTCCAAGGGAAGATGTCCCCTTGTGTTTGCAGTGCAGGCAAGCGAGGGAGAATTACTATGCATGACCTCCTCAAAGACTCTTTCAAATGGACTGGACAGTGGCCTTATTGTTCTAACTTTTTTTTTCCCATTACTCCCAAATGCTGAATAAAGCAGTTTTTGTCATTTCTACATTTGCTTTTTGTGTAACAAATATTGTTAATGAGTCAACTGTCATTGATGTGCAAATCTTGCTGTGGGAATACAATGACTGCATGTGGTCCATGGCATATGTGTCCTATTACAGTTTGTATCTGAAACCTCATTGTCTACATATCCAGGTGGTCATGATCTACAACATTTTGGACCATGAGGGTGACATGCTTTTTACAACCTACCATCTTTGATTTACACTTTTGCACATAGGTAGTGCTGACATTTGTACACAGTGTAAAAGTCTTTTATAGTACAAACGTCTAGGATGGACATGCAGAATAGCGCTGTGATGATCAACAAGTCATCTGTCTCATCATTCCAACTGGGTACACATGAAGTTTGACTACGTGCAGATGACTTTAGACACACCCATGTACACAGGCTGATGTAAACAAAGTATTCTGTGACTTGTAAGTGTTTGAGCCATGTCTGAGTGTCATTATGACATGGTAGACCCCTGCCAAGAACAAGCTTGCCACAGCTGACCTTCCACTGTAGGTAAATCACCTCATGGCAGTGTGTAAATCTGTGACATATCCTGAGCCCATGGTGTGTGTGAGGTGAGCAGGAATCTCTGTCTTCAAACCCCTTTCCTACAAAGACTATAGTCCCTGCAGATGTTCCTGTTTGAGAAGCTTTCTGTGGGCTGACTAGTCCAGTGCTTTCTTGACCTATTTGACTTTGATTGGCAAAGGTGTGAGTCCACCAGTAGAGTGGAGTCATTATGATGACATCCCTGGTTGTGTTGAGACAAGAGCCTGCACTGTGAACCATCTCACATGTGACACATTATAAATCCAACAAGTTCCATTTGTGTTATCATCATCAGCGTGTTTAGAATCTGTCATCTTGTTTTGCAAGTGTGGGCCTTGTATGTGTCAATGACTGCTCATAATCAACACATTGTACCCTGCCCTGTAGCCTGACACCAACATGTCCTATCTGTAGGTCTCCTTGACAGATTTCAGGATTCTGAGACAGTGTTAAAGTGCCACATGTGTCCAATGCATATTCCATTATGCACATGTACTCCATCCGAAACAGATGTACATAAATCCCATGTGTTAAGTCTAGCTATGTGTATTGTGTTTATGAGACACAGATCCCCCATCCACCCCTGGCGTTGTGAACAGTGCATGAATATTGGCTTACACATTTGCCTGTGCATTGGAGCCTACTGACACAGTTGTTGTATCCTCTATCTGGTGAGCCATGTGTCTTCCAAGTCTTCTGCAGTACACACTCAGCATTGGCAATTTGACATTAGTGATGATCTGCACATAATGCATCTTCTGTGGGTGAAGGCAGAGTTGGTGTGATAGACATGCAAACAACTTGACAGTGCAAATGGTTTGATCTTGAGTTGTGTGCAACACACTAAGGCCACACTGTCATGTGTGCCTGTGCAATGTCACCTGTCAAGGGAGGTTTTGATGAGGCACAGTGCTGCTGATCAAGGTGGGTGGTGTTTAGACAGGCCTAATGGGACAAGGCTCCTGGCAAGGCCCCTACCTATAATGTGGCTTCACATTACCGGCCATGCCCTATGAGTAATGTTTGGGTATGTGAGATGACAGTGGTTCTTGCAAGGCATGTGACACAGTGCGCAAGAGTGTGTGTGCGCTCAAAAGTATGGCCCCCCCATCCTCATTTAGCATCACAGAGGCTTAGCAGACAGGATACTGTCACCCCAGCGCTGTGGCCTGGATGGTACTGTAGAAGAGAGTCAGTCTCTAGATGTATTTGTTGGTGTTCCACTAAGCTTGTTCCGCATGTGACTCTGGTGCACCCGCTCATCAAACAATGCCTGATTGCCCACATTCACTATCCATACTCTATATGGAATACTTCCAGATTGTACTCAACATGCATATGTCTCAATGAAGTTCAGCCCCCCATTGTGTATGTTGTCCCAGGCTAGATAGACTTCCACACTCACACACATGTTGTGTTTGTTCTGCAGTGTGTGGCAGGTTGGTTGTGTTTGTGCATCTTCTCCCATGTATTTCAACTGTCTTTGAAGGGCATTGAGTGGATGTTTTGTTTTGTGTCTTTCTCTACTGGCCCTGGGACTCCTACATCTTCACTTTGCACATTCCTTATGTTTAGCATTTGAGGTTGCTGCCATAGTGTGGAACTGGATCTCATCAAAAATTTGGTTTCAGATTGAATCCTTTGTATTTGTGTCTGCTGGTGACAAAAATGTGTGTTTATGCATTTTGGATGGTCACATGTTACATTGTCCAATTGAACATTGCTGGCAGTGTTAGCCACCAAAAGCACTGATTGTTGTACATGGCTGAGGGTATGTAACACACAACAATGCTTGCCTCAACAGTTCTGTTGTTGTTTGGCACACAGCCACTACTTTATCACTACATTGCTTGTGTGTTTTGGCCCCAAAAATACATAATTACTTGGACATGCTGGGTGTGTGAGACCCACATTCACATTTTTGTCAGTACAGAGATGGGGGGGTAATCTCCCAAAACCCCTATATGGTTGACAATGCTGGGGGCTTGCACCCCACATGCACATTTTTGTCAGTACAGAGATGGGGGGTATCCCCCAAAACCCCTATATGGTTGACAATGCTGGGGGCTTGCACCCCACATTCACATTTTTGTCAGTACAGAGATGGGGGGGGTTGTCCAGCATGTCACTTAATGTATCAATTTTGCAGGCAGTTGGCACACCTAACACAAATTGGCCATTAGAACACTGGGGGAGTGTTAGACATCCACCCCCCTATGGGGTGGCCAATGGTGGTAGTGATAGGCATCCACCCCCCTATAGGTAGTGAATACTGGTAGTGTTAGGCATCCACCCCCCTATGTGGTGGGCAATGGTGGGAGTTATAGGCATCCACCCCCGTATAGGTAGTGAATACTGGTAGTGTTAGGCATCCACCCCCTATGAGGTGGGCAATGGTGGGAGTGATAGGCATCCACCCCCCTATAGGTAGTGAATACTGGTAGTGTTAGGTATCCACCCCCCTATGGACACTGGGTGAGTGTTAGACATCCACCCCCCTATGGGGTGGCCAATGGTGGTAGTGATAGGCATCTACCCCCTATTGGTAGTGTTAGGCATCCACCCCCCATTGGGGTGGGCAATGGTGGGAGTGATAAGCATCCACCCCCTATGGACACTGGGTGAGTGTTAGGCATCCACCCCCCTATGGGGTGGCCAATGGTGGTAGTGATAGGCATCCACCCCTATAGGTAGTGAATACTGGTAGTGCTAGGCATCCACCCCCCTATGGCGTGGGCAATGGTGGGAGTGATAGGCATCCACCCCCCTATAGGTAGTGAATACTGGTAGTGTTAGGCATCCACCTCCCTATGGGGTGGGTAATGGTGGGAGTGATAGGCATCCACCCCCCTATAGGTAGTGAACACTGGTAGTGTTAGGCATCCACCTCTCTATGGACACTGGGTGAGTGTTAGACATCCACCCCCTATGTGGTGGCCAATGGTGGTAGTGATAGGCATCCACACCCCTATAGGTAGTGAATACTGGTATTGTTAGAAATTCACCCCCCTATGGGGTGGGGAATGGTGGGAGTGATAGGCATCCACCCCCCTATAGGTAGTGAATACTGGTAGTGTTAGGCATCCATCCCCCTATGGGGTGGGCAATGGTGGGAGTGATAGGCATCCACCCCCCTATGGACACTGGGTGAGTGTTAGACATCCACCCCCCTATGGGGTGGCCAATGGTGGTAGTGATAGGCATCCACCCCCCTTTAGGTAGTGAATACTGGTATTGTTAAACATTCACCCCCATATGGGGTGGACAATGCTGGGAGTTTTTGCCATCCACCACCCCCTTGCCTCTACATTGCTGCAAGAATTCCCCCCACCCCACTATTGACTGTGGTTTGTCACAAGCTGTGTATTCCGTTGCCTTTTGCGGGGTCGTAACGTTTTTGTGTGTGGTGGGTGTCTGACTTATCGTCTGTGATGAACGCGTCGGTTATGGTCGTTGATTCGACCGTAGCTGTACAGTATATGGATGACATGCGTGATCGGATACATGTCTGCTTCGTCTCGTATGCAGTGATCATGTTGTGGCGCGAATCGGAGCTGAAATACTGCTCTTCCGGATGCTGTGACGTGCTGGAGGTGGCAACCTGTTCGGCGCGTAGGAAGTACGCATCGTACTTGGCCGGCTGGAAACAGCTTTGGGATATGCTTCCAGACGACTACATTCAGCGTTTAAGGAGCCTGTTCGTACGGAAAATGGTGCTGGATTCGGAGTGTAAGTGTCGTTCGGGAATTGGAGACATTTGCGCATCGTACTTCGTCGTTTGGATGGACCGGCTCCCGAAAACGAGTCGGTCGGTAGGTAACGCAACGGACGGCTCTCGGAGGGCCTTCAGAGCGAGATCAGAATCGGGCCCAGAGAGTCTTTTTCGAAGGCAAGAAGGAGAGTGAGTCTCGGACAGGTGACACACCATTACGCCCTAAATCGAATTTTACTCCCCCCATTGCATCGCTACCCCTCGAAGTGGCCACTTTTGATCAATGACTTTGTGGCACTGAGTGAGCCGCAGGGCGGCTCCTTTATGAATCTGAACAACAATGAGAAGGAAGCTCTGAAACAACTGAAAGATAACCCCACGCTAATAATAAAACCAGCAGACAAAGGGGGTGACATTGTCATCCTGGATAAAAAGACATACACAGAGGAGTGTTTACATCTACTTTCTGATCAGAGACATCATCACATCCTGAGGAGGGACCCCTCTATGGAAATCATCAAGGAGATATGCTCCATAGTGGAAGAGGGCCTGGCAAATGACTGGATCTCTGAACAGGAAGCTGACTTCCTCAACAAGGACCAACCGATCACACCTTACTTTTACATACTCACTAAAATACACCAGCCCACACGACCACCTCCAGTGAGACCAATTGTATCGGGGATTGGGTCCATGATGGAACCCTTATCACAGTATTGTGATTTCTATTTTAAACCCCTGGTGCAAAGGATGAAAGCTTACCTACAGGACATATTGAACCTGATCAAGGAGATAGAGTTCGACCCCCAGAACGAATACCTACTGGGGCTCGACATCGAGGCACTATATACGAACATCCTTCAGAGAGAAACACTGCGAGTACTGGAGGACCTCCTAAATGCTGAAGAATGGCTATACCAGACTCCAAGGGCTTTTATCTTGAACCTGGCAGAAATTGCTCTCACGAAGAACTTTTTTGAATTTGAGGGCACCTTATATTAACAGACCCATGGGCCGTCCATGGGGAGTACCTTCACCCAGAGTCTGGCAGGCCTGTACGTTGGAGCATTTGAAAGCAAACACATTTACAACGAGAGAAACCCGTGGTCCCGGAACATCAGACTATGGCATAGATTCATTTATGACGTCCTCGTGATATGGAGGCGTGATGAATTAACTGTACAGAGAGCTTTCATCCCAAATATCTAAGAGAGAATTTACCACTGGGACAGTTTTTTCACCTCTGACGGAATTGCACAGACAGGACGGCTTTTAATGATGAATCAAGGCTTCTGACAAAGAAACTCCACAATAGAGGATACCCAGAAAGGGTGGTTAAGAGAGCCAGAAAGAGAGCAATGAATACCAACAGAGAGAACCTCCTGGAGAAAGTAGATAAACCAACGATTTCCAATACTGTCTGTGTTACTACCTTCAAGACAGCCTCACATCACATAAAACAACTGATACTAAAGAATTGCCGTATATTGAACTCGAATGGCCTAAATTTGGAGAAACCCTTGTTCTCCTTTAAGAGAAGTGCCAACTTGAAGGAATTACTAGTTCACACATGACCCCACATTACTAGACCTAGTAGTACACAAGGTCAATTAGCTTTGAATCCGGTTACAGGGCACTCAAGATGTGGCTCATGTAACGTTTGCCACCTGACAAGGGACTCTAAAATTGTTGATGTGGGCCTGTCCTTCCCATGGGAAGAGAAGGTCCATACGAATTGCAATTCGGAGAATGTAATCTACATGATAATATGCCCATGTAAAAAATAATACATAGGCATGATGACCAGGAAGGTGAAAGTATGGATCATGGAACACAGAAGTACCATTAGATGCCAGAAATCCAATACTATGTTCACCACACACTACCTAGAGAAAAACTACATAGTAAATGACATATCTTGGACGGTCCTGGACAAACCCAGAATACATCCATCTACAGGAGACAAGAAAAGGTTACTCCTGATGAGGGAACAGAAGTGGGTGTACAGACTAAAAAGCCATATGGTGGGACTATAAGGCGATATTCCGTGGAACACCCTGAATAGATAAGGTGGACTGGCCTATTCATCCCGCGGGCGTCTATCGACAAGAAAGCTATATGAAACATGAGAACGATCAACAACAATAACATGTTGGATAGCTAAGGCCATACATCACGCAGTGAAATGTAGGAGAGACACTAACAAATGCAAACCTTGAGTGTAAGAAAGCTCCCAACACCTAATATATTTTTTTGCTCTTCCGGTTCAAACAGACGGGGCAATGGCCTCCATACCCATCGCCAGTTAAACAAAGGGAAATAAACACCCACAAGATATTCAAAACTTTTTATAAAAATAAAAAAATATTTTAAACATTACGATGAGTAATCGACAGCTAGAAATATTGTTTCTCCCGGAGGTTTTTTTTTCTCGTACTTGCACTTGCGCTTCGAGCAGATCATTTATTTATTGGTGACTTGCTAGGGAGCATATGTTTTTGTATCACCGCATTACAATGAGGAATAAACAAAAATTATCGCCATTTAATCATGAGGAATAGACAAGAATCTAATAAAGTTATTCTCATAAGTGACTTGTAAAAAACAATCGTGGTATAGATCTCAAGTCCGGGCGCATGACGTCGTCGTCGTTGACATCATGTGCCTCCTACGTCCCCCACGTAACCGAAACTAATCCTGTCAAAGGAGATGAGGAGAACAGAAACTCGCCACCTACACGGCGAGATTTGGAGACTATCCTGAAAGTTCACCCACCTTGATGAAGTAAGGAGCTAGGGGTGGGGTTCTGTGGGATGGAACATCAGCAAGAGGTTGACCAAGGTTACGGTACTAGATGTGCAGTAACACCAACACAGCATATTTTCGATCCCCCACTGAATTTGTCTGTGTTTGGGGATAAACGCGCATGTATATGGGAAACTGGATCATTTCCAGTCTAATCCTGGCATTATGTGACAGAGGTCACGACCCTCGAGCCTGTTTTAGACGACAATATGAGTTACTTACGATTTATTGACTTTCCACACTTATACATATCTAGTGATCATGCCTATTTATAACACCAATATGTATATGTTTTATCTCCTTATAGAGTTTGACTACAGGGGGTCACTCCCAACACCTCACTAATTCTAGGGATTTGTTTGGTGAAACTCGGTGAGTGAGTTTTTCCGTGCGCAGCACGAGTGGGCGCATTTGATTGAAACGGATTTCGGTATGGTAAAAATAGTTACCTGCATGTGAGATAATGTGGACTTTGTGTCACAATGAATGTTTGGTCAGAATTGGACGTGATGCTCAAGAGTTATACCGAATGGGTACAGGGAGCATCATGGTGGTGCATGTATGCTGTGAAATGAGGGAATATACACCCGGGGGTTTGGATTTTCCACTCCCTCAAACTTCTTGGAGGTTTTAATGACAATCTAGTAATAATGCTTTCCCCTCCATGTGTTTTTTTTTTCCCCACAGAGTATGGAGTGTGGATGAAATAGGGAAACCCTATGTTGGAAGGAATACATTCCACAGATACCTAAGGCAGGATCTGAGGGCACCGCATTTTGGGATCCGAAGGGTCCTGATGAATGCCGGAGTGACCCAACACTGTGGGCACGGTTTAAATGGCAGAAACATGTCGACACCTTGGCAGTAAGGAGGGGTGAAGGAATCTTAATCTTCTCCTTTCACCATCATCCTTCACGTTTTTAAACCTAGCCGGATGGCCCAGGAATAAAATTTCAGGCGGGTATACATTCAAGCTAGTTTTAACTTTCACTGGCTGCACTTTTTCTTCGGTGATCCCAAAATGTCATTGTTTGTATTGTTTTCCCCTCCCTTTTTCTCCACCCCAGGCGTTGATCTGCGCAGGGGTGTCAGTAAGCAAGCCCAATGATGAAGCATGTCACAATTTTGTGAGTGAGGGCAGTTTTTTCTCACTGAGCATGTGCCACCTTTTAATATACACTTTCCTACTCTTTTGTGTGTGTTGCAGTTATCGATTGGGGAGGCCGGAGTATGGATTTTACCTCTCCCCCCTTCTGGTTGTGTGAAATATACATTAAGTGGACCCAAATGTTCTCCATCAGCAGGTCACCTCTCATCGGACCAATAGGACTCTCATGTCCAGCAATCTTGAGCTTCCTGCTTATCCCAGAGTTAAGAGAGCTAGAAGTGGAGGTTGTTCATTCACATTTCTGGCACCAAAGCTCTGGAATTCCCTGCCTACCAGCCTGAGAATGGATGACAACTTCATGAGTTTTAGAAAAAAACTATAAACATATCTATTCCCCTAATCACCTTTAATTACCCTCACTCCAGACAGTACTGATAGAGCTAGGAAGCCCATTGTTGGGTAGCCATGTGCTTTATAAAACAGGTGAATAGATCAGAATTCTCAAATTCTCACATAGTTTCTCATATTTCAACCTTTTAAATTCTAAACAAAACTGACATACCAAGGCAGAAAAGAGCACAGAAATCTTATCCAAGTTCCCAAGAACTATTCTTCCTGAATGTAACAATTTTAAGGAGAGACTTATGTGACAGGGTGGACTTACCACTTCAATGGCATGGATTCTGAAGCTTCCTGCAGGGAAGTAAACAAACAAAACTCAAAGGAAAGCAGAAAGGAAATAATGATTAAAGAGAGACAGAAAAGGAGAAGTAAATCTAACAAAGACAGAGAAGACAAACTATCATAATCGAAAGGGGAGGAAGGACTAATTTGTTTTTGGCAGGCAGTAGGAGCAAAATGGGAAATGTCGGACATCAATTGGAGCCACAACAATGTTGAATAGTCCACCTTGTCAGAAACCATGAGAATTTCCCAAATCCTGACACTGGGCAGGAGAACTGTGGCTAGACTAGGTGGGTGTCGGGCATAGGAACCACCAACAGCATTTAGGAGTTAAACGTTGCGGGTATTAATGAGTAAAACAACCTCAGACGGGCCCCATAAATAGGACGGTATTTTTTTTCTGAGAAAGGAAGAATGGCGGATTATATTAAGAACTAAATTAGCAAGAGAACTGCATGCATATAAGAAAAGGAAAACTAAATAGGAACCGAGAGGTGTTTACGTCTTTGTTTACACACTCTTTTCAAGCAATCAATCGAAGGAGATTTAGTCAAAATATCTAAAGGATTCCGTAGCAAGACTTGAAAGAAACAAAAAGGAAACACAAACCAGGCTGTATCATTCACATTGCATTTATTAAACCAAAATATGAATTATCAAGCTTTATGAAGAGAAAAACACGATTATGTAAATGTAAAAAAATATCATATATCAGAATAAATTTACATTTGCTTTTCTCATGCTGGGAAGAACATTACGGAATGTAGTTCTATATAATAAATATATTGAATTGAACTATAGCTAAACTAAACAATGAAAACAAAAATATCTATAAAAAATAATCACATTTATGAACAGAATGAACAGAAGAAATAGCATTTAGATTTACAGAATGCACAGTAAAGGGATGCGTCATATGCATATATTTCCCCTGGTACGATAACTTAAGGTGTTAATCTATGCTATGTAGGGAATTGCAACTGGAAAGTCATTTGCTTGAATCCTAGCGGGACTGGATCCGTCCTTCAGACTTCTGAAAAAGGTACAAGGATTACCAATAGCTGATATAAGAAGAATAGAAATGAGCAAGGCAAGCAAGTTGACAGGGAGGGAGTGGTGGACAAAGTAGCATTCAGAATGTACGACCCGTGCTGGGGATTAGGGTTTTGGGAAAGAATGCTGTGCATTTGACGGTTTGGGATAAACACTGTACAAATGCAGGCACACTAAATTTGGAGTCTAGCTCACCTAAATTTGTAATCGGAGATGGGATAGTCTTCATCGAGGAGAATATTTCTATAATTCTAGCCCTAAATCCTAAAAAAAACCTTGAATCCTCCATCATGCTACCTTATTTTGTTTTCACCCAAGGTTGTCGATGTATTAGATTTTTAACTTTGAACAATGAGACAAGTCCTTATTGTTGCTATAAAATATGCCCAAACATAGGAGTTAATTCTTACTTTGTACTTGAAACTTTTGTTGGATTGAATTCTGGCCCTTAGTGGTAGCCTATGTAGATCGTAGATCATAAGTGTTATGTTATTGATTTTTCTGCACTATACAAAAAGTGATGGATGGAATGCTTGAATTAATCTTAGCCATTGGAATTTACTGAGGTCGCATTTCAATCCATCATTATTTTGTACACCATGCCACCTCAGCCTTATGCAAATCAGTCTTGGCCCTACATCATTGGGAACAGTCAAGCCCAAACTGCCAGGCCAGGTCCTCCCTGAACCGGAACACAAGCAACCCTGGACCGGTTTCACAGGCCCTGATAAATGTGAGTGTCATCCACGTATTGTAGGCTGGAGAGTGTATTACATTAGAGAAGATCAAACACAGTGGCTGTATGTGGAAGTTGAAATGAGAGGTGGCTATGTTTGAGACATGGTGAGGAAATTTCCAAGAGGTAATCCTGAATCATCACTTGATGTTTGTTTGTCTGAAAAGAGGTGAGCCAACGTCCAAATGTTCCAGTTTTTAAATAAGCCTTTAGTGACAAACTATGGCAAAGGCCACCTTCGAAGTGAGCAGAATGCTTAAATGGTGTGCCCTCATGCAGAATGCCTTGCAGATCATTCAGGATCTCCACTGTCATAACCTCCAAGTAGATGCTCTTTTTTAACAATAATGCTCAACTGATTTGCAACACATTCCTCATTTGCATTCCCCATCGAGTGCAAATTTGATGCTGGTCTAAAGTTGGAGAGCAGATTAGGATTGATATCCTATGGATAAAGATGCACAAGCTTTTACGACCACACTGCATGAAAGGGGTGAACATTGACATAGATGATGTTTGTAGACAGGCAGGTAAGACAATATTTTCTCATTTTGAGCTGCTTGCTCATTGAGTACAGGCCATTCTTACTGATGGGGTGAAGGAGTGTCAGATGTTTATGGGTTTTGGAGGGAGAAATGTATATGGGGATTGAGAGAGGCATGGCTTTTTCTCTCATCAAAATGAAATTGTCAGTGAGATATATGAAACTTTACATTTAAAGACTGGCAGAAACAGTTCAGATGTACAAACATAGTCCTGAAGTGAATGTGGTAGACGAACAATCTAGCTGGGTGGCTTGAGGTGTTGATTTGCATTTTGATAAAACTGTATTTTGTGTAAAATATGCTTAGTTAGTATTATCTTCTCTGGCTTTGTTCAATTTAATGCACAGTATCTACAATTCAGATTTGCACATTTTGCTTTCTGCCTTGCAAATCATTCTTCATTGTTTGTGAAGACATTCAAGGTTTGCTAATCTTTGTATGTGTGTATTTTTTAAATTTAAGCAGAGCTACAGATGCAACTAGCACTGTTAATGTAAGCAGACAGTTCCTTGATCTCAAGGAGATGGGAACTTAAAGTAGGTATTGACAAGGAACATTCAAACCCTCAAGGTGGTGTCTTGATGGGGCTTAGATGATGTGATGCTAAGAACGTGGAATGTGATGGGAAATGGCCTGACTAGTAAATTTCTATTGGGTGAAAGTAACTAATTGTGAAAAGAGCAGCAGCTGTGTTTTCTAATACTCTACTGTTTCTGTGAGTTGAATTGAAAGAGGGCTGATGGAAGCTATGTAGGTGTGTGAGATTGCTAAGGATGGAAAATGATTTGCACTTGGTGTTGTGCCAATAAACATTGAATTCTCAAACAAAGAGGTTATTTTCAGCTAGCCCGGGTATAGATACTATATTAGTGTGTAAATGGATGGCCTTTAAAAGGTATCGCATGATGGCAGTTTTTGCAACGTTACAATGTTTAAACATTGTTGGTGGACCTAGATTTGTAGTTGAATATATTCTAAAGAACAATAGCAATGCCAATCACATGTTTGTGTTGTTTACCAGAACATACGAATATTTGTCCTTGAAGCACAGTGAACAGATCATACATTGGGAATTAATATTACCCCAGAATAGGTCAATATTAGCCGAACCTATGAGGGTGGTATTCTTAAGATGCTAGAGTTGGTCGGTTTGACAGAAGAGTATTTAGGATGATTACAGGAGTGACTGATGGTAGGAAAGGGCAACTGAGATGACTGTAGACACATGTTTGTGAGTCAGCTGAGCATGTAGTGATTGCAAGTTTAAAAAAATGACATGATAATTAAGTGTCGTTCTAATGAACACTATGGAGTCAAACATACTCTCTCCATTCAACAATCTCTCCATTGAACCTTATGCCCACGAATGTCATAACTGAATGTCTAACCCACCAGGAAAGACAACTCGACATAGTAACGCGGGGCATCAACATCATCCTTATGAACTTTGAAACCTATTCTAAATACGCTCAACACTCACACCTCTCCAATTCCAACATCACTAGAGAGCCCCTACGGTAGTCTAAAACCCAGATGAACACCTGCCACACAACAACTGTCAACAGTGAATCCCTTGTTTCAAAAAGAACAAGCCTCAAGATGTACCTGAGCGAGGCAACAGAGCTAGTGAAAACTAACCCTGGGCGTAGTTCGCGTAGTAGCGCTATGTGTAGCTACGCGAAGTGCACTTCGCACTACGCGAGCTACGCGTAGCACTACGCGAACTGCGTAGTGCGGTAGGAAATGCTGTTCGCGATGATTGCACAGTGCCGGATGCTTGTCCGTACTGTGCAATCATTGCAAACGGCATCTTGCACAGTGCAAGCAGTCGTTTTCTGCCGCTCGAGTAGATTTGTACTCGAGCAGCAGCTTTCTCAACGCAGACTGGTAGTTTCTCATCGCGAGCGGTCGCGAGCATACGCGACCACTCGTAATGAGAAACCTGACCTCCCCGCGTTGAGAATCTCGCCGGGAGGTTTATTTTCCACGCTCGCGATCGGCAACTTGATGTTGCTGTTCGCGAACGAGGAAAAAGTCTCGCCGGGATGTCATTTTGCTCGCTTGCGGTCGCCAACTTGACATTGAGGACCGCGAGCAAGCAAAAAATGACCGCTACGCTACGCGTGTTTGCACTGTGCTACGTGCAATTCGCGTAGTGCGAAGTAGCGCAAACTTCGCAAACTACGCGAGCGTAGCGTAGTACTTCGCCCAGGGTTAGTGAAAACTTCTGACCTTACGACAACCCTGAGCCTCCCCACCTCCAACATTCAGGTGATAACAGAAATTGGCAGAGACATTACCCCGCCTAGGTCTGCTAGGCCACCATCACAGTTCATCAAAGTACCTATGGCACCCCATTTTCAGAAGCACACTAGCAGCAGCAATAGGAACTGCATGCTTATAAACTGTAGGTCAGCAACCAAGCATGCAACAGAGCTGGCTGAATCCATTCTGCACCACAACATTGCCCTTGCCTTTATCACAGACACTTGGCTACATGAATCTCCCTATGCAATCCTTGACCTTCTAGTCTCTCAAGGTTTCTCCATCATTAAGTGGGACAGGAAGGGCTGCCATGGTGGTGGCATAGCCATCATCCATAAGAACAGCATTACTATGGCAGAAGCAAATCCCTTCTCCTATCCCACATTTGAATATCTCAGCACCACCATAACGCTAAAAGACAATGAAGTGACAAAATATCACCTCCTCTTCTACCCACCAGGAAACACACTCGCCTTTGGTGAACACTTGTCAGATCTGATAAGGCACTGCTCTCTCTCTAATGCCAAAAACATAATCCTATTGTCTCCCTGTGACTTCAAACTCTACTGGAATAACAAGAAGGACACACTAATCCAATTCTGAAATAAACTCTTACTCAGCAAAGATCTTACCCAACACTGCAAGGGCAAACCCACAATAGAGGCTCAACCTTAGATGCCATTATAGCCGAAAATGAAGTAATATGCATAGAAAACATACTTATAGTCAACTGGTCAGATCACCACATCACACTTTGTTCCACATCAACCAAGCGGAAGCACCTCCTAACCGAACTTGGCAAAATCTGATTTGGTCTAGAAACCTCAAACAGATCCCCATAACTGACATGGAAGAAAAAATGTAATCTCTACTCTCCCCTCTTACAGACAACCTCACAACAGATGAGCTTACAACTCACTACAACTCAATGTTGAAACCTCCCTGGACCAGATAGCCCCCCTGAAATTAAAAAGGGTCAGAGACACTCCCTCAAGATTCTGGTTCAACAAAGACCTCAACTCCGAAAGAAGACAAGTAAGAGCTGCTGAAAGACTCTGGAGAGCTAACCCGTCCACAACCCACCTCTACCAGCTCAGAAGCAAATGCAGGAATTACAGAAATCCCATCCTAAAAGAAAAGCTACCTTCTTCTGCAGTGCACTAGATAAAGCAAGAAATCATCCCAAATAACTTTTTAACATCATCAAACAACAAACCTCCAAACTAACCAAAGGTGTTCCTCCTGTCTAAAAGGAATGCTGTGACAACTTTGCCAAATTCTTCAATGACAATATCACAAAGATTGAAGTCTCCCTGAACTGCCACATGCGAACTTCCACTAGCAACTCTTCCCCCACAACGAAGGTTAACATAACCTCATTACACTCCTTAGTCCAAAAAACTGAGGCCTCTCTCTCAGGGACTGTTATGTTTCATATAGGTACCCTAATATAGGCCCGGGTAACATCATACCCTTTCACCTACATCACCTCCCCTACATTACACACTAACAAGCCTTTTAAGGATTGAACGCCTTTAATGAACTGAACCTTTTACCTAGTTCTAGGCCTGGGTGCAGAAGGAGGGTTTTTCACGAATAATAGTGTTCTATGACTTCATCTTTAGACTGACACTGCATGAATAAAATATTCATGAGACTACTTGGAAACCAGGCAGGGGCTATACACCACCTTCCTAATATCTACGCACAAGGTTCATCCCATACGTCATCCTCATACCCAACAATGGCTAACACAAGAACAAGGGACAAAGGGACTCTATATACTTTTCTGTATAAATACAGCACCTCTTGCTATCAGTAGTTAGAGGGAACCAAGACTTCCAGGCCGACACACTGACCAGAGACGCTGAGGCTCCGGCATGCAGACGCTCTAGCTGACAGTGGTCTGAACATCCCTTGCGGGGTGTCCAGCTCGATACCAGGAGAGGCTCCTACATTCTCACTTCAGGTAATGGGGTTCGACCAAATCCTAGAGGGATTCTTGGCTGCACACCTACTCACATGCTAGGTACACTTAGGTACATCTAGATAGGCATCGTAGGAGTGCGCACTCGCTTTGATCAATGCATTTTATATTCATGCTTATTGCAAGATGATAGAACTGTACTATCCTTTTATATTCATAGTACTGCTAATCATATATCTCTGCTACTGTCTAATGGTTGTTTTAGCTCATATACTTTACATGAGAATAACAACTGTTCAATAAATCCTTATTGAAAGGCCCAGACTGTTTATTCTGTGTACCTCTGAGATAAACTAAATGAGCACGAGTGACTGAGCGAAAAGTAGTACATTGTTTCCACGATCTTGAGGGATCAGGGTTGTCATGTTCTAAGGTTGCCAGAAACTAATCTCTCCCCGATAAGAGGAGACACTAATGGCACTGCGAGCTAGCTTTTGCAAACAGACTAACATTCTCGGTGGGGGTGTACAGAATCAGTCTGCCACCAAGCCCACAGTTTATGTTATCCAAACATGCAGGTCCTGCATGGGTACTATAGGAACTACACAACATGGCACCACCAACGATGGTTGGGCTCTTATTTAACAGTAGAATCTGAGTAGTTCAGTTGTGCTATTCTCAGAGACCCCTACTCACAAAAACGCCAGAGACGTCTGGAGTGGGTGGGCGCAAACTCCGCCACAGCTGAGTAGGCGAGATATCCTATTTATTGGCTGTAGGTTAATCAAGCTTGAAGGACATTTTGTTCCTAAAATTGTGCATAACACCTTATCTTAGTTCCCTTGAACAAACTTCTCCTTTACAAAATGACAGAGGACGCAAATAACCCAGTGGTGGCTAGACGCCTCTCAGTAGAGGAAGAAGAGGTGGATGGAATTCTCATCCCACCTAAATTCAGGCGTACTATCGCCCTGAAACGAATGGAATATGGTTTAACACCTAGGGGTGGCTTAGTAGCTTTCGTGATTGAGGCGCACAAATCAAATAAAACAGAGGTTTTCTATTCGTGGGTTACATTCCCAGCAGCAGATGCAAGAACACAGACATTTCACTTCTATACAGAAGGAGATGCACCACAGGAATATGGTCCGTTCGAGGACACAGAAGTTCCACTCACTTACCAGGAACACCTATACTGGTTTAAAGGCGCCCTACCCCATATAAAACACAGAGTAAGATTAGGCCCGCTCGGAGGAGACAGTGCAACATGGCCAATACTCGTGGCTTACACACCACATCCAGACATTGACACAATGCCACATCCAGACTTACTATTACAACACAAGGATATAATTAAAATCTACAGAAATCTGACACAATTTGTCATGAGGACTTTCACAGTCCAACCAACAACAGTTGCAACAAATGGTACTCAATATCAGGGTACAGCAACTAAAATCACTCCACAAACACTACACGCGGTAATGGGCAAGATACCCATGAAACGTGAACAAATGCCATTCTGGGTAGCTCAGAAAATAACTCAGCTAGAGGCAGTATTCCCGAAAACTGCCCCATTTGAAAAACACAGAATGTTAACAATCTGCTTGCCTATGGGGATTACACCACAAGTAGAGGACTGCACCTCTTGGGGTACAGTCTTTGCTGCCATATATACCAGAACACATGGTATTCCTTCATTAGCAGTAGTACCAGATGTATTGAGACAAATACAAAATGAGTACGGAGCAGAACCTGCCCTAAACGTAGGGATGAAGTTATTAAATAACTATGAACAGGTATTAGCTATAATACTAGCTAATATTAAAGGGGAAGCAGCTTCAGTGGCAATCCGCCAACGCCTAAGGGAGTTCAGTCCGTTGGATCAACAACACGAACTGCCCAAAATAATTGAAACTGCATATGCAGAGTTAGGCAGAGACAGTTTGGGTGGGAAAGCATTAAAACCACAACTGATGGGCAGTCCTGAAAAGGACACTACAAAGCAGACACCTGCTTCTTCTAAAAGAAGTGGGATAATAATAAAAACTAAGAGGCATATTAGCAAGACCCACGTTAAAATTATCGCCGCTTTAGCGGCAGGAAACTGCCGCTAAAACGGCGATAATAGGCTTGCTAATATGCGTTATAGAATTCCAATAGAAGCCCAGGTTAGATGTGCAGGACATCTAACCTGGGCTTCTATTGGAATTCCATAACGCATATTAGCAAGCCCATTATCGCCGTTTTAGCGGCAATTTCCTGCCGCTAAAACGGCGATCATTTTAACGTGGGTCTTGCTAATATGCCCCTACATTTTAAAAAGAGATCTCAATCCCGAGGCAGATCTCCTCCACGGGAGCCCTCTGAAAAGAGGTATAACCTCAGGAATAGGGATAATATTAGGAAACCTGACAGGTATCAGGATACTGATACACTTTCCTCTCATTCCTTTTCAGGGCTCGACGAAAAACTCTGAGAGAGAAGGACGGTCAGAACACAAAGAGGAGCGTACAAAGTCCAGAGACAAGCAGCTCGCTCAAGACTATACTTCCAAAAAAGAAGACAAACCAAAATTAAAACCATAGTTTAAGAAAAAGAAAGTTGCAGGCATAAAGATCAGACATGCCCAGAATTCTGAAGACGCAGCTTCTGAACGGGGAATGGGCTCTGACGATGCTAGACAGTGCAGCAGAAGTAACAATAGCTCACCAGAACCTGAAGGAATTTCTGGTGACAGCGGACTTGAATGATTACATCACGGTGGAAACACCAGACACCAGGGTGAGCGTCCCACATAAGTTACACGAAATAACACTCCAAATGGAGGGGGACAAGCCGAGGAAAGTCAAAGGTCTCTTTTGGGAAAATCTGTCATCCGGGAATGACATCCTATTAGCAGAACAAGATTGGCAGCCAACATTCGTCATGGAGTGCCCCAGGGGAGAAAATGTAATTTTTCCATCATTCTACAACCTCGTTCCCATACATCTTAAACATGCTTATGCACAGTAGTGGGCGGTTGCCCTAGCTCCAGCACTATACAAAAATCATGCTGGGTGGGATGAGGATTCAACCCACCACGTGATCCCGTTAAAAGTTTCACCAAATGCTCAGAGGCAATACCCAACAAAGCAAGAAGCTAAAAAACAAGTCAGGGAGATCTTAGATCAACTTGAATACCAAGGGGTGATTGAAACATGCACCTCACCAATGAACAATCCTTTGTTTCCTGTATCGAAACCGGACAACACATATCGTCTAGTCTTAGATTACAGACATTTAAACTCATGCACAAAGACATTCGCTGTCCAAAATGCACACAGTGCCGCATTTATGAATAACATTGTGCGGAAAAAATACAAAACTACATTAGATATCTCAAATGGATGTTTCTGCCAAAATATAGCGCCTGAAAGCAGGTATTTGACCGCATTCTCAGCGTTGGGGTCCCAGCTGCAATTTATTCGTCTCCCCCAGGGGTATAGGAACAGCCCGGGGGTCTTCTCAGCAAGAGTAACAGAGTTACTCCAAAATTTTGATGAGGAAGCATTGTCCTATGTGGATGATATTTATCTGACGGACGATGACTTAAAAAAGCACTTGACCAGGGTGAGCACCATTATCATGGGATTCGCCTCTGAGGGCTACAAATTTAATTAAAAAATTCTAAAATAGCCTACCTCAATGTCCTGTTTTTAGGATACGAGCTGTCAAGTGAAGGGAAAAGTCTGGCAGCTAACTTTTTAGAAAAGTGTGCGCTGCTCCAGCCTCCAAAATCATTAACAAAAATCTACAATCAATACTGGGATTCCTAAATTTCGGCAGAACATACATTTTAGATTACACAGAAAAAGTAAAACCTTTGTACGACTTAATAAAACCTGACTTTTTAGTCAAACATTGGACACAGGAACATTCAAATATCCTACGTTCATTACAAGCAGACATGATTGCTTCCAAACACTTACAGACACGTGTAAACGCATACAACTTCGTGATCCGTGTAATCGCGGGTCAATGCGGGTACACTTATTTAACCTTCAATGAAGGAGAAACCGTACCAATCGCATACAAATCACACCTATACACAAACGCAGAAATGCGTTTCACTTCAGAAAAAATCCTGACAGCAGTTCAGACCGCTGTTGCAAGAGAAAGAGCACTGGCTCAGGGGAATCGCATAATTGTGGTAACCCCAGTACCAGCTTTAGAAGCTGTTACAAAGGCTAGCATTCCAAATGCAAAAGCTTTACATCCGAGATGGATACAATGGGCTAATTCTCTTACTGCAACGGACGTTGAATATAGATTTGACCCAAGTCTAAAAATACAAGCATTTCTGCAATACGAACAAGAATATCCTCTACCTAATGAAATATTGCCTCTCGATCAGTATGAATATATTATTTACACTGACGGATCTGCTCAACTCGCCGTAGGGAGTAAGCAACAATATAGCGCAGCATGTGCAATCGTTAAAGGTCGCATGCAGGATGGTGAAGTTCCATCCAAGTTGCACCAAAACGCAATCTCTAGGAGACTGCACGGCTCAGTTGGCAGAGTTAAAAGCACTGATACTGGCACTGATAAATACGGATCACGAATTCCCGACACTAATTGTGTGTGATTCCTTTTACTGTGTGCAGTCATACAATGAGTATTTACATCATTGGGAACTAAAAGGGTTTAAAGATGCTAAAGGTGGCACAATTAAGCATAAATTGCTATGGGAACAGGTAGTGGAGTTGAAAAACGACCTACCAAGGGCTCACATGATCCATAAACTGAGTCATCAGCATGATGCCGTTCACGTTGAAGGGAATTCATTGGCTGATGAAGCCGCAAAGGGGGCTGTACGCACAGCGTCCGTAGCTGCAATCACTTGTTCAAAAACGAGGATAGACGGTGAGATTATGGTGGCTGTTATTGCTTCAAGCAAAAACAGCAGAGCAGTACCAAAGAAATTTCCACTCAAGTACTCCTACAAGTTAGATGCAAACAACATTCCATTTGCTCAGATTCCTTGAGTGGGGGACAGAGTAATACCAAATATGGATCGTAGGCAAGGTTTAATACTAGCAGCACACGAGGGTTTGGGCTCTGCACACACAGGCGTCACAGCAACTATTTAATTATTGAAACAGCGCTATTGGTGGCCCGGTCTAACAAAGCAAACTAAAGACTATGGGCCATATGTATCAAAATTGGTTTTTGCGATTCTCAAAATGCGATTTTTAGCGAATTGCATTTTGAGAATCGCAAAACCAGATGTATATAAAAGATTGCAAATTTTTAGCGATTCGCAGAAAATCGCAGAATAATAATGCGAATACCTAATTTGCGATTCCTTAATTGCGATTTCGCTAATAAGGAATCGCAATTTAGAGAATCGGCAATTCAGGTGCAGCTTGATGACATCACAACCAGAAAGTGTGACTGCCCATGCTGCACCTGATTGCCAGAAGCTGAGTGAGAGGCTGGGAGGAGAGGGAAAGAACTGTGCACTGCTAGACAGAGAAGGAGAAATGGATCCCCAGGAGAAAGAGAAGGAGCAGGAGGAGATTGTACGAAAAAGGAAGCAGAAGTTTAGTGAGAGGGAGCAGGAGGTGCTCATTCAGGAAATGGTAGTCAGCCATGAGCTCCTGTTTGGGAAGAAATCCCTACGTGTGCCAGAGTCACGTAAAAGGAAAATTTGGCAGGAAATCCAGGAGAAGGTGAATGCCATCGGCGTGACCCACCGCACTGTGGAGGACCTCCGCAAAAGGTGGTCTGACATGCGCCAAAGATCTAAGGAAAAGGTGACAACAAGGTTGGCAGAGGCGAAGAAGACTGGTGGGGGAACATCTACTGCCACTGAGTCCACGCCCCTTGAGGAGTTGGTGGAGGGCACCCTTCAGCCCGAGAGTGTCAGTGGCGTGGCTGACCTGGACAGCTCCGACCCTCCAAACACCAGACAAGGTAAGATGCATGCCATTACTCCCCTGATACATCACCACCTCACTCACACACTCAGGAAACACCCAGACACTAAACAGGAATGCAACTCCTGTACATGTTAACAAGCACACCCAGCAATGCATTATGGGAGATGTAGTCACATGCACCAAACAGTGGAGCAGTGAGACACAGCAAGGTAGAATCTGGATGAGTAATTCAGGGAAGGCAAAAAACAGACAGATAGTACTCATGTAACTCAAACTCTGAAAACTGTATTGCATGACCAATGCGAGGCAGGACACCAAATTAATGTGTGCATTTACATTCACAGCACCACCTGATACACAGGAAGTCATTGCAGAGGGTGAGGATGCAGCCAACAATGAGGACCAGGCAGGGCAAGAGGAGCAGGAGGAAGACAGACCAACAATCCCTGTGCCATGCAGACGGCACCTCATAGTGCCACCACTCCCACTGCTGGAGGCAGGACCACAGGACACAAGTGGTGAAGCCCAGCCAGTCCAGGGCCAGCATGCAGTACAGCACAGAGCACAGTCCCCTGTCCATCCTAGTGAAGGAAGTGGGTCCAGACGCAGGGCATGGCTGTCCACCAGCGCTGCTGCCGTAGATGAAGACACCGTGTTTGGCGGGCTTGAAGGCACCATGGTTAAAGTCAAGTGCCTGCAAGCAAAAGCATTAAGGTCAATACAGCGCCAGTTTGCCTCACACAACCACAACATGACCGAGATGAGGGATGGGTTCAGGGACATGACAGGTGCACTACAAGGACTGTGTTCCGAGCTGGGGAGAGAACGGGCAGCCAGGCGCAGGGAGAGACAACGTCTCCACAGCCGGCTGGACATGTACAGCAAGGATGTCAACTGCCTGAGTACTGCCACGACCCTGCTGTCACGTCACTGTGTAAGCATCAATCAATCAATCCGGGGTTTGTTAAAGCGCGACTACTCACCCGTAAGGGTCTCAAGGCGCTAGGGGTGGGGGGGTGCAGGTTCCATCCATCAAGGAGGGGGTCTGTCGAAGAGCCCGGTTTTGAGGTTTCTTGCGAAGATAGGGAGCGATGTTGTCTGTCTGAGGTGGAGCGGAAGGGCGTTCCATGCTTTGGCCGCGAGGAAGGAGAAGGAGCGGCCTCCCGATCTGGTCTTTCTGGTGCGGGGGACCTTGGCGTAGGAGAGCTGGGCTGATCGTAGGGTCCTTTGGGGGTGCGTGGAATTTGAGTCGGCTGTTCAGGAATGCTGGTCCGGTGCCGTGGAGGGCCTTGTGTGCGTGGGTGAGCATCTTGAAGGTGATTCTCGCCTCGACAGGGAGCCAGTGGAGTGTGCGCAGGTGCTGGGAGATGTGGCAGTGTTTTGGCAGGTTGAGGACCAGTCTTGCGGCGGTGTTCTGGATGTTCTGTAGCTTGCGGTTGAGGTTTTTGTTTATTCCGGCGTAGAGTGCGTTGCCGTAGTCGAGTCTGCTGGTGACCAGGGCGTGAGTGACAGTCTTTCGGTGTTCGAGGGGGATCCATTTGAAGGTCTTACGAAGGAGGCGGAGGGTGTGGAAGCAAGAAGATGAGACAGAGTTGATCTGGCGGTCCATTTTGAGCTCGGAGTCCAGGATGATTCCCAGGTTGCGTGCGTGGTCCGTGGGGGTTGGCGGGTTTCCGAGGGCGGGGGGCCACCAGGTGTCGCTCCAGGCATCGGGGTTTGGGCCCATGATGAGTACTTCTGTTTTGTTGGTGTTTAGTTGTAGGCAGCTGTTTTTCATCCATTTGCAGCATGAAATGGCTCACTGCTGTCAGGATGTGGCCAAGGGCCTGGTGCAGGTGACGCATGCCGTGAACCAGCTGCGGGCAGCTGCCACAGGTGGCACTTGACCCCTGAGCTCATTGGAGAGTGAGGATCAGTTCAGTAGGAGCAGCATCACTCCACCAATTTCCCAAGACAGACGGCGGAGTGCGCGGCAGGGGACAACACACGGTGACTCAAGGGAGGGCAGTGGCCACCCTGAGCGAGGGGCAACAGTCCGTGCACGCAGGAGATGAAGTGGCATCAGTAGAACATGGCAATGGGTGAGGCAACACATTGCATCTTGACTTATGTTTGTGCGACATCCTTGCACTGTGAGTCTAACATGTGCAAGCAATTGTGACACACATTAGGTGTATGTCAGGCTGTGTGACAGATATGTTCCTGCCCCCAAGGAAATAAAAAACACAGTTGTGCACCAATCTGTAGCATTGTGTCATCATTACTCACCTAGAAATAGTTCTGTGTGATCTCATCTCGTCTCTGGTGCCCGGCAGCCGCACCGACACCACCTGCTGGTCTGCACCATGGAGCTGGGCCCTCCTCATCCAATGACTCGGAATCTGTGAGCTCCACTGGGGTGCCTTTCTTGGTGGCGATGTTGTGTAGCATGGCACATGTGGCCACGATTTTGCATCGCGTCTCGGGGCTGTACTGTAGCGCTCCTCCACTCTTATGGAGGCAGCGGAAACGGCTCTTCAGGATTCCAAATGTTCTCTCAATGGCACAGCATGTGGCTCTGTGGGCGGTGTTATACCTCCGCTCCCCTGCAGTGGCTGGATTCAGGTAGGGAGTCAGGATGTAGTCACGTACAGCATACGCACTGTCACCTGCAGGGTGACAAGAATTAGGTTAAATACTGTCCTGCCCCTTCAGACCTTTACTGACTGTGTGTTTGAAAGCCATGCATTTACCTAGCAGGTAGCCCTCACCAAACTTGCCATCTGTGAGTCGTCGGTTTATTCCACTGTGGCGAAACATGAATGAGCTGTGTGTGCTGCCCGGGTATTTAGCAACAATATCAATGATGACATGTTTGGCATTGCACACTACCTGTATGTTCAGGGAATGATAGGACTTGCGGTTCCTGAACACATACTCATTCTGTGATGGGGGTGAGAGTGCGAGATGGGTCCCATCTACACAGCCAATTACGTGGGGGAATTGGGCTATCTGGTAGAAATCCTGCTTGGTCTGATCTAGTGCCTGTTGTGTGCTGGGGAATTGGATGTGGTGATGCAGCCTCTGTACCATTGCATCAAGGAAAGCGTGAAAGAAGCGCGACAGGCAACTCTGGGAGACCCCTCCTGCAACAACTATCACCCCCTGAAAACTCCCTGATGCCAGTAAGTGCAGTGAGCACAGGACCTGTACATGGGTGGGAATGGTGTGTGCCCTGCGTGTGGGGTGTTCTAGTATGGGTTTGAGCTTCTCTATTAAGTCCAGGATGCTGTCTGCGTCCAGCCTGTAGTTCACATGGATCTCCTCCTCGGTCTGCTGGAACAGGGTGATGCGCACTCTGAAGATCCTTTCATGGCGTCTCCTTCTCTGTGCAGCAGCTCTGATTCTCAGCCTCCTGGCTATCACATACAGCCCAGCCATTGTGAAACCCCCTGTAGCATTGTGGGCCTGTTTAAATAGGTTGCACCTGGTTACCACCTGCTCAGAGTTGGTGGTAATTGTGATGTGCAAAATTGCGAATTTCGCATAATCGCAATTTGCGAATTTTACATGCATCTCATTTTGCGAATTCGCTATTTGCGAGCAGGTTATTAGCGAATATCGCAAATGACGTGTCGCTGATTGCGAATTCGCATACTTTTTCGCAGATTCCCTGCCTCGCTAAATTGCTAATCGCTAGATTTGCGATTACCGTTTTTGCGCTCCGGATCCCTTTCTTACATATGTACACTCTGTTTTGCGATCGCAAACACAGTTTTTTGCGATTTGCAGTGTTTGCGATCGCAAAACCGCTTCATACATATGGCCCTAGGTCTTGAAATGCGACATCTGCCAGCAGATGAAAGGCTCTACCAGAACACGCCCGGCACAGACACCATTACTAATATCTGACAAACCTCTCGCATGTGTGTATCTGGACCACTGCGGCCCCTTACAATCTGATGGGGCTTACAAGTATATCAGGGTTGCAGTGGATTCCTGCTCAAGATTCCTATGGGTTTGGCCTCAGCGCTCGGCTGACGCTCAAACTATTATACAAAATTTGCGAGTCTTTATCGGGACATACGCAGTTGGCATGTTACATTCTGACCGTGGTCCGGCGTTTAGCTCTCGGGCTTACAAAGAGGCCATGAAAAGTATGGTCGTTGCACTGCGGTACTCCTCTCCGTACCATCCTGAGGGAAATTCGGTTGTGGAGAGGAAAAACCTGGACTTAAAGCAATCTTTAACAGCTATGGTATTAGGCAAGGGCGGTAGTTGGGTCAGTCACCTTTATGGGGTACAAAGAGCACTAAACAACCAGCCAAGAAATTCTCTAGGGGTGTCACTCCATATGAGGTCCTATTTGGGACTAGAATGTGGGTACCTGATCTTGAGTATGAAAACACAGTGGCAGATGAGAAACCATTTGATATCGAGGATCGTTTGGCTGTTTTACAGGATCTAAATGAATCCAGGACACAACAAAGCAACGTTGTCCAGAAACAGACCACCACTGAGGAAGTCAAGGCAAACACGGCAAGACCTGTCTGGATCCCAAAGATCGGGGATCTGGTCAGAGAGAAAATAGCGGACAAGAAAGAATTTGGACCATCATACAGAAAGCCTGTACCAGTCCTAGCAATTCAAGGAACACAAACTGTTCTTTTGCCGCCTCTTGCCGGAAAAAAGGAGAAAAGATTTGTCTCTATCGACTTAATCAAACCACACTATGTGGCCAATACTTAACAGTAGGCCTCGTGGACGCCACAGTAGCAGACGCCCTCCTCTCGCTACAATCCAAGAAGTTCAAACAGAAAGATTCATCACGTTTGAACAGCCTCCTGTGAGGAATGAAGGACTAAGCAACAATGCTATGGAACTCGTTCCCCTTGAACCCGAAGTTCATCTGCAAAATGAAACTCAAAACAACAATCAAATTGCAATCAGACCAAATACAGACGTCTACGTCAACATACCTCGATGAGAGCAAAATGCAATTTCAACAAATCCCGATGCAATTCCTACAATTGATCGAACTGCTTCTGGCTACTTCATGAACTTTGATACGTTTTCCCTGAATCCAAGCGAGCCGGAAACGACGCCAGCCAAAAAAACACGTAAACAGCAAGCTAAAGACTTTCTGAACTTTCTTAAAAAGACTTACCTGCTATCACCTTGGATTGAACATTGGGTAATTACTGGGATTCTATTTTTTCTTTTCTGGCTAGGCTTAGTAATAACTTTTAGCATGCTTATTAATGGACGATACCTCAAACAAAGCTCTGCAGCCCAGAAAGTTAATTTGATTTTAAAGCCACATCAATCATCTCATCGAGAACAAAGAGACTTGTCATCAGTGAACATCACAGCGGTTCCTATACCTGATGGTATAGTTTGGGACAAGGTTGATTTTAACATATTCGGTCCCACGGAACTTTTAAAAATTAATCATTTATTTAAAATTTCGTTAAGTGATATCATTACCTCCAGTACATTTTCTGATGATTGGGACTCTGAAACAGTTAATAACATGTCTGATTTAGAAAAAACTGCTGCATTTCCGAATACTGAAATGTTAGAAAGTAATTCAGACTATGACACTTCGTACTGTTACCAAAATTATGGTCATCATTTCCTGCACAAATCTATTTCACCTAGAAATGTGTTTGAGTACCATCAGTGGGAACATTGCCCTACACCACCAAAAGGTAGTTCGGAAACATTTGCACGAAAATTTTCATATTTTTCAGGATTTAACACTTCTGACCCGACGTCATTTTATTATAAAATTTTACCGACTTCGGCACTGAAAATTCTCAACACTAACAGAAGTGAAACAACACTTAACGTTACTCTCACAAGACATGGATCTTCGGGATTTTTTACAAGGTACCAGGAAACAACGTCAGAAACGTTTCATATATGCTGGCATCTATGCTGCCTATAATGAAGAGTGGAAAATATCACAACAAGAGGCCGCAGACAGAATAAAGGAAATAGACCGTATTAACTTAGAAAAATCATTGGCTGTGGTAGACAATGGGTTAATAACTTTGTCCTCCAGAATATATTCTTTGGGCAACATTGTATCTTCTGCGATAGACATCCTAGAACAAGATTTGGCCATACTACAACACGGGCAATCTCAATTACGTTCTATCATGTTATTAAGCTGGATGCTGCAATCTTTGCGCGCAGGCTTTGTGCCTTGGCGTTTTATAAACAGTACGTCTCTGTTTTCTGAATATAATCTAACAGATAAACAGATTGAAATGGCACAAAGTGGAGCAAAATATATAATATTGCGTATTGAAAAACTGGACCGACTACCATTTACAGTGGCGAAGGGCCGTCTACTGAATGACTAATCCATGGCCACATAACTCTACTGGTCACTACTTTTCAGTTTCAATATTGCCTTGAACAACGGCAGGTGGGCAAATATGAAAAGATGGGTAAGGGGTACATTAGGGAATCCTGGGATTTACCTATAGATTTTGAAGCCGGAGTGGGGATTGAGAAGTGTTTCTAAGTGGTACTAACTGCAAGAACGCTTTGAGCGGTTCTCTTATGTGCCCGGACATTACATTGCACTGAGCATGTAATGTTTCGATAGCAAACTTGTCCTGCCACATGAAAAGGACTCCAGCTGCCGTGATTAAGCCGGTATTCGAGCTGCTCTCGAACGGGAGTTACTTGATCCTGAACGATCAAGGTTGCTGTGGTATGCTTCCGGGCATTGCCTATCTTGTCACTGTGAACTCCAGGGTTACTTGCTGTATGCAAGTATTGTTTCCCCCAACAAGTACAGTCAGGGAGGCGCCGTTATGGCCTTCGTTGAATGTTTCCTTTATACAAATTGATACTTTGAGCAGACTGAAAGCCATGCATTTACAGTAGACCGTACCCTTAACATCCGCTCGAGAGACCTTTGAACTTCAAATCGCAAGGACCTCGAGTGAGATACAGGCACTTATACGTACAAACTGCCCCATTCATTTCGCAGAAATGGTGGGTCGTATCTTTAATATGTCTGATATGAGTGGTATTGTACACCTATTTAAGACCATAGGGTCAGGACTTCTTAGCACCTTTCAAACAATCCTCGAAGTTATCCCGAACTTTATACACTCCATATTTGGAAGCATTTTTGAAGGTCTACCTCTGATCCTGCTATCAATAGCGGGAGTCCTGATCGTCATTTACCTACTACGCAATGGATGGCCCAATTACCAACGAAATGGCCAAAGCGCTCCTGGAGCGGAAATACCGTGAACACATGGTACAACATCTGGGCACACCTCGCCTAAGGGAACTAAGCGCCTCTTGGTTCCTATTGTTGAGACCAGTCTGGATGGACTGCATCTTACCTGTTCTTCGATGCCTGTTTTGCGGTGAAGAATGCGTGTTGGACCTCTGTCTGACACTTGCAACGGACACGCCTGCGGACTTGAATACCCGGCTGGAACCCTTGAGGGCCCACGCTCGGCAATGTCTCCAGTGCATTCCCATCTTGATGGCCTCATTTCTCTAAAATCCGCAGGTGCCTTTTACAACTGAGTTAAGCTTTAGCTCCACCATTAGCACCGAGGTATTGACCGAGGTATCGACGGCAGCACCGGCTGCCCCTACACCACTCATTGGCAGTACTGAATATCATCTGTGTGCCATTGACGTGCTCTGCGAGGTGTTACAAGGACCGTCCCATGCAGCAGAAAGCAGCGATGATGTTGCGTCTCCCAGCCAGGACATTTAATCTGTAATTGGCTCATCGTGTGCTGGGAAAGAATTCGGATTTTAATTTTTTCTTTAAAATTAACTAAATTTGGAACACTTCCTGAAAATTGACACTCTCTCGCTGAAAAGCATGGCCTTTTGACACTTGTAGACATTCAACTTATATAAACAAACTCAATTAGGACTGTGGCTTAAGTGACAATTCCAAAACAACTAATTTTAAAGCACAAATTTTAATTTGTTTACCTTTTTAAACTGTTTTATAAATTGATTTTAAAACAGGATTTTAATGAAGCTCATTGAAAAATGTTCTATGCACTACTATCTAGTAAAGAGAATAGTCCACTAGCATTTTTATCATTGTTGACTGTTCGGAAGAGGAGTGGGTGTTATGTTTCATATAGGTACCCTAATATAGGCCCGGGTAACATCATACTCTTTCACCTACATCACCTCCCCTACAATACACACTAACGAGCCTTTTAAGGATTGAATGCCTTTTATGGACTGAACCTTTTACCTTGTTCTAGGCCTGGGTGCAGAAGGAGGGTTTTTCCCGAACAATAGTGTTCTATGACTTCATCTTTAGACTGACACTGCATGAATAAGATATTCATGAGACTACTTGGAAACCAGGCAGGGGCTATACACCACCTTCGTAATATCTACGCACAAGGTTCATCCCATACGTCATCCTCATACCCAACAATGGCTAACACAAGAATAAGGGACAAAGGGACTCTATATACTTTTCTGTATAAATACAGCACCTCTTGCTATCAGTAATTAGAGGGAACCGAGACTTCCAGGCCGACACACTGACCAGAGATGCTGAGGCTCCTGCATGCAGACGCTCCAGCTGACAGTGGTTTGAACATCCCTTGCGGGGTGTCCAGCTCGATACCAGGAGAGGCTCCTACATTCTCACTTCAGGTAATGGGGTTCAACCAAATCCTAGAGGGATTCTTGGCTGCACACCTACTCACATGCTAGGTACACTTAGGTACATCTAGATAGGCATCGTAGGAGTACGCACTCGCTTTCATCAATGCATTTTATATTCATGCTTATTGCAAGATGATAGAACTGTACTATCCTTTTATATTCATAGTACTGCTAATCATATATCTCTGCTACTGTCTAATGGTTGTTTTAGCTCATATACTTTACACAAGAATAACAACTGTTCAATAAATCCTTATTGAAACGCCCAGACTGTTTATTCTGTGTGGCTCTGAGATAAACTAAATGAGCACGAGTGACTGAGCGAAAAGTAGTACATTGTTTCCACGATCTTGAGGGATCAGGGTTGTCATGTTCTAAGGTTGCCAGAAACTAATCTCTCCGCGATAAGAGAAGACACTAGTGGCACTGTGAGCTAGCTTTTGCAAGCAGGCTAACAGTCTCGGTGGGGGTGTACAGAATCAGTCTGCCACCAAGCCCACAGTTTATGTTATCCAAACGAGCAGGTCCTGCATGGGTACTATAGGAACTACACGACTATAGGAACTACACGACTAACTTTTTAACATCATCAAACAACAAACCTCCAAACTAACCAAAGGTGCTCCTCCTGTCTAAAAGGAATGCTGTGACAGCTTTGCCAAATTCTTCAATGACAATATCACAAAGATTGAAGTCTCCCGGGACTGCCACATGCGGACTTCCACTAGCAACTCTTCCCCCACAACGTAGGTTAACATAACCTTATTACACTCCTTAGTCCAAAAAACTGAGGCCTCTCTCTCAGGGACTACCGGACTCAACCAGTGTCAAAGGCCATCCATAGCACCCAAGAGTTGGAAGGCATTCAACCCACTCACAGAGGAGGACATCTCCATGGTGACTGCAATATCCAGGCCCTCCTCCCACTATGCATACCTACTCCCAGACTCCCTGGCAAACAACGTCAACCACGTCTTAACCGGTCTATGGACCAAGATGATAACACAGCTCCCTGAATATCAGTATTATGCCTGACTGCCTCAAACAGGGCCAAATCACCCCGCTAAAAAACCAGGTGCAAACCCGGAGGACCTCAACAATTTCAGGCCCATTTCCAATGCTCCCTTCCTGGCAAAAATTCACAAGAAAAGTGTTCTCTCCCAACTCAACCAACACATTGACACCAATAACCTTTTCAATTCACACCATTCGGGTTTCAGGAAGGAAGGCAGCATGGAAACAGGTATACTGAATATAGTAGATGACGTATATAAATTCCTAGACACAAAAAGATGCTGCCTGCTCATCCTCCTAAGCCTATCAGCGGCCTTTGACACTGTCAACCAAAAGCTACTTTTGGACTCCCTGCAACAACAGATCAGAGCAGTTGGCACAGTTCTGCAGTGGTTTGCCTCATTTCTGCATAACAGCTCCCACCTAATAAAATAACCAACTTGAAGTCTGATAATTCTGCCATCACTGAGGTGCCCCTCAAGGCTCAGTCCTCTCACCAACACTCTTCAAAATCTACATAGAGCCCTTTACCGCAATACTTATACAAGCAAAATGTGCCTACCAACTTTATGCAGACAACATCCAGATTTACCTGGAAATCCTCTTTGACATACACCGGCTTAATGCCACACTCATAAAAGTTAAAAATTGGCTACCACACAACCACCTCAAACTCAACCAAGAAAAGATGGAAATTCTTGTCTTGTCCAACCACAACCAATCACCACAGACCCCAGAATGGCTAAATACCTGAACTCTCTGAACTGCAAGCTGACTCTGGCAGACTTCACCAAATCTTTTGGTATCATCCTGGATTCAAGTCTGAACATGAGCACACACATAAGGTCTACAGTAAAGGGTGCCTTCCATAACCTAAAACTCCTCAATAAAATTGATCCCTTCCTCCCACCAAATGACCTAAATATCATCACACAAGCTCTGATTCTGTCCAGATTAGACTATGGGAAAGCCACCCTCCTAGGTGCACCGAAAGCATACTTTTTTTAAAATATATGTTTTCATTGGCATTTCAGCTTTATACATAGCCAGTTTATGCATAATAGTATTGTACAGTAAGTTCACATCTAGCACTAGAGCCCACAGCAGTATGACCATCATCATTGTGTGGGTCCTCAAATTGCTCGTCTCCACAGTGCATAACATCAAATGCCTCAAAACAAATTAAAAACATAACATTAAGAACAAACCTCCCATCAAACCAAACTGCATTGAATTGCCCTCCATCTGTGCACTGCTCTTATCATATTTTGTTTTTCAAGGATGACATACATTGCAAATAAATCTCAGCAGTTCTAACTCCTGCTTGTTTCCATCTCTCGCTGGAAATATCCAGCCTCACACCTATTCCGTTACTTCCCCACAACAGTCTGGTATCGCCATGTCTGAGTGATTCTCTCACCATGATCGCTCACCGCAGTTATGGAGGCAACAGTGTCACCATCAGCAAGGTCATGTACCATGGCGCCCCATGCCAACAGGTCATTTGCCAGTCTATCATCACGTCTTACTTTTTTCATGTGTGCAAGCCCATTACGTCGTATCCCGGAGCCATTAAGTTGTAGGGGGTGGCTTTGGGCTTAGCCAGCGCATGGCTATTCGTTGTTTGGCCTGAGTCAATCCAAGGAGTGCACATTTCCTTCTAAGCTTTTTTTTTGTTCGCGAATACCAACCCCAGTAGGCATTGTTTAAATTCTCTAGGGATCGCCCAACACAGAGCCTTATGTAGGTGCCCAAGGACTCCATCCCAGTATGGTACAAACTGCAGACAGTGCCGCAAAACATGAAAGAAACCCGCCGGTGCATGCCAGCAGTGTGGGCAGATCGCATTCCTAGAGAGGTATATTGTATGCAGATACCTGGGCATGAGGTACGTGATATATACTATGTTGTAGTGAGATAGTTTAAATCGTGCATTAGCAGACACCTCCCTCACACCCCTATGTATCCTAGTCCACTCTTCTGCCTTTATCGGGAACTCACTAATCTGTTGCCACGTCTCCTCAACCTTAAGGGGAGACCTAGGCCTATCTGTCTGCAGAGCGTGGTGTATATATGATTAAAAAGTCTCCAACCACCTGCCAGTTTTAGCAGAGAAACACATGTCTGACTGGGTTCAGGGGCATCTGGGAATCACAACTATATTTCCCTTGCCATGGCTGCTATTGTGGCATATTGGAGAAACTAACCCCTACCTAAATGAAAGGTCTCCGTTGCTTCCTGCAGAATGATGAACCGGATGGATGGATAGAGATCAACTAAGGCAGTGGTCTTCAAAGTTTTTATTGCTGCATCCCCCTCCCCCCTGTGGGGAAAAAATCATCGGCCCCCCTCAGAACTTTTAACAATTATTTTATTACATTGGCAGTGTTTAAATATGTCTATGCATATTTAAACATTGCAGTTTTGTTCTGGTACTGTTTTAAAAATGCAATCAAATACATGATTGCCAAACATGCTATTCTGGTCAGGCAGGCTTTACTAACATGTACACGTATCCACAGAGTGACTATTAGAAGTTGGGGTGGGAGGTTTGAAGAATATTTGAAATCCCTTCCCTTCTGACACCTTTTCCCTGCCAGGATATAATTAGCAAAAGATGTTAGTGAAAGCCTATTACAGAGCGGCTTGGTGCCTCTAATTTTATTTCAGCTTAAAACAAAGCACTCTTATCAGCACAATGCTTCTTTTGGCCAGAGCCTGGCACCCCCTGGGGTCACTTGAGGCCCTCCTAGGGGGCCCGTTCCCCAGTTTTAGGACCACTGGAGACACAGTCCCCTTCTTTCAACAAGTTATGGACATGGTTCGAGTAATGAGTGAAAAGGGCTGGATTTTCCACACTTCCGGTTCCGCAGCATAAGGCGCCCTATGGAGCACTACTCAAAATGCCTGCTCCCACAGCGTGCAAACCAATTACAGCATGCGCGGCAGTGTCCCAGGTTTTCCATTGCCACATAGCAGTAGGGACCCAAGATCATCTCTCCCCATAGTACAGGCCAACAGAGATTTCTCCCAGTTAGGTTTGTCATTGATCAAGTGTACAGCGTGCTGCAGATGCAACTCTAGGTAATATAATTCGAGGCCAGGTACTTCCATGCCTCACTTATCCCACTTCAGCAGGGCAAGCCAAACCCTGCCTCATCTCCCTGCTCACAATAGGTCCACCAGGAGCCAGTCCAGCTTGCTGAAGACAGGCCAGGGAATCTTGTACATGGTACCCTGCAAGACATAACGGCATGGGGGCAGCATGACTATTTTGATTAGGGCAATCTTCCCCATAAGGAGAACTTTAGGGTGTTCCAAAATTTAATGGACGGCCCAAGATTAACCATCATGTGCCCCAGATTTAAAGTGTGATACCGCTGTGCCCCATGTGCTACATACATGCCAACATAATGAACAGTGTCAGTGTTCCAGGGTATTCCCGACTCAGGCAGTTGGGCGGCCTCTATACCTTTCAGTTGACTCAGTGGTAACAGTGCAGACATCGAAAATTCACCAAATTCCCTCATCACATTTAATAGGGTCGTGGCTGAAATGGCTGGCTGCTGTAAATAGAACATGGCATCATCCACATACAGCGACAAGACGTGAGGCGCCTGTCCCACCTGTATAACCCAAACATGCTGCACCTGTCGCAACCTGCATGTCATCGACTCCATTACCACAACAGCAGAAGGGACAGGGGCATCCCTGTCTGGTTCCCCGCTGTAACTGTATCACCTCCGACACCAGGCAGCCAGTACGTACCTGTGCCAGCAGCTGCGTGTAGAGCAGTTGTATCCATGCAACAAACTTAGGACCATGCCCTATTCTTTCAAATACTTGCCACATATACTCACAAATAACTGAGTCAAATGCCTTTTCTATAGACCTAGGAAGGCAAGGACATATTGATCCTGATCCAGACAGGGTGCATGAAAGACATGTGGCAGCTGTTGTAGGTTACAAAGCATGTTTCTGCATGGGATAAATCCTGACTAGTCAGGATGGACCAATTTTGAGAGGTGATGGTACAAACATTTTGCCAGTATTTGTCGGAGTATCTTTTGATCCACATTTAATAATGACAATGGACAATAAGAGACAGTGTCAAGTGGATCTTTCCTAGATTTGGGAATTAGCACTGTTAGCGCTTAACGCATGGAATCACTCCCCTCTCCAGGGTCTCCTGGTACACCAGAAACTGTTTGTCAGCCATAGCCCCAGGGAGAACCCTGTGGAGTTCAGCAGGCAGACCATCTCCACATGGGGCATTAGCGTTTTGAGGGAATATATGGCCTGTATTATCTCCTGTTTAGTCAGAGGACCAGCCAGCTCCACCCGAATGGGTTCCTCCAGCATCGCCAGCAGCAGCGAGTCAAGGTCGGTTTTCACCTCATGCACTGGTGTAATGCTGGGTGACCTGTAGACCTAACAGAGGTATTCCGCCAGTGTCTCATTAATAGCCTGCTGTGTACGAATCTCTCAGCCCGTCTAATCCTTAATCATTAGTATAGGGTCTGTGTGGCATTCCTGCTTTACCATCCTGGCCAATAGCGTGCCTGCCTTATCACCCTCCATATGTAATCGCTGTCTATAGGAAAGTCGTACATGTTTTTCCAGACATTGCCACAGGGAGTACATTTCTTTTTTTGCTCCCCCCATGTGTCATCGGATCGCATGGCAGTGCCCTCTCCAGGGTTGCCAGCTTACCTTCTTGTAGTGTAAGGTCCCTTTGTGGTGTATGGCGGATACCAGCAGTGGTTGCTATGGCCACTCCCCTGAGCACGACCTTCATGGCATCCTGTTCCGTCACTCTGTGCTGGATGCTCTCCCAATTAAGGGTAAAATAGTCAGACAGGGCATCTGCGATCGTTCCCTATAGGCCGGGTCAGTGAAACACTGCGGCCATATCCACCACAACAGTACCCGTAGGTGAGTTTCCTGCAGGAATGAAAGGGCGATCCAATACCGTTTGAGAAATGCAAAGATTTGATGGCATTTCTAGGTATGTTTAGCCCCCTATTGTTCCACGTAAGGAACTTGTAGTCACTTCCCAGTCCCTGCATGATCCTGTGATCCAGTCCACGTGGCCCTCCCATTGGACCATCTCAGCACTGGTGGCAATGCAGAAGCTCACAAGCACTAAGAGCACTTTCCCCCAACATTAGTAAAAACAACAATCAACAGTTCCCCAACCTCCCCCTCTTCCCCCTCCCTCAGGCAGAATGTGCAGAACTCCCTCCAGCTCAACTAATGGCCAGAAGGGTACTGGTCACCGCCCACTACCCGCCCTCCATCCCTCCTGCTCAGCAATTAAAACAAGTACCAGGTGTAGTGCAGTCTGAGAGGCCGTGCCACCCACAATTTGCAAGTCCAAAGCAGGCACTCAGCAGACCACAAGATGATAGGCCACCCACCACCTCCCACCACAGAGCAGACCATTATCTTGCCTCCATATTTTCTTTGCATAATGTACCAAGTGCAACACGCTCAGGCTCCACTGTAGCCCTCTGAAAGCAGCCCAGGGTCCGTCCTGGATAAACAAATTACTAATAAACAGGCAGGCAAAATATTAACTTTACAGTTTGTGATTACATCACCATCTGCACCAGAGCTCCGCAGGTCCTCTTGTCTATCGGGCCCAGGGAACATGCCTCAGGCAGTTCACATGGGGGGCTCTCTGCCTCACAGTCTCTGGACCAGGGCCTTGTAGTTAGGTCAAATCCCCTCTCAGCTGGCTTCACACCAGGTGTTTTCCCTCAGATGTAGAGCCTATCTGGCGTCCGTACTGTCACTCAGTGAATCATGCACCAGACTGGTCTGTGAAAAAACACTTTGATCTATCGATCCAGGCACCTCCAACCTCAAGGTGCCATCGGTGCAAACAAGGATATGATACGTGGGTGGGGCCTCATGGCCCTCTACATTCTCCAGTGGTGTCTTTCTGTTATGGGAAGAGTACAGCACCATGCCCATCCGAGAGTCACGTTTCCCCCAAGCACCAGAACTATTTTTCTGTACCAGAGTGTCCAGCCACTCCATGACCTCATGTGGGGACTCGTAAAAGTGAACACGGCCATCATACTGTAACCACAGTTTCTCTCAGCTTCCATTTCACAGCTAAGACATTGTTACGCAAAGTATGGACCTTGTGAGTGTAGTCAAGGTAAATGAATATTTGTTTATCCTCGTATCTGGGGGGCTGAGTGTTTACACGGGCTGAAGGATAGCATTGCAGTAGGTAAAAACATGAGCAATCAGGGCCCGTGGGACACCCCAGGGCGTGGTGCCGGCACCAGTGCTCTATGCACCCACTCCACTGTAAAGAAATTTGATAATCACGGAGGCTTGAGGGTTTCTTAATACAACTCTCCAGGAAGAGATCTACCGAGGGGCCCACTGCGCGCTGCGGGAAACCTGCAAGGCATAGATTAATTCACAGCAATTGGCCCTCAGCGTCTTCCAAGCGTTCCTCCATATCATATACTACGCACAGGCATTTTAATCCTTCTATCACAGATCTCAGGGACCTCACTTCCTGTTTTAGAGAGTGTAGTGGTTTACTATGTTGATGCCTTGTTCTCCCAGCATCCGTAGTTAGAACCCTATGTACTGTTTGTTCTACATTCTATGTTGGAATGTAGCCGGTGGGCAGTTACACGGCAGCTGGGAACGGATGTGACTGCTGCGCAGTACCTGTCATTATGCAATAAACTTCACAATCAACTTGAGTAGTTTCTTCTACTTACTACAATTATGATGGCGACGAGCAGGTACTGCAGAACCCACGTAGAAAATCGCGATGAGGAGCGGAGTTTTGAAAGACGAGTTTCTGACCATCCATCACGACGTAGCAGTCATGGAGCGTGTACAAGGAAGGCTTGCTGGTGGCTATGGAGGATCATTGTGAGGATACAAGTAGGTTCAAGGAGGCGCATGCACTCAACAAGAAACACGAAGGACGAGCAGTGTTTTCATATTTGCGCCTTTCTCCCAGCAGCCATTTCAAAAGCAGAGGCTGCGTGCATTACGTGTCGGCCATTTTCTAATGGTTGGCAAAGCGGTGATATTTGGTTGGCAGATGTGTGCATTTCTCCCAGCGGACATTTAAAAAACAGAGGCAGCGTGCATTATGTGTCGGCCATTTTCCAATGGTTGGCAAAGAGGTGAAATTTGGTTGGCAGATCCTGTTAAAGGAAAAACGGAGGCGTACGGCAGCACGCAGCATATGCATCACTATACAGGCAAGTGACATTCTGCACTCGACATCTTTTTATGAACGTGGTTGGCAACGCTAGCTGCACGTGGTTGGCAAAGGAAAGTGAAGCAAATGATTTACAGCACGGTGATGCGCACACCTTTAACTCTGTGATTTATTCAACTGGATGTGCGGTGACGTGCACACCCAATTTTGGAAGTGTATTAGTCTTTTAAGGTGTCTCAAGGAGACCATCCTTACATTGAGAGAGATTAATGTGTTATGTGCACACACAGTGTGTTCACCAACTTTTGAATGTTCAAAATAGTGACAGGTGAGTGTCACGGACTTCTAGTATAAAAACAGTGCTGTTTACTTCACCTACTCTTGTTGTGTACAGTTGTGAACTGACAAATTGATCCAGTTTAGGATAGTTTTATTTATTTGGTTTTCTTTGTTCTTCCAAGAATAATATCAGCATGAAATCAGTTACTGCTCCGCCGTCTTTCCTAGAGACACCAGGAAACCCACCTATTGTGTTGAAAAAATGGTATGATGCTTTTGTTACTTATCTGGGGGCCATAGGTGCTTCCAGATACCGTCCTGAAAGGAAGAAATATTTGCTATTACACTGTTTAGGGTTCGAAGGAAGGTCAATTTTCAAACATTTACCACCTTTGGTCAGAGGTCAAGACGAAGAAGACATTGACGAGTATATGAAGACTGTTAGGAAACTCGAGTTACGATTTGATGTGCAACCCAATTTAGCCGTCATTCGTCATAAATTCTTCAAGAGAGAACAATTGCCTGGAGAAGATGTGGACACATTTGTCTCTGCGCTCAGGCAATTGAGTGCAGATTGTCAATTCGAGGCTTTTGCCAATCAGTTAATTAGGGATCAGTACATTTGCAAGTGTGCTGACAAGTCTATTCAACAGAAGCTACTTTCTATGGGTAATCCTTCATTGAAGGAAACTGTTCATACGGCAAAAAGTATTGAACTGTCAAAAGTTTCAGTAAAAGAGTTGGAGAAGAAGACTGAAGAGACTGTAGGAGCTGTCAGATTCAAAGACTCTAGAACTATCCAGGTGCCACGTACGGATAAAAGAATGTTTTTCAAACAAACTGATTTGTGTTATAGGTGTGGGAATACTTCTCACTCTAAAGGAAACAAGTTTTGCCCGACCAAAAATGTAACGTGCAGAAAATGTAGCAAATTTGGTCATTTTGCTAAAATATGTTAAAGTGCTAGACATGCTGGTAATGCACAGACGAACAAAGGTCAGGGCAGTTCTGTTTGAGTGGCTAATGTATCTGACGCTGACAGTAATGAATGCGGAAACGTACAAAACATCCAAGAAGACTTGAGAGAAATGGTTATGGTCGTGAATGATGGACAATTCATTGTTGGGGATGCTTCCAATTGTGTTGATCCTTATGTTGATATTGGAGTGGGAGATAAGAAACTTCAGTTATTGGTGGATTCAGGCGCAAGAATAACTATGATTACTCAAGAGTTATTCGCAGAAACTTGGTGTGATTGTTCTTTAGAACCCCCTGACAGGGCACCAGTTTCCTATGAGGGACGCAAAATTGAATTAGCTGGTTTCTTTGAGGACATACTACAATTCAAAGGAAAAAAATCCTAGGCAAGATATACGTTGCTATCAAAGGGTTGTCTATTTTAGGATGGTTTCACCAGGGTTTGTTTCAGATGGTTCTCAGACCTGGTACGAAAGAACAAGTTACTGTAGTCGATTCATTAGATTATACTGAAAATCTGATTCACGAATACCCCACAGTTTTCGGTGGGGGTTTGGGTAAAATCAAAGGGTTTACACATGAGATAAAAGTGAAGGATGGTGCTATCCCCGTGAAACACAAATTAAGGAGTGTGCCTTTTACTGTTAGAGAGGGCTTGGAAAAGGAACTTAATGAGTTGTGTACAAAAGGAATTATTGAGCCAATTGAATCTTCTTTGTGGCTTTCACCTTTGGTTGTGGCAAGAAAGAAAAATGGTGAATTGCGTGTTTGTGTGGATTTACACAGTTTAAATAAGAACATTTGGATTGACTCACATCCTTTACCAAAAATAACTGAGTTATTGGCATTGACCAAAGGGTCTAAATGGTTCACAAAATTGGATCTTGCTTCCGCATACCACCAGGTGGTACTAGATCCCTCTTCAAGACATTTAACAGCTTTTGTGTCACCTAGTGGAACGTATCAATTTTGCAGAATGCCGTTTGGCCTAGCGTCAGCGGCAGCTGTTTTTCAAAGGTTGATGAGTCATATGTTGAAATGTGTCACAGGTGTTGCTGTTTTCCAAGATGATGTCTTGATTTTTGGTGAGACTAGAGAAAGCCATGACAAGTCTCTTAAACAGGTTTTGGGTATCATGCACGACAAAGGGGTTGTTCTTAAAAGTGAGAAGTGTTTGTTCCTCAAGGAGAAAGTGGAATATCTGGGTCATGTGGTGTTGTAACACGGTGTGGCGCCAAGACCTGGGTTAGTTAAGGCAATTGTGGACGCGTGTCCACCTACTGATAAGACAGGGTTGAAGTCTTTCATACGTCTTTGTGAATTCTATTCGAGATTTCTCAAAGATTATGCATCAAAAGTTCAACCTTTAACAAATATGTTGAAGAAGAGTGTTCCTTTCAGATGGGACAAGAGCCGTCAAGAGGTTTTTGATTGGATCAAATCACAGTTGGTTGGTGACAGAATCCTTAAGCCTTTTGATCCAAACAAAAAATGTACCATCACTGTTGATGCCAGTGGTTTCGGGTTGGGAGCTATTCTCACTCAAAACAATGGAGACACTGAAAACACGTTGGGTTATCCCTCCAGGGTACTGAGGGGAGCAGAAACAAACTTTTCAGTTATTGAGAAAGAATTGTTAGCCTGTTGGTGGGCTATCAGGAAATTCAATGCGTTCATTTGGGGAAACCATTTTGTTTATGAGGACAGATCATAGTCCTTTAGTTTCCATCCTGTCAGGCGAGAAAATTAAAGAGCACACACCTAGAATTGCAAGACTTTCAACTAAATTGTTGCAGTACAATTTTGACGTTGTGCATTTACCTGGCTCTAAGAATGTTAGAGCAGATTTTTTGTCCCATTTCCCGGTGTCAGAGTCTGACTCAGAATTAGAAAAAGATGATGATCAAGATGACTGTTTTGTTGCCGTGATTGATGTAGAAGATATGTGTGCTGTGAGTGAATCTGATTGGAGGAGAGAGTTAGCGAGAGATGATGTTCTTGTACAGGTCATGAATTATGTCAAAAAAGGGTGGCCTAAGGAAAAAAAAATTACTTATCAGTTTCAAACTTTTGTCAAAATTTCTCAAGAACTCACAGTAGAAGATGGTATTCTTTTACGGGGAGAGAGGTTGGTACTTCCTGAAAGTCTAAGGACGCGTTTGCTGTATGGTGCGCATGAAGGGCATTTAGGAAAAACCCTAACCAAACTCAGACTGAGAGAGGTGTTCTGGTGGCCACAGATGGACATGGGAGTTGATGAGTTTAGTGATAAATGTGTGGTTTGCGGACGTGCGGATAAAAGCTTCAAAGTGAGGACTCCTCCCATGCAACCTGTTGATTTCCCGAGTAGACCGTGGGAAAAAATTGGTATTGATCTTATTGGCCCTTTCAATATACTTCCTGTGTCTTCTAGGTTTGCTGTGGTTGCTATCGACTATTACTCAAAATAGCCTGAAGTTCGGTTCATAAGTGAACCTACCTCTAAGAATATCATCAATTTTCTAAAAGATGTCTTCTTAAGAGAAGGGTTTCCGTCTTCTATCGTTTCAGACAACGGTGTACAATTCGTCAGTGCTGAGTTTCAAAATTTTCTGAAGCAAGGGGGAATTGTGCACCACAAGAGTTCGCTTTACCATCCCCAAGCTAACGGGTTGGTTGAGCGTATGAAAGAGTTTTGAAGAATTGTGTCCAATGGGCCATTGCCAGCAAGTGTGTGGTGCAAAATGCAGTACGTTCCATGCTTTGGTTTTACCGCACAACACCACATTCTTCCACTAGAATTTCGCCCTTCGAACTTTTGAGAGGGAGGAAGCCTTCCACAAAAATTTGCCCAGGTTGGATGTCTAAATGGGTCAAGATGAATGTTATGGATGATGTGGATGAGTTTGTCAGGTTGAATGTTAACAAGGCTCAAGAATAGCAGAAAAACTATTTTGATGAGAGGAAGAAAGTTTTATCTCAGAAAATCTGTGTGGGTGATGTGGTGCGTATTAAAAGTCCGATCCACACACCTAAGGGAAGAATTAAGTTTTCAGAACCTGTTATTGTTGACAAGGTATGTGGCAATGCCATTAGGGTTAATAAGAAGAACTGGTGGAACATTGCCAGAGTGGTTAAGTTGAAAAATCAGCAGGTGCCTGACAAAAGTACTGATGTCGATGGGTTTCATGGTAACTTTGTCAAGAATGATCGTTTAGTTTCAGTTTCCAAAAGAAAGAATGGAAGTTGCTCAGTTCCTCTTCGTAGGAGCAAGCGACATTGCAATGTTCCACTGAGATTTCGATGATGTTTTTTTTTGTATATTATACCTGCTAGTGTTACTGGTTCCTTTTCATGCTTGTTTTCTTTTCATAGGGTTTTATTTGTTTTTTTTATTTTTGTTTTTATTTTTCAACTCTGCTTAGTGGTTATCTTGTAGTTTAGTTTTTTTGTTATTAAACTTCTGGAAGGAGAAGATAATGTAGTGGTTTACTATGTTGATGCCTTTTTCTCCCAGCATCTATAGTTAGAACCCTATGTGATGTTTGTTCTACATTCTATGTTGGAATGTAGCCGGTGGGCAGTTACACGGCGGATGGGAACAGATGTGACTGCTGCGCAGTACCTGTCATTATGCAATAAACTTCACAAACAACTTGAGTAGTTTCTTCTACTTACTACAGAGAGTCCACATCGTCTTCACCTAAAGTGGTCAACTCCATGATTTCCCGTAAATCAAGGAGCAGATGAATAATCTCCATAGGCATTGAGTCCATTTTCCCCTCCAGTGCAACTCAGGAGCCCTATATTGCCGCCAGAGGTTCTGCAGGCATAGGCCCCTACACCAGCATGCCCATGGATTGTTCATTGACATGATGTGCCAGTAGCGACTCCGGCATAGTCAGAGTGTATTCTGCTACCTTGCGCCGGTTTCTCCCCTTTGCCCTTCCTCATTATCTGTGGCTCTTAGGGATGGTTCGCATTGCTAGTATCATCCAATTGCTGACATACCTGCAACCAGTAAACCCTCTCTTGTGGCCTCTGCTGCAGGTCCTGAGGCCCCAGGTAATTGCACTGCAAGGTGCATTTATGAAAGTGTGTTTAGCGCTGAATCTAGGCAGCCACTCCAGTGCTCAGATTGACAGTACTTCCTCACCAGTTCCAGCCACGTTGCCAGGGCCTCCTTGAGTCATAATCAGTTATTTCAAACCCTGGACCTCTCACCTCGATAACCACCTTGCATCACTCTCCACAACCTCTCTCCAGATGCACCCAAGGGTATGAGGGAATGGTAGAGCACTGCAATCAGCCAGGGAACACTGATTGGTCTCCCTGGGCCCAGGTCAGGCCCCCTCTCCCTGCAGTACCATTCTAGCAAATACAGTGTCTATTTACTTCCTCAGGAGCTCCTCAGGAATCCGAGGTCCTGCAGCCATGGGCTGCACCTAGCGCCCTGCTCACCTCATCAGCCATTGCCAAAATGTCCTTTAAATGCCTCTAAAGTGGAAGCAATGAGTCACACAGGGTGCCAGCAAACCCTGCAATACATCAGTACAGGTCTCTATGTCAGGCAAAGTGCAGCCCCCGGGGTGCCAGTCTGGCAGGCCACCAACACCTCCAGTGTGTCTCAGCTGTAACAGGATGGTCTGGCCCGATTCAAATGGACTGGTCCGCCACCACCGTTCAGGTCAGCTCCTCGATAGCAGGAGTTCTCAGTCAGGGCCCCTCTCTACATCAAAGCCCCCATTGTCACGGCAGTGCAGCAGTCTTAATACCACGTTGTCTGAAGATCACAGGTGCCGGGCAGGCCAAAGACATGGCCCTCCTCACCTGAGTCCGCCGGCCCACGGTCACCAGTCACTGGGAGGAATCCACGTGATCAAAAGCCCATCGGTGTAGCAGCACGCACACCACAGGCCCTCACTCCAGTCAGGTAGTTGTGCAGGCTGTGGCCGCCCGGCTCACAACTCACCTCCCGGCCTCTGGCTTTCTTCATCGCTGAAGCAGCCCTCCATTACAGTTGTTCTGGGTGCTTCACATGCTCACCACTGTACGGGTCTGATTAGGCCCGTTGCCTCTCCCAATGCTGCCGCCGTGCACATTTCAGCTTCGGGGCCCCATCGAACCACCAGCTAAAGTGAGTGCTGTCGCAACAAATTTGGGGACACAGACATGTTTTTGGAAAAAGATGAAATAGGATGTAGAGTTCCATGGCAGAAGTGGACGGGAAGACATCTAGTCTGCCATTTTGGCAGACCATGCCTCACCGAAAGCATATTTAGCCCCCCTTAAAGCCACTCTAAATGCTGCAGCAAGAATGGTCACCGGAGCCTTTGCTCATATCTCCCCCTCACTGAAAAATCTAGAGTGGCTACCAAGTGAAGCACACTGCTGCTTCAAAACTGCTGTTCTCAGCCTCAAACCTCTACACACTGGTAAACCAGACTACCTTGCATCTAAACTCACAAAAGCAGGCCAAATGAGAAATCTAAGAAACTATACCACACACTTCTTATTATCCTACGCAAAAAATACGAACAAAAAGCCCTCTCTAGCTCTTTCTCAGGCAATGCCCCCAAAATCTGTAACTCTCTCCCTCTACATATCAGAACTAACCCTTCCTTTGTGAGCTTCAAGAGACAATAAAAAGAATTTCCTCCTAAATCTGCCCCTAAACTCTCCTGGAATTACCTCCTAACGTACCCTGGAAACATTATCTCGTTATATGCATATCTCTCCCAAGGTCTTTACAAGGATTCAACACTCAACACTACAATTATACTGTATTTTTATTGACTGATAATGATTAGACTTTCAACACTACAATTATGCTGTATAGTGATGAACTGATAATGCCATGACGATGCAGTAAAATGCTTTGATACCCTCGGGTCTTGCCAGCGCTTTATAAAACTCTCTAAATAAATAAATAACTACAAAAATAGAAGCTGGCAGTTGATCTCGAGTAGTAGACAGGACAGTTGAGGAGGAGAAAGGAGGTAGAGCAGGTTTCTCCAGTGGGTAGTTTGTGAGCTTCTGGTAGCTCTCCAGCTACCTGTAAGTAGCTCTCATATATGAAGCCCAGCCTAATCAATTAGAAGATGTTGCCCAGTTGAATTAATATGTATACTAAAATTCGAGACAAACTATAGAACTCATAATTTCCAAACAAAAAAAAGTTGATATTTCAGTATTAAATCATGTGGCATTGGGGAGACTCATTATTAATATTTCCTTGGTGCCAGGAGCATTGCAGCTATGGCTGATACATGTTACCCACTTAGAGGCATTCAAAATGGATAAAACATTTTTGGGAACAATACTGCTAGCAACCCTGCCCGATGCACTGCTACCAACCTTGCATGGGATGATCACTAATGTAATCTTGTTGGATATGGTCAGCATTGCAAAACTAATAATGTTAGTAGATCAGGAAGATGTCATTGAACTTAAGTAGCTCTTATTACTGGTGAGGTTGGAGACGCCTGAGGTAGACATATGATCTCTGTTGTTTGGAAGGGGGCTGACAATGTTGGGAGCATCAGAATATTTGAGGGGCAGAGAAATGTCAAATAATAACGGGGGTGGAGCAGGATTCAAAGAGTAATGCATAGCTGTAAACAAGGGTACATGTACAGTTGCAAAGTTTCCAAGGTGCAAACTTGGTGTGCTGGTCCACTCCTGGTGTTTTCTTTGAATTCTGGGACTTGTAGTCTTGTTTTATAATGGAATAAAAAGGTCTTGGATGTCATGTCCAACTACCTCCTAGTCATGCTTAATGTGAATTATAAAATTCTCAGAAGATGTTGGACAACCGTCTACACCCACACCTATCCTCTCTAGAAAAATGCTGACCAGAATAGATTTATTCTGCAATGTAGTACGTCGGCCAATATTCAACGCTTATACCGAATATTGGGATGCTTCTACCGAATATTGGGAGGCAGTGGTGCTCTCCATTGATATTCAGAAGGTGTTTGATACACTGTAGTGGGACTATTTGGGAGAGGTAATGAACAGCATGTCCTTGGGCGAGGGATGATGCAAATGGGTTTTGCTTCTCTACACCATTCTGAACGCCTGTGTTCACATGGTCTGCTGCATCTCTGAGCCATTTCATGTGCACAGGGGCACGAGACAGGGCTGTCTGCTTTCCTCAAAGCTTTTTTCACTGTCGGTTGAACCGTTTGCCAGCATGATGAGAGCTCAAGGACATGGAGGAGCATTCAAATTGGTTCATTATATACTGACGACATGCTGTTGTACCTGCGGGAGGATCACAGAAGAATACAGTTGGCGATACTAGCAGAACTGGGGGAGTTGTCCAGGCTTCACACGAACTGGACCAAGATGTGCGCCTTCCCATTGGCGGAGATGGTTTTCGGAAATTGGAAATTTGGTGGTCTATCGTCAATGCCGAGTTGATTATATTTGAGGACTTGGCATTCAACCTTTTGGTTTACTTATGGAAACCGGTCAATATACTTGGTAGGTGCTATAATATTTTATTTATAATAATAATAATTTTAGATTTTGTTTATTGTTACAGAATGTAATATTGGTCGGGTTCGGGTCTAGCAGGTATATGCTAATAATAAAGGAATATGTTACTTTGTTGACTCTGGTTGAGCTCTAAATAGGATTACAATGTCCATATGTTTACCTTTGGCCATTTATGATCTGTGTTAGCCTTATGGTAAACATTTATTAGGATACATAGAGGGTAAAATTAAGAGGAATAGTAGGAGGAGTGCCCATAAATAGATATTTAGATCAAGGGACCATGGAAAAAGAAAAATAATACAAGTGACTGCTGTAAGTTCTTTCTCTCGTCTCTCTCTTTTATAGCAAATATGTTTTAAATTGTGAGGTTGTGGGTTTTTAGATAGGAGCCCTGACAAAATTGGGTTTGGGTGAATTTCCTAGTATGTTTTTATTATATGTTTTTATTTCTTGTATTTTATGAAGTATAAGTTTAGCAATCTGTATTATAAAAGAGTAATGTATATTTATAAATGTTGTTTTACAGCCCTGATGAAGTTCTTGGGACAGAACGAAACGCGTTGGCTGTCTACGTTACGTTTTCTTACCATGTGTAAAGAAGAATAAAGATTTCATTTTTTCAAACTACTGGATGGACATTTTGCATATGTGATATACTTGGACTTCACTGTTAAGTGGTGCAACCTGCAGTTGCTAAATTTGTATTTTGGTTCTTCTAACCGCCCCTAAAGGAACGGCAGGGGCAGCGGAGTTGCACACACTATGAGTATAAAGCTCAGTGTTGGATACTAATTACTGTTAGGAAGATATAGGGTGGATGGTGCATCACAAGAACCGGGGAGTTTTTGTATAGGTTTGCTGTTTCTTGGTTTTTTTACAATTGAATTACCTGCATGCTATGTATTTTACACCCAATCGAATAAACGTCATGTACCAGACTGATGAAAAAGGCTGCCCAGATGGTCCCAACTGGACACAGACTTTTGACATATGGTTTGGAGCTAAACAGTGATCACACAAATTTGGGAGCAGGTATCAGCTGAGCTAGAGCTCGCCCTGAACCACCATGGTCTACAAACAGCAGATATTTGCCTCTTCAGCCTCTATAGCCAACAGACAGCCAGGACAGTGGGAAAGAAATTTGTGAACCTAGCACTCTTTGCCAGTCATTGACTGTCCCTGGATGGAGCACCACACAGTAGATGGAGGACAGAAGGGTTGAACTGAGTGAGGGCGGAAGAGAAGGTACTGGGCCTAGAGAACTTTGGAATGCTCTGAGAGAGACTGCTTACAGACCTTTGGCAGTTATAGAAAGCTTCACTGCTAAGGGAGAAGCAGTGTCTTAAATATGTAGGAATTTAAAGGGGGGCATGGGCATTTAAACGTAGAGGGGCTGCCAAACTATGGTTTGCAAGTAAATGAAGTGGACGATAGCCTGCTAAACCCACCCCATACACGGACGCGACTCATGACTCTTGACACCATGTAGGAGACATTACATGACCACACACAACCTGGGATCCAAATAATCTTGGGAGACTTTATTATTGTGTTCTTTTACTGTACAGCAACCACAGAAGGAATGCAACTGAGATTATATATGCTGATAATGTGAATCACAGATATACAACATTGCAATACTTACTGCTTTATAAGTTCACTTTTAGAAAAACCATAATAAAAAAGTATTAAAAAAAAGAAATCTTTAAGTCCTAGAACTCAAACAAAAAAGCTGGACTGGAGCAGCACATCATGCATGGACCTGGGGAACAAGAAGACAGAAAGTACATAGAGGAAGACGAGAATAAAGGGAGTTGGGGTAAGCCACCCACTCTGGATGGGCTTCTTATCATGTATTATTTTTGTAAATATTGAATGTTTAAATGGTAACATTATTAGTGGGCCATCAATTGATTCAGGGATTTCTGCACTAATGGTCATGAGGCAACATGAATTCTGACATGAAATTGGTGTGAAATATATTAAGTGATCAGAACAATGTTAATTTTGACATGGTGATGGTGCTTTATATAGTCATGTGATAGGCATTCTAATATTTTAATGGTGCTTTACATCCAAGGCAATAATTTTTAGCATGGTAATTGTATACTACATTCTGAGATGTTGGAAATTGGGCTACAGGTTGTGGGAGGGTTGAAACCCTTCTCAAGCAGCAACCACAATTCCTGCTGGGGTGAAGTTACAAGCAAACCCAAAATTAAGCTATGCTTAACTCACTGGTAGCTTGGCACAAAAACAATGAGGCTTACCTTTGAGGAGCACTGTGTAAAATATGTATGCAGAAATTCAAACAGTAATAAAGTGAAAACAAAACATAAGAAAAGTCCCACACCAATTTGGAAAAATAGAGCAAAATGTAATCAATTATTCGGGACCCAAATGACAAAAATCTAATCGTAGAACTGGAGATATGCAATTTTAAAGATTTAAGTAAAATAGTGCCTAGAAGACAAAGTGCCAATTGTGGTTATCTGGACGTACTAGACAGTTCAGGCCAACCACGATGGATTGCGGACCGGATACAGTGACCAAGTTAGGGCCACTTAATAAAGTATCTTAAACCCTGTTTGCTGTGCTTTTTGATATGCTGCGTCGAGGTTGTGTCGCACTGCATGAGCTGCGGGCAGCAATGTGGAGACCTGCATCATCATCGAGGATGCCGTCGAATAGGGGCTTGCAATGCGAAGGCCTGCGTCAGGAATGCTTAATGCAGCGGTGGTTCTGATTCCGTTGCAAGGAGATGCATCATGCTATGTCGGTTCTGCTCACAGGACCACAGCTGGGTCAGCAGGGCACCTTCAATCCCACTTCCAAGGGTCCAGGACTGTGGTGGCACCACTTGGGGGGGAAGACTCACAGCAGACTGAGTCCATCCAGGTGCTGGGTTCAAGGTGGTTACAGCCTTTTCTGTCCCTGAGGCTCTAATCAGGAGGCCAGTCAAATAGCCCTTTGAGTCAGTATGGTGGGCGTGGGTTCCATATACAGGACCAGCCCTTCTCACTCAGGTAGCAGGGAAGCAGCACAGCAGGTTTGCAGTCCCTATTGTAAAGTAGCATAGCAGTCCTTCTGAGTCTTCCACAGGTCCAGAGGTGTACTGAAGAGTTGAATCTGAGGGTCCACTATTTATACCTGGTGCCCACTTTGAAGTAGGAGAAGGTTCTGGAGGTTTCCACTTTCAGAGTTGTTTGGAATTTCCTGCCTTTCTACCTTGGCCTGAGTTTGCCAGGGGACAGAACAGACTAGTGTCACACTCTTTGTGAGTGTTCTCGGCAGAGCCTTTGTGATGTGCAAGTGTGGTAAGTGACAGTTCCTCCCCCTCATCAAGTCAGAGATAGATCATCCTGCCAACACCTATTCCCCCTTTGTCTCACTGTCTAGGAGCAATACAAAAATATCAACTACCAGCTACCCATAGTCATGTTACCCAGATTAAAGGCTGCAGGCACCAAATGGTTGGGACAAGAAAATGCCAACTTTCTAAAAGTGCAAAAAGAACAATTGATGGACAGAATGCAGAACAATGTCATACATTCACCCCAGTACAGAGATCTGGGCCTAAATCCATCGTTTTTTTGCTCACCATGCCATTCCAGTTTGGACCCAGCCATATGCAAATCAGTCTTGACCCTGCACCCAATGGGAACAGTCCAGCCCGAACTGCCAGGCCAGGTCCTCCCTGGACTGGAAACAAGCATCCTAGGACCGGTTTCGGGCTTTCAGCCCTCATCAGCCAGGATAGCTTGACTCCAGTGGCATGGAGAGCACGGGACCCACGTCTGGGCATACCCGTCCCACTCGGGGTGACAAATGCAAAAAGAACAATTGATGGACAGAATTCAGAACAATGTCATACATTCACCCCAGTACAGAGATCTGGGCCTAAATCCATCGTTTTTTTCTCACCATGCCATTCCAGTTTGGACCCAGCCATATGCAAATCAGTCTTGACCCTGCACCCAATGGGAACAGTCCAGCCCGAACTGCCAGGCCAGGTCCTCCCTGGACTGGAAACAAGCATCCTAGGACCGGTTTCGGGCTTTCAGCCCTCATCAGCCAGGATAGCTTGACTCCAGTGGCATGGAGAGCACGGGACCCACGTCTGGGCATACCCGTCCCACTCGGGGTGACAAATGCAAAAAGAACAATTGATGGACAGAATGCAGAACAATGTCATACATTCACCCCAGTACAGAGATCTGGGCCTAAATCCATCGTTTTTGCTCACCATGCCATTCCAGTTTGGACCCAGCCATATGCAAATCAGTCTTGACCCTGCACCCAATGGGAACAGTCCAGCCCGAACTGCCAGGCCAGGTCCTCCCTGGACTGGAAACAAGCATCCTAGGACCGGTTTCGGGCTTTCAGCCCTCATCAGCCAGGATAGCTTGACTCCAGTGGCAGGGTATGCCCAGACGTGGGTCCCTTGCTCACTTTGCCACTGGATTCAAGATAGCCTGGCTGATGAGGGTTTTGAACCCGAAACCGGTTCCAGGATGCTTGTTTCCGGTCCAGGGAATACATGGCTTGGCAGTTCGGGCTGGACTGTTCCCATGAGGCACAGGGTCAGACTGATTTGCATATGGCCATGTCTGAACTGGGGTGGTGGAGTGAGCTAAAGAATGATGATGGATTAAACCCAGATCAGTTGACTGGGGGTGAGTGTTTGATTTGCTCTAACGCTCCGTCCATCATCCCCTTTGGTATCGCTAACTTTCTAAAAGTAGCACATTCAGAATTGGGACTTAAAATCTGATTTTACGATTAAATAGAATTTTAAATTACAATTCTTTAGACACCAAACTCAACATTCCTACCTGCTCCCAATTCAAAGTCATAACTTATTAAATGTAATACGTTAACCTAATGGTATCCTATGGCGGAGTCAGGTCTTACAATAGCAAAAAACGAATTTAAGAGTTGTTTGACCACCAGCACATGTTAAAGTTAAAAACACATGTCCAACTTTTTAAATACACTGCACTCTGCCCTATGGGCTGTTTAGGGCCTACCCTATGGGTAATTTATATGTATTAAAAAGAAAGGTCTAGGCCTGGCAAGAGTTTTCTTTGCAAGGTTGAAATGGTAATTTATGACTGCACGCACAGGCTGTAATGGCAGGTCTGAGACAGGTTTAAAGGCTTCATAAGTGGGTAGAACAATCAGTGCTGCACTCCCACTAGTAGCATTTAATTTACAGGTGCTGGGTATATGTAGTAGCACTTTACTAGGGACTTATAAGTAAATTAATTGTGCCAAGTGGGGGTGAGTCAAGTTTACTATGTTTAAAGGAAAAAGCACACGCACCTTAGCACTGGTTAGCAGTGGGAAAGTGTGTAGAGTCCTAAGGCCAACAAAGCAAGATCAGTAAAAATGGAGGAGTAAGGTAAAAAGTTTGGGGGATGACTATACGAGGTAATGTCGATTTTTCATGACAACCAATATTTTCACTTTGGGCAATGTAAAAATTTCTATCATTGCCATATCTGTACTTTAATAAATTTTTCAGCTGCTTGATGCCTCAGGCTTTATAAGTAAATGTATCAGTTGCTCAGGCATAGTGAAATGTCCTCTGTGACAGTGAGCAGCTCTGTTTTACAATGATTAACAATCAATGATCAGGTCATGTTGAATATTTGAGATTAAAAATCACAAGGAGGGACAGAGGGCAGATCAAGGTCCAGCACACGCGCCCCCAAGAATGTAACTATGCATAAAAGGTGTGCAGTTCCTATAGATGGGAATGTCGGGTGAACCTGAGGGATCAAGTCGGGGGATCTGAACCTTCAGGAGCAAGAGCCCTCACACACCCCAAGGGGTGTCATGCTTCATCATAGGGCAGCTCCTCGTTGAGCCGGCGCTGCAATGCCCAACGGGCCCCGCAAGGGGGCACTATGCCGGAGTTCGTTTAAACTGATGTTGTGAAGTATGAGGGTAAGAGTGAGGGTGCAGTGAATGAGTAGAGTGGTTGATTTAAAAATAACTCAAAGGGAAATTAAGTCAATCTTTAATGTGTGAAACTCTAGGTTATATTAAAAGCAAATACAGGCCAGAGTGGATATAATGGTCCACATTAGCTCTAGGTACAATTGTTGGTCAACATGTTTCTTGCAGGTAATGTCATGAATGATCGGGGCAATTCGTCAGGACCGTGAAACATAAAACTGCTAAACTACTCAAATGGAGGACGGTCAGAGGTACTGGTGTCACCTAGTGACGTGCCATTCCCAAAGCAAGAGGGTATGTGATCTACCTTAGTGCAATTGACAAGTCAACGGACCGCTAACGAAGGGGAGTCAAAGCTCCAAGAGCAAAAGCGGAGTCGTGCTAGAATAGCGTTGTCCCGCAGTTAAGGATCGCCGCGGATAGCGTGCGACCTACCCCTGGCTCGGCTGATGCTCGACCTTCCCATCTATAGGAACTGCACACCTTTTATGCATACCGACTATTTGAGATTCACACCTGGCTTACTGTCATATATGGTATTGTATTAGTAGCAGCATACAAATATTGATTAGGTGTCAACTGGTCAAATTAAAGGTGATAGTGTTCAGGCACAAAATTCACATAGGTGTAACTTCCCTTGGAATTAGTTTTTTTGATTTTTAGATAAGCATATTTTAGTTTGGTAAGATTAGCTTGTCATTATTTTTCCCATGCTCCAAATATTTGTCTGCTTCGCATTCAATTAATATACAGGACCCACACTGTCCTTTCAAGCACATCATTGTTTTCTGCTATGAAGAAATATTACTTTTGGATAGTGTACGACAAGGGTGTACAACATAGATCCCAGAGGTTCATGTCCATGCCAGGTAATTAGCCTGACAAATGATTAAGTTACATGTATAGTTACTACATGGAAAGGCTTTCCATGTGGCCATACTGAAAATGTGATATGGATCCAGATCTCCTGGACCTACTTTGAGATGCCCCTTCTAGAAAAGTTAGTGAATTATTGGAATATTCTTCATTAGTACCTATAGTGCAGTGATTTTACAGTTAATACATTGTGTATGAAATCTACTGCTTCCCTCAGTCTTTTTCTCAAATTGTCTTGGGTTGGGAGGGGATGGAGAACTCCCCTGCCCCTTACTATGAGAATGGTGTGCTTGTGATGCTCACTTGCATGGTGCAATCAAGTGCTGCCAAGACATTTTTAACATATCTATTATTTAGGTCGCGCCTACAGACAGTTTTATCTGTCTGTTGTCAAAAGACCTATTGTGGTCAATACCAATACTTACAGTGGATTTTGGGTCAGCCCATTGCTTATCATTGGTTTATTTTCTTCTGCCTCATTTGCTTACTTCTTATTCAAAGGCTTTCCTTCATCATGTGTTTGTCCCTCCCCAGGAGCAGAGCTTCTTTATCATTCATTTGATTGGATGCCTTGTATCCTTCCAATGATTAAATTCAGAGAACTATTTTTTAGATCTAGCTAGAAACAGCTTTATCTCTTTTGCTGGCCTCATGTTTTTAGAAAATGCATAATAAAAATACATTCATACATAATAGGGCTTTTGGTCAGCCATCTTTATCCACTGGGCTATTAAAGTGTCATATCCACTTTGCTCCCACCATCAACAGTATACAGCATGGAAAAATAGGTCAGTCCACTTCATCTACTGACTGTCATGAACCGTGGCAGCATTTTGCATGATTGTGTTTGCACCCACCAAGAAAGAAGAGCACTTCAGTGCCAGAGCAGGTGTGCATGAGCTGCTGGGCCATGGCTTCATTAGTGTATTTTATATATGTTGCTAATTTTTTGCATATAGCTCATGTTTGTAAAAGAAAAAAAATGAGTAAAGAAAAAGATGTGGCATGTCTGGAATGCTAGACCTACTAGCTTTCAGAATGCTTGTATCTTTTTTTTCTTTTTTCAGCACTTCATTGGAATGCATGTGTTTTCTCTACCTCTCTTCTGCTCTGTGACTGCTTCTGCTTTACAATCCACTCTCTCGTTCTCTGTGTTGCTGTCGCACCCCCAGCTCATCTGATACTTTCTCCACCCCTCCCCATCGTACACCGCTTTTTTAATACTTCCCTTTATTGCTTCCCCACCCTTCTCTGTTCCATACTGCAGCTCATCGTTACCTGCTGACCTATCCCTCCTCTCCTCCATTGCTCCCCCAACCCTACCCAGCCTGTCTTATTTTTTTTTGTATACTTTGTAGGAAGGCCAGCCAGGTGCAATTTGCTTCCAGGACGCCCCTTTCAGCCTTTCTGTAAATGCGCGTTCACATATCTATCTTTCCTGTTTAGTTAGTGCTCCAAAATGGGCTTGGAAAGTTAAAATAATTTTTTTTTTTAAATTCAAGTCACTTGGTGAGTCATGCGCACATATTCCTCATCGTCACATATATGAGCATTCTTGATAATGCTTGTGCGTATATACACCACTGCTATTCAGAATTAGCAATGCCCATTATTTTTTCTACTGAAGTTGAATAGCATCGGGAAAAGCAATGTCAAAGCCAAAATGTGAGACGTCTTGGCTTTTCCAATGCTTGCTATCCTAAATCTGTCAGTGGCTATCTCAAACAAAATGAAGGGCTCCGTCTGTCGTGCATCGTATGCATGCGGGAATGATGTGTAACTCTTCCCTGCCACAATCTCTGCCATGCTGTCCTATAGATACATTCACGATTTGCTTAAATTGCCCTCAGTGGAACAGATTTATATAAAAAAAAAAAAACATAACAGATCATGCTTTGTTCACCTGGTTTAATTAAATCAGGTGTTTTCTACACAAACAAATGCAAATCGACTTTGTTTTCTTCCCTGAAAATTGCACACTGCAAGCCAGAAGTAGTTGCTGGCATGTTTTTCTCTAGGGGCGAGTGATCTTAGCATGCAATGAATATTCATGTGGTTTTGATAAATTGTTCTAATGTTTCTTAGGGGCAGCATCATTATTTTTTTTTGCCAGACAACCTCTTCTAGGCTAGGAATCATATTATTAATTTCTTTAAATTAGAAAATGGTAAACATGTGATTGCATATTTAAAAAAGCAGCCCCAAATTCTGCATTTCCTAATGGCAAAGAGTGTTCCAGAATTTAAATGCTCCTACAGAGAGCTCAGGCAGACGTTGGTTATACTATTCACATTTGTAAAATAAGATTTTTGTTGATTTGTTTTATTCTATGGAGTGCATACAGCATTGATATTTTCTTACCTAGGGGTCGAACCATATCTACCAGGACAGAAAAGGACAGTAGTTGTCATTTTACACTCCCCTATCACTGTTATACTAATGTTTGAAAGAAGCATGGCCTGTGTGAGGAAAGATGAGTGACCTTTCCGTAGAAAGAGTGTGACTGGTTGAACAGTCATTCCAAGCCTCCCATGCAAGGGCGCATATGTCACTAGCACGCAGATCACCTGCCATTGTGTGACATATGCCTGGAAGCTCTTACAGACAGACAACCTGAAATAATGATTCCATCTTTGGTCTTTACTAGTTCCTATTTGTCTCAAGTGAATCCTTCTTACAGCCACAACGTGATCCAGTCTCAGTTCCTTAAAACATTTAGCCACCTGGTGAGTGAAGCTGTTGCCAAAGTGGTCAAGGGGATGAGTATCGGTTGCCATGGCCTCGTGGATTCTGAGGAGCAGTTGGGTGGTTTTCACCACACGCAACTGTATCATTTCTCACTGTTATGCCCCAGTGACTGAGGCCGCTGTGATGGGGAGGTTTGGAAAAGTCATGTAAAAGAGGCTTATCTATAAGTTGCCAAAGCTGCTGAGTTTCTACTTTAGTCACCTACCTAATTATAATTCGTCAAATACCACAGCCACTGCTTCCTCAGAAAGCGACATTGATGCTTGGTATTCCAGCCTTGGCAGTGGTAGATAAGCAAAGGCACTCTAGTAAGGTTGAAGGCTCCCTCAATATACATGAAAGCTGCTGCAAGTACCAGTGTCAGGTAAATGGCCTTGGTGAAACGAAAAGAAACCGAATCAAAGAAAGAATTGAAGACTACTGATAAAAAAAATCACAGAGATAAAGGGGCATATTAACAAGGCGGCGTTAATGAATTATCGCCGCTTTAGCGTCCGTTTTCGGACGAAAAGCGGCGATAATTTTATCGCCGAATTAACAAGGACACGCTAGCGCGTGATTCCTGACCTAGCGTCCGTTTTCTGCACGCCTCCCATCGCATCGCTAATGAGATGCAAAGGGGCGTGCCTGTGAATACAACAGGGGAAATATCGCTAACCCAGGTATCGCCATATTAGCAACGTGGGTTAGCGATATATTAAATTGCGTTAAGTATGCCTTAACGCAGGAATTTAACGTCTGCTAAATTCCTGACTAAGGCATACCTAACATGGGGGTGGATTGTGTGGCTAAGACCACAGGCCCTATCGCCAAGTATATCGCCGTTTTCCATGGGACATCGCTGGAAAACCAGCGATGTTCCATGGAAAACATCGCTATCACTGGAAAATTATCGCCTTTGCGCTAAGCGTTGTTAATACAGCGCTAGCATGGCGATAATTTCCAGCGATAGCCGGCGATAGGATTCCTCACGCTAAGCACGGCCAGCGATAATTATCGCTGGCCGTTGTTAATATGCCCCATAGATCTTAAGTCAGCATAGTGCGAGAAGCAAAGTTATGAGCAGGTATTCCCTTTGTGAGCATAAAAGGCAGTGCCAGGATACTGATATGAGGAGGCTCAATGCCATGTATGTGTCTTAAATCTAAGAATTCACGAAGGATCAGGCTTCGGCTTCTAAATGACCATCAACAAAACTCTTGTACATACACTGCAAATTATTATAAATATAGCGGTGCACCCATTATAATATAGCACAAAGTCGAATAGGATTTTCTTACGTTCTTATGTCTCCATTATATGCTTCCAAAACTTTATTTTCTCTATTTTTGTCTGTAAAAACAATTACAGCCAATGCGCTTCTTCTTGGCTTGGAAATGTTTTTGAGCAGATGTTTGCATTTTTTCGAAAGTCAAGGGAAAATGTTCAAGGTGCTAACCACGTTTTCAAATACTAGGTTTTACAATGTATGTCATTGCCCAGAAATTCTGCTGTTTTTACATGTAGAAAAGAGAGAAAAAAAGCTTTGGAAGTAAATAAAGAGACACAAAAACTCTAGGTGATCCCATTGGACGTTGCGCTTTATTATTTTGGGTGCGCCGCTATGTTTATAATTATATGCTTGTCTGCTGAGCAGAAGTATCATTAGCTGATGGTATTTTATAGGATGTGCGCCAAATGTATGACTAGGCAACGGTGCTGGATGGCGACTTGTATGACTTAGCCGCTGGGTCAAATAGTTTGATACACTGTAAATTAATAAATGAGACATGGACACTGTAGCACACAATGCATGGAATTGTAATTGCTAACTCACTCTAGCACAGTTAAAAAATGGTGTGATTGGAAATGGACAGGCAGTGTTGGAAACATTGTTAGATCTTACCCAGCATTTCAATGTTAGGTGCATTGGGGGGATAATGGTGAATAGGCCCATCAAGTGAAGAAGAGTTTTTCACAACAGGCCAAATATTAGTCAATCAATAATTCGGAAGAATACATACGATTTACTACATCCGTTTCCCAATTTCTGGCTTTAAGCAATTATTGAAATTATTGATATAAGACTGCGTTGTCAAAAACACATCAATCACAATATTATTTGTACCAAATGTCCACTGATATTTGGAAGCATTACTAGAAGAAATTGGAAGATAATTGGAGGGGAAAGGGGAGGGGAGAAGCCACCTAAATGAATAATCACTGTCTGTGTGATGGTGAACGACAAATGTCAATAAATAAACTTGTGCTTAGCCCTCTGGTGGCTTGGCACAAAGTGCCAATTTGGAATATGTAAATTTTACCATGTTTAAAGCAAGCGCACAAGCACCTTACCACTGGTTAGCAGGAGTAATGTCTGCAGAGTCTACGACCACAAAACAGATTCAGTAAAACAAGGCAAAAATCTGGGGGAATGCTATGCCAAAGATGGTCATTTCCAACAATTGCTGAACTATATTAAAGACAAAAAACGTAACTTGAAGGTAATGTGCAAAGTATTTTTGCAGCCATTCAACAGTAATAAAGTAAAAATACAACACAAGAACAATCCCAAACCATTTTAGAAAAAAAGAGTAAATGTTAATAAATTAACTGACACTAAAATATCAACAATTCAATGAGTAGAACTGGAGATATGAATTTTTAAATTTTGAATTAAAAATACCATCAAAATGTACAAAGCACCACCCAAGGATGTCTGCTCGTGGTAAATTGGTTTAAAGTCGAAAACTAAAGTCGACTGTGATGGAGCAGGTCGGATACAGGAACCATGTTTGTCCCGGTGTAAAGTTTACCTTTTAAAAAAAACATTTTTGGAGAAAAAGTGGTTGTTGATGAATTATCGGCAGAGCAAGCTATGAGCTGGACCTAAAGCAGGGCTAGACACTGTTGTATTGCTGAGGAGTGGGTCCCAGTGCAACCATCAATGACAGTGGGAAAGGTTTGAGCATTTGAAGTTTGAACTGTGTGTTCAGGAAGGCCTCAACATCAACGGTTTGCTGCTCGATGTTGATCCCGATGAAGCCCTCTATTTTCGGACTTAGAACTTTTCTGGAAGCCAGAACTCTTTTAGTGGGGCAGACAAGAGAGCTGAAGCCAACTGGCCATTTGACAGCTGAGGCTTTGATGGTGGTCCCGGTCTCTGATGGTTCTCCGAGCAGAAAGTTGGCAAGAAGTTTCTAAGTCCCACTTCTTGCAGTTTGAGGACAGGACGAGTAAACTCCTACACCAGTCAAGGGTACAGGACCTATTGAGCACTAGTTGGGGGTTAGGACTTACTCCAGGAGAGGTCAGCAACAGAGTCCTGAGCAGGTCCAGTTGGCACTAGTGAGCTGGTCAGTTGCAGGAAAAGGCCTCTGGAAGCTTGTTGTGTCCCTGTAGCTCAAACAGGAGGACAACCAACCGGCCCTTGGAGTCTGTTCTGCAGTCCTTGGTTCAAGGCAAGCAGGTCTAGCCTTCCTTCAGGTTCTTCAGACAGTAGGGCAGTCCCTATTCTGATTCTCTACTGGTCCAGGATTGTCTTAGAGGTGAAGGTGGGTGCCACATATTTGCCCAGTACTAGCTTGTGGGTGAGAGAACTCCTGGCCCCTCCCTAGCAATGGGGTTAATGTTCCCAGAGGTGAGCCCACCCACTTTTGCAGCACTTCCAGTGTGTTTTACTGTAAGCTATCCCACAGTACACCACCTTCCCTAAAACCAACATGGCAGACCCCTCTTCCCCTGGTCCGATCTCCCATTGCTCACCCAGAGGTGTGGCTGTGGAAATGAGTAGGCCCTCCCTTGTGTTTAGTTCAAACCAGTTCTATGACAGCTCCTCCCTCCTACCTGGTCAGGAACCAGGCTGACCAAGAAGACAAAGGAAAGAAGGCCTAGGTGTGAGCTGTTTTAAATATTGCCACCGGATTTCTGTGTTTTTCCTACACCTTCCTCTCCGCCTCAGGATGTTAGGATCGCAGATGGGAAACAAGGCTCAGAAACATTCATCACACCTAATCAACTTCCTGATTGCCCACTCTTGGAAAACAACACAAGAGTGCAGAGTGCAACGGCCTGGCAGCAGTGCAGGAAGCTCCCTTTTCCCCAAATTCTCCATGTAAGTGTGAAATGTAGCTGGAATTAGAGGCAAAATCAGGAACCCTTGTGGACCAAATTTGTGTGTTCTCACTCAATGGTATGCTTGCTGGAAACATGGGTTGTCTTGCCTGCCCAAATCAATGGGTTCAGTACATTCCAATTACCAGCTACTTCATCCCCCTCTGGGCGGACAAAAGGGGGTTTGGTCATCTAAATTTCAACTACGGTTAATGCAAACCCCTTTCACTATGCTGCAGAAACTCCATTCTTTCAGATTCTGAGATTGGAATTCACTGCAGGGTTATGACTGGGCATTGTAAATTTTTATAATAACCTCCCGTTTGTGGACAGACGTAGTATCCAGTTGAAAATGGACTGGGATCTGAACTATCTTTGGGGTAGGTGAAGAATTCTGCTCTGCCGGCAGAGTTCACAGAGTTTTGCCCAGGTGGCACTAGTTCCGAAAAACTCAGCAAAGTGACGCGGAGCATAGTTTTTTCTCTCGAACAGCTCGCCAATATTAAAAATCACACGCTAGACCTCCTCCTGGTGAGATTTCTCAACGCAGGCAGTCGCGGCAGGTCACGACCGCTTGTACTGAGAAATCTTAATAGCAACAAGGGGTTTGGCCCTAGGCGGCTGGACGGGGCCGTAGTTAACTAAGAAAAAAGGGGGGGTGACTTGCCGTCACATTCAAATGCTGCTAAACCAATTTAACAGACTAAAGGTCATCAATTCAATTGATATGGGCTTCAAGCATTTATTTGGTACTTCATTCTGTACACTTTACTCCACATTTAATCATGGGTCAGGTAAGTTATGTTATGTTATGTTATGTTAGTAACTTTTATAAAGCGCGGCGATTACCCATGGGTGTCCTGGCGCTAGCAAATACGTCCTGAGGCAAAAAACAAGGAGGGAGGAATTATTCAGAAAAGAGCCAGGTCTTTAGGCCCTTCCTAAAATTTAGGAGATCCGTAGCGTCTCTGAGGTAAAGAGGCAGGGCGTTCCAGGCCTTCGCTGCGCTGACAGCAAAGCTTCTGTCCCCCCACAAAGCAGTCCTTCTGAGTGGAACTGAGACCAACTTAGCACCTGTCGAGCGGAGTGCTCTATTAGGAGTGTACCAGTGGAACAGCTGGTTCAGGTAGTCTGGGCCTTTGCCGTGGAGGGCTTTGAAGACCATGCATAGGGATTTAAAACGCACTCGCTTCCGTATTGGAAGCCAGTGGAGATTCCTTAAACCATTGGAAATGGGTGAGAATTTGGGTGTACCCGTCAGAAGTCTTGCTGCTGCATTTTGCAGCAGCTGTAGTTTGTTCAGACTTTTCTGTTGGATATTCAAATACAAGCTATTACAGTAGTCAAGCCTGGATAACACCAAGGCTGTGACCACTGTTTGTCGACTACTCAGGGGTAAGAATGGCATTACCTTCCTCACTGTTCTAAGCACGTAAGTGGTTGAAGATGCTACTGCATTGACCTGATCCCCGAAGGTCAGTCTCTCGTCCACAACAACCCCCAGATTTTTTGCCTTTTTTGAAGGCGTGGGGAGAGAGCCCATCGAGTCTGGCCACCAGCCTGGGGACCAAAAGCTAGTGTCCTTTCCAAACAGAAGGACCTCAGTCTTGCCTGAGTTAAGCTTTAGACAGTTCTCTGCCATCCATTTCCCAACAGATTTCATACATGTTTGAAAACGTTTGTCTATGCCTACATCCTGGCCCGGAAATAATGACACGACAATTTGGGTATCGTCCGCATAGGACGTGAGACCAAACCCAAATGATCTAACAATGGGGGCCAAGGAGGAGACATAAACATTAAAAAGGGTGGGGCTAAGGGAGGACCCATGTGGGACCCCACAAGGAAGCACAAAGGGTTTTGATTGGCAACTACCCAGTGCCACCGTGTGTCTTCTGTCGGACAAGAAGGAACTTATCAGCGCCCATGCTTTAGATTGAATCCCACACTCCTTTAGACGGTCCATCAAAATGCCATGATGGACCGTATCAAAGCCGCCGACAGGTCGAACAGGATCAGTGCTGCCCTCCCTCCTTGGTCAACGGCTACTCTGATCTCTTCTGTTGCCTTAATAAGAGCGGACTCAGTGCTGTGGCCCCCTCTAAACCCATACTGGGAAGGGTCTAATGCTTGTGTTGCCATTAAAAAGAGCTAAGTTGGATGTTAAGGACTTTTTCTATCAGTTTAGCCGGTAATGGGATGCGCGAAATCGGGCGGAAGTTGTTAGGATCTTTGGAGTCCAGGCTCAGTTTTTTCAGCAGGGGCAGTATGGAGGCCACTTTCCAACAACTGGGAAAGTGCCCCGTTTCACACATTCCCTCAAAAATGGCCGCCAGAGATCGAGCAATAGGACCTGGGGCTAGTTGAGCTACTTGTACCGGACAAGGATCATGTGGAGATCCTGATTTGGCGGCCATAAGTAGCTTCTCCAAATTATCCGAGGTTACTGGCCTAAAACTATCCAAGGTCTCAGTGGAGCTTTTTTGGGGCTTGAGTTTCTCATTATCCTGGTCCAGCGTGACATTAGTCAAGCCACAAAAGGCTGAGAAGATGGTTTCCACTTTGTTGACAAAAAACTTAGCAATCTCTTCGCAAAGATCTTGGCTTGCTTCAACTATCGCAGGGCGTGGAGTAGCCAATCTAGAGACCGTTTTAAATAATTCTTTGGTCGAGCTTTTCGCTAGATCTATGCGTGCCACATAGAACTCTTGTTTGGCTTGGTGAATAGATTGTTTGTATTTGAGAAGACTCGTTTTATACAATATTTTATCTAGTTCTTTATAATCCTTTCTCCAATTTCGTTCAAGCCGTTTGCAGGTAAGTTTGTGATACGTGTGGATACGTTTCAGTCAAGAGCAAATTAGAGCAAATTATACATATTAAGGCAACAAATAAAACAAAGACATACAGACTTTGTGATGAAGTAATGTGATGTAACTAACAATACATGAAGCGTAATACATAACAACAATTATCTAAACATTATATCACCAGTCTTAGTTCACAAACAGAGCAGCTACCAGGACAATCTTTAGCATCCACATTGTGTAACAAATTCAAGAAGCTGCTGCCCACGGGAAAAAGAGACATTAGGCCCAGTAGTGAGACAATTCAAATAACATTTTTACTGGGGAAAACCTAATTAAAAGCTAAAGTCCCCGCGTTGTGTAATGCCAACGCGTTTTGATTCCCAATGTGGTTTGTGGGATTCTCTTCAGGGCGTGGACTAGTTTATCTAAGAAACAAAAAGGGGGTATGAATTATACACGAGGAGGGACTCTAAACTTCCCAATTACTCAAGTTATGTGGTGATTTCTCAAAAGTACCTGATTGAATAAAGAAATAAATTTGCACGTTGCAGGCGAGAAGCAGCAGGTTAAAATCTGGATGGCATGATCTAAAATGAGAACGGATCCACCATCAGTCATGCACATGGTTTGGTAAATGTAAATATTTTGTAACTGGAGGAACAAGAAAAGGCACTTACTTGCGCCAGACGGGCGGTGCTTTTACAAAAGGTATAAGAATGCTTGCTGTTGGTTAAATGGAAACCTAGTTGTACTTTGGTTTGATGACCTATAAACAGAAATGAGTGCTACATCAATAAAGTATCTAAATAGATACATTGTAACTTTGTGGGCTAAAGGCAACACGTACTTTCGCCATGCTGGCAATGTTTACTTTGATGCTTCCCTTCAGCTCTCAGTCAGTTCAATAGCTGAACATATAGCTTGAACAGCGATGCTCCGCTGCAAATTTCACAAAGCGGTAAAAAGAGTTGCTTCCTGTAGGAAGGTGGAATCTGACTATATGATTGCCCCCACTTTTTTTTATGGTGTTTTGCTGGTTTATGACTTAGTTGGGCTGGGATCCTGCTATTCAGGGCCCCAGTCTATCTGCTTTCTCTGTAAAAAGGTTTCCATGTGCCTTAGGCACATCTCTGATTGGAATCTGGAGTGCCCTTATAAGTCCCTAGTAAATGGTATACTATGTACCCAGGGCATAGGTACCTCAGAGGCCTACCAGGGGCTGCAGCATGTATTATGCCACCCCTGGAATGCCATCCAAACTGACACCACAGGTCTGCTACTGCAGCCTGGGTAAGGTGGTGCATGCACCCCTTACTGTGATATAGGCTACCTATATCACTATATACATACACACATATAAACCTATAAGTCACTCCTATGGCAGGCCTTATCAATCATGAAGGCAGAGTGCGTGGTTCCTATGTGAGAGGGTGCCCCTGCAGCGTTCAGAGACCCTTCCCTGATGCTGTTTGTAGAGCAGCCTGACCATATACTCTTAAGCGCATTATAACCTCGCGTTAAATGCTAACTTTGGGATGGCTGCACCGAAACATGTCGTGTTTGGTGTCAAACATCTTGGAATACTACCCCCCCGCCAATTCTGGCGGCGGGGGTAGCATTCCACCCTTCTAGAGGGAGAGTCATGTTAACCCTGGCCTGGCCGGTAACTTCTTTCTAAAGCCCTGGCATCACAAAATGGATGCTGCTGCCACAGACACAAGTCTGGCCACCTGCTGCTGGACGAAACTCCGGCAGGGGAGGCCTGGACAATAGGTTTCCTGTCCCAGGGAGGTGTGACCACCTCCCCAGACAGGATAGTGTGTATTGGGGCTGGGCGGGAGCACTTTCGGGTGCTTTGAAGTCCTGCACTGGGGGCACACTTGGTGTCCCTGTGCATACCCCAGTTCAAACCGGATCAGGGGCTTGCAGCCCCTGCTTTGGCATGAACTGGACAAAGGAAAGGGGTGTAGCCACCCCTCTGCCCTGACCCACCCATAGGTGGGGCCACAGAAGTAGTCCAACCCCTAAACTTAGTATAAGTATAGGAACCCAGTCCTTAGGACTTTAGATTATCCCTGGACGAAACTCTGAAACAGAATCCTGGACCTTCGACGCTCTAATCAAGACTAGAGGACAGAAGAATCTCCCTTGGGGTCAAGGAGTGACTCCCCTGCTTGGCAGGCACCAAAGAAGCAATTGTCCGGTCTGCATCGACTAAGCTCCCGTCGGACGCCGAAGTCTTTGCATCACCAGAGGTGGATTTCCAGACTTTCCTGAGGCTGCCCTGAGTCTCCAGCAAAGCTGAGGCCCATAGCTGTCGTGGGTAACGTGGAACCGTGACCCCTGGACACCGCACGCATTTGCTAGTGCATCCTCTTCTGGGTCTCCCATGAAGTCATGCTTTGGGCTCTGAGTAGCCCTAGCCTCCAGCACAAACTGCACCGAAGATCACTGGCCTCCACTCCACGAGTGTCCTGTGAGCCAGCTCCACGTGCGATGTCTCGAGGCTCCTTTGCAGTCGCTAGCCCGTTGGCTAGTAGCCCTTCACAAAGGCCAATCCTTTTCTTCTTGGGATCCCTGGTTACTCCAGGCTTGTCCTCACTTACTCTTGCTGGGTGAGTTCCTCAGACCTTGCTGGTCTGCATCATTGTCATTCTTTACTTTCATCGAGACTTGCCGTTGCCAAGGCTTGTTGGGTCCAATCTGGTCGCTGACACCTCAGCACTCGACAGACATTGTGTACCAGCCCGAATCCTGCTCCTGGTTGCCGACAATGCCTCCTGGACCTCGTGGCTGAAGAGTCAAGATGACTGTCAACCTACCTGAAGCACTCGACATCGGTGGGCATCTGCTCATCGCCTTCCTGGTCACTGGCTAGTGACCCAGACTCTGTCCCCTCTGCTTTCAGGTTCTTCAGATCTCCGATCCACTCTTGGATCCACCCGGACACTTTCCACTTGGTCGCCAGCAGCACTTTGCAGCAGATCGCCATTCAAATCGACGACGAAACCCGACCAGAAAGGCACCTATGCACCCGGCTTCCCTGGGTGAGGTAACAAGAGTACTCCGGTGCTCCCGTGGGTAGAGACTCTAGAACGACCTAGTTCTCAAAGGGTTTGCTCCAAGTCCTCCTTTAAGTGTCCCTTTTCTTTAATTTCCTGATCGCGACTTTCTCCATAGAAGTTAACGGCGTATCGCGGTTGTGTATTTACACTGCACGCGTCCCCCGTGGGTCCCCTGTGTCACTACCTTGGGTGGTTCCTTGTGGTCCAAGCACTTCTAGAGGCTCTAGGCCTAGTGTCTAGCTCAGTCGTGGTTCTTATACCACTTTATTGGTATATGGTTTGGTACGCCCCTAGGGCCCAAACGTGTATTTGTGCTATTACTGTGTTTAAATAACTTATATCTTATGTACTTCGAACTCTAGCCTCATAAAGAGACTAGAGGGGTGTGTTTAGCAATAAATACATATATTTTGAATATATACCTGGTGTGGTGCTCTTTCATTTGATCACTCAAGAGATTATAGACTGGTAAAACAAGCTGCTTTACATTCCTTCAAGACTTAGCCTGAAGGCTGCTCTCCATAGCTACCACTAGGATAGCTTTCAATAAAGGTTGTCTTTAACCTATCTCCAATAAGGGGTTGTTTGGACTGGTGCAAGGTGCCCACTATAATTAGTGGACAGCATATGCCAGGCCAACTTCTCACATTGGTGTGCAGCGTGTGGGATTCCAGCTTGCTATTGTGTTACCAGATAATCTCAATTGAATTGATCAACTGAAAACCACTAAAGGTACCTAAGGTACATATAAATTAAGCTTAGAATACAGTAAGTTCTACTGAACTTAGAGTTGTGTGTTAAGGGATAGCACACCCTTTCTACAACTCAAGAGAGTTTAGTAGACCACACTAGAGTAGGCAGTGCATACACCACACCTCACTAGTGATGTCTTCAAAGCCAGGACCCAGTGAGTCCTTGCCAGAGGCCCCTGGCCTTCTTCCCTCCAAGTATGATACCCTCCCATTCTTGGAATTGAGAGCATTATGTAACTTGAGGAAACTGAAGACAGGCCAAAGTCCCACCACCCAACATTTTAGAGAGATGTTGGAGGCTTATGATCTCAGCAGGCCCTTAGGGACTGAAGGGGTAGGAGCAGAGGGTGGGGCAGAAGATGAGGATGGGGCCAGGGGTAGCAATACCCCCAGCCCCCCCTCTGGAACTGACCAGGAGGGTGACAATGACCCTGACCTGGATAACCCAAATCCTCCTGTGGATGAGGAGGAGGCTCAAGATGACCTCCACTTTGTCCCCCCAGGAAGGATTGTGAGTGTGCCCAGAAGGTCTAGGTCTCCTTCTCAGGAGTCTAACCACTCTGGCACCTCAATAGGGACCTCTGTCTCCTCTCATAGGAGGGAATATTCTCATGAGAGAAGAAAGAGGCTGATTCAATATGAGGAAGCTCAGCTTGAACTCAGAAAACAGCAACTGGCTATAGACAGGGAGTCCCTAGATCTCTACAAAGAGAGAAAAAGTTGGGACTAGAGTCCCATGGTGGCAGCAATATCCCTAAAGATAGGGAAAGGTCTTATGACCATAGAAACCTAAACAAGATTGTCCCTCCCTACCAGAGTGGGGATGACATCCACAAATGGATAACTGCACTGGAGAGGGCCTGTAAAGTTCAGAGGGTCCCCAGAAGCAGTGGGCAGCAATCTTGTGGCTCTCCTTTGCAGACAAAGGTAGAGACAAGCTCCTCACTGTAAGAGAAGAGGATGCTGACAATTACACAGTCTTGAAGAGTGCTCTGATAGATGGGTTTGGCCTAACCACTGAACAGTATAGGTTGAAGTTCAGAGACACCCAAAAGCTCAGACTCAAGACTGGGTTGATTTTGTAGATTGTGCTACTAAGGCTCTGGAAGGTTGGATACATGGCAACAAAGTGCAGGACTTTTTAGGATTGTACAATTTGATTATGAGGGAGCAGATCCTTAATAATTGTCAAAACCAGCTTTTGCACCAGTATCTGGTGGACTCTGATCTGACCTCTCCCCAAGAATTGGGAAAGAAGGCAGACAAATGGGTCAGAACCAGAGTAAAAACTAAAAATCAGGGTGGTGACCAGAAGAAAGATTCTACTAAGTCCCAAGAGAAAGGTGGGGATAAATCTAAGGATAAGTCCCCTACAGGGCCCCAAAATTCCTCTTCTGGGGGTGGGTCCCAAACTCCTTCTTCTCCTGAAAAGAAACCATATTGCCATGTCTGTAAAAAGCCTGGGCACTGGAAAACTGATCCCAGTTGCCCCAGGATTGGCAATAAAGAAAATGTTCCTCCCACAACTACTACCACCCCTCCTGGTACTACCAGTAGTAATCCTCCAGTTGGGAGTAGTGCACCCAAACAGTTAGGTGCTTTTACAAGAGGAACAGAGGTGGGCCCTAGTTTAGACAGGGACCCCTCAACAGACTCCTCTGACTCTGATGGTGGTATAGGATTTGCCACCTTTACCATGGGTCCCACAGCATTGGGCAGGTACAGATTGGAGCCAATAATTAATGGTCAGAAAGCTGTGGCATTTAGGGACACAGGGGCTAGTGTCACCATGGTGGCAGGGAAACTAGTCCCCCTCACCAGCTTTTACCTGAGTTTAAATACCAGGTGACCAACATTGATGGTGTCAGAACAGATCACCCCATGGCCATAGTCAATCTCAGCTGGGAGGGGGTCACAGGCCCAAAAGAGTGGCAGTGTCCCCAACCCTACCTGTAGATTGCCTGATGGGCAATGATCTGGAAATTTCAGCCTGGGCTGAAGTTGAACACCAAACCCATCTCAGGATGCTGGGCGTCCCTGTAAGGTTAGTGGGGCTGTGATGGCCACAGCCCCAGCCCAAGATTTTGGAGAGATGGAGCCTGGAAGAATGGCCCACTCTCCCCCAAAAGAGAGCACAAGGGTTGAAGAAAAGTCTTCTTCCCTCCAGACAGTAGGTAAGGGTCAGCCTCCTCAGGGAACTGACCCTACCCCTAGTGAAGGAACTGCCCCAGAGGTAGTCAGGCCTGGCCTGGCCACATCCCTGATGGCAGAGGACCCTTCCAAGGTGGTACCCAGTCTGGAGCAGGTAACCTGCCCCTCTCTACCCTGCCTCAGCCAGCCCAGGGCTGCAGAGGTCAGGGAGGTCAGTGGACCCCCAGGGCCCCCTGCCCAGAGGAACCCCCATCAGCAGATTAGGGGCACGCAGTCTAGTAGCCCTAGCCAGGTGAAAATTCCTCTACACACTGGGGGATCCCCCATACCTTTATGTAGGGACCTCCCCAGAAGGACTCTGGTAGGCAAGGGCAAACCTGGGACCAGAAGGTTCCAAACCTGCCATGTCCCTCCAGTAGTCCATCCAAAGGGACCCAACCCCCAGCTGTAGGCAGCCAAAGGTTGACCCTTAGAGCAAAGTGCAACTCAGTCATGGAAAGATAGGCATACATGGTGACCAGTGATCTGAGGAAGCTGAGGCCAACATTCCTAGGGCCTCACTTCCCTACTCAGACACCTCACCAGCCTTGTACTTTACCTAAGCACACCACAGGTAGTGATTCCCCATGGTGGAGACCCTCTCATACCCTTAGGGTGAGGGTTTGCTTAGTGGACCATAAGACAGGGGGCAACCATGCTAGTGCAGGTGCTTCCTTATATGGCCACTTAGTCAATAAAGGCTCAACTGGCCAAGGTTAGCCTTATCTCCTTTCATTTGGGGGGGTTATGTAGGAAGGTGGAATCTGACTATATGGTTGCCCCCACTTTTTTTATGGTGTTTTGCTGGTTTATGACTTAGTTGGGCTGGGATCCTGCTATTCAGGGCCCCAGTCTATCTGCTTTCTCTGTAAAAGGTTTCCATGTGCCTTAGGCACATCTCTGATTGGAATCTGGAGTGCTCTTATAAGTCCCTAGTATATGGTATACTATGTACCCAGGGCATAGGTACCTCAGAGGCCTACCAGGGGCTGCAGCATGTATTATGCCACCCCTGGAAGGCCATCCAAACTGACACCACAGGTCTGCTACTGCAGCCTGGGTAAGGTGGTGCATGCACCCCTTACTGTGATATAGACTACCTATATCACTATATACATACACACATATAAACCTATAAGTCACTCCTATGGCAGGCCTTATCAACCCTGAAGGCAGAGTGCATGGTTCCTATGTGAGAGGGTGCCCCTGCATGAGCAGGGCCCCTCTGCAGCGTTCGGAGACCCTTCCCTGATGCTGTTTGTAGTGCAGCCTGACCATATACGATTTTCCCTTTCTGTGATTACTGTCTTTGCCTGTGGTTGTTACAGTTTAAAAATGTAGTTTTAACCTGCCTGTGATTGTATATTTTATCACCTGTTTTGTGTGTTAAACTTGTGGTTTTCCTGCCCATGATTGCTTCCATTTAACGTGTTGAATTGTGGGATTTGCAGTCCAAACTCTGTAGTTTGTCGCTCTCATTCCTGGTGACTATTCAGTTTTCCCTCCAAATTTCTCCTTTGCTCTGTGCTAAGACCTGTATGTTAAACAATGCACCCCCAGCCACCATTTTGTGTTATCAAGCCAGTGAAACCAGCCCCCCTGCCTCCCCTCCAGCAACAGGGATTTTCTACATCAGAGGGTGCTTCTGTGAGCTGTTTAAACTGTGTTTAATAGGGACTGTGCACTTCGTTTTTTGGCCAGGAGAGGGAGTAAAGTTGTATTCAAACAGTATTGTTAGATTTCAAGTTTGTGAGGCCTTTACCTGCAGAAATCCAAAGTGTGGATTGAGCCTGTCTGTCTCCTAGGAGATTCTGGACAGGAGAAGCAGCCCCCCACCCCCACCCCCAGGCCAGCAGGCCTAGGACTGGGGATTGGCTATTCAGCTCCCAGGCAACTCTGAGCCCTCCCCTCACACCTGCCCAGGTCCCTTAAGGCTTTGCTGGGTGCACCCCAAATCATTCTCCTCCATCTTGTGAGTTGCAGCCTACCTGTGCCCCAGATTGCAGTGAGCAGAGTCCAGCAAGTGGTAAGGAGGCAGACTAGTGCTGTCTCTTCCCTCCTCCAAAAAGTTTTTAAAAAAACGATTTTTCCTTTCTGTGATTACTGTCTTTGCCTGTGGTTGTTACAGTTTAAAAATGTAGTTTTAACCTGCCTGTGATTGTATATTTTATCACCTGTTTTGTGTGTTAAACTTGTGGTTTTCCTGCCCATGATTGCTTCCATTTAACGTGTTGAATTGTGGGATTTGCAGTCCAAACTCTGTAGTTTGTCGCTCTCATTCCTGGTGACTATTCAGTTTTCCCTCCAAATTTCTCCTTTGCTCTGTGCTAAGACCTGTATGTTAAACAGTGCACCCCCAGCCACCATTTTGTGTTATCAAGCCAGTGAAACCAGCCCCCCTGCCTCCCCCTCCAGCAACAGGGATTTTCTACATCAGAGGGTGCTTCTGTGAGCTGTTTAAACTGTGTTTAATAGGGACTGTGCACTTCGTTTTTGGCCAGGAGAGGGAGTAAAGTTGTATTCAAACAGTATTGTTAGATTTCAAGTTTGTGAGGCCTTTACCTGCAGAAATCCAAAGTGTGGATTGAGCCTGTCTGTCTCCTAGGAGATTCTGGACAGGAGAAGCAGCCCCCACCCCCACCCCCAGGCCAGCAGGCCTAGGACTGGGGATTGGCTATTCAGCTCCCAGGCAACTCTGAGCCCTCCCTCACACCTGCCCAGGTCCCTTAAGGCTTTGCTGGGTGCACCCCAAATCATTCTCCTCCATCTTGTGAGTTGCAGCCTACCTGTGCCCCAGATTGCAGTGAGCAGAGTCCAGCAAGTGGTAAGGAGGCAGACTAGTGCTGTCTCTTCCCTCCTCCAAAAAGTTTTTAAAAAAAGATTTTCCCTTTCTGTGATTACTGTCTTTGCCTGTGGTTGTTACAGTTTAAAAATGTAGTTTTAACCTGCCTGTGATTGTATATTTTATCACCTGTTTTGTGTGTTAAACTTGTGGTTTTCCTGCCCATGATTGCTTCCATTTAACGTGTTGAATTGTGGGATTTGCAGTCCAAACTCTGTAGTTTGTCGCTCTCATTCCTGGTGACTATTCAGTTTTCCCTCCAAATTTCTCCTTTGCTCTGTGCTAAGACCTGTATGTTAAACAGTGCACCCCCAGCCACCATTTTGTGTTATCAAGCCAGTGAAACCAGCCCCCCTGCCTCCCCCTCCAGCAACAGGGATTTTCTACATCAGAGGGTGCTTCTGTGAGCTGTTTAAACTGTGTTTAATAGGGACTGTGCACTTCGTTTTTGGCCAGGAGAGGGAGTAAAGTTGTATTCAAACAGTATTGTTAGATTTCAAGTTTGTGAGGCCTTTACCTGCAGAAATCCAAAGTGTGGATTGAGCCTGTCTGTCTCCTAGGAGATTCTGGACAGGAGAAGCAGCCCCCACCCCCACCCCCAGGCCAGCAGGCCTAGGACTGGGGATTGGCTATTCAGCTCCCAGGCAACTCTGAGCCCTCCCCTCACACCTGCCCAGGTCCCTTAAGGCTTTGCTGGGTGCACCCCAAATCATTCTCCTCCATCTTGTGAGTTGCAGCCTACCTGTGCCCCAGATTGCAGTGAGCAGAGTCCAGCAAGTGGTAAGGAGGCAGACTAGTGCTGTCTCTTCCCTCCTCCAAAAAGTTTTTAAAAAACGATTTTCCCTTTCTGTGATTACTGTCATTGCCTGTGGTTGTTACAGTTTAAAAATGTAGTTTTAACCTGCCTGTGATTGTATATTTTATCACCTGTTTTGTGTGTTAAACTTGTGGTTTTCCTGCCCATGATTGCTTCCATTTAACGTGTTGAATTGTGGGATTTGCAGTCCAAACTCTGTAGTTTGTCGCTCTCATTCCTGGTGACTATTCAGTTTTCCCTCCAAATTTCTCCTTTGCTCTGTGCTAAGACCTGTATGTTAAACAGTGCACCCCCAGCCACCATTTTGTGTTATCAAGCCAGTGAAACCAGCCCCCCTGCCTCCCCTCCAGCAACAGGGATTTTCTACATCAGAGGGTGCTTCTGTGAGCTGTTTAAACTGTGTTTAATAGGGACTGTGCACTTCGTTTTTTGGCCAGGAGAGGGAGTAAAGTTGTATTCAAACAGTATTGTTAGATTTCAAGTTTGTGAGGCCTTTACCTGCAGAAATCCAAAGTGTGGATTGAGCCTGTCTGTCTCCTAGGAGATTCTGGACAGGAGAAGCAGCTTCCAACTCCCTGGGCAGCAAACCTTGTCTGAGGTTGCTGGGACCTTATATAGTCTGCTAGTGGCTGCTACATGTATACACTGATTGGTGGTTGTATCTGATGTTTCTATTGGTTTGAGTTAGTGTCCTCATTGGTTGGGTATTTGAGGGTTCTGATTGGTTTCTGGATCTGTGATTCAATCAATGTAGGGTTGGGACTAGGGCTAGGGTTATGATTTCTATTGGAAGCAGGGACTAGGGCTTCCTGTTTTATTGGTTGTTGGGACTAAGGTGGAACTAGGACTAGGGTTAGGCCTTTAATTGGAAGTAGCGATTAGGGCTTCTGGTGTTATTGGTTGCTGGACTAGGTGTGGGACTAAGAGTAGGGTTAGGCTTTCTATTGGAAGTAGTGACTAGGGCGTCCCGTCCCATTGGTTGCTTGGACTAAGGTTGGGACTACTGGTAGGGCTAGGGCCTCTATTGGACATAGAGATCAGGGTTTTTAACTGATTGGATGCTTGGAGTAGGGCTAAGATTGGCTGTAAGGTCCTGATCTCCTATTGGTTCTAGCTTTTAGGGCTAGTGTTGTGATTGGATAGTATTAGGGCTAGGGTTCCCATTGGCTGACGGGGTCACCTGATTACTAGGGGTATCAAAGGCCAGGGTTAGGGCGTCTCAGCCCGGGCGTCGAGGCTAAGGGCAGAGAGGACAAGGGTGAGTGCCTGTTTGAGCCTGTTAAGGGCAGAGAGGACAAGGGTGAGTGCCTGTTTGAGCCTGTTAAGGGCAGAGAGGACAAGGGTGAGTGCCTGTTTGAGCCTGTTCGAGACGGGCCAGGGCCAGGAATGCTGCCCATCTTCCCATTAATTAATGTGTCTATTACTTTTCTCCTGAAAAAGCATATCTAATTCACTACCCTATTTCACATCCGCTACCTCTATCAATATTTTTAATCTGCATATACTTACCTCCTTTATGCATCTATATACTCTCAATGTACTTATGGATCTATATATTTATCACTTTCTTCTAATTTAGCATTTCCAATGCACTACCCTATTTCTCAGCCTATACTTCCCTCAATATATCTTCTAGCCCAACTTTTTGACTCATCTCAAACTTCTTTCTACTACTTTTTCCAATTCACTACCCTATCTCACCCTATACATCTATCACTATATCCTCTACACCCACTCTCTCATTTATCGCAAACGCCATACCACTACTATGTTCCCCAAAATAACCCTTTCTTGACTCTCTCCTACTCTACCCCTCCTTGTATCTTCTGACACCTCCTTTACTGTACCAATGCCCAAGACAAACCTTTCTAAACTCTTCCCTCTGACTCTTCCCCTCCAAAAACCCTTTTTACTCATCAAAAAGCCTCCTCCTACTGCTATGACCTACAAAAAGAAATCCTTCACTCTTCTATCCCACAACTATCCTTTTCAATCAAAATAACAGACTAGCATGTTCACTTCACTAATTCCATATTCCACTATACTAATTTCACCACTAATCCTTTATGGGTTCCAGAGTAGCGTGCTACTCGCCAACAAAGCGCTTCAACACCCACCAGGGGTAACAGGCGCTATATGAATGCAAACCTTACTTTCCCTTCTATCCCTCCACTATCCTTCTCACTCCAAATAACTGACTAATATCCACCACTCAAATTACTTTCATATTTCACCATACTAATTCACCACTAATCCTTTATGGGTTTCCGGAGTAGCGTGCTACTCGCCCAAAAAAAAGCAATTCAACACCCCATCAGGGGTTAGAAGCGCTATATATATGCAAACCTTTTTTCCCTCTTCTATCCCTCCGCTATCCTTCTGAATCCAAATAACTGACTAACATATCCACCACTTAAAATTTACTTGCATGTTTCACTATACTAATTCAACACTAATCCTCTATGGGTCCCGGAGTAGCGTGCTACTCGCCGAAAAGCGCTTCGACGCCTCGTCAGGGGTAGTAAGCGCTATACAAATGCAATTACAATACAATACAATATACTCTTAAGCGCATTATAACCTCGCGTTAAATGCTAACTTTAGGATGGCTGCACCGAAACATGTCGTGTTTGGTGTCAAACATCTTGGAATACTACCCCCCCGCCAATTCTGGCGGCGGGGTAGCATTCCACCCTTCTAGAGGGAGAGACATGTTAACCCTGGCCTGGCCGGTAACTTCTTTCTAAAGCCCTGGCATCACAAAATGGATGCTGCTGCCACAGACACAAGTCTGGCCTCCTGCTGCTGGACGAAACTCCGGCAGGGGAGGCCTGGACAATAGGTTTCCTGTCCCAGGGAGGTGTGACCACCTCCCCAGACAGGATAGTGTGTATTGGGGCTGGGCGGGAGCACTTTCGGGTGCTTTGAAGTCCTGCACTGAGGGCACACTTGGTGTCCCTGTGCATACCCCAGTTCAAACCGGATCAGGGGCTTGCAGCCCCTGCTTTGGCGCGAACTGGACAAAGAGAAAGGGTGTAGCCACCCCTCTGCCCTGACCCACCCATAGGTGGGGCCACAGAAGTAGTCCAACCCCTAAACTTAGTATAAGTATAGGAACCCAGTCCTTAGGACTTTAGATTATCCCTGGACGAAACTCTGAAACAGAATCCTGGACCTTCGACGCTCTACTCAAGACTAGAGGACAGAAGAATCTCCCTTGGGGTCAAGGAGTGACTCCCCTGCTTGGCAGGCACCAAAGAAGCAATTGTCCGGTCTGCATCGCCTAAGCTCCCGTCGGACGCCGAAGTCTTTGCATCACCAGAGGTAGATTCTCAGACTTCCCCGAGGCTGCCTTGAGTCCCCAGCAAAGCTGAGGCCTGTAGCTGTTGTGGTTAACGTGGAACTGTGACCCCTGGACACCGCACGCATTTGCTAGTGCATCCTCTTCTGGGTCTCCCACGAAGTCGTGCTTTGGGTTACGAGTAGCCCTAGCCTCCAGCACCAACTGCACCGAAGATCACTGGCCTCCACTCCACGAGTGTCCTGTGAGCCAGCTCCACGTGCGACGTCTCGAGGCTCCTTTGCGGTCGCTAGCCCGTTGGCTAGTAGCCCTTCACGAAGGCCAATCCTTTTCTTCTTTGGTTCCCTGGTTGCTCCAGGCTTTTCCTCACTTATCCTTGCTGGGTGAGTTCCTCAGACCTTGCTGGTCTGCATCATCGTCATTCTTTACTTTCATCAAGACTTGCCGTTGCCAAGGCTTGTTGGGTCCAATCCGGTCGCCGATGCCTCAGCACTCGACAGACATTGTGTACCAGCCCGAATCCTGCTCCTGGTTGCCAACAACGCCTCCTGGACCTCGTGGCTGAAGAGTCAAGATGACTGTCATCCTACCTGAAGCACTCGACATCGGTGGGCATCTGCTCATCGCCTTCCTGGTCACTGGCTAGTGACCCAGACTCTGTCCCCTCTGCTTTCAGGTTCTTCAGATCTCCGATCCACTCTTGGATCCACCCGGACACTTTCCACTTGGTCGCCAGCAGCACTTTGCAGCAGATCGCCATTCAAATCGACAGACGAAACCCGACCCCGAAAGGCACCTATGCACCCGGCTTCCCTGGGTGAGGTAACAAGAGTACTCCGGTGCTCCCGTGGGTAGAGACTCTAGAACGACCTAGTTCTCAAAGGGTTTGCTCCAAGTCCTCCTTTAAGTGTCCCTTTTCTTTAATTTCCTGATCGCGACTTTCTCCATAGAAGTTAACGGCGTATCGCGGTTGTGTATTTACACTGCACGTGTCCCCCGTGGGTCCCCTGTGTCACTACCTTGGGTGGTTCCTTGTGGTCCAAGCACTTCTAGAGGCTCTAGGCCTAGTGTCTAGCTCAGTCATGGTTCTTATACCACTTTATTGGTATATGGTTTGGTACGCCCCTAGGGCCCAAACGTGTATTTGTGCTATTACTGTGTTTAAATAACTTATATCTTATGTACTTCGAACTCTAGCCTCATAAAGAGACTAGAGGGGTGTGTTTAGCAATAAATACATATATTTTGAATATATACCTGGTGTGGTGCTCTTTCATTTGATCACTCAAGAGATTATAGACTGGTAAAACAAGCTGCTTTACATTCCTTCAAGACTTAGCCTGAAGGCTGCTCTCCATAGCTACCACTAGGATAGCTTTCAATAAAGGTTGTCTTTAACCTATCTCCAATAAGGGGTTGTTTGGACTGGTGCAAGGTGCCCACTATAATTAGTGGACAGCATATGCCAGGCCAACTTCTCACACTTCCTTTAAAGTTTGCACAGATACGGACCGCATCGCGTCTCTCTGTGTAAACAGAAAAGGACGTGTCAGCATGTGTCTTATTCTATAAAAAGAATGTAGCGAACCCGTGTAGTAAACGTTTACATAGTCTTACTTGCAATCGGCTGTAAAGGTAATCTAATGGTGTCTCAATCCCAGTTTCTCTCTTGAGAATGCTTCCAGGTCACAGGAAGTTAAAGAGTGACCTGATCCCATTGCATTATGGTTAAGTGAGTTTGTGAAGCTATTGAAAATGAGCTGTGCTCTAAGTAAATCATAATCTAAGAGAAAGATAGAACATATATATCTTTTTAAAGGTTTGTGTGTACATTGGTTTTAAAAAATATACATGGTTCCAAAGATTATTTGATTCATGTTGCAATTTTTCCCTTAGATTATGATTTACTTAACTTCCTGTGACCTGGAAGCATTCTCGAGAGAGAAACTGGTATTGACACACCATTAGATGACCTTTACAGCCGATTGCAAGTAAGACTATGCAAACTTTTACTACATGGGCGCGCTAAATTCTTTTTATAGAATAAGACACACGCTGACACGTCCTTTTCTATTTACACAGAGAGACGCGATGCGGTCCGTTTTTGTGCGAACTTTAAAGGAAGCAACTCTTTTTACCGCTTTGTGAAATTTGCAGCGGAGCAGCGCCGTTCAAGCTATATGTTCAGCTATTAAACTGACTGAGAGCTGAAAGGAAGCATCAAAGAAAACATCGCCGGCATGGCGAAAGTAAGTGTTGCCTTTAGCCCACAAAGCTACAATGTATCTATTTAGATACTCTATTGATATAGCACTCATTTCTGTTTATAGGTCGTCAAACCAAAGTACAACTAGGTTTCCATTTAACCGACAGCAAGCATTCTTATACCTTTGGTAAAAGCACCGCCCGTCTGGCACAAGTAAGTGCCTTTTCTTGTTCCTCCAGTTACAAAATATTTACATTTACCAAACCATGTGCATGACTGATGGTGGATCCGTTCTCATTTTAGATCGTGCCATCCACATTTTAACCTGCCTCTTCTCGCCTGCAACGTGCAAATTTATTTCTCTATTCAATCAGGTACTTTTGAGAAATCACCACATAACTTGAGTAATTGGGAGGTTTAGAGTCCCTCCTCGTGTATAATTCATACCCCCCTTTTGTTTCTTAGATAAACCAGTCCACACCCTGAAGAGAATCCCACAAACCACCTTGGGAATCGAAACGCGTCGGCATTACACAACGCAGAGACTTTCGCTTTTAATTAGGTTTCCCGCAGTAGAAATGTTATTTGAATTGTCTCTGTACTTGGGTTTTATGGATGTATCCAGTGCGTTCGATCGTGTATCCCATTCAAAACTGTGGTGCTTTATGGAAGGCTTGGGTATAGATAGAGCAGTCATTAATACCATCAAGGAAATCTACTGTGATTTTAGTGCTGTTGTTAGGTTTGGGCTGGGCAGGTAGTGCTCTGAGTCATTCAGAGTGAGCCGAGGCATTAGACAAGGGTGTGTCCTTGCACCATTTTTGTTCTCCCTATACATAAACCACCTAGAGAGGGGCTTAGTCTCAAGGTGCGGAGACATGCCCCAGATTGGCAGTCGTCCTATACCAGCTTTTTTGTACGCAGACAGCGCTGTCTTAATGGGTCATACACTGGTAGCTCTACAGTGCCTCCTGAACACCTTTGCCTCTTTCATGGATGGGCTGGATCTGAATATTAATACCAGCAAGTCTTTTTTAATGTCCTGCGGCCACAAGTCGGGTCTGAGGCCAGTTTTAAGCTCAATGCAACCCCTGTCAAAGAGGTGGCTAATTTCAAGTACTTGGGGGTAACGTTTAAATGCAGGGGGTCCTGGTCGCAGCAGATAGATAACAGAAATAATCAATTTGCAAGGTGTATCAATGCAGTTTTCTCCTTTGCGGCTCAACTGGGCAAAAGATCACTTATCCACATGTTAGCCATCTATTGAGCTATATGTGCTGTTTGGCCACCTATGGGGCTGGGGAGTGGGGCTATCAGTCATTAACGCCATTACAGACTACTGAAAACAAATTCACAAGACGCCTTCTGGGTTTACCACAGTCCACCTCCTCATTTATTTCACACAGGGAACTAGTGTTTACACACCTTGAGGATATTCTAAGAGCTCGCCCACTGCTATTGTGGCATCGGATCTGGGCGTATGAGGCTCTTTCCCTAAATAGATTGCTTATCAAGGATTGCCTGTCTCTTTCACGGTCCTTAGATATTCCTTGGTTGAGAGGCGTTAGGGACTTGACATTGGCCCTGGGTGGGATGGAATTATTTGAAGATCCCCTCAGATTCCTGCCCACTATACCCAAGAAGACACCGAGGGACACATACTGCACGCTTGGAAGAAGAAAGATGGGTCCGGATGTCAGTACTCCCTTCTCTTACTCCATACCTGCATCTTGCTCCCCCCAGAAGTAAGCAATCCTTTTTAACATTTGATACACAGCACTTCATGCGCTTTAGTCTCGTTAGGTTTTGCCTCCACATATTTCACTGATTGGTTACCTTTGCCAAGTGCAATGACTAGTCGCGTAGTTTAGTGCCCTGTCCGTGCAATCATGTGTCAGTCCAAAGCACTTTACATGTTACATTTATCTTCACTTTTTATGCTGCTCATAGAGTTATGGTTCTTAATAGATTTTTAATTAGGCACTCCCTGCGTCGATGCACAGAAGCCTTGAATTTTTTACAATCTGTGGGATCTGGGGAGATTGCTTTTACTGTGTATTATTTCTTGAGGCTAGTGCTTAAGACAAGGAAATGGTATGGTCAGTCTTGTTAACAATAACCCTGGGCAAAGCACTACGCTACGCTCGCGTAGTTTGCGAAGTTTGCGCTACTTCGCACAACGCGAATTGCACGTAGCACAGTGCAAACACGCGTAGCGTAGCGTAGTGCAGCGGTCATTTTTGCTTGCTCGCGGTCCTCAACGTCAAGTTGGCGACCGCGAGCAAGCAAAATGACATCCCGGCGAGACTTTTTCTCGTTCGCGATCAGCAACATCAAGTTGCCGATCGCGAGCGTGGAAAATAAACCTCCCGGCGAGATTCTCAACGCGGGAGGTCAGGTTTCTCATTGCGAGTGGTCGCGTATGCTCGCGACCGCTCGCGATGAGAAACTACCAGTCCGCGTTGAGAAGCTGCCGCTCGGTAAAAATCTACTCGAGCGGCAGTAAAGCGACAGCTCGCACTGTGCAAGATGCCGTTTTCAATGATTGCACAGTGCGGACAAGCATCCGGCACTGTGCAATCATTGCGAACAGTGCACTACGCAGTTCGCGTAGTGCTACGCGTAGCTCGCGTAGTGCGAACTGCACTTTGCGTAGCTTCGCGTAGCGCTACTTCGCGAACTACGCCCAGGCTTAGTTAACAAGAACAACATTTTAGGTCTCTGTCATCTGTGACCAAATTTCTTCCTTCTTTTAATCAAGATTTTTTGGCCTCAATTGCGCAGCTTTAACCATATGTATTATTATCATTCTATGTCAGATTTTTTAACTTTGTAGAAGGGCATTTGGAACTGGATCCTCAAGCCTATATTTCTGTGTAACATGATTTTTTTTCTAGGGGGCAATGTTTTACATTGTTATGCTTTAATGTATGATGTACTATTTTTATCAACTTTTATGGTCTATTTGATATGGCGGAATAAAGCTAATTTGACTTGAATTGACATCTTCCAGTGACAGGGTAGGCATTCTTTGAGGCTCAGAAAGGGGTTGGGCACAGACACCCAGGCCGTCCTGCTCAAGGACGAAAAACACCTCTCTACACCCAAGCCTTTTGTCCACTGTCTGGAAGCAATATACATCTCACCACCGGGGAGCCATTCAACATGCAGGTAAGACTGGATACTGGCCAAAAAGCCCTATTGGCTTAGGCAGAGAAATGACAACTTTCTAAAATTATCATTTGTAAAATAGTAATATAAAATTCAAATTTACCATTAAGACGGATTTTATATTACTTATAAAATGAGTCTGTGAACCATTTTTTCTAGCTGCTCCCAAATTGAAATTAAGCATTCTAACATCTGGGGGAATGCTGTGCAAAATATGGTCATTTCCAACAATTTCTGAACTATGTCAATGACAATTTACAATATTCAGATTTGGGCTATTACTGGTTATTAATGTGGAATAATCACAGAGGGGATTTAAAAGTTAAGCAAAAACACGGCCTAAAAAGAGCTAATTGTGAGCCAGAAAATAAATGTAACATTGAAATGCCACAGACTTAAAGTCTTAAGAAAAATATATAGATTGATCTCTTACTCCAAGATGGGTGTGAGACGGTAGAAAATTACTCCATCATCCCTTTAAACCCGCTTCAAAATCTAGAGTAATATGTCTTGTCTGGTTCAGTAGGGCACAGGCCAAGCAGGAGCTTCTGGGCCTCAGTCAAGGGGGTTCAGGACATTTGTCTCTGATCTCCCAGGGTCCATCCTACTATGGCTCTGTAAAACGAGGAAAGTACAGCCCCTGTGGCTTCTCAGGGACGCATGGGATGTGCAAACTCACATCTCATAAATAATCCAGCAGCTCAATAACTGATTGCACAACCTAGTGCTTTAATTTGATAATGAAAAGTAATTTAATGCACATGTAAAACTTAGTACTATACACAACAGGGTATGAGCAAAATTAGTTTATTGGCTCTTGGTGCCATAGTGACCATGCAGTTCTCCAATTGATGACTAACCCACTTCTTGGCTTCAATGAGTCGGGGTAGACCGAGAGGAGTAAAAGATCAGCTTTGGTACAGTCCTTGGAGCAGCATACACCCACCTTGTTCACAGTCTTTTAAATTAAGTGGCACTGTCGGCTTAGGCACACTTTCCGTGTCTTAGCTGCGCAGTCTATTGATGGACGCTTTTCTGGTGTAGTGGCTCAGTCCATTCAGGCTGCATCTTTTATGTAGCGGCTCTGTCTGCATGGGCACACTTCTTAGCATAGGTCCCGCCTGGAACCGTTCAGATGGAGAGACTACTTCTCTGGGTCAGCAGATCACTTGCCTCAGTCTTTCTGCAGCCAGCAAATCAACGCCACTGGATGTCAAGCTGCCCCAGTGCTTCAGATCTGTCACACCACTACAGCATTGGCAGGCACTTCTCTTTTACTTTCACAGTAGCAGGATGTCTTCTAGTCCCTCCAGGTCAGAGGATCAGCTCCTTCCAGCAAGTCAGGACCCAGCTGATGTCCCCACTCTTCTGGGAAGCAGGCAGTCAAATAGAATCACAGCCTCATGCGGACTATGCTGAGCACTCCATCCCTTAAATATACAGAATTTGGAATTGGAACCACAAGTGGGCTATTGGTGGCCACTTTTATACAACCAAAGCAGACAGGGGAAGTTGCGTAAAGCTGTGCGAATTTGCATAATTTTCTTTTGCGTAGTTATGTGAACATATGGTGAAATTGCGTGAAATTACACCTAATTACATGAAATGTGAATGTGTCATTTTGCGCTATATTTGAGCACAAAGGGGCAGATTTACAAGTCCCTTGCGCCACTTTTGCGTCACTTTTCCCATGTTAAAAATGACGCAAAAGTGGCGAAAGGGCTTTGTAAATAAGTCCTAAAATGTGTCATCATGTCATGGCGCATATGAACAAAAGCACCACACACAACAGCCACTCACATTATGTTATTCCTGTCCATTCATGTTTAATGTTTACTATAACTTGTCGGAAATTAATAAAAGTGGTGTAAATTCAGGAACTTTACAAAACAATCGTAGCATGAATTTCCCTAAATGATGAGAATCTCTCCGACGTCATTTTCATTTGCTCAGGCCTAATGTTGATTCTCTGTTTGCACTTTTAGAACCGATTTCGGATTGTTCTCTTTTCATCTTTCCTCTAATTGTTAACTTAAAACCATTTACATTGAAAGTGTAGCATGATGTCAATTGTGCAAGGAACAAAATGGAAAAATCATCTGAAGCAAACACCTTATTTCATTTTAAGTGTCTTTTTGCTGTGATTCTGATGTTTAGGACTTCCAGGACCATAAGAGACGCATACCTCATTAGCATTATGTAAGATGAAGCTATGGTATACCAACTTGTCGAAGTTTTTCAAACACGCCAGTTGGAGAATTCAAAATCTTCTCATTAGATGTGGTGGTATCACTAAAGCTGGCTCACCCTATATGTTTCAAAACTTACACCATTTGGTGGCTTCCGGGTTTGTGACAAAGTTCCAACGACAAGAAAGAAGTATTTCCTCTGTAATACTTCATGATCTGCAACCATTCTTTTGTAGCGATTATACTGCTTTAGAGCTCTTACCAAAAACTTTTTGTGAGACTCATAAATTAGTAATACCAAACATACAGAAACACAAGTCAATCTTTCATCAATCGGTCTAAACGGCTGGCGCCGTGCCAACATCAAAGGATAGCCTTCCTTCGGTGCCTCTTAAGTTGGATTCTGGGACACCCACACCCATGTGACACTACTTGTGTCCCTCAGAGCTTCAAAGCGGTAAGTCTGAAACAGGTCATGCTTCTGGGGTGCCCCAACCTCTCGACAGATAAGCCTGAGTTAGGCCCTGGGTAATGCAAAAATGATGACAGAAGTTACATGTACGAATGTTCATTATTAAATCTGACCGAAATCTGCTCCTGGCGTCCCATCAACTAGCTCTGATTGTCCCGAGAGCAACTGTATCTCACACACACGCACACACTACTTTCAACACATCAACAGGTCAACATTCCAAAGTGACACATCAAACTGCCTCGCAGGCACATTGGGGCAGATTTACAAGCCCCCTGCGCCACCAGTACGTCACTTTTTGTGACGTACTGGTGGCACAGGGGGCTGCTCCATATTTACAAGGAGAGGAAAAGCCACCCTCCGTGACTTTTCCTCTCCTTGTAAATACAGCCCCTTCACACGCAGCACTTTGCGGTGAAGGGGCGTTCCATGGGTGTTGCTGTGGGTGTTCCCACGCAACACCCATGGAACAAGACACATCTCCAGAATTACGAGAAATCGTAACTCTGGAGATGCGCTTGAAGCTACGCCACCCTAGAGGTGGCGTAGCGAGAGCACCGAGGAGAAATGTTTTCATTTCTCCTCGTTTTTCTCTTTCAATGCGTGCTGCAGAATGCAGCACGCATTGAAAGAGGAAAATGGTTGTAGTGATTGTTTTTGTGCAGGAAGGTTCCCCTTCCTGCACAAAACAATCTCCCACGACGCAGGCATCCTTGCACCATGGTGCAAGGGTGCCTGCGCCGGCGCATGGCTGCAGTTTGTGCGCCAGCGCAGGGGAAGCACAAGGATGCGACATATTCTTGTAAATATGTCGCATCCCTGTGCTTTCCAAACTAACGCAGCATGGCGCAGCAAAATGACTTGCTGCGCCGTGCTGCGTTAGTTAATTGTAAATCTGCCCCTAGAAGTTCCCAGCAGGACGCAATGTGCGTCCTTTATACTAAATAAAACAGTAACAACTCTAAGGCCAATGAAATATTTCACACCTGAGACATAACAATTAGTGATTCACTCTGAACAAGATATAGCGAGTAAATTAAGATGTGTAGTCATATCCATATTCAAAACAATACACGCAGGGCTTTAAGTGGGATGAGAAAACTGGAGGGGGGGTCTCTCATAGGGGCATGGCCGATGTAATTAAGGGCGTGGCTTAAAACACTAAAGCTAAAAATCTGCACCTAGTATAGTGTGCTGCCCCACTGGTATTTTTCTGCTTCTGTCCATTCAACCAGATATATAAAATAAGAAGTAACATTACACCTACAACAAGCCAGGACTATTGGCTTTGTCAATGATTGTAAGTTGCATAAGATAAAAAAGCAATAACTATGACTTCGTTGTATATAATATTGAAAATGCTTCCGTTGTTGTGGCTAAGGCTAGAGCTGCCGACTTTTGAGCTGAGAAAGTAGGTTCGAGCCTCACGTCGGCTCAACATCTTGTGATTCAAAACATGAATATGTCCTTGTGTATTGTAACTGGTGCTCGAGTAAAGCGTTCCAAGTTTGCGCTGTGAAAAACTGGCAAACGAGTTTCTTTGAAGTTACATTCAAAGTAGTGACAGATGGTACTATTACAGAGTTACGTTTATTTTTTTTTCACCCTGAGGGTAAAAATGGAGAGCCCGATAGGGACCCGTCTCGGCACCTGCTTTTAAGAACCGCCGGTGCTCAGCACCGACAGGACCCGGCCCACTTAAAGCCTTGAATACACGTATATGTGTGCAGCATGCATTGTATAATACCCTTATGTCTGATTTAAAAAAAAAAAAACTTGCAGGATTGAATACTGTAAAAAAAGTATTTTTAGTTGGAATGGATGGTAGTCCGCCACAAGTAATAATGATACAGTTTCTTGTTAGGTCCAGTAAAAATTTCAGTGCTTTAACCCTGTGTTTAACCCCTGATAGATATGGCACAGAGCAGGCATGTGTAAAGCATTTAGAAGTATCAAAACAGTTAAAAGTTTGATAACACAACACACCAAAATATTCCACTATTATTTTTATTTTTTTTGCAGATTATATAGCACGAACTTGACCCGGAGATATTGGAGCACTTTACATGAGCAACAGTTACATTACACAAGGACACATTAATTTTTTTTTTTTAGGCACGAGGAGATTACATGATTTACCCATAAATTCAGGACGTTTCACAGGATATGACTCTAACCTGATTCCCCAGTTCCAAAGTCGGCAGCTCTGGCCATTATACAAGATCTTCCAGACGAGCTCCAATAACATGACGGTAGCATCTGGCAGTATTCCTAGTCTAAATTTAATGCAGATCATTAGGAAAAGCTCAGGAGGATGAAGTTTGAGTTTTCGCAGAGGTATGCACATTTTCCAAGCAGGCACCACAATCCTAGTAAGGGTGACTCAGAAACACACTTTAAATTAGCCTGAGATCACCCTCTGGTAACTTGGCACAGAGCAGTCAGTCTTAACTTAAGAGGCAATGTAGAAAGTATTTGTGCAACACTTCAAACAGTAACATAGTGAAAACACCACAAAAAGACTCCATGCCAGTTTAGAGAAAGATTGTGATTTTATAAATAAAACAAGACCAAAATGACAAAAGTCTAGTGAGTAGAAGTTGAGATATGATTTTTTAAAGAATAAAAGTGTTGGTAGTGCTTAGAAGCAATAAGCGCTTATTGGGGGTTATCTGGTCGCGATGAACCATGTCAAAGTCAAGTCTCCTTGTGTTTGCTTTGTTCACCCTAAGTTGGCAGGGTATGCCCAGACGTGGGTCCCTTGCTCACTTTGCCACTGGATTCAAGCTAGTCTGGCTGATAAGGGGTGTTACTCCGAAACTGGTCCCAGGATGCTTGTTTCCGGTCCAGGGAAGACCTGGATTGGCAGTTCGGTCTGAACTGTTCCCATGAGGAACAGGGTCAAGACTGATTTGCATATGGCTGTGTCTGAACTGGGGTGTCAAAGTGAGCTAAAGAATGATGATGGATTCAACCCTGATCTGTGACTGGGGGTGAGTGTTTGAAAAGTTTCAGCGCTCTGTCCATCATCTCCTTGTGTTTGTACAGATACAGGAGCCACGCAAGGCCCGCTGAACAAAGTACTGTGATCCTGGTCGCAACAGCGAGATGCGGGTGCAGCCAAGTGATGCATCGGTGTCGATCCCGCAGTCGAGGTGATGCATCGATTTTCTTCACTCAACGATGGTGATGCACCAGTCCCGTAGACGAAGCGCCGGAGCCAAGAGGCATTGGTTCTGAAGCTGATGCACCTTATTTTCACAACACAGTCGAGGGGATGTGTCAATCATCTCTCCATGCAGTGGCAGCGATGCAGCGGTTCCGATGAGTCGGTTCTGGAGGCAATGCACTGGTTCCAAGTGCAATGCACCAGTTCTCTTCCAGCAGCATCAGCAATGTGTCAATTCTGCTGTTTTACACAGCAGAGGCTGCATCAGTTTCACCGGAGCAATCACCTTAATCGACTTCCAATGGACCAGGCGCAGGAGGTGAGACTTTGATATTCCTGAGTCTCAAAACAGGAGGCACGCCTGCATGCCCATGGATATCACTCAGGGTTTAAACAAGAGTCCAGTTCTGCCTCAGGGGCAGAGGGTAGAAGACAGCAGGGCAGCACTGCAGAAAAGCAGTTCTTCTAGAGCTACAGTCCAGCAGAGTGCCATTCCTTGTAGCAGCGCAGCAGTCTGTCTTCCTGGCAGAGTTTCTTTATAGGTCCAGCAGCGTTTGATTTAGGGGGGGTCAGAGACCCAGTGCTTATGCCCAGTTGTGCCTTTGAAGTGGAGGTGACTTCAACGAGGGGCTTTTAAGTGCACAGAGGTCCTCCCTTCCCAGTGCTGGCTCCAGGTCTACTACTGGGGGGCATGCAACATTTTGTGTGGGGACAGGACCCTTCCCATTCAGATGTAAATTTCAGCTCCTCTCTCCCATGCTGCCCAGGATGACCCATCAGGATGCAGATGACCATTCAGCCATACCTAATGTTGCTTTGTATGTGGCTGTCTAGAGGGATTGCACAAAGTCCAGCTGTCACCCACCCCAGACGTTTATTGGAGGGAGGTTGCAGGCACACAGAGCTTAAGAGCAGAGAAATGCCATCTTTCTAAAAGTGGCATTTCTAAAATAGTAATATTAAATCCAACTTTGCCAGCAAAAAGGATTCATCCTTACCATTCCAATGATAATAAACATGACAGAGCTACTTCTTCTCAATCATGAATTACAGTTTATAAGTGAAATAAGGAATTCCTAATGTTAACCTATGTAAGGGGTAGGCCTCACATTAGTGAACAACGGAGTTGGGTGTTTTTTACTACCAGGACATGCAGAACTTAAAAGTACATATCCCACCTTTTATGTGCACAACACCCTGCCTTATAGGCTACTTAATGCCTACCTTAGGGTGACTTATATGTAACAAAAGGGGAATTTACGGCTTTGCAAGGGGTTTTAAATGCCAATTCAACCTGGCAGTGTAAAATGCACACACAGGCTGTGCAGTGATAGTCCTGAGACATGTTTAAAGGGATACTTGTGTGGGTGGCACAATCACTGATGCAGGCCCACTAGTAGAATTTAATTTACAGGCTCTGGGTACAGGTAGTTCACTCTACTAGAGACTCTTGTTGGATCTGTCTGCGGCCTTTGATACGGTCCATCATGGTATCTTGATGGACCATCTAAAGGAGTGCGGGATCCAATCCAAAGCCTGGGCTTTACTAAATTCCTTTCTATCCGGCAGAGGACATACTGTTGCATTAGGTGGATATCAATCTAAACCCTTTTCGCTACCCTGTGGGGTCCCACAGGTGTCCACCCTTAGCCCCACTCTATTTAATGTTTATGTTTCATCCTTGGCCCCCATTATTAGAGCATTTGGGTTTGGTCTTACCTCCTATGCGGATGATACCCAAATTGTGGTGTCTCTACGACCAGGTCAGGAAACGGGTATAGATCAACGTTTCCAAGCCTGTATGCAATCAGTCGGGAAATGGATGGCAGAGAATTGTCTGAAGCTTAATTCAGGCAAAACTGAAGTCCTACTGTTTGGAAAGGATAATAATTTTTGGACTCCAAGTTTGTGGCCGGATTCGATGGGCTCTCTCCCTCTGCCTTCAAAAAAGGTGAAGAATTTGGGGGTAATTGTGGATGAGAGACTCACCTTTGGGGATCAGGTTAATGCAGTAACATCATCAACTGCATATGTGCTTAGAACGGTCAGGAAAGTAATGTCATTCCTACCCCTAGGTAGTCGCCAAACAGTGGTCACAGCTCTGGTGCTGTCGAGGCTGGACTACTGTAACAGCCTGTATTTGAATATTCAACAAAAAAGTCTGAATAAACTTCAGCTGCTGCAAAATGCAGCAGCGAGACTTCTGACTGGTACATCCAAATTCTCCTCCATCTCCAAGGAAATATGGAAGCTGCACTGGCTCCCAGTAAGGAGTCGAGTGCGTTTCAAATCACTTTGCATGGTCTTCAAAGCTCTGCATGGCAAAGGTCCAGACTACTTGAACCAGCTGTTCCAGTGGTACATTCCGAAAAGAGCACTTCGCTCGTTAGGGGCTAAGCTGGTTTCTGTACCGCCCAGGAGGAAAGCTTTGTGGGGGGGCAGAAGCTTTGCTGTGTGCGCGGCGAAAGCCTGGAATGACCTTCCGTTTCGCCTAAGAAACGCTACTGATCTATTAGACTTTAGGAAGGGTTTGAAGACCTGGCTTTTTGCTGAATAAACTCAGTTCCTCCTTGCTCGCTGCCTCAGGATAGATATGTTAGCGCCAGGACACCCTTGGGTAATCGCCACGCTTTATACAGCTTTTCTGTCCCTATGGCTTACCAGGAGGTCAGCCAACTGAACCTTGGAGTCCACCTGCTTAGTCCTGTGCTCTTGGGCAAACAGGTCCAGCCCTTAAGGTTCTCCTCACTAGTCTTAACAGCAGGTCCACAAATCTAGCAGCATTCTGAAGAAAGTGCCCAGGGGTGCCTCATTTATTCTTGGCACTAGCATGTGAGTTTGGGTGACTCCTAGCCCCTTCCTAACCAATAGGGAAAAAGCTCCCAATGGGCAACCCTGCCCACCTTTGCAGCAGTCACTATTTATTTGGCAGCAAACAATCCCACACCACACTTCTCTACCCTAAACCCACATGCCAGAATTTTTTCCCTTTTTTGCAGAGCTACCGCCGCATGCCCAGAAGTGGGATTAAAGGCACACCCTCCCTCAGGTCACTCTAAACCAGCTCTGAGGCAGCTCCCCCTCTCACTCAGTTTGGAGCCAGCCTCATCAGGAACAGAAAAGGGAAACAGGCCCAGGTGTGAGCTACATCTACAAATGACAGGGTAAGCATCCTTTGAAACTCACGAAGGTGATGACCACAGCCCCTAGGCCATTCTGCTCAAGGAAGAAAGACACCTCCCACATAAAAAGCCTTATGTCCACTCTCTGGGAGCAATCCACATCTAACTCCAAGAGAGCCATCAGAGGTCAGGTGCGAACTGGACACTTCCAGGTTTTGAGCAGAAACAGATTACTTTTTGAAAGTGTCTGTTATTTAATAATAATATAAAATTTAACTTTACCGGTTGGCTATGTTGTCTGAGTTACAGGAGCCGTGGGACTTGACTGCATCTGGTGAGGGAACTACATAATAAACTTCTCAAGCCCTAGAGGTGTTGGATGGGTGGGGGGAAGGCTCTGAATTCTAGCTGATGGCCCAATGGGTGGTCATGGGCTAGTTATCATGCTCCTCGAATACATCTACTGAGAGGGCCTAACACAAAGCAGACGAGGGGGAGTTTCAACTGCTATGTATTTGCTTTGGGAACTGCAAAGACTGTAGAATATGCATCTTTCTTCGCATTACTGTGTTTTAGATGAGCTAGTTCTTTATGATCTCCTGTGATCCTAATGTTTACCATAGAGTTTTTGATTGAAGACCTCGTATTCTCTTTGTACTTCCCTCTAATGGGTAGATATATACCACTGCATATGTATTTGTGTTCCTCATTCTTATATATATATGCTAACAGCGGACAGAGACTACAAGATGTCATGATACTCAAGCTGAAATTCTCTATGTGATGAATTGTTTATGTGATATCCCTTTAAACCAATAAAACGTTTATTCTAAAAAAAATCAACTTTACCATTAAATTAGGATTTTACTTTTATTTTAAAATGAGCCTTTGAGCCATTTTTCTAGCTATTCCCAAACTGAATTTAGCGCATATTACATGTAATAATGTCGGTCTGTTTTAGCCTATTGGAGAGCCAGCCTTGACAAGGTTGACTTCCTATCAATTTTCTCACAATAAATCTTGAGCCTCTCTGTGGATGATCAAACATTAACTTCATTTAATTTCAACAGCTTGGGTATCTTTGAGAAACCTAACGAACTTTTAAACCACGGTACCAGCAGTGCAGTACGAATTTTGGGGGGGAAGCCTCCCCCCGCTCTTACTTGCCATCTCGGGGTGGCGGCAATAGCAAGCACCCCCTCGCTCCTCAATGCGTTTGCCGCAGGGCGGCAAACGAAGAAAATTCACCAGCATCCCCACCCCGCTCCTCACTGCGGCCGCTGCGGGTGGCAAATGCAGGGACCGCCATGGGCGGCCAGAGGGCTAGCTACGCCACTGGCAAAATGCTCCACAATAGTAAAAGGAAACCCCTAGAGCAGGGGAGCAGCTTGGTCAGCAAAATGGGGGGGGGGGGGAGGGTCAGATTTCCCGACAATCGCGCTGCCACTATGTTCAAATACATTTTACCACATGCAGGGCCAATGAGAGGGACTTACGGAACAGCGGAAAGGGAGAGGAATCTGGATTGGTATGAGCACTAAGTGAGAGAAAGCACATTATTGTGTGAAATAACCAACAGTTTTGAAGTCTTTCCAAACAGAGAGAGGGAGAGAGTATGTGTGCGTTTTTGTCTGTGTGTGTAAAATAAAAATTCCTGGTGAAATGCAACAGACACCTCACCAGGGCCGGACTGGCTACCGGGCGTTTTGGTGTGCTGCTAAGCTGGGGGCTGATTTCGTTGATGGGGACCTGCGTGTGCTGAAAAACATTCGTTTTGCAATGTTTATTTAGAAGCACACGCAGGTCCCCATCAACGAAATCAGCCCCCACCGCAGTGAAATCAGCCCCCAGCTTGGCAGGACACCAAAACGCCCGGTAGCCAGTCCGGCCCTGCACCTCACCAAACCCGACTGAGAGCACCTGCACCCAACTATTTATCACAAAATACATTTATTGGGGGGGGGGGTGTAACACTTCAAATACACCCCCGAAGCTATTGCCCTACCCTAGAGGGCTGACTGTGCATAAGAGTTAGGCGTCAAGGCACTAATTAAAACAACAGCCCGTGGAGTGCTGCCTGTGATACTGACCTTGTCAAGTTTCTGTCAACATTGGGGAAAACAATGTAGTCAATGTGAAAAACGCATGCCATGTTCGCCTTGAGATAACATATTTTCAGTTCTGTGTCAGTTCTCCTTGCCAAGGTGTAGTCGTCTGCGATTCAATTATAAATATGCCAGATTTCAGGGCCAGCGACACATTTTACTTGTTGAGGGGACATATATGTATTTGTTTGTCCATACATCCTGGGGAGAATTGCGGGTACCACTGATCTTCAGAAAGGGGCAGAGATGTTTTTGGAGACCACTAACAAGATCCAGATAGACTGCCTTATGTACTGTGGATTGTTGAATAGGAGTGAAACGACTGAAAAGCTGAAGAGATACCCGAGTTTCAGAAGGTGAGAAGATCTTCATCACTCAAGGTAAAATAATATTTTGCCTGTTAGAGCGCTCCAAACACACTGGAATTCAAGCCACTTTGGGGCAGTTTTCAGTAAAGTTAGACCATCACCACGTGGCTCGCCTCATGGAGCACTAGCGAATTTAACGGTTGCTGTAAGATAATTGTTATATATGCTGGTTGAAAAGCAGTTCCTGTGAATCAGCAGTCATAGCGCTAAGTTGTTATGAACACAATCTATTGAAGACTTAGGGGCATATTATCAAGCCCGATTTCGCCGCTTTATCGGCCGTTTTTGGCCGAAAAGCGGCAAATTAAACATCGCCCTATCATCAAGCACACGCTAACGCGTGTTTCCGTGTGACAGCCGCCGTTTTGAATACGCCTCGTATCGCATCTCTAATGAGATGCAAAGTAGGCGTTCCTCAACTGAATACATGTGAATACCTCCCATAATCAGCTTCTCCATATTTACAAGGAAGCCACAGACCCGCATTGCGATAATGGGAATCGCTCTAAACTCCCATTATCGCCTAATCTAACGTCTGCTGAAATCCGGACTTAGCAGTATTCCCTATGGGAGGTGGATTGTATGTTTACATCCACACTCCCATATCAGCGAGTGAACAGTTAACGCTGCTCGCTTATCTCCGTTTATGTGGCGATAAGGGGCTTTTCCACCGCTATCGCTGAATTATATATCGCCCTTGAGTTATGCGTTGATGATAACGCGCTAACTCGGCGATTTAATTTAGCGATAGCCGGCGTTAAGGAAATCAGCGCTAGGCGCGCTGGGCGATAATTATCGCCACTCGTTGTTGATATGCCCCTTGATTGTTATTGATTATTATTAAAATGAACAAAAAAGAGCACTTATTATGTCAAACATTCACGTCAGACTCCTGAACAACAGCAGGCAGAATGTTGGAAGCGAGCAGCATTCTTGATTAAAAAATACCTTCTCCTCTCAAAAGACCGTGATTTGCAATTCTGAAAAGAAAAGAGGCACGTAATATGATTCCTATGTTTTATTTCAAATAGGCCTTGAATCTGATTTGCTTTCTGTCTCTCGCGCAGCCTCGTGTCAGGAAACTGCAGTTTGAGGGCTCAGAACACATCACTGTCTATTTGAGAAAGAGGCCAACTAACTGTATGAACGGCTGCTAGGCGGCGGCAATCTCTCCGCTTGGATTGCACCCATTATGTCAAATTTCTATTTCATGACACCTGCCTTCTCTTGTTTATTTGGCCCATTTTGAATACTAAATCAAGTGCCTCACTTGATAGTAAACATTTATGCTCCAACACGCTCTCCGAAGAGACAAATGAACACACGCCATTTATTCTAGTTTTTGTACATCTAATCGCCATCCATCTGTCACGGGGCGCGCGGTGCACACCCCTTCGTCATACGGCCATTACAATGTGTGCACCAGGCAGGCCTCACTCAGTATTATCTCTCTGGGAATACGCATAATGGCTCCTACCGTTGCGAATGATGGCGAGCAGGAAAAATTTAATTGGTCGTCCAGTTTAAAATAAGAGAGGCTGGCCTAATCTGTGCCGTCTGCTCTCACATTTACTTCACCGTGCTTTGTTTATTTCGATTATACATATTCCAAAATTGTCTAAGAAGAAAAAACATACCAGAAGCACACAGGAGAAATGCACAACGTTCGACGTTTTAAATAATTAGATTCGTTTGCACTTTTGCTATTTATTATCATGGTAATGTAGTTTATTTCATATTTTTATTTCTTATTCTTTTATTTTTGGAAAGCATTTTTCACAGCTCTGAGCTCCCTCCGATCCCTTTATGAGGGGGCGGGGTTACATGGAGATACAGGTGGTACAGGCCGGACTTTTCTTGGGGAACAGATGGAAAACAGTAGCAAGATAGTGGAGGGAACAATTTTTTCACACCATTTAAAGGACTGTCAGCGTAGACACCCTTGCCCTAGGCATTTGACGGCTCAGAAATGCTACTTAATAAGGGGGATTCGTGGGCTGTGTGGCAGAATGGAGGATTACCAGTTTATATGCCTTCAGGTTAGGTCGCCCCCACGCCGCTGCCCGCCTGCTACCTGGTCTCCTGCTGCCAGATTCCTCCGTTGCTGCCTCTGCTGCCACCGGTCCCAGCCGCTGCTGAGCCGGCCTACATCACCGCATCGCCGCACTCTTCCCGCCGCTGCCTCCCTGCGGCCCCGCCCCCCTCTTAGCCCATTCGCCGCACCGCTCCCGCCACCCAGTTGCTCCTCCCTCCCATCAACGCTCTTAAGGAGGCCGCGAAGCAGCGCAGGGAGCGACCTCTGACCCTGCCTTCAGGTTAGGTCGCCCCCACGCCGCTGCCGCTGCCCGCCTGCTACCTGGTCTCCTGCTGCCAGATTCCTCCGTTGCTGCCTCTGCTGCCACCGGTCCCAGCCGCTGCTGAGCCGGCCTACATCACCGCATCGCCGCACTCTTCCCGCCGCTGCCTCCCTGCGGCCCGCCCCCCTCTTAGCCCATTCGCCGCCCCGCTCCCGCCACCCAGTTGCTCCTCCCTCCCATCAACGCTCTTATGCAGGCCGCGAAGCGGCAGCGCGCAGCGGACGCGCCTAAGGCAAGCCCGTCTGTGCCCGTCCGCGCCTGGACCGCGCCCAGCGCCAGAACCCCTGGCCCCCACGACCGCCACAACACCCGTCTCCGCTACGCCACCGAAACCCTCCACGCACTCAACACCGAACGATCAAGCACCTGCTACCTGGCCGCCCCGAAACGCACCCACGGACCCTTCACCTGCCGTAACTGCAGCTACACCAGCATCCAGCCCGCCAACCCACCCGCCAACCAACCCAACCACCTTCGCTGCATCCTCCTAAACACCCGCTCCGCCAGGAAACACGCCGTTGAACTCTGGGACCTACTCGACACCCACGCCCCTGACGTCGCCTTCCTGACCGAGACCTGGCTGAACTCCTCCTCGGCACCCGACATCGCCATAGCCATCCCGGAAGGCTACAAGATCATCCGCAAGGACCGCACCAACGGAGCAGGAGGAGGAATCGCCATCGTCCACAAGAACACCCTCAACATCTCGACTAACAACACTGACACCCTCTGCACCGCTGAACACCTGCACTTCCAGATCCACACCGACCCCAACACCACCCTCAGAGGAACACTCGTCTACAGACCCCCCGGACCCCGACCACAGTTCTGCGACTCCATCGCCGACCTCGTCAGCACGCACGCCCTCGCCTCCACGGACTACATCCTCCTCGGGGACCTGAACTTCCACCTCGAGAACAACAACGACCCCAACTCCTCCACCCTGATCGCCAACCTCGCCAACCTCGGACTCAGACAACTCGTCACAACACCCACCCACTCCGCCGGCCACACGCTGGACCCCATCTTCTCAGCAAGCACCCACGTTTCCTTCAACCATACCACCGAACTCCACTGGACCGACCACCGCTGCATCCACTTCACCTTTCGGAAACCCATCACACCCCACCGCACCCAACAGATGCCCCGACGCTGCTGGAGCAAAATCACCGATGACCAGCTAACCACCACCCTCGCCCAAAGCCCACCCGCAGACCCGACCGACCCAGACGCCGCAGCCCACAACCTCAGACAATGGATCGAAGACTGCGCCAACGCCCTTGCCCCAATCAAGAAACCCTCCACCAGCCACACCAGGAAGAAAGCGAGCTGGTTCTCTCAAGACCTCCAGGCATCCAAGAAAACCTGCCGTAAGTTAGAGAAGAACTGGACCCGCGAACGAACCCAGGAAAGCTACGCAGCTCACAAGGACGCCACCCGCAACCACCACCACCTCATCAGATCCGCCAAGAGAGCCTCCTTCAAAGACCGCTTAGACAACAACGCACACAACAACAAAGAGCTCTTCAACATTGTGAAAGAACTCTCCAACCCCATCTCCAGCGCCAACGACATCCCACCCTCGCAAGAACTGTGCGACTCGCTGGCCACCTTCTTCCACCGCAAGATCACGAACATCCACGACAGCTTCAACACCACGACCGCCCCGGCAATCACCGAGACCTCCACGACCACCACTCGCACCAACCGCCTGACCTCCTGGACCAACATCGACGACAACGACACCATCAAGATCATGAACTCCGTACACTCCGGATCCCCAACAGACCCATGCCCACACCACATCTTCAACAGGGCCAGCACCGTCATCGCACCCCACCTCCGGAAGGCCATCAACAGCTCCCTCGAGACAGCAACCTTCCCAGAGGACTGGAAGCACGCTGAGATCAACGCCCTACTGAAGAAACCCACGGCTGACCCCAAGGACCTCAAGAACTTCCGACCCATCTCCCTGCTCCCGTTCCCGGCGAAGGTCATCGAGAAGGCCGTCAACATACAACTGACCAGGTTCCTCGAGGAAAACAGCATTCTGGACTCATCCTAGTTCGGATTTCGCCGCAACCACAGCACCGAGACAGCCCTCCTAGGCGCCACCGACGACATCAGAACCCTGCTAGACAACGGTGAAACCGCGGCCCTCATCCTCCTGGATCTGTCGGCCGCCTTCGACACGGTGTGCCACCACACCCTACGCACACGCCTCCACGACGCAGGGATACAAGAGAAGGCCCTGGACTGGACCACCTCCTTCCTCTCCGTCAGAACACAGAGCGTCCGCCTCCCTCCCTTCCGCTCCAAAGCCACCAAGATCATCTGCGGCGTACCCCAGGGCTCCTCCCTCAGCCCCACGCTGTTCAACGTCTACATGGCCCCGCTCGCCCGCATCGCCCGACAGCACAACCTCAACTTCATCTCCTACGCCGACGACACCCAGCTGATCCTCTCCCTCACCAAAGACCCTCACACAGCCAAAACCAACCTCCACGAGGGAATGACGGCCGTCGCCGACTGGATGAGAAACAGCCGGCTGAAGCTGAACTCAGACAAAACTGAGGTCCTCATCCTCGGATCCACCCCCTCGGCTTGGGACGACTCCTGGTGGCCCTCCTCGCTAGGAACAGCCCCCACACCCACCGACCACGCACGCAACCTAGGGGTCATCCTCGACTCCACCCTCTCCATGACGAAGCAGGTCAACGCTGTCTCCTCCTCCTGCTTCAACACCCTCCGCATGCTTCGCAGGATCTACAAGTGGATCCCCACCGAAACCAGAAGGACGGTCACCCAGGCCCTCGTCAGCAGCAAACTGGACTACGGAAACGCCCTCTACGCCGGAACCTCAGCGAAACTCCTCAAACGGCTCCAACGCATCCAGAACGCTTCAGCACGTCTGATCCTCGACATCCCGCGCCGCGGCCACATCACCCCCTGCCTGAAAGACCTACACTGGCTCCCCGTCAACAAGAGGATAACCTTCAAGCTCCTCACCCACGCACACAAAGCACTCCACAACACTGGACCAGCGTACCTCAACTGCCGCCTCAACTTCTACACCCCCACCCGCCAGCTCCGCTCCGCCGACCACGCCCTCGCCTCCGTCCCCCGCATCTGAAGAGCAACCACCGGCGGCAGATCCTTCACCCACCTCTCCGCCAAGACATGGAACACCCTCCCCCTCCACCTACGGCAGACACAGGACCTACTGACCTTCAGGAGACTCCTCAAGACCTGGCTATTCGAACAGTAGCAGCACCCCCCCTCCCCTCAGCGCCTTGAAACCCTCACGGGTAAGTACCGCGCTTTACAAATATTATGATTGATTGATATGCGACTTGACGCAGATTCATCGGAAAAGGTTGGTCTTCAATATCCGAAAGAAACTGAGGAAGCCTCATTCGAGCCCCAGATGCTTCCGAATGTTCTCCAGAAAGAGGAGCCCTGTGCATGAAGAGATCTTCCTCCAAAAGCCTTCATTTGTCAACAATCAACAGCACCACTTATTCACAGCGCTGAGCATTGTCTCCACCCTAGACATTGTCTTTGTTTCAGTAGCATGAATCTTATTCATTTAAAAATAAATTATGAAGGAGGCTTAGTAAGAAGATGTTCAGCTTAGTTTGCAACAATGGTTGGTAAAAGTGAGTATAGCCATAAGAAGTTCAAATAATAGAGTGAAAGTTTAACCTGGGACATCAAAACTGCAGAGGACCATATCTAAGATCTTACAACGGCACACTTAGGGGCATATTCACAAGGAGCTATCGCCGAATTAACGGCACTTTATCGCAGCCAAAGTCGTGATAAATTTAACCCCCCATTCACAAGCCGGTGTTAACAGCCCACAGCACCAGTTTACCCGGGATAGCAGCCGCAAAAAACATCGCCACAGAGGACCCCAGCAAATATTGCTAATAAACTTTATTAAAATGAACAACGAAATGAAATGAAGACACATGGCCACTCCCCTCCGGACAATACATAGGTCACAGCCTGTAAGACAAAAAAAATGATGAGAAGGTGTGTCCTGCGCACATCAGAGGACAGAGAGAGAGTGAAGGAGAGAGAGAGGAAGAGTGGGAGGGAGAGAGAGAGGAAGAGAGGGAGAGAGAGAGAGAGAAGAGGAGAGAGAGAGGAAGAGGAAGAGAGGGAGGGAGAGAGAGAGGAAGAGTGGGAGGGAGAGAGAGAGAGAGAGAGGGAGAGAGAGAGAGAGAGAGAGAGAAGAGGAGAGAGAGAGGACGAGAGGGAGGGAGAGAGAGAGGAAGAGTGGGAGGGAGAGAGAGAGGAAGAGAGGGAGAGAGAGAGAGAGAGAAGAGGAGAGAGAGAGGAAGAGAGGGAGGGAGAGAGAGAGGAAGAGTGGGAGGGAGAGAGAGAGGAAGAGAGGGAGAGAGAGAGAGAGAGTGCCGCCCCTGCGCACCCAGGCCACACTGCTCACCTGCTGCCACCGGTGTGTCTCCAACCACGTGCCGGTATGTAGGGCAGTTCACCAGGTCACACATCTGATTCAGAGCCGTCAGCTGAAACAGAGCCCAGATACATGACTGGCACAGTACACACACTTGCACAACACAACATCGCCTGCCCACCCATACACACCCAGGCATAGGCACCCCAACCTCTCCCGCTGCCCATCGGAGCATGCCCGCCCATGCACGCCCAGGCCTCAATGCTCACCTTCCGCCACCGGCGCGTAGACAGGAGGTCCCACCATGTCCCGCTGCAAGCCACAAGCCCGGGGCCCGCGGACATGGCACCCTCCACATCATGCAGCCCCGCTCCGCAGGCCACCAGGTCTCACGTTTGGTGCTGGGTCTTGATTACTCCATGGCAGAGGACATACCAGTGCACCCGGCACCATCGCAGGCTGCACACCCGCTCAGCCCAATGGGTGCCACCAACTCTGGGATCCCGGAAGCGACGCCACGTGGAGGTAGGCCCACGCTGCCCGCTGGCTCTGGCCTACACTGCGGTCCAGCATGGCACACAAAACCTGAGCTGTCCGGACCGCCGGGACGGGGCATCATCGCAGGCTGCACACCCGCTCAGCAGCTCAAGGTGCCACTGACACAGTGCACCCCAAGTCACCGTCCCGTGGCTGGGTGCCTGTGCCGTCCGCAAGGCCCCGGGTGCCACTAACCCTGTGCAACCCCAGTCTGCGCCACGTGGTGGTAGGCCTGTGCCTTACTCAAGGCCTCGTGTGCCACTAACCCTGTGCAACCCCAGTCTGCGCCACGTGGTGGTAGGCCCGTGCCTTACTCAAGGCCTCGTGTGCCACTAACCCTGTGCAACCCCAGTCTGCGCCACGTGGTGGTAGGCCCGTGCCTTACTCAAGGCCTCGTGTGCCACCAACCCTGTGCGCAACAGCTCAATGGCCCTACATGAGTGAGAACCGTGGAGCGGCCGTCATCCAGTCACCACCGGAAGAGGGGAATGTGACGTCGTCGCACCCCTTATGTTGGCGGAGTCAAATGGCCTGTGACGCCTGTGCCGGATGGGTGTGGAGTGTGTGAAAACCTTCCCTCAGGGAGTGGCTGTGACATGCTGACAACTATACCAGTGACCTGCACACCACCAGCGAGAACGCCCGCGACGGGTAGCAATGAGGGCCCCCCCTCGGGGCGTTAGCGGAGTGGTCTGGCCTGCCGTACGCCCGACCTGCGCAGGGCTTGCAACAATGACTCGTGGGCTCTGGGCGTGGTCCTGTCCATGTCCGGACAAGGAAGTGACTGATGCGTCTGTCCCTGTTGTAGTGTTCACGGAACCCGGTACACAAAATGCAATGTCGCACCCTCTGACTGGCATCCCACAGGATGAACATCATTGACGCAAGGGAAGGCACTGTCCCCACATTCATCCACACATCCATACATGAATGACGTAAGACATTACACAGCAGTGTGTCACTGGATGTTTATTTGCACATCCAGTGTAGTCATGCAGCTGGACCGGTACAGGGCAATGCCGAGAACACAACACAATGTGGGCCCGTGGAGGGCCAGCCAGTGTCCATCCGGGGATGACCTGTACTGCGGAAAAGGAAGGGTACAGTCCGCAGTCTGTCCGCCGTGTCATTGGTCATCAAACAGGATGTGGCAGTCCATGTCGCTGTCCAAGGTGAGTGCATCGGAGTGTATCGGGGGTCAGTGGTAGGTCTTGAGGCCATGTGCGGCACCAAGTAGAAACAGGCAAGGTGGCGGAAATGAATGCTAGTACCTCCTTCTGATCTCAATCCCATCCACGTCCTCGTCCCCGGATGTGTGCTCTGCCCCACCTGTGGGTGTTGCAGTACCTGCTGCGGCACTGTGTGCCACAGACACATCAGGGGCCGGAGGAGGATTGTCGGCCGCACTGTGTGGCAGTGACACATCAGGTGCCTGAGTGGATACGCCTGCCGCACTGTGAGGCACTTACACACCAGGGGGCGGAGATGTGGATGGTGTGGGGGCAGCAGCATTCATCATCACCACGCCTTGTGGCAGCAATGCCATGATGAAGACATGCAGGGCCTGGTAGATCCCAGCTACATTTCGCTGATGTGCAGCGGTGGCTGCCATCCTTTCCGCCTCCATCCGCACCATGTCCTCCATGAGCCTCTGCATGTGTTCCAGCTCACGGCCGGCATCGCTGGGGCCATTCTGAGTGGACAGGTATTCCTCCCTCCACGTCATGACTCCAGCGATGTCAGTCAGGGCTTGTTGGAGACCATGGGGTGGACATAGACACCCAAGGATGGCGTCAAGTTTGGTAGCCATGAGGTCGAACCCCACCCGCACCTGCTCGGCCGTCTCCCTCTGGCCCTCCAGCACATGGTGTTGGAAGGCCATTTGTTGTTCCTGGGGGTCTTGGGAGAGTGCTGGGGCTGTGGGTGCCTCCTGCTGGGTGGTTTGGGTGGTGTGTGGGGTCTCATGGATGTAGCTGGGCTGCCCTGATCCTGGAGGTTGCTGGCGGATGAGGTCAATGATGTCTTGGATGGTTTGGGTGTCAATGCTGGTGTTGTCCTCCTCCTCGTCATCAGAGAAGAGTGGCTGTGACTGCTCTGCAGGAGGTGTTGACGATGCCCCTGCGATGTGAAGGGGAGATGGTGTATTACAATGTGTCCACATGTATGTAGCCGCATGGTACAGGTTGACATTCAGACAGCATGGCATTGTACATTGTGACAGTCTGTGGGTCTGGGCGAGGACCCAGGGTCATTGTGGGTGTGCACTGTGCCCTGCTTGCTTGTGCATGTGTGCAATTGTGGCCATCTCCCCCCGTCCCCCCAGTACATGGTGGTCACTCACCCTGTTGCGGTTGTGTTGTGTCCTGACGAGCAGTGTCCGGTCCCCCGACTACGGCCACAGTATCCATACTGATGACTGTCGACACCAGCTCCTCCATGTCATCCAGCTCCAGCTGTGGCGCTGGGCCCCCACCTCTGGTATGCGTTGCTGCCTTCTGGTTGGCACTGAGTTTCTCCTTGGTCTTCCGCTTGATGTCATTCCATCGCCTCTTGACCTCGTCCATTGTCCGCTTGTGCTCTCCGACGGCATTCACCTTGTCGACGATGTCCCACCATATTCCATTTTTGGTGCCCAATGACACGTTGGAGGTGATGAAGAGTTGTTGATGGTGTTCCATCACCTCCGTGACTATGATCCTGTTCGCCTGCGGACTGAACTTGGTCTTCCTCATCTTCTTGTCCTTGCCCTTCCCTGTCCCCGAGGTCCCAGGCTGGTCGTCCGGGGTGCTTGTGGGGTTGTGCTCGTCCTCTGCGCCTGCTCCGGCTGCCTCCATGGTGCTTGTGTGTTGGTCAGTTTGTGTGTGGGTGGTTTTTCTACTTTTATGGAGATTTTTGACGCCTGCCAGGTGTGTGTTGCAGGCCTGGCGCTGCTTGTCGCTGTTTCCTCATCGCGCTTTGGCCCATCGCGTGTTTTTTGGTGTTGTGGTGTGTGTTTTTATCTCCATCGTGGTGGTTGTATCGCGGTTTCGGCAGACTATCGCATGGTACCGCCTTGTTGTGAATTCCACGTTGACACGGGGTTATTTTCCTGTGATAGGCTGCGATATTGAAAGTTGCGTTACGCTACTCTTGCGGTAGTTATCACGCGTTCTTGTGAATATAGCCCTTAGGCTCTTATTACGAGTTCTGTTATTTCTGTTAAATCTGGGTGAAAAAATGCAAGTCAAAATTTCAAAAGGGTCAGCAAACTCTGGACCTGAAAATTCTATGCCAAGAGGCACCAGGCTTCAATGAACTTCTGCAGGACAGGGCCTTTGGTCAGCAGATTTGTTGGACCCTGCCCACCCACTGCAGCAGTCCAGGGCAGCATACAATGCCCCCACTGAATAGGCACAAACATACCTTCAAGTAGCGCACCCCTACACACCCTCATTTCCCCCCAACACTTTCTACCAGCTCAGAACAATTAGAAAATATGTGTTTCACTGAAATGGTAAAACACCCTGTAAATCTGAGTGTGAGCAGTTATTCCCAATTTCAGGAAGGACTTGTAATGGCTGGACTTTGTTATGGAGCTATGGCCTGGTACATGCAATTCTGGGCTCCTGGGATCTTCTCTGTAAATTCTAGCCAACTCATAGTGAGGGCCTTAGTTGGATGGAAAAAAAAAACAATCACCGCTGTGGCAATACCTGTGGTCCAGTGTTTCTCACTGGTCTTAGGACACCTTTTTCTTTTTATTGAGCAAATTCGCCATTTTGAGCATGCATTGTGGCAATATTTAATCTGGAATAAATCTGTGTTGTACAGTCACCGTGTGGTATTCTAGAATAGATCTCACAGGCTCTTTCCCTAATGTTCCATTTGTGTTAGTTGACTTAAGGCTGTTTCTGTTTGTAAACAATTGTTGTATTTTCCTCTAATTCATAATGCCGAATGGTACAGCACCACCTTTTTTTCTGAGTCAAACAGGTGAACCCCCAATAGTGTGGTCAAAGTGTTAAAAGGTGTTTTTAAATGATGCACGTGTATGTGGTACGAATCTTGATGCAGAAAGAAAGCAGTCTCACTTTTTAAATTGTTTAGGGCAGAAGTAGAGAAGGTGTTAGAGAATTTGCCTGATTTGAATACTGAAGAAGGGAGAGGTTTGAATGAATATGAGATATGCATGAAAAAACTCAACATTCATTATTTACCTCACATTAGTACAATCATGGATAGGTACTATTTTGGTAGGAGAAAAAAAATAAAAGTGAAACGGTAGAAGAATACATTACAGCATTGAGGAAATTAGCAAGCAGTTGTAAATTTGGAGCACTGGCTGAAGAGCGCATTAGCAATCAGTTTGTGTTGTGTTGCACCAATTAAAGCATCAGCGAAAAAACTGTGGTTAAAGGATGAATCACAACTTTGTGAGATGCTTATGATTGTAAAAAGGTTTGAACACATGTGCAAGTGTGTGCAGGTTATAAAAAAAGACACTGAGGGGCAGATATACAAGAACTGACGCATCTCTGCATATTAGCAGAGATGCATCAGTTCAATTGCGTCACGCAAAAATCCCTTGCGCCGCCATGTATGCGTCGCATTTACAATGCAGCGCACCGTGGTGCAAGGATTGACAGATGCATCACGCATCTGTCGGCGTAAAGGTAACACATTTCTGGAGTCGTGTCGCAAGCACGACGCAACTCCGGCACCGCTCACGAATGCCTATTCCTATTGTGCTGCATCACTCCTTACTCCTGCTTCAAGCAGGCGTAAGGTTTTGACACAGTGGCGTCGTAGAAGTGACGCAGTGAAATCTTGTAGATTTCACTGCATCACTTTTACGAGGCTTTCTTGCGCCAGAACGCCCACCCTTCATACATTATACCTGACGCAGGTATAATGTGACGCAGGGCTTTACAACGTGACGCATCTCCCTAGATGCGTCACATTGTAAATGTGTCACAACGTGGCGCATTGTTTACGACCCCGCTGCGTCACAAAAGTGCCGAAACAGCAGCGTAAAAGTGTCGCAAAGGGCCTGTAAATCTGCCCCTGAGTGTGCAGGGAAAGCATCTGAAAAAAATTCATGTGCGCAAGTTATAGAGGAAAAGTAGATTCAACCTGGAAAGAGTTTTTCATTTGAAGGTCAGTGTTTTAGGTGTGGGAAAACTGGGCACATGGCAAATGACGAATGTTGACCTGCAAGCAAAGCTGTGTGCAATCGCTGTGGAAAGAAGGGACATTTTATAAAATGTTGCAACAGTTTTCTAAATTTGTGAAGAATAAGTCTTTACAAGAAGTCTGTGATTAAGTGGTTTTACAACTTGTTTGCAAAGTTGATGAACATCCCTCTGATCTAGTAAAGGTAAACGGGGTTGATGTAAAAATCATGGTTGATTCTTGTTCTAGAATAACCATCATCTCGGAAGAAGTGTTTAAAGGGTAGTTTAGCAACATCATTGAAATAAAGAAAATGGACATTAAGCCAGGGGGATATGGGGACTTAGCATAAAAAGTTTAGGTTACTTTGAAACAGTACTTGAACTCAAGCACAGGATTACTGTTGGTAAGGTTTTGTGTCCCTGAAAGGAGATTCTATAATTGGATTGCCACACCAAAAGGAGTTGGGAGTCATTCTTGACCCCAACTCTATTCCCCAAGTTCAATTGAAAGAGGTGGTGCAGGAGTGCATGGAGTCTCAAGATGGTTGTTTGAATTTTGAGGAAAACTTCCAGGTGTTTTCAGAAGGACTTTGGGTTGCTTAAAATGTTATGTTCACCATATACGACTTAAGAGAGGAGTTGAACCAGTATTTCAAAACTCAGAAGACTTCCGGTTGGTTTACATGGAGAGGTTAAGAAAATATTTGACAGGTTGTACAATGATGGCATCATTGTTCCCGTGGAAGCATCTGAGTGGCTCCCATAGTGAGCATGTGCTCCCATGGCGGTGGTGAAAAACCTTATGGGGAAATCAGATTATGCATTGATCTAAGAGTACTCAATAAATAATTGGTTTTTGATAAATTCCCTTTACCCAATACAACAGAGTTGCTTACAGAATTGAATGGGACAAGGTTTTTAACCAAGTTAGATTTGGTTTTGGCATATCACCAGATCCGTCTTCATGAAGATTGCCAATAATACATATATTTTATTGCACCTGTAGGATCTTTCAAATATTTGTGTATGCCTTTTGGACTGGTTTCAGCTGCTTCTGTTTTTCAAAGGAATATTTTAGGTTTAAGATCTCTTTATTAGTATAAGAAGTGCAAAAACAAGGTCCAACAATCAGCCCACCTAAATCTAAGGGCCGTTGGGGAAGCATCAATAATCAGAAACTTGAATACAAAAAACCAGGAAAAAAGGAAACGCTTGGGGCGGGTTGTGAGAGGGGTAGGGAGAAGCAGGAGACATGTGCATGTGGAGCAGGACACTAGTTGTAGAGTGGTGGTAGGCGAGGTGTGTAAATAACTGAGATGGCCACCAGTAGCTAGTTTAGGGGAGTCTCTGGTCAGAGTGCATTAGTTGGAGGATTCACAGACATAACGGACACGTCAATTCTCTAAATTCGTCCGATAGGTACCGGATGCACAGTGCCCAGGTATTGTCAAGCAAAGGTAGTGAGTGGCCAATTGCGGTGTGTGGGGATTGCTTCTGAACCCCAATGGGAAAGTGGGATCTGTTTGGTGGCTCCTAGTGCTAAGGTGATTGCCCTCCCGTTAACAGACTTCAGGGAGTATGTCAAAAGGTTGGGGAGGCCCAGTAAGAAATAGCTGGGAAATCTAGGGACGTCAGTGTCAAACATGTCATTCACTACAGTTAGTATCTTGTTCCAGAAATAACCTATCTTGGGGCATTGCCAAAGCAGATGGGTAAGAGTGTCTGTCTGACCACAGTGACGCCAGCATGTGCTGTCCTTATTTGCGTTCCATTGGTCGACCCAAGCCGCGGTAAAGTACAAGTAGTGTGCAATCTTCATTAACATTTCTTTACTAGAAGTGTTACGAACTGAGGCATGGTGGAGGATGTCGCTCCACTCCTTATCAGTATAGGTGCAATCACATTCCACCTCCCACCTGCGCTGAGCGGGTGACTTCACTGGTTTCCGTGGGGTGGTGAGGTAGTTACAAATATTCGAGAGGATGCATTTGTCAGAAGAATGAGTAAGGAGCCATTTCTCAAATGGGGTAAGTGGTCAGCTGGCTTGGGGGCGAATCCAAGCCTGTTGTAGCCAGTGACAAATAGCTATGTATTGCCAGAGGGCTGTGGATGGGATCCTGAAGGCTGACTGGATCTGTGGTAAATCCATAAGACCATCGACATCAAATAGGTTTCCTACCTATTTGCAGTTAGCCTCCTTCCATGCAGCAAATGCAGAGATGATGTGCTCAGGGGGAAAACCTGGTAACTCATATGATCGGCATCTGGGGGAAAGAGGAGTGGATAGTCCCTGCTGAAGTTGCACCTTGTCCCAAACTCCCACAGTGGCGCGGATCACCGGAGAAATGCAGACCCCAGCGGACCGGTGTGGTTTCCGTAACCATGGAACCTTCCAGATGGGAATACCTGCCACCACCTGATCGATAAAGCACCAATATTTTTAGGTACTAGGCCGAGACCACTTCACCATATATCACAGCTGTGCTGCCTTGTAGTAACATTTTAGATTAGGAGCCCCCCAAGCCACCATTTGACTGAGAAAGATAAGCTTGCAACTTAGCCATCCGTGCCTTTTAACCTTCCTAAATGAAGTCATAAAAGGAGGTCTGCAATTTATTGAGCATCCGCGAAGGGGGTTGGAGAGGCAGGGTCGGCATTACGCATAGGGTTTTCAGTAGCAGCGTATTCATTACGGGTGCCAAGCGACCCAGCCATGAAAGCCGTAACCCTTCCATTTGGATAAATGTTGTGTGTTCATCAGGAGCCCCCTGTAATTATGTTCCACAGTATGGTCTATTGAAGGGTGTATCTGCAGACGCAGATAACTTATCCCCTATGAAACCCCTGTAAACAGGAACCCAGACTCAAGCTGGACTTGTTCAGCCCTGGCCATGCTAAAGTTGAGAATAGAGGACTTCTGGAGGTTGGGTCTTGAAACCTGAGGTCCCCCCAAAAGCCTCCAGTTCCCCCATGACCTCTATTTTAAGGGAAATCAAACGTGTGAAGTTCTATCAAGATGATGTTCTGGTTTTTTGAAGGAGTTGGTCTGAACATAACAACAGAGTTTCGAAGATACTGGAGAAGCTCAGAGAACATGGTTTGACTTTGCGAGCTGAAAAATACATTTTTCAGTTGAATAGAAATCACATATCTTGGGCATACTGTGAATTGTCATGGTATCAAACTTAAAAGGGATCTTGTGGAAGTCATTCAGGGTGTTAAGGAACCACAGAACAAAGAAGAGCTTCTTTCTTTCTCTGGTTGATTGAATTTATGGTAAGCTTGTCAGTTGCATGGCTGACACAACGCATGTCATGCGTATTCTACTCAAGAAGGGTATTGAGTTTCAGTGGAATCAAGAGCGCCACAAAGGTTTCCCAAAGTATTAGAATGATTTTAAAAATGCCCCATGTTTGAAGGCTTTAGTCCTTGGTAGAAAATGTATTCTGACTACAGATGCAAGTGCTAAATGTTTGGGTGCTGCATTGATTCAAGTTACTGGGGGTGTTGAACATACAATTGTGTTCGCCTCCCAGGTTCTTAGAAATTCAGAAGCAAACTACTCGGTCATTGAGAGGGAGTCTTTAGCTATTCATTGGGTGATAAGTAATTTTGAAGTTTTCTATGAGGTCAGGTATTCACCGTTCAAACAGATCACAAACTGTTACATGAGATTTTTTAACAGAAAAGACTTGATGCTGTTTCGGCAAGATTAAAGCACTGAGTGCTACATTTACAAGAATATACCTTTTCAGTTCAATAACTACCTGGTGTAGAAAATGTTGCAGTTGATTGTTTGTCAAGACTTGTCAGTCCTTTTGAATCTGATGACTGTGGCCAAGATGAGTTGTGTGAAGAAGAGAAAGTGTGCGTCTTAACTGAAGGTGCTATTTCAGAACATGACTGGAAACTTGAGGGCAGCAAAGATGAAACAGTCAGGTAATGAAAGCTTTGAGAGACGAGTGGCCTTCCAAGAACAACATGTCTAATATAGTAAAATCTTTTTGGTTGGTCAAAGATAAGTTGTCAGTTACTGATGTTTTGTGGTTCTGTAGCACCAGACTTTTTGTGCCTAAGACTTTGGACAACACCCCTTTCACCAGTCTTAGTTTCTCGACCTGGTGGTTTTTAAATTTCATTTATTTTTAAATATCCTACACGAACACTTGCTCTCTTAAGGCCTCTGTGCTACCAGTTCCCCTCCGGGGAACACACACGTTTCCCTGAGCAGCCACTCCTCATTCATGGCTGGCGCCTACAGGGTAATTTACCACTCCCCTCCACGTGATTGCCCCTATTTGTAATAGGTTCTACCTCCCCTCCCAACCTCCGGGACCACCCGCCTCCCTTGGGTGCACCTATTAATAGCAGGCTAGTCCTCATTCACTTACTGCCTCCCCTTCAGTCACCAGTGCGCCAAGTGTTCTCTATAGGCTTCTCCAGCCTGGCTTACCTGGGTTCCTTCCCTTCCAGGTACTACGCCCAGCAGCTTCTGTCTTACAGCAACTCGATGCAATAAATCTTGGACCTTCTTTGGACCACCCTCCAGGGACCTCCCTTCGTCCCTTTCTCTGAGCCCCTTGACCAGTAAGTTCTCTTCCCTCCCATACATGACAATATTGCCGTTGCCTTGGCCAGCGTACTTACCCACCTTCTCTTGCCTTAGGCAGAGGTGTCCCAGGTTGTACCTGGACTGCTCCGGGACCCTCCTCCACCACGATTGGGAACTCAGTTGCGATATGTCACGTAAGTCACCGTGATTCATCTGGCAGCCTCCTTGGGCATCGTGCCCCCTTTTTTACACATCTCCTTCTCTGAGCCTAGACACGCGGTAATCTTCCTTCGCTTTGAATTGTATGCTGCGTTCTAATTCTGTCTTCACCTTCCCTGTTGGGCTCATCCTTAAACTCTCATTTTTTAATTCTTTCCCTCTGACCCCATTTGGTCCACTATTGAATGTATGTATATATAAATATATATATATTTTTTTTATCTACAGCACTGCTATAGAAATAACAGTAACCTGGTCCTGATGATGGCCTAAACACTTCAACAGGCCGAAACGCCGTCGACTTTTACAGCAAAAATTTCGGCGCTATTTCCCCAAGGATACCCAGCTTGATTGCCTTTGTATACATTATCATTTATTGTTTGGGTATCCCAACTATGTAAATTTCACCATCATTTGTGTTTGTTTGTTGCGCCCCTTCTTGTCGCTGTACATACTTCCTCACGTGTCACTTGCGCCATCACCATTTTCACGAGCACTTGTGCACAGTATCCCACAGGTTACATGCCATTCAATGTAACGCAGTACTACCCCTAAATATGTTTGAATATATGAAGTTAAATATGACAAATATATGCATTTACTAAACTCTATTCTATGTTGTCAAAAATTTCTTGTCTCCCTGGTTTCTCCTTCTGCTCCCAGCAACTAATTGTGCTGCTTGAAATTGACCTTCAACTAACACCCTTAGAGACATTGTGTATGTTACAGATGTTCGCCCTAGTCTTTATAGGGTTTACAGGCTACCTCCTGTAGTCTGATACTGCCTAAGACTTTAAGAAGACATGTAGCGAATCTTGCTCATGAGTGTTATGTACCCCAATGTACCCCAATCTAGGTCTAGGTGGCAACACGACCTTTCACCTACATTTTTCCTACCTTGGTCTGCATAAGGGTTCTAGCACTGACCTTTTACCCAGTTATGTGCTGAATAAAGTTCGATCAGTTTCCTTGAAACTAGCCTCATTTATTTTGCATGAGCATTCTTAAAAAAAAGTCCCCTGCACATGACGTACATAACATCATGAACATACTCTGTATAAAAGTCATGGTCATCTTCATCCTAGGGTGAAAGAACTACTTTGCATAATTGCAGGTATTGATTTAAGCTCATTTCCATTATCCTACTCACAGAACTTTGATTGTGTAAGGAACCCAGATGCTATCTTTATGGTATAAAAGACCCATACCTACACTAGATAGACAGAGGAGAAGCTTCCACGCTGACACAAGACACTGGGGTCCCTGCCTGAAGAAGCTACAACACACAGCGGTCTGACATCCCTTGCGGGGTATCCAACTCGAGACCAAGATGGGGTCTTTCTTTCTCTCTCATCAGGTAATTGGGTTGGCTCTTTCCTAGGGAATCCTTGGCTTTGCACCCACATACATGCTATGTACAGTTAGGTACACTTAGATAGGGTCCACATAGTAGGAGTACACTTGATTACTTCCATGTATTTATATGCCTGCATATATTCACTGTTTTAGCACCATGGTAGAATCCTACCTTTTATTTACTCTGTTGGTGCTTGCAATCTTATACATCTGTTTTTGTGTAATGATTTTTGCAACATACATGTTTTATACTAGAAAGATGCTGGTTCTATAAATGCTTATTGAAAACGTCCCCACCGTTTATTCTGTGTATCTCTCTGAGACTAAGTGAGCACGAGTGACTAAGCGAAAAGTACTGCAATCGTTCCACGATCCCTGAAGGATCAAGGGTTGTCATTTTTGATGGTTGCCAGAAGCTATTCGCTCCTTGGTAAGGTAAGGGGGTTTATAGTGGCACTGTGAGCTAGCTGGTCTAAAGGCTAACATATCCTGTGGGGGTGTCCGGTATCAGTCTTGACACCAATCCCTTAGTTTATGTTTTATAAACGCGCAGATCCTGAACACTTTTAGGAACTACACGACATGGCACAGCCAATGTTTTTTTGATTCTTATTTAAGGGTCAAATCTGAGTAGTTCAGTCGTGCTTTCTCAGAGACCCCTACTCACATTTAACCAGAGACGTCTGAAGTGGGGAGGGAAAACCTGCCACAGCTGAGTAGTTATATCTTGTGTATTGGCTGTAGATTATAGTTCCTCACATTGTGCCAAACTTTATCTCTTTTTCTTAATAATTCCCCGCATAATGTCTAACAATGGGGATGATGGTATGAGTGGTACCAGTGCACAGGAAGCTGAGCAGGAAGGTGCTCTTAATATTTCAGAAAATTGCAGACATGCACTTACTATGAAATTAGTAGATTATGGCCTCCCATCAATAGGTGGGACTGTTACCTTCGAGATTGAGGCCCGCAAGGCATTCAGTACAGAGGTATTCTATTTTTGGATCAAATTCCCACCTGCGGATGCACACACACATTTGTTTCATACTCACATTACAGATGAGACACCTGAAGAATACTCTCCATACACGGTCATAGAAATCCCGTTAACGCACCAAGAACATAATAATTGGTTTAAAGGTGCCCCCCATACCACAGAAAATGTGAGACTCGGTCCACTCAGCAGAGACGGAGTGACTTGCCAGTCTTAGCTGCTTACACACCGCATCCAGAGATTGATACATTGCCAGCAGCAAGGCTACGTACACTTTACAAAGACATAGTGAAACTGTACAGACACCTTACACAGTTCGTAATGCGAACACTTACAATTCAACCTACAAAGGTCACTCAAAATGGCCAACCATAAGAGACTTCGACAAAAATAAGACCACAAACGCTGAACGCGATTATGGGAAGAATGGCCACTAAACCTGAGCAAATGCCTTTCTGGATAGCACAGAAAATAGCTCAGCTTGAAGCCGTATTTCCCCATACAGGCCTACAGGAAAAACTCAGAATATTAACAACTTGCTTGCCAATGGGGACAGCTTCCCCGGTGGAGTATTGTACCACTTGGGGTACAGTTTTCACTGCTGTTTATTCCAGAACTCAAGGTACCTACTCAATAGCAGACATACCAGAAGTATTGAAACAAATACAAAATGAGTACGGCGCAGAACCTGCCCTGTACTTTGGGATGAAATTCATAGGCAATTTTGCGCAGGTATCAACAATTATGGTGGCTAACATAAAAGGGGAGGCAGCAGAGGTGGCTATGCGCCAATGCCTAAGGGAAGTCACTCCTGCACGACAGGAGCGAGAACTACCTAAGTTTATCGAAGAAACCTATGCTTCAACGGTTAAAGATAACTTGGGAGCTAGACCTGGAAAACCACAAATAATGAGTAATTCTGAGAAGGATAACTCAAAGCAAGTGCCCGATTCTTCCAAAAAGAAATGGGATAACCAACAATCAAAAACTAATAAGCAGAATGCATCACGATCACGGGGTGAGTCTACTCAGTAGGAGTCCTTTGAGAATAGATATAATCTTAGGAACCGTGATAATATTAAAAAACCTGACAGGTATCAGGATACTGATACACGTTTCTCTCGTTCCTTTCACGGTTTAAGATAAAAAACTCGAAGAGGGAAGGACGTCAGAACACAGATCAGAAGAGCCAGTCAAGCCAAGAGACACACATCACACTTCAGACTAGATTATCAAACAAGAAAATAAACCCAAAAGTAATTTATAAAGAAGGTAGCTGGCCTTTAAATAAGAAATGCTCAGGTTGCTGAGGACTCAACAGTTGAATGGGGAATGGACTCTGATGTTGCTAGACAGCACAGCAGAGGTAACAATAGCTCACCAGAACTTGATGGAATTTCTGTTGACAGCAACGTTAAATGAACATATCACGGTGGAAACATCTGATACAAGGGAAGTGTCCCACATTTTTTACACAAATGTATGCTCCAAATAGAGGGGGACATACGCAGGAAAGTGAAAGGTCTCTTTTGGGAGAACCTGACATATGAATACAACATCCTTTTGGCTGAAAAAGATTGTCCGCCTGAGTTTGTTATGTACTGCTCTAAAGGAGAGGATGTAATATTACTAGCCTTCTCCGATCTCATTCTAGAGTCACTAAAATACTCATGTGCGCAGGAGTGGGCGTTAGCGCTAGCTCCCGCATTATACTGCAATCATGTAGGGTGGGATGCTGAGTCACCTCACCATTAAATCCCATTAAAAACAACTCCAACTCCACAGAGGCATTACCCAATTAAACATGACTCAAAGAAACAAGTCAGGGAGATCTTAGATCAACTTGAGAACCAATGTGTGATTAAAAATCCCACCTCTTCTGTGAATAATCCTTTTTTCCCATAATGAAACTGACAATTCATACCGTCTAATTTTAGACTACAGGCATTTGAACACATGCACGAAAACATTCGCAGTACAAAATGCAAACAGTGCCGCATTTATAAATAACATTGTGTTGAAGAAATACAAAACAACACTAGATATCTCAAATTAATTCTTTTGCCAAAATATAGCGCCTGAAAGCAGATATTTGACAGCATTTTCAGCGCTCGACTCTCAACGCCAATTCTGTAGACTTCTCCAAGGTTATAAGAATAGACCTGGGTTGTTCTCAGCAAGAGTATCAGAGTTACTTCAAAATTGTGATGAAGAGGTGTTGTCCTACGTAGATGATATTTATCTGACTGATGATGAGTTATAGGATCATTTGAACAGTGTGAACAACATAATTCTGGGGTTCGCCACTGTAGGCTACAAATTTAACGTAAAAAAATCAACAATTGCCCGCCTCAATGTCCTATATGAGCTATCAAGTGAAGGAAAAAGCCTGGCAGCTATTTTTTTAGAAAAATGAGCGCTGCTCCAACCTCTAAAGACGCTGAAACGTTTAAAATCCATTTAGGATTCCTAAATTTTGGCAGAACATACATTTTGGATTACACAGAAAGGGTTAAACCTTTCTGCGAGCTAATCAGACCTGATTTTTCAGTTCAACATTGGACACAGGAACACACGGAAATTCTCCATTCTGTACAATCTGACAAACTCTTACACACACGTGTAAATAGCACTAACTTGGTGATCCGTGTATTAGTGGGTCAATCAGGGCACACACACCTCACCTTCATGAAAGGTGAAACAGTACCCATTGCATACAAATAACATTTGTACACAAAGGCTAAAATGTGTTTTGCATCCACAGAAAAGATACTGACAGCAGTACAGACCGCTGTAGTGAGAGAAAGAACACTAGCACAGGGGAAACGCATAATTGTCATAACTCCAGTACCAACCTTAGAGGCTGTTACAAAAGCAAGCGTTCCAAACGCAAAAGCACTGCTTCCAAGATGAATACAATGGGCTAATTCTCTCACTGCAACAGATGTAGACTACAAATTTGATTCTACATTAAAACACAAGCATGCCTGCAGTACGAACAAGATTATCCTCTCCCACATAAAATAATGCCTCTAGATCAATATGAATACATCATTTACACTGATGGATCTGCCCAGCCTGCCGTAGGAAGTAAACAGCAATACAGCGCAGCATGTGCGGTTGTGAAGGGACATATGCGGGATGGCAAGTTCCGTCCTAGCAATACACAGACGGAGCCTCTAGGAGATTGCACGGCACAGCTGGCAGAACTGAAAGCCCTGATACTGGCACAAAAAAATACGGATCAGGAATTCCCCACACTCATTGTGTACAATTCATTTTATTGTGTCCAGTCAAACAATGAATATCTTCACTATTGGGGCCAGAATAGGTTTAGAGATTCCAAGGGTTGCACAATAAAGCACAAGCTGCTTTGGGAACAAGTACCTCTCGCATGTGTCTATTTGGAACACTGCGCCCCCTTACACTCTGATGGGGCTTACAAGTACATCTTGGTGGCAGTAGATTAATGCTCCAGATTCCTGTGGGTTTGGCCCAGTGCTCGCTGAAGCCCAAACTGTTATAAAGGATTTGCGATTCTTCATAGGGACATACGCAATTGGCCCATTACATTCTGACCGTGGCCCTGCGTTTAGCTCACGGTCCTACAGAGAAGCCATGGGAAGTTTGGGTGTGGTCTTGCGGTACTCCGCCCCGTATCATCCCGAGGGAAATTTGATTGTGGAGAGGAAAAAACAGGACTTAAAGCAATCCTTAACAGCAAGGGTATTAGTCTCGGGTTGCAGTTGGGTCAATCATCTATATGGGGTCCAGAGGGCACTTAACAATATGCCAAGAAGTTCTCTAAGGGGCCATACTCCATACAAAGTCCTGTTTGGGATTAGAATGTGGGTACCTGACCGACCTCGACTGTGGTAGCACAGTGGCGGATGAAAAACCATTTGACATCAATGATTGTTTGGCTGTTTTACAGGAACTCAATGAATTCCGGGTTTACAAAGCAACGTCCAAGTAAAACGCACCGCCACTGGGGAAGTTAAAGCTGTTCCGGCAAGACCTGCCTGTGTGCCGAAGACTGGGGACCTGGTCAGAGAAAAGATTGTGGACAAAAAAGAATTTGGGTCATCTTACAGAGTACCTGTACCTGTACTGGCTGTCAAAGGAACAAGAACAGAACTTCTTCCGCTCCTTGCCAGCAAGGAAGAAAAGAGATTTGTCTCAATCAATCTGATTAAACCACAAAAGGTGGCCGATACTCAACAGTAGTCACCTGTCTTCTCTCCCTACCATACAGGAAGTTCAGACAGAAAGATTATTAACCTTTAAAGGTTCTACTCAACGAAGTGAAGGAGTTACCAACAATGGAATGGAGCTTGTACCTGTTGAAATTGAACAGCAACAAACTACAAATGAAACACAGATCTCAATTCGGCCTAATACCGACATCTATGTGAATATATCTCGTCACAAATCATCTGCTAGTTCCACAAACCTGCTGAGCTACCAAAGATAGATCGCACTGCGTCTGGCTACTTCATTGATTTTGATACTTTCTCATTGGATCCAAGTGAACCAGAGTCACCGCCAGCGCCTGTTTTCTACAAACGACAAATTTGAGATTTCTACCTTTGACTGAAAAAGACTGACTTTGGGGCTGATTACGATGGCTGGCGGTAGCACATCCGCGGTGCTGGAGGTGGCGGAAAATGCCCTTTTCCGTACTCCATCGGCGGTCCTTGCGTCCGCCGTATTACGATGGGCATAGGTAGCCCATTTCCCGTCCGCTGCGGTGTTCCTGGATCCGCAAGAAATCCCCCTCCGCAGCGGTGGCGGACGGAGCCAAAGGGGAGGGACCGCCGTGCGGAATGCGGTTACGACCGCCGGTTGTATTACGATGCAACAAACAGCCAAGCACACCGCTGCGGAGAATCCGGCCAATCGAGGATGGCGGTGGCAATACTGCGGATAGATCCATGTGTTCCTGGCCGCTGGGGAAACGGCGGTCTTTGGCCTTTCCGCAGCAAATCCGACCGCCGTGGACGGATTTTCAGCTTTTCCCCCGCTGAATCCTGTAATCCGACCGCCCGGTAGGGAGTTTCTGGCGGGAGCATCCTAATCTGGCCGTCGGTTTTGCCGCGGTACCTGCAGGCGGCAATTTCCCGCTAGCACGGCGTACGGAGTGCTTTTCCGTCTGCCATCGTAATCAGCCCCTTTGTGTTTCCCCGGCAACAGCTTTGGATTGCAATTGGTATACTCTTCCTAGTCCTCTGGATAAGTGCAGTGACTGTCTTTTTCCTGCTCCTGAATGGACATTACCTCTCAGTCTGCAGTCCAACATGTGAACTTGGTCCTGAAACCGCATGCATCATCACACCGTGAACAGAGGGACCTGTCCTTAGTGAACATTACAGCAGTTCTGGTCCCTGAAGGGATAGTTTGGGACTGAATTTCCTATGATGTATATGGCCCTACTGAACTTTTAAAAATACCACACTTATCTCAAATATCTTTAAGTGCTATCATCACCCCAAGTACTTTCTCTGATGATTGGGACTTTGAAACTGTAAATACTATGCTGTTTTATTTAGAACAAACTGCTGCATTTTCAAATGATGAATTGTATGATGATACATTTAATTTTGAAACCATGTTTTGTTACCAACACTATGGTCACCATTTCTTGCAGAAAGCAAGTATCCCGCAAAATGTTTTCAAATACCATCAATAAGAACATTGCCCAACACCGCCGAAAGGTAGTTCACAAACTTTTGCACAGACGGTTGCTTATTTTTCTGGGTTTAACACTTCAGACCAACCTCTTATTATTATAAGGTTACACCTACACCTGCAAACAGAAATATGCTCACTAACACTAAGCTGATATACTCTGCTTTTTTTTATTTTCCAACTGTCTTCACAAGGTTTTGGCTTTTGGAGAGAGACTATAGACACAAAATCTGTCTGATTGACTAAAGATTGGCAGGTTCAGGGAACTGAGGCCCTATTTAGAGCATGCCTCATACCACATCACATGCTTTTCCTTAACAACACAATGCAACAGACTTCCTGTCTGTTGCTAGCCAGGATCAAGGATTTAAACACACCTCAGATTCCTTTGCTCACACACTTTGAAGGTTGGCAAAAGTACACACAACACAGTGAAGATACACTGGATGCCATACTACAGAAGGGTTCTTACAATTCATTAGATCCCAATTGGAAGGGATGGTTGGTTTGGCCTATCGACACAAATGGGTGTCAGTCAAGATTCAGGGGTACCACTGAAGGGTTTAGGGGTACATGCATCAAGAAATACTTTTGCAAGTCTTTAATTGCGATTATTAAGGAATCGCAATTAGGGACTCTCAAAAGCCTATGCATGTAGAAATCGCTATTAAAATAGCAATTTCTAAACATTCCTTAATTGCGACTCGCAAATTGTGAGTCGCAATTAAGGAATGGCTTCCCATTCATTCCTATGGGCCTACAGGCCCATAGGAATGAATGGGAAATTGTATGCGCAATTTGCGAGTACCAATATGTACTCGCAAATTGCGCATGCAATTTCAAGGGTGCAAAGTTGTCAAAAGGACACCCTGTTGCACCCCTGAAATTGTGATGTGCACCCATGTTGCGCACACACATGCCCCAAGGGCATGTGTGTGTGTAACCTGAAACTTTGAAAAATGCATTTTATTGCATTTTTCAAAGTTTTAGCAAATTACAGACCAGTTTGATTTCACTGTAATTTGCGGTCCCAAATAGCAAAATCGCTATTTTAAAGTACCTCATGGATTGCATATAAGGAATCGCAAATTGCGATTCCTTAAATGCAATCGCAATTGAGGAACGAACAAAAAAATTATGAATTTTTAAATTGCGCTTGCCAAACACTTTCATGCATCGCTAAAGGCCAATTTGCTAGCGCAAACGGACGATTTTTGTGAATCGCACCGGTTGCAAAAACCGTTGATGCATGTGCCTGCAAGTATCCATATGTCTGACCTGCGCTATGTACAATCAGAGCACAGGGGTGGTGGCATCTTACAGTGTTGGGAAGTTATGCCTAGAGTGGCTAAAAACCTCAACACTGTCCCAGGTGAAACAACACTTGTCCTTACTCTCAGATGACATAGATCTTAGGGATTTTTTGTTGGGTCCCCCGAAGCCACATCAATAGCGCTTGTTGTATGCTATTTACAACGAGGTATGGAAAATCTCCCAGCAGGAGTCTGCTGAGAGATTGCGTGAAATTGACAGGGTTAACTTAGAAAAGGCTTTGGCAGCGGTCGACAATGGTATGACCACACTCTCCTCTAGAATGTATTCACTGGGCAACATTGTGTCTTCTGCTATAGATATAATGGAACAGGATTTGTCTAATCTTCAACATGGACAGTGCATTTGCGATCCATTCTATTATTAAGCTGGACGCTGCAATTCTTGTGTTCTGGCCACGTGCCCTGGAGCTACATCAACAGCACGACTCTGTTTTCTGCATACAATCTAACGGAAAGACAGATAGTAATGGCACGAAGAGATGCAAAATATACCATGTTGCACATTGAAAAAGTGGACCAATTACCTCTTACCGTACCTGAGTCACCTTCCACAGAATGGTTAATCCATGGCCATATTACACTGCCAGTCACGACATTCCAATTTCAATACTGTCTCCATTATCACCAGGTAGGCAGATACGATGCATTAGGAGAGGGATACATACATGAGTTCTGGGATTTACCGTACAGATTTAGATGCAGGAATGGGGACACTGAAGTTTTTCTCAGTGGTTCAAACTGTGAAAGTTCTTTAAGTGGATCTCTAGTTTGTAAGGATGTATCGCTTCACTGAGCCTATAATGCTTTGGTTGCTAACTTATCATGTCACTTGAAGGGTTCCCCAGCTGCCGTGATTCATCGGGTGTTCAAACTGCTCTCAAATGGGAGCTATTTGATGTTGAATGATCAAGGCTGTTGTGGGATGGTACCAGGCATTGCATATCTAGTCATAGTAAGTTCCAGGGTTACTTATTGTATGCAAGTATTGTTTCCACTGACCCACACAGTTAGGAAGGCAACACTACAGCCTTCATTGAATGTTTTCTTTATACAGTTTGATTCTCTGAGCAGACTGCAAACCATGCTTTTTCATAAGGATGTGGCCTTAACCTCAGCCCGAGAGACTTTTGATCTCCAGGTTGCAAGGTCTTCTGCTGAGATACAGGCACTAGTCCGAACAAACTTCCCGCTCCATTTCAGGTATATGGTTCATTGTATCTTAAAAATGTCTGATACGAGGGGGATCGTGCACGTATTTAAGAGCATAGGTTCTGGACTATTGAGCACCTTTCAGACAATCTTCTGAGTTATTCCAGCATTTATACACTCCGTATTGGGAAGCATTTTTGGAGGGCTTCCGCTGGTCCTATTACTCGTAGTGGGTATCCTGGTTTTAATTTTCCTGCTTCTCAATGGACGTCCCAGTTCCAGTCTGGATTGACTGCATCTTGCCTGTGCTCCACTGCCTGTTCTGAGAATACGAATTCGTGTTGGACATATGTCTGACTCTTCCATCGGTTGCGCCACCAGACATAGACGTACTACTGGACCCCTTAAAGGCCCACATGTTACCGTGTCCTCAGTGTATTCCCATGTTGATGACGGCATTCTTAGAGCCTCCACAGGATGCTTCTGCTCCTGTCGGAACGGACACAAAAACACGCAGGTTTTTGAGTGTTTCCTCAGCGGCTGCTGTAGGAACTAAGAGGATCACCTTTGCTCCAGTGACCTGATACAAGAGGTGTTACAGGGACCGTCGTCTGCGAATGCGAGCGACAGTGATGTTGCGTCTCCCACACAGGACACATAAACATTTGGCTCTCCTTGTGATGGGAACAATATGGCCCTTTTTCCAAAACAAGCCAAATTGGGATGCAAAAAACCGTTTTGTTTTACTTTTTCTGCTCTCAATGAGCACCATGGCTTTCGGCGTATTCAGTCAGTCAGATCATATATTGACTTTTAGTGGATTTCTAGAGCTTTTTGGATTTTAATAAGCATTGTTTCTTACATATACCATGTTTTTAGATGTTTTAGATGTTTTTAGACACTGATTTGATGTACATAACAGCATGAACATACTCTGTATAAAAGTCATGGTCATCTTCATCCTAGGGTGAAAGAACTACTTTGCATAATTGCAGGTATTGGCTCATTTACATAATCCTACTCACAGCACTTCGATTGTGTTAGGAACCCCAAGTCTATCTTTATGGTATGAAAGACCCATAACTACAGGGATAGATGGAGGAGAAGCTTCCACACTGACACAAGATACTGGGGTCCCGGCCTGCAGAAGCTACAACATGAAGCGGTCTGACATTCCTTGCGGGGTGTCCAACTCAAGACCAAGATGGGGTCCTTCATTCTCTCCCATCAGGTAATGGGGCTGGCTCTTTCCTAGGGGATTCTTGGCTTTACACCCACATACATGCTAGGTACACTAACATAGGGTTTGCATAGTAGGAGTACGCTTGATTACTGCCATGTATCTAATTGCCTGCATATACTACACAGTTTTGGCACAATTGTAGAATTCTATCTTTTATTTACTCTGCATGTGCTTGTAATCTTATTCATCTGTTTCTGTCTAATGATTGTCGCACCAAACATGTTTTATACTAGAATGACGCTCGTTCAATAAATGCTTATTGAAATTGCCCCCACTGTTTATTCTGTGTATCTCTCTGAGACTAAGTGAGCACGAGTGACTGAGCGAAAAGTACTGCACTCTTTCAGAGATCCCTGAAGGATCAAGGGTTGTCATATTCGATGGTTGCCAGAAGCTATTTGCACCTTGGTAAGGTTAGGTGGCTTATTGTGGCGCTGTGAGCTAGCTGGTCTAAAGGCTAACGTATCCTGCGGGGTTGTACGGAATCAGTCTTGACACCAATCCCTTAGTTTATGATGTCTAAATGCGCAGATCCTATATAGTTTTAGGAACTACATGCCAAAAGGCCTCCTTGGAATCGTAAAGACCAAAGACAGACCTAGGTCTATTTTTTGGAGGCCTGGGCTGGACATGAAAGCTGAAAGTAGGGGTAGTGACTTCTTACAGTGTTGGGAAGTTATGCCTAGAGTGGCTAAAAACCTCAACACTGTCCCAGGTGAAACAACACTTGTCCTTACTCTCAGATGAAATAGATCTTAGGGATTTTTGTTAGGTCCCCGAAGCCACATCAATAGCGCTTCTTGTATGCTATTTACAACGAGGTATGGAAAATCTCCCAGCAGGAGTCTGCTGAGAGATTGTGTGAAATTGACAGGGTTAACTTAGAAAAGGCTTTGGCAGTGGTCGACAATGGTATGACCACACTCTCCTCTAGAATGTATTCACTGGGCAACATTGTGTCTTCTGCTATAGATATAATGGAACAGGATTTGTCTAATCTTCAACATGGACAGTGCATTTACGATCCATTCTAATATTAAGCGGGACGCTGCAATGATTGCGTTCTGGCCATGTGCCCTGGAGCTACATCAACAGCACAACTCTGTTTTCTGCATACAATCTAATGGAAAGACAGATAGTAATGGCACGAAGAGATGCAAAATATACCATGTTGCACATTGAAAAAGTGGACCAATTACCTCTTACTGTGGCTGAGTCATCTTCCACAGAATGGTTAATCCATGGCCATATTACACTGCCAGTCACTACATTCCAATTTCAATACTGTCTCCATTATCACCAGGTAGGCAGATACGATGCATTAGGAGAGGGATACATACACTAGTTCTGGGATTTACTGTACAGATTTAGATGCAGGAATTGGGACACTAAAGAAGGGGGAGGGTATGAGGGGAAATTGAAATGAGGGGGGAGGATAATTCTATAAAAGATATATAGAAGGGAAGAAGGAATTATCGAAGTATATACCTGGAGACCTAAACAGTGGTGTATATAAGGAATACAGAATAGTTGATGCAGGGCATTACTAACATGACCATTTGTAGGAAAGGGGAAATTGAAGGTAGAGATATATGTAAGCCTATAGAAGTGCAAGCATGCAAGATAAGCTATAAAACGAATGGGTAGTTACTATTATATTAATTGAGAAAACATCGATTGGTGCTCTATATTATCATTAATTAATTGGGGTTATTCACTGTAAGAATTTGATTATTATTATTTCCTGAAGCTAGGAAGGGTGACCATACCTGAAGAAACAAATCCATCTGATCCTGAAGATTATATATGACTCGTTCATAAGAAGCTGTATGAATCATGCTTACTAACCATACCTCCTGCGACGGTGGATTCTGTGATTTCAACTGCCGTAATATACATATTTTGGCCGTAGCTAAAGCTGTGTGTAGTAGTCGACGTTGAGGTTTTGAGAGCATTTGTGATTGACGTATATCGTGCAGGAGAATGGTGGCAGAAGTAAGTGGGAGGCGCAAAGGCATCGTAGTACATAAGGTGTTAACCACATAAGCCCAGAAAGGTTGTATCAGTGGACATTCACAAATGATATGGGTTACATCGCAACAGGTATTAGCGCATCTCCAGCAGTTAGCATGTGGAAGTAGTCCTGCTCTATGTAGTTTTGTTGGTGACCAGTGCCAGTCATGAAGGATCTTGAATAGACAGAATTTCAATCTTGCCTCACGCGTGCCCTTTTTCAAGTCATCTAAGATCTCCATCCATTCATCATATATATATATGAGACTGATAATCGGGATTGCCATTTGGTACGCAAATCTTGTAGTAGGGGTTGCAAAAAGAGATGTGATGTGAGTGCTTCATATAAACTGGATGTGACTCCTTTATGTTTTCCCCAGGTATGTAGATATGATACTACTGGTGAAGTCTGTAACAACCAAGGTTGTGGTCCTAAGCCCCTCCTTAAGCATTGTTGAAGTTGTGAGTATTTTCCGAATTGTTGGGTAGGTAGGTCAAATTCCTCTTGCAGTTGTGCAAAAGACTTAAGATCACCATCATGAAGAATTTGGTTTAGGGTGTGAATGCCTGCTACTTTCCATAGTGGCCAGGATATTGTTTGTCTGTTAATGCGTATGTTCGTGTTATCCCATAAAGGGGCGTTTCCATGGATTCGAGGATTCGAGCCCAACACTCGATGTGCTTGTTGCCAGGATCTGCGCATAGCAGATAAAATCGGATTGATGGGGTCCTTATGACTAGTCCCTGTCCCATATAAAGCAGAAAAGTCTGTTTCTGTTGATAGAAGATGCCTTTCCATGTGCACCCATTGTGGCACATTGGGGGTTTTTGATATCATGTAAGCCAATTAGGATAAATGTAGTGCGAGGGCATATTGCTCTATTGAGAGAAGGCTCATTCCTCCACAAGAGCAATGGGCCTTTAGTTTCAATGCTGCTAGACGAGGTCTAGCTGAATTCCATACAAAGGATTTTATCTTAGAATCTATTGAGCGCAGAGTGGTCAAAGGAATCTGAAGGGGGAGCATACCTAAAACGTATAAGAAACGTGGGAGCGTGACCATTTTAATGGCTTGTACTCTATCCCACATTGAGCGCCCCAGTGCCTTCCATTTTTTAAAATCACGTTGCATCTGAGTAATCAGGGGGTTTAAGTTATCTACAATCATCCCCTGTAACCCTTTATTTACCAGAATACCTAAATATTTGAGGTGTGAGGGCTGCCAGTAAAAGGGAGATCCATGTATGGCCGCTTTTGTGGTCCCATCTGAAATGGGTAAACCTTCACTTTTGTCCCAATTAATTTTGTAACCCGAAAAGGAGGAGAAGTCATCTATAATTTGCAGTATGGATGGTAGAGAACGGGGTAAGTCTGTAAGTGTAAGTAGAATGTCATCTGCGTATAAATAGAGTTTAGATTCTCCAGTCGGAAGGAGTATACCCGCAATATTGATAGCTTGACGTATTGTGACTGCCAAAGGCTCTATAGCTAATAGAAATAGGAGTGGAGAGTAGGGACACCCCTGACGAGTTCCTCTATGAATCGGGAATGAATCTGACACAAAGCCCCTACAATTTACCTGTGCTGTGGGGTTATCGTATAGCAGACGTACTTTGGTTATAAACTGGTCACCCAATCCAAACCTTAATACTTTAAAAAGGTATTCCCATTCAATACGGTCAAACGTTTTCTCCACATCAAGTGAGAGGGCTAGTGCGTCATTTTGGAGGTGTTTGGCAGACCACAATGTATGTGCCAGAGTGTGGAGGTGGTTCCTAGAGGAACGTCCTGGGACACATCCTACTTGTGAGTGATGAATCAAGGAAGGTAAGACTTTGCGCAGATGGGAAGCTAGGACACTAGCTAGTATTTTGATATCACAATTTAATAATGATATGGGACGTTAACTGCCACAAAGTAGGGGATCTTTCCCAGGTTTAGGTAGGACAGTGATTACAGCTTTATTAGATAAGGGACCCAAAGAGGTCCTATGCTCTGCTTCCTGAAACGCAGCATGAAGAGAGTCGACTATCTTCGTTCCCGCCCACCGGTAAAATTACGCAGGGAAGCCATCTTCACCCGGGGCCTTATGATAAGGTAAGTAGGCTACTGCGTGCGAGATCTCCTCTTAGGTAATTTCACCCTCTAAAAGTTCTCTGCCTTCGTCCGAGAGGCAGGGTAGATTGGCCTTTGTGAGGAAGGCTTCTAACTTATCATTAACAGCTTGTATCTCAGTAGTGTAAAGAGATTTGTAAAATAGGGCAAATTTGTTAACAATGTCTTGAGGTCTAGTTAGTGTGGCTCCTGCAGCAGATTTTATAGCTGGTATAGCCATCGCTGCTTCTCTCTGTCGTAATTGTGCCGCCAGTAGCCTCCCTGCCTTTTCCCCTTGTTTGTAATGTCTCCCTTTCATCCTCTGTAGGGCATATTCTGCCTTGGAAGTAAAAAGATTATTCAAAGCCATACAAGCTTGTTCCAATGATTTGCGGTGCTGAAGAGTAGATTCAGCTGTGTATAATCGGGTATAGGACTCTATATCTTGTTCCAATTCTTTCTGTCAGGCAGCTGTTTGTTTATTAGCTTATGCTGCATCCCTCATAAGCTGGCCCCGTATATAGCTTTTGCTGCCACCCAGAGGGTTCTGCCCGAGTTTACGGATCCTAGATTAGTGGAATGTAACCCTGAAGGTGAGTTTGCAGTTGGGCTTTACCCTTGGGGGTTCTATAGCGTTGAATACTCATGCGCCAGGTCTTATGTCCCGGTCTGGCTAGTCCTATTTCTAGAGAAAGGAGGACTGGGCAATGATCAGAAAGTGCTGCCTCTAGGATATTGGATTCCTGAATCCACTGTACCACATTTTGAGAGACCAAAAAGTAATCTAGACGGGATGATGTGCCATGAGTAGGAGAAATAAAAGTATATTCTACATCTGTTGGATGAGAAAGGCGCCAGTGGTTTACCAAACCATTATCTGCCAATATATCATCCATCAGGGCTCTGTCTGCCACGTTGCACCTATATAAAGGACCTGCTTTGTCCAGAACTGGGTCTCTTACCAGATTCCAGTTTCGGCCACTAAGGAATTGTGAAGCACCTATCTCAGATAAATGGCGATTCAACCGAAGAAATAATGACATTTTTGCTCCGGTCGGAGCATAGACTGAACCAATGCAGATATGAGACTCCCCAATTCGTAATTTGGTAACGACGTAAGGTCCATCTGGATCTGTCCAAGTTTTTGACACTGTCACCAGTATAGATTTATGAATAAGGATGGCTACTCCGCATTTGCAAGGAGGTTTCTCATCTGAAGCATCTCCCTCCTGTACACTGCTATGGATCACCTTTCCCACCCATTCCCTACGCAATTTGTCAGATTCAGTAGCATTAAGGTGGGTTTCCTGAAGGAGTGCTATATCAACCTGTTTTGATTGTAAATAAGAGAGTATTTGTTTTCCTTTTGATGTAATGTGTTAATCGATGAACGTTCCATGTGATGACACGAAGAGCGTGAGTGGAGACCATGTCGGGGAGACAGAGAAGAACGGTCAGTAATAGGTGATTGCTATAAGTATATCAAAATGTGCCAAAATATGCCAAAGAGGATTTGTATGATTTTGTTGGTTCTGCAAGAACTGGCTGAGAGAGAGAAGGAAAAGAGTGAGGAGGAGAGGATAATGGGAGGGGAACCCTGGTCCGCAACACAAGCAAAATAATCCAATAAGATAACCGGGGAGAGTGATGACTAATGTGTGGGGCTAAAGTCGTGCTACAGATCAGGAACCTGAACTTTTAACTGCAGGTCCAAGCACGCTGAAGCGCTCTTCCGCTGGTCCTATTACTCGAAGTGGGTATCCTGGTTTTAATTTTCCTTCTTCTCAATGGACGTCCCAGTTCCTCAAGAAATGGAAACGACACTTCTAGTACGGCGTTGTCAGGAATGCATGGTGGTTAATTTGGGCACACCTCATCTTCGAGAGCTAAGCAAGCATTGGTTCCTATCGTTCAGACCAGTCTGGGTTGACTGCCTCTTGCCTGTGCTCCGCTGCCTATTCTGAGAATACGAATGCGTGTTGGACATATGTCTGACTTTTCCATCGGTTGCGCCACCGGACATAGATGTACTATTGGACCCCTTAAAGGCCCACATGTTACAGTGTCCTCAGCGTATTACCATGCTGATGACGGCATTCTTAGAGCCTCCATAGGATGTTTCTGCTCCTGTCGGAACGGACACAACAACACACAGATTTTGAGTGTTTCCTCAGCGGCTGCTGAAGGAACTAAGAGAATAACCTTTGCTCCATTGACCTTATACAAGAGGTGTTACAGGGACCGTTGTCTGCGAATGCGAGCGACAGTGATGTTGCGTCTCCCACACAGGACACATAAACATTTGGCTCTCCGTGTGATGGGAACAATTTGTCCCTTATTCCAAAACAAGCCAAATTGGAATGCGAAAAATCGTTTTGTTTTATTTTTCTGCTCTCAATTAGGGGTGGGCGGAATTTGCGGAGTAGCGCTCCGCAAAGTTCCGCGAAACGGTAAAAAATCTCCGCGAGCTTCGCAAAGTACCGCGAGCATGCGGAATTGCTTGGTCTGCCCGTTCGCGATGGGTTTTCGTGTTCGGGGACGCTGTTTGCGTGCTCGGGGGGAAATATCTTGTGAACTTACCCATTCGGTCGCCAAATGGCATGGCCATCTTGTTTCACTTGTCCCGCCTGCTCGCGATGCGTGTTTCCTGTTCGCGAACGCGGATGTCTAGTGGCGCGTCCGAATGACGTGTTCGCAATCACACACTCTCGCGGCGCACGCTAACGGATAGGAAAACTCATCGGTGAATGCAGGGATCCCGGTAAGTCGCTACCGCGCGCGCAAACACGCATTTTTAAAGCGCAAACAAGGAAAAAATTCTGCTACGCCGCGGATCGCAGAATTTTCGGTAATTCCGCGTTCTCCGCGGAACGCGGAATTACCAAAATTCCGCAAATTCCGCGATCGGAACGGAATTTACCCCCCACCCCTTCTCTCAATGAGCACCATGGCTTTCGGCGTATTCAGTCAGTCTGATCATAATATTGACTTTTATTGGAGTTCTAGAGCTTTTTGGATTTTAATAAGCATTGTTTCTTACATATACCGGGGCTTATTTACAAGGCCCTTGCGTCACTTTTGCGTCATTTTTAACATGGGGAAAAGTGATTCAAAAGTGGCGCAAGGGGCTTGTAAATCTGCCCCATCATGTTTTTAGATGTTTTTAGACACTGATTTTATGAAAATGTTTTTATGCTTTTTAGACAGGCATATTTTAGCATTAGTGGACCTTATCGACCTTCGGATGAGGATTGGGTGTTATATACCCCAATGTATCCAAATCTAGGTCTAGTTAGCTACACGACCTTTCACCTACATTTTTCTTGCCTTGCTCTGCCTTGGTTCTAGCACTGACCTTTTACCCCGTTATGTGCTGAATAAATGTCGATCAGTTTCCTTGAAACTAGCCTCATTTATTATGCATGATGATTCTTAGTAAAAGTCCCCTGCACGTGACGTACATAACAGCAAGAACATACTCTGTATAAAAGTCATGGTCATCTTCATCCTAGGGACAAAGAACTACTTTGCATAATTGCAGATATTGGCTCATTTACATAATCCTGACACTGACACAAGATACTGGGGTCCCGGCCTGCAGAAGCTACAACATGCAGCGGTCTGACATTCCTTGCGGGGTGTCCAACTTGAGACCAAGATGGGGTCCTTCATTCTTTATATAATCAACAGGAACTAGCCTGAACAAGCATAGAGATTGTGTGTTTGTACAGAGGGAAGAAATATTATTTCTTATGAAAGCCCTCCCCCACCAAACCTAGTTGGTGGCATGCTTCATTATCGGCCTCCACCCGGTGACACCGAATGTGTCCCGGGTGTGCTTCAACGCCTGTTTACAGCGGAGCTGGTTTAGTGGTGAGTGAGTGTGCAGTGATAGCGTGTGAGTGTAAACTAAAAACTGTCCTTAGGTCCCATCTCCTGTTAAGGTTATTTTATTAGTGGGCCTTTGGCAGTGTTAAAAACAAGGCAATGGATGTTTTGTGGAGTTATCTATGGTCTCCCACATCCTGTGTGGTCAACATGTTTCAGCCAGGCCTTGGTTATGATCTGGCTTTCTTCAGGACCTTTAAGTGTGCAATGTGCTCAGAGAGTGATTAAAAGGGGGGTCAAAATGAAGTGTAAGTGACCCTGTATGTGTTGCACTCGCTAAGGTGCAATATGGGTAAGAGGGGAGTTCCCTCTATGCTTTGTACCTGTAATGAAAGAAAAACACAAAACAATACAATACGAACAGACACACAATATGGAAATTAGCTTCCCAGAGTGCACATATATCTTATGTGCTATAGATGCCGTTGTGTCCGTGTAATAACCATAAAGTTATTTAGTGGCGCGGTATTGTGACGGGGTAGTTGGTCGGCGATGAATGGTATATGTGCCATTAATCAATAGCGGAATCACGCCATGCTACGAAATTAAGTGGCAGACAAATAATAAATGTAAATCCTTACTCTTGTGAATATCAGAGCAAAGCCTCATGGGTATCCGGCATGGGGGTCGGCTTAAAGTCACCTTCTATTTGGTAAAAGGAGACATATGAAGAAATGAGAGAAGTCGCCTTGAAATTGCTCGTAGTTCTGCCATGGCCTCGGGTAACAACAGACCCCTAGGATCCCCACTTACTTGTAAAAAGCTCGGGCCCCGTGTCTGCACCTACTTGGTATGCGTCGGATCTCCGTGGATGTTCGCCCATGGTCTGCTTGAGTTTAAGTACTGCTCGCGATACACCAGCTGGGAGCACTTCCTCGTTAGTGTGAGTAGCGTCTGCAGCGAGAGAGGAGGGAAGAACATAGAAGACAGACAAGAGCCCTCACTAGGTGTATGTGCGGGGCTAGTGTGTTCAGTTGAAAAAACAATAAAGATTGGGTTTGTGAAGCGATTGAGCTGAGTATAATATCGCTTAGTGTATAGCGGAATTAGAAATTAATAAAATGCAATGAATAAACTGCGCACTTCTGTGCGTATGAAAATCGGGCGTGTCCTTCATTCTTTCCCATCAGGTAATGGGGCTGGCTCTTTCCTAGGGGATTCTTGGCTTTATACCCATATACATGCTAGGTACACTTAGATAGGGTTTGCATAGTAGGAGTACGCATGATTACTGCCATGTATCTAAATGCCTGCATATATTACACTGTTTTAGCTCCATTGTAGAATTCTACCTTTTTTTTACTCTGCATATGTTTATAATCTTATACATCTGTTTCTGTCTAATGATTGTCGCACCAAACATGTTTTATACTAGAATGACGCTGGTTCAATAAATGTTTATTGAAATCGTCCCCACCGTTTATTCTGTGTATCTCTCTGAGACTAAGTGAGCACAAGTGACTGAGCGAAAAGTACTGCACTGTTTCCGCGATCCCTGAAGGATCAAGGGTTGTCATATTCGATGGTTGCCAGAAGCTATTTGCCCCTTGGTAAGGTTAGGGGGCTTATTGTGGCACTGTTAGCTAGCTGGTCTAAATGCTAAAGTATCCTGCAGGGGTGTCCGGAATCCGTTTTGGCACCAATCCATTAGTTTATGTTGTCTAAACGCGCAAATCCTATATAGATTTAGGAACTACATGCCAGAGGGCCTCCTTGGAATTGTAAAGACCAATGACAGACCTAGGTCTAGTTTTTGGAGGCCTGGGCTGGACATGAAAGCTGAAAGTACGGGTGGGTCATAAATTTTGCTTCGCCAGCGGAGTTGGCAGAGTTTTGCCCACTCGTTCCAGCCAAATTCCTCAAACTGTCACATGGAGGAGTTTTTTCTCACGTGCAGCTCGCCAACGGTAAGTTGGCGAGTGCGAGTGAGATTTGGGATCCCTTTCGCGGTTTTCAGTTGCTAGGAGGGCACCCGGAGGGATTTCCTCAAAGTGGACAATTGCAGGTGGTTGCGACTGTTTGCAGTCAGAAAGCTGCCGCTCAAGTAAAAAATCTACTTGAGCTGCAGCAAAATCAACTCGAGAAGCAGCACCATCTGGCGTGCTATGTGGTGCCGATCACTAGATTTTTTAGCATGGAATGAGTTCCTGGCACTAAAAAACAGCGCAAACAGCGCAAAAAAAATTATTCTGCCTGTTTGCGGTACACCGCGTAATCTCACAGAGTTTTCATATAACTCCGTGGAATTCTTTGGAGTGGAACTCCATGAGAACTGCCCCTCCTAGTGGAAAGGCTGGTAAGAGAGTGTTGGGAGTGTGCTAAGAGTGACAAAGTTTTGAAAATCAGTAAGCTGCCAATATGCTTCAGAGAGTTGCCCAACATGCCGTGAGATGAGGTAGCTCTAGAAATCATTGGACCTCTTTCAGGTGAATCAATGTTTCCATATGTTTTTGTGCTAGTGGACTTATTTTCTACATGGTTCAAAAATCATAAACTTCAAGACCACAACGGTGGACTACAAGTACTGCACCTCACTTCTTGTTTCCTCTGTTTCATACCGGAACATTGTGTCTGCTTTCATGATTACTTTTTCATGGGCAGTGTCATTTGTTATACAATTGCTATCAGTCTTTGGATTCACGTTTGATAGCATCTCCTTATTACAGTGCCATCTTCCGCTACCATGCATACTGACTATAGGCTTGTCATTGAGTTTATTTTAGATTTTGATAAAATACCATTTACCCTTCTAATGCTGGAATTTTAGTATTCTGTTATGGATTGGGGAGTTTATCTCCTCCGATGGACGTATGAGACCATTTGGCATTAAATTACGTTATACTTAGACTACCTGGCTACAGATTATGTTTTCATGCTTGATTTTAAGTCATATAGGATACGATTTTTTATTAACTTTCTTGTCATATGATTTACTCATGACGACAATTAAAATCTCTTTAGGTACCAATGGCAGGTAAATAAAACCCGCTGCCATCCTTATGGATTAAATAAGCCTCAAGAACATAAGGAATATATATGATCCATTACAAGGAGGAGGATTGTTATCTTTGCATTTAATCCACACACTGATTAATTTGTATCAACCCTGGATATACCCTTTATATTCGATACACAAAAGGTATGTTCTTATTCCCCCTAATAATATGTTCTTACAAGTGACAATTTCTGTGTGCTTTTTAAACATGATTACATCACTTATGGGGAGTATAAAGTAGCCTGTTGGGGCAAGCTAAACTTCAAAGTGTAGCTGGGATTGTCACGGAGCTTCAGCGGTGTCCTGTTTATCTTGTTGGTGTATTTGATCTTTTTGTGTTACATGTATTATGTGTTTTCACATACATGGGGGAATGTGGGATGTCTTTCTAATCATTAGTGTCATTTGCAATGGTTTATTATTGTTGTTGGTGTAATTTGTGACTTGTTTTGTTTGTGTCTTTAATATGGTATCATATTATGATTCTGACAGTTGTGCCAGTTATGTGCTTTGTGCTTTAATGTTTGTTAAAAATAGTTTTTTCTGTCTTATTTTAGTCTTGCCTATACATTCATATTGTATATGTTGTTCACAGCCCTGATGAAGTTCAAGTGGGATACTTTGAACGAAACGAGTTGGCTGGATGTTTTATGTATAAGGATTTCATATAAGGAATTAACGTTAAACATGAAAGAAGAACAAAAACGAAATAAAAAGGAATATTTATAAAGACTGTTTGAATGATCATTTGGATAAGGACCTTCCTGGTGCACCATTCCAAGGTGTTAGACCTGACAGCCTTAGGGTGGTCTTCCCAAAACCTTTTTGCCTGCTTAACCCCCCTTTTTGCTGTATTCTTTTTGTTGGCCTTATGACTCTGAGCACAGTACCACTGCTAACCAGTGCTAAACTTCATGTGCTTCTCCCCTAAACATGCTTTTTATTAACATATCCACAATTGATATATTTGATGTATCTATAAGTCCCTAGTAGAGTGCACTACCTGTGCCCAGAGCCTGTAACTTATTGCTACTAGTGGGCCTGCAGCACTGATTCTGCCACCCACGTAAGAAACCCTTTAAACATGATTCAGGCCTGCCGCTGCAGAGCCTGTGGGTGTAGATTACACTGACATGTGGACTTGTCATTTAAAAACCCTTTCCAAGCCATAAACTCCTGTTTTATTATAGGTAGCAGGTAGCCAACAGGGCAGCGTGCTGTGTAAGTAAAAGGTAGGACATGTAATTTTAAGTTTTCCATGTCCTAGTAGTGAAAAACTACTAAATACATTTCTCACTAGTGTGAGGCAAACCCCTCTCATAGGCTAACACTTGGAATTCCTTATTACACTTTTAATCTGTAATTCCTGATTGAAAATGAGTAGCTCAGTCATGTTTAATATCATTGGAAAGGTAATGATAAATCCTCTTTGTTGGTAAGGATGGATTTAACTTTACTATTTTAGAAATGTCACTTTTAGAAAGATGGCATTTCTCTGCTCTTAAAGTTCTGTGTGCCTGCAGCCTGTCTCCAATACATGTCTGGGGTGGGTGGCAGCTGGACTTTGTGCATTCTCTATAGACAGCCACACACAAAGGAAGGGTGGGTATGACTGAGTGATCATCTGCATCCTGATGGGCCATCCTGATTAGGATGGGAGGGAAGAAATGATGATTACACTTGAATTGGCAGTGTCCTGTCCCCACCCATAGGGTTGCAAGCCCCACTGTAGTGAGTCTGGGGCCAGAGCTGGGAGGGAGGATCTCTATGCACTTGAAAGCCACTTTTTGAAGTCTCCTCCATTTCAAATGCAGAACTGGGTAAAGGTACTGGGTCTCTGATCTCACCAAAGCAGACACTTCTGGGCCTGTAAAGAAACTCTGCCAAGAAGAAGGCCTGCTGTGCTGCTATAAGCACTGCCACTCTGCTGGACTGCTGCTCTGGAAGAACTGCTTTTCTACTGTGCTGCCCTGCTGTCTGCTACTCACTGCACCTGCTGAGGAAGAACTGGACTCTTGCTTGAACCCAAGGCGATCTCCATGGGCATGCTGGCTTGCCCCCTGTTTTGAGACTTAGGGATATCAAAGTCTCACCTCATGTTTCTGTTCCTGGTCCATTGGAAGTGGATCCAGGTGCTTACTCCAGTGGAACCGATGCATCCTCTGCTGCGTGATCCATAATCAACACATTGCCGCTGTTAAGGGAACAAAACTGGTGCATCGAACTCGGAACAAGCACATCGTCTCCTGAGCCGATGCATTGGAACAAGTGCATCGTCTCTGCTACAGTGAGAGACTATCGACACATCCCCTCAACTGTGTGGAGAGACTCAGCTCATCAACTTGGGAACCAATACATCTTGGCTTCAGCACTTCACTTTTGAAAGTGGCGCATCGCCATTGTTGTGTGGAGAAAATTGATGCCTTGACCGCGATATCGACACCAACGCATCGCTCGACTGCACCCACGTATTTTGCTGTTATGACCAGGATCAAGGTACTTTGTTCAGCAGGCCTTGCGTGACTCCTGTATCCGGCCCGCACACCATCCCAGTCGGCCTGAACTCTTGACTTTGCCCCAGTCCAGAGCAACCAGATCACCCTCATAGGTGCTTATTGCTTCTTAGCGCTATTTTTACATTTAATCTTTAAAAATTCATATGTCCACTTCTAATCATTGAATTTTTGACATTTTGTTCTTGTTTTATTTATAAAATCATAATCTATTTGTCTAAACTGGTATGAAGTCTTTTTGTGGTGTTTTCACTGTGTTACAGTTTGAAGTGTTGCACAAATACTTTATACATTGTCTCTTAAGTTAAGTCTACCTGCTCTTTGCCAAGCTACCAGAGGGTGAGCACAAGTTAAATTAAAGTGTTTTGCTGACTTACCCTTGCTAGGCCTGTGTTTCCTGCTTGAACAGGGTGCATACCTCTGCCAACCAGAAACCCAATTTTTAACATTCCTGGCAGTGGTGGGATAGGACTTGTGTTTGTGCAGTGCCATACAGTACTTACGGGCTGATTACGATGTTCGGTGTACGGACTGCTGCCTCCTATCACAGTGGTCAGGAGACCACCTGACAAGCAGGCAGCAGTTCAACTGCTGTATCACGATGTGACCACGGGTTGGCAGTCGCAAAATGCTCCTTTTCACAGTGGCTTGTGCTGCGACCCAGGAAAAGGGCCTCAGCACAAGTGGCCATGAAAAGGAGCACTTCTTGCACATCAATGTATTGTGTGCCATGCAGAAAATCAGGGGAAGCCACAAAATATCCTCACAAACATGGGTACACTGTCAGGATAGCCTTTTGGCCCACTTGCAAGGGAGTAGAGTGAAGTTAGGTCCCAGCGGCCCTCCAAGACTTCCCCGCGGCCAAGAATTAAACTTACATGACAAGAAACCCTCAGGGGGGAAAGGGGTTTGGGACAGAGAAGAGACTGCCAAGTCTTCACCAGGATTTCTCCCTCTTCGAACTCTCGTTCTGCTCTCAGTCTTCTTTTTGACACATTTGGTGGAATTAGCTTTCACTTGGCCTCAGCTTCTCTTCCTAAGGAGTTTGCATATTTTCAACTTAACACTTCTATGTGTCTTATTATTTCACTTGTTTCTCTCCTAGTAACTTTATTAATTCAATATGTATAAACTTCTTTATTTGGTGAATTCTTTTAGCTTCTAATGTTTTTCTTTTCTTTTGTATTTTTTTTCTTTAAGGACTACTGAAATTCGCGCAGCTCCTCAACATCAGGATTGAACTAAGCTGCTGGTAAGTATTCTTTACTAAACTATATTATATACTGAATATAACTGACAGATAACCCTTTAACCTCAAATGTCTGTTATTCACACTGATAACTGCAATGCGTAGCTTCGCTACTTTTACTAGCATGCACGTTTACAGAGGATCGAAATTTGTACCCACGGGAAACTCAATACCATCTCACAAGTGTATTCACTGTTGCGTCACAATTTAATACCTTGAATGTATTTCTCTTCACAACTACCTCACGCAAGCGCGGTAACAGAAAAAACGCTTCAACAATGAAAAACACTATTCTCCTGCGCTTGTGTTTACAATGTAGCCTCACAATGTAGCCCTTCGTGCTTAACTCATTTACACTCCTCATGCGCCAACTCAAGACTCACTCTGCGCAACTCTGAAAAAGGTATAACAGGAACAGTCTTACTTTAGATATCGACACGACGATGACTGTAACGACGGAACAGCGACGCTTCTACCCTATCTGACTTTCGCGCCGCTCTGAAAAACGCTGCCTAATCCTCTGGAATCTCAGGTGAAGTGCGAGACTCCAGAGGCAACGTTCTGGGACATTCCGATGGGTGCACCTGGGGACGGGGAGATACTCTAGTCCGCTGACCTTTCCTGATTGCGGCCATCTTGGAATTTCTCTTAGCATTTCCTACTCTAACTCGCCAGAGTCATTTTACATTGTAAGGGTTTTTTTTAATAATAACATTTATTGACTCCTTGTTTAAAACTACTTTACGGCGGGTTCTGACAGTACCCCCTCGCAAAGCAGATTCCTCGGGCTGGGGTTTGCAAGGATACTTTTTGTGAAATGCTCTGACCAACCGAGGAGCATGCACTTCAGAAAACAAATTCCCAAGACCTGTCCTCAGGACCATAACCCAACCAGTCTATTAAGTAGTAAACCTGCCCTTTCTTTTCTTTTGAGTCTAAGATCTGTTTCACTACAAACTCTGTTCCTTGTTCAGTTTGTACCGGGGAGGGAGGTGTATGCTTCCTGAGACCTTTGACTGTCTTTTTTAGCAAGGAGACATGGAAAACAGGATGTATTTGCAAACTATCTGGAAGCTTTAATTTGTAAGATACAGCGTTTATCTTTTTCTCTATTTCATATGGTCCTACAAATCTTGGTTGAAACTTCCTGTTTCCTTTTAGTCTCAGGTTTTTGGTACTTAGCCACACCTTGTCTCCACTACTAAATTCTAATCCCTGTCTCCTCTTCTTATCTGCATAGTACTTATAGCTTTCTTTTGCCTTAGTTAAGTTGGTCATTGCAGAATTATGAATTCGAGTCATGTGCTGTACTAAATCTTTAACAGCAGGAACATCTGCTTCGTGGAAACTCAATGATAGGTTGGGATGTCTACCAGTGTTCAAAAAGAAAGGAGAAAAACCTGTGGAAGTGTTCTCAGCATTATTAAATGCGAATTCTGCAGTCCGTAAATGCTCTGGCCAATCTCCCTCCTGATCTAATAAATATAATCTGAGGTACTGTTCTAGCTCTTGGTTGGCCCTCTCTGTTTGCCCGTCTGTCTCAGGGTGAAAACTGGTGGAGTATCTAGTTTCTATTCCCAACTTCTTGGCAAAGGCCCTCCAGAAATGAGAAAGAAATTGCGACCCACGATCAGAAATCAGTACCTTGGGAAGGCTGTGTGCTCTCACTATGTGTTGGCTAAAAACCTGTGCTAATCTTTTTGCAGTTGGAACCCATTTTAAAGGAATGAATCTAGCCATCTTACTGTAAGCATCCACACAAACTAAAATGGTATCAAAACCTTGACTGGATGGCAAATCTACAATCAAATCTAGTGTCACTGTGTGCCAAGGGTGTGGGGGATTTGGTAGGGGCTGTAAGAGACCTGCTGGTGAATGCCTATTTGGTTTCCCCCTAGCACACAGCTCGCAAGTAGCCACGCACTGTCTAATATCTCTGGTCATTTGAGGCCACCAAAACCGTCGTTTGATTAGTTCTTCAGTCTTTTGTATGCCTTTATGTCCTGATAGCTGATGATCATGACACTCCTTCAAAGCCTTGACCTGTAATTCTTGAGTGGGAAAATACAAGGCCCCATCATGGTAGGGCAAGTGATCTCTAATTTCTCTTCTAGGATCTTGTGTCACCCACTCTTCCATGTCACTTGGAGTGATTGCCTGTTGAATAGGATTCTCTTCAGATTCTCGCAAAGTTGCTCTAAATGACTCGTTCAGCAGGAATTATATTCTGTTCTTCAATTGTTTCAGTTACATCTTCTGTGTCTAACCTTGATAGAACATCTGCCTTACCATTCTTTGAGCCTGGACGATAAGTTATGACGAAGTCATATTCTGAAAAGTAGAGTGACCAACGAAGCTGCCGGGGAGTTAGTGTTTTGGCAGATTTTAAAAACTTTATATTTCGATGATCTGTAAAAACTGTAACAGTGTGCCTAGCTCCCATAAGATAATGCCTCCAGTCTTTAAAGGCGTCCTTGATTGCCAGCAATTCTTTTTCCGTGATGGTATAATTTATCTCTGTCGAAGATAGTTTTCGGGAACGAAAAGCCACTGGATGCAGCTGACCTGTTTTCTTATGCCTTTGCGATAACACTCCTCCAAGCGCTAGATTTGAAGCGTCAGTCTCTACATAAAATGGCTCCATAGGGTTTGCATGAAGCAACACTGGTGCAGTTGTGAAATCTTGCTTCAAGGCCTTAAAGGCCTCCTCAGCATTCTCCGACCATTCAAAAGGAGTGCCTTTCCTGAGTAGACGCTTAAGGGGAATCAGTTTCTGTGAAAAGTTCTGACTGAATCGACGGCAGAAATTGGCGAACCCAATGAAACTTTGGACTTCTTTGACAGATTTAGCGGATTTCCATTCTGTCACGGCTTTTACCTTCTGCTGATCCATAGTTATGCCTGTGGGTGATAACACAAAACCCAAAAATTCCACCGATGAAACACTGAAGGCCCACTTCTCCAGCTTTACAACTAAACTGTTCTCCATTAATTTTTGTAATACTCCTTTTACCTGTTGTTCGTGTTATTCTTCTGATTTTGAGTAAATCAGGATGTCATCTATATAAACGATGGCACATTGGTCAATGAAGTCTTTTAGCACATCGTTTTTAAAATGCTGAAAGGCCGCTGGAGCATTACACAATCCGTAGGGAATGACCTGATATTCAAAAAGCCCATACTTGGTCCTGAAGGCTGTTTTCCATTCATCACCCTCACGAATTCGTACTAGGTGATAGGCTCCTCTCAGGTCCAACTTGGTGTAGACCTTCGCCTCCTTAACCTGATCTAGTAGTACAGAAATCAATGGCAGCGGATACCTGTTCTTGACTGTAATTCTGTTGATCGCTCTGTAGTCGATGCAAGTTCTTAACTCGCCTTCCTTCTTTGGTACGGGTGACTGGGAGGGGCAAATGAACCCATTGTCTAGGTACTTTTGTATGTATTCCTTCAAGTGCAAGTTCTCCTTTTCAGTTAAGGTGTAAATCCTACTGCAAGGCAAATTCGCACCAGGCTCCAATTCGATCTTACAATCAAAGGGTCTATGAGGAGGTAATTTTTCCGCCTCTACTTCGTTGAAGACATCCTCATATTCTGCATATTGGCAAGGGATTTCAGTGGTGTGAATCACACAAAAGGTAGAACCTCCTTCACACAAATGCAAGGCTGGTGAGTTAGATGCTCGAGATTCTTCTTGCTGGTAACAGTTTTCTCTACAAACTTTAGAGTCCAAAACGATTGTGCGAGCACTACAGTCAATCGTAGGATTATGCTCTGTGAGCCAGGGTAATCCCAGAATTAACTGGAACTGGGGAGCATCAATAAAGTTAAACTGTAAAATTTCACCATGCCCTTCTGTAGTTGTCATTTCCACAGATTCAGTGTGACAGGTTATGGGCCCGATGATAAATTGGTGCCATCCACTGCCCGGACTGCTTCGCTCCTTTCTTTCTTCAAGGATAGTAATCCAACCTTACTGGCAAACTTCAAATCGCAGAAATTCCCGTTGCTCCTGTGTCCACCATTACACTAATGTTCTTTAAATGTTGGTTTCGAAACTTGAGAGTCACAGAGATTATCAGATGAGGAGATGACACTTGCAAGGTGTTGGGTAAAAGGTGATCTTGTGGAGTCGGATTAGTACTTGCACTCACCAGTTCAACTCCGCTCACTGGTGGTGCTGAGAGTTTTCCATCACCAGCTGTTTTGGTTTTCGCGGGCAATTCCTCACAAAATGCCCACTATTTCCGCAATATAAACATAACTTATTCTGCCTTCTTTTTTCCTTCTCTTCCTTGGATAACGGCCCACCAATGGTCCAGATTTGCATCGGCTCTGTTCCTTGCTGAGCTTCACATTTCTAGACCCTTCTGTTTTAATGCGATCAAAACGGGGAATAGTTGAACGGTAATCCCGTCTTCTTTCTCCCTTCCGCTCATTTTGTCGAAAGTCGATTTCTAATACCAAGTCAATTAAAGTGGATGCTTCCGTAGGCCTATTAGGCACTTGAGCAAGGGCATTCTTCAGTTCATCCTTTAATCCTCTATAGAACACTGCTGCCCTCTTGCATTCCGGCCAGTCTGTCTCGACAATCAATTTATTGAACTGAGCTAAATATGCTATTAATTCTCGATTCCCCTGTCGTAATTCTAAGAGTTCGTTGTCTGTTGCTTGGGACGCTCGTCTGCGATCAAAAATTCAGAGGAATTCTTTCTTGAACTCTTCTAAGTCGTATAGGATGGGGTCATTCCTAGACACTAGCGGCATTGACCAAGAAGCTGCGTCTCCACTAAGATAAGACAGGACAAAGGCCACATGTCACTGGGCATCTGGGAAAACCACTGGCTTACACATAAAATGTAGTGTGCACTGTGTCAAAAATATTTGGGCCTTCTGTGGATCACCTGCAAAACGTTCGGGGGGAGCTAATGGAATCACTGGTGACAATGAATGTATGACCTGAGTGGCTAACTTAGGTTGCGAACTGGAACCAGAAACATTACTAAAAACTCCTTCCTGAGCAGTAGGGAATTTATAACTTGGACCTGGTACCGCCTCATTTAATTTCACAGCCAAATCTGCTGTTTCCCTTCTAGCCATTAAAAGGTCTTGCCTTAAATCTCTGTTCTCTTCCTTTACTGCCACCACCTCCTTCTGAATTCCTTCTAAAATTTCACCCAATCTCTTTAAATCTAGACCATCAGCCATTCTACCCAGATGCAAGTTAAACTTGGGCATTTCACTCTGTCAGGATAGCCTTTTGGCCCACTTGCAAGGGAGTAGAGTGACGTTAGGTCCCAACGCCACTCCAAGACTTCCCCGCCGCCAAGAATTAAACTTGCACGACAAGAAACCCTCAGGGGGGAAAGGGTTTGGGACAGAGAAGAGACTGCCAAGTCTTCACCAGGATTTCTCCCTCTTCGAACTCTCGTTCTGCTCTCAGTCTTCTTTTTGACACATTTGGTGGAATTAGCCTTCACTTGGCCTCAGCTTCTCTTCTTAAGGAGTTTGCATATTTTCAACTTAACACTTCTATGTGTCTTATTATTTCACTTGTTTCTCTCCTAGTAACTTTATTAATTCAATATGTATAAACTTCTTTATTTGGTGAATTCTTTTAGCTTCTAATGTTTTTCTTTTCTTTTGTATTTTTTTTTTCTTTAAGGACTACTGAAATTTGCGCAGCTCCTCAACATCGGGATTGAACTAAGCTGCTCGTAAGTATTCTTTACTAAACAATATTATATACTGAATATAACTGACAGATAACCCTTTAACCTCAAATGTCTGTTATTCACGCTGATAACTGCAATGCGTAGCTTCGCTACTTTTACTAGCATGCACGTTTACAGAGGATCGAATTTTGTAACCACGGGAAACTCAATACCATCTCACAAGTGTATTCACTGTTGCGTCACAATTTAATACCTTGTATGTATTTCTCTTCACAACTTCCTCACGCAAGCGCGGTAACAGAAAAACGCTTCAACAATGAAAAACACTATTCTCCTGCGCTTGTGTTTACAATGTAGCCTCACAATGTAGCCCTTCGTGCTTAATTCATTTACACTCCTCATGCGCCAACTCAAGACTCACTATGCACAACTCTGAAAAAGGTATAACAGGAACAGTCTTACTTTAGATAGATGATCTCTCAAGTACTCAATGACCAGGAAATTCACTCGACACGACGATGACTGTAACGACGGAACAGCGACGCTTCTACCCTATCTGACTTTCGCGCCGCTCCGAAAAACGCTGCCTAATCCTCTGGAATCTCAGGTGAAGTGCGAGACACCAGAGGCAACGTTCTGGGACATTCCGATGGGTGCACCTGGGGACGGGGAGATACTCTAGTCCGCTGACCTTTCCTGATTGTGGCCATCTTGGAATTTCTCTTAGCACTACCTACTCTAACTCACCCCAGTCGTTTTACATTGTAAGGTTTTTTTTTTAATAATAACATTTATTGACTCCTTGTTTAAAACTACTTTATGGCTGGTTCTGACATAGACTTACTTGGCAATGCAAGCAAAGCACTGAAGGGCTGGGTGAGGGTCAGCAAGGTAGATGATTATTCTGGGCTGTACAACTTAATTTTAAAGGCGCCCATGCTAGATACTTGTTTTTCAGAGCTGCACCAACACCTAGTGGATGGCAAGCTGACTGACCCCAGCAATTTTGCAGAGGAGGAGGACATCTGGGTCAGCATCAGAGTGTCCAAGAAGGCATCTGGTGGGATTCTCAAAAGGGTGGTCAGGGTTCCCATCAGAAGAAGGGGGGCAGGAGGAGAAAAAGGAAGAGTTCTGTCAAGGCCTCCAAAACAACTCACAGGGAAAAGGGTCCCATTCCTAATCTGGCCACCAGAAAAAGAGCTTCCATGACAAGGCTCAGCCAAAGAATCCCAACGGCTATACCTTTTTGAGTATGCACACTACAAGGAGGATCTCAAGTGCTCAGAAAAAGCACAACCTCCCACTGGAGGTAATACAGCAAGGGTGGCTAGCATAGTGCTTGGGGAAGAGTTTGTACCAATAAGTGGGGGAGAGTTCAGTGAAGTTACCCTAGTGTCCCTGTGTGACAGTGAGGTGGTTCATAAAATCCATGTGCCCTCAAATACTGCAAAGAATAGCCAATGGGTTGCTATCAATGGGCAAGGTGTAGAGGCTCTGAAGGACACAGAAGCCAGCATGGCTGTGGTAAGGAGTAAGCTTGTTCCCCAGGGCAAATTATACCCACTGCATTCCACCAGGTTGAGGTGGCTGACAACGGGGAGGGTCTATACAGTGGCCCTTGTTCCATTTGATTGGGGGGGGGTCCCAGGTCTTCTGAAAGTTGCAGTGAGCCCTGCCATGTTTTTGGACTGTTTGTTAGGAAACACATGGAAATATTAGGTTTGCCTGAGTGCATATGTGCTACACCAGATCCATGGCGGCCCAGGAAGGTAGTCAAGGAGGGCTGAAGCCTGGAACAATGGCCCAGCCAGATGCCAAAAGATGGAAGGGCAAGGGGTGTGGGAAAATAGCCTCTAAATGTCTCCCAGCTCAGATGGATGGGGCGCCAGAGGAGGCCATCCCAGAGCCCACTGCGGAGGACATTGCCTCTCTTGGTGATCGGCCTGAGCTTGCTAGATGGCAAGTGGAGGGGGAACCCACCAAGGAGGAGTTCTGTGAGACACAGAAAGAGTGCCCAACTCTGGAGGATCTGAGACAACAGGTCAAAGCCCAGGCAGCAGGTAATGCCTCTGGGAATCACCACATCTCATGGGATAGAAGCCTCCGTTATAGTAAGCCTAAAGTACCTGTGCATGGGGGCAATAAGGGTACTGGTAGTTCCCCAATTATACAGGGCCTTCCTACTGGAGCTGGCCCATAAGTTACCCTTGACAGGACATCTGTGGCAGGACCAGGCCATTGCCAGGCTTCTGCCCCACTTTTATTTGCCTCGAGGAAGATTTCCTCAGATGTATTCTGAAGGACTTGCTTAACCTGCCAGGCCAGTGGGAAAACAGGGCAGAGGCTAAAATCTCCCCTTAATCCCTTGCCTGTTATTGGCACCCCCTTTGAGAGGGTGGGCATTGACTTTGTAAGCTGACGGATCCCCAAAAAGCCTCTGGCAACAGGTTTACCTCTGAGAACTGCAACTGTACTTGCAGTGGCTAAGGCCCTAGTGGGGATTTTCACCAGAGTGGTTTTTCCTAAGGAGGTGGTGCCTGACAGGGGCACTAACTTCATGTCTGCTTCTATGCAGTCAATGTGGAAGGAGTGTGGAGTGGCTTATAAGTCCTCCACCCCCTACCATCCACAAACCAATGGGCTTGTTGAAATATTCAACAAGACCAGAAAGGCATGATCAAAGGGCTGCCTGAGACCTTGAGGCATAAGTGGGATGTGCTCCTGCCAAGCCTTCTCTTTCCTTACCGAGAGGTACCACAGAAAGGGGTTGACTTTAGCCCTTTTGAGCTTCTGTAGGGACACTCTGCAAGGGGACCTCTCAATTTTGTGAAGAAACAGTGGGAGCAAGCTCCCAGGAAAACCCCTAAAAATGTAGCTAGCTATATGCTGGCCTTCAGAACCCAAAGGTCCAAGTTGTGGAAGCAAGCTTCTGACAACTTAGAGGTCAGCCAGGAAGTAATGAAGCAGTGGTATGACCAAATGGCTACCCCTGTGGAATTACATCCTGGGCAGAACGTGTGGGTGATTGAACCCGTGGAACTGAGGGCCCTCCAAGACCATTGAACTGGGCCCTATGAGATAGCTGAGAGGAAGGGGGAGGTCATCTACCTCGTGGACCTCAAGACCCCCAGGCACCCCCACAGGGTGCTCCACATCAACTGGCTAAAACCACATTTTGAGAGGTCTGAGCTCATCATGCTACTGGTGTCAAATGGAGGGGAGGAAAAGGAGAGTGAACCTCTCCCTGGCTTCTTAGCCTCCAAGGAGAAGAAAGAGTCAGTGGAAGATGTGAACCTTTCCCCCACCCAGACTTCTGAACAGCAGAGGGACTGTCGCCAGTTGCTAGGGCATTTCCTATCTCTGTTTTCCCGCATCCCTGGGACTACCCACCTGTGTACCCATGATGGAGAAGCAGGGGACAGCCTCCCTGTCAAGAATAAAACTTATAGGCTGTCTGACAAGGTGAGGACCAGCATCAAAGATGAGGTTTCTAAGATCCTGGAGTTGGGGGTAATTGAACCCTCCAGTAGCCCCAAGCTCAGCCCTGTGGTGCTGATACCAAAAGCTGCCCCATCAAGCATCACACCAGAACTCAGGTTCTGTGTGGAATACAGGGAAATCAATTCAGTCACCAAGACTGATGCTCATCCCAACCCTCGGGCTGTTGAGCTGATTGATAGGTTAGGGGCTGTAGAGTTCCTGAGTACATTTGATCTTACTTCAGGGTACTGGCAGATTGCCCTAACTGAAAGAGCCAAGGAGAGGTCAGACTTCTCAACTCCAAAAGGCCACTATCAGTTTAGAGTGATGCCCTTTGGACTCAAGAATGCTCCTGCCATCTTCCAAAGGCTGGTGAACAAGGTTTCGGTGTAATGAGGCATTCAGTGCTACTTACCTGGATGATATAGCTGTCTTATGTAGAAAGTGGAAGGACCACCTTTTTCACCTGCAGGAAGTGAGCCAGGCCCTGCAATAGGCAGGCCTGACTATCAAGGCCAGTAAGTGTCAGATAGGTCAGGAATCTGTGGTGTACTTAGTACACCTGGTGGGCATGGATAATGTGTAGCCCCTCCGGGCCAAGATAGAGATTATCATGGCCTAGGAGCCCCCAAACCCAAACTGATGTGAGAGCCTTCTTATGCCTCACGGGGCACCACAGGAGATTTGTCAAGGGATATGGCAACATTGTTACAACCTTGACAGAGCTGACTTCAAAGAAGCAGCCCAGAAATGTAATTTGAACAGAGGCTTGTCAAAAAGCAATTGACTCCCTAAAGCAGGCCATGTTTGCAGCCCCTGTGCTCGAAGCCCCTGACTTTTCCAGAGAATTAATTGTTCAGACAGATACCTCAGAACATGGCATGAGGGCAGTACTTGCACAACTTAATGAAGAGGCCTAGACCAACCTGTAGCCTTCACCACTAGGAGATTACTTCCCAGGGAACAGAGGTGTACTGCTATTGAAAGGGAAACCTTTGCTGTGGTCTGGTCACTGAAGAAGTTTAGACCATACCTGTTTGAGACTCACTTCCTTATTCAGACAGACCACAGGGCCCTCAGGTGGCTAATGCAAATAAGGGACGAGAATCCAAAATTGTTGAGTTGGTCCATCTACCCACAGGGAATAGACTTTAAGGTGGAACACAGACCTAGTGTAGACCACGCCAATGCTGGAGTTCTTTCCAGGTTCTTCAGTCTTAATGATGAGAACTGCCTAGAGGTTGGGTAGCTCATCCCACTGTCAGCTGGGAGGGACATGTATTAAATCTGACAGCCTTAGGGAGGTCTCCCCCAAACTGCTTGCCTGCTTACCTCCCCTTTCAGCTATTTTCGTTTTGTTGGCTTGAGGACTATGAGCGCTTTACTACTGCCAACCAGTGCTAAAGTACATGCGCTTCTCCTCTAAACATGGTTTAATTGACTTATCCACAATTGGTATATTTGATTTATCTGTAGGGGCCAGATGTACGACCCTTTTTTGCGGTCGCAAACTGGAGATCGGCTGTTTTCAACCGTAAAAAAGGGTCCAGGCATGTTCAAAAACTATTTTGCGAGTCACTGACTTGCAAAATAGCGTTTGCGACACTCGCTATTAGGAAGGGGCGTCCCTTCCTAATAGCGAGTCACAATGCCATGTGCTATTGTTTTGCAACCGCATTTGCGGGTGCAAAACATTCGCAGTTTACCACTTACTTGAAGCGGGTGGTAAACCACTCAGAAACGGGAAGGGGTCCCCAGGGGACCCCTCCCCCTTTGTGAGTGTGTGCAAATTAATTTTTTAAGAGCAGGCAGTGGTCCCAGGGACCACTGCCTGCCCTTATAAAATGAAACTGAAAAGTTTCATTTTCTTTTTTAAATGCATCCCATTTTTCTTTAAGGAAAACGGGATGCATTTAAAAAAAAAATCTGCTTTAATTAAAAATAGGGGTCCCGGTTTTATGGTATTTATTTTTTTGCCATTTCCATCTGTATTTATCCATATTTATTTTTGGGGCATTTTTTCTGTATTTATCCACATTTATTTTTGCCACAAGCAAAAGACGACGCTACAGCTAGTATTTTTCCACATTTATTTAAATTGACAATTGTATTCGTGCTAACGTAGGCTTCCGTGATGTCATGTGCTCGCCTACAATACAGCATAGTAGATGATCTATTTTGTACAGTTTAGGACAAAAAATGATAGATCTTGGATGGCTAATTAGTGGGCTGTGCTGCTTTGCCGTTCTCGCTCTCCTACCTGCTTGACTATGTATCCCTTACTCCTAAAGGCGACGCGACAGCTCCAAAAGATTGTGCTTCAAATCAGATGGAGTTTCTTGCTGCGCGAGATAACAAAGCTGACAAGCCGCACCCGAGTACTTCACAGGTCTTTAAAAAGACCATTCACTTGCTAACAAGGCTTTGTTGTTTATTTCACCCCTTCTTACCAGACTGCGGGCAGTGTCTACAGGACCCCCCTGTGAGAGCTGCCATAAAACACGGGACACGGGTGGGAGCTACGTGCCCATATTTTTTTTTAAATTTAAATAGAAACAGTTGCGGTGCTGTTTGCGAAAGAAAAGAAACACAGCCCTGAGATGCCTGGTCTGAAAGGAAACGGGATGGGTGCCGTGAAGCCGGAGGACAGCAATCTAACCGACAACCCTTGTCAGGGCGCCTGACACCTGTAGAAAATGTAAATGTGGCAAATGGCTAATGATGACATGGAAAGGCTGCGTGGGAGCCATTTAGGCTTTAACCCCTTCCATGCTCATGACGAGCTGGACTCGTCATGGCACACAGTGGTCGTGTGCTCATGACGAGTCCAGCTCATCATGACTCCCTGCACAGGAAATCCCTCTGGTGCGGGCACCAGAGGGATTCCCTTTTCTTCTCTAAAGCCTCGGGAGCTGGGGAAGAGCTTCCCCAGCTCCTGAGGTCCCCCCTGGTTTCCCTGAAATGACGATCGGCGCGCACGTCGCGCTGATGTCATTTCAGTGAAACTGAAACTGAAATGAGCCAAGAGGCTCATTTCAGTTTCAGTTTCTACGTGCTCAGGGGGCTATCTCAGCCCCCTGAGCACTTAGAAACTCAGGAGAGGTATCGTTGGAAAGGGGAGAATATCCCCTTTCCAATGGTACCCCTCCCTAGTGGATCCCTCCTTGGGGATCGCCCCAGGAGGTACCTTAGTTTTAAGTCTTATTATATATCGTGATCCCAGCTGTCTTAGTGTTCTCGTTCTGTCACCCCCACATTCATCCGGTGGGATTGTATCTAGACCAAAATAACTCATTGATCTCCAATCCGCATTCTGACATTGATTTAAATGTCTCGCTGTAGCGTAATTGGCATCTTTGTTCTTGACGGCACGTATGTGCTCTAGTATCCTCTTTTTAAGCATGCACGTTGTGTTTCCAATATATTGCAAACCACAATGGCATTGGATCACATATACTGGAAATGTCGTCTTGCATGTATACTGTATTTAATAGGTATTATCTTTCCATCTTTGTCAATTACATGTTTCTTATTTTCTCCAATTTTGCAGGCCTTGCAGATATTACATTTCATGAACCCTTTTTTCGCATCCATTGACCAATTTTTTTGTTGTTGTAGTTGTTTGTAAGTGACTTCGAACTAGCTTATGTTTTAATGATTGAGTTTTCTTGTAAGTCTCTGATGGTCGGATGCCTAGAAGATGTCCTATGTCTGGATCTTGGTTGATCAAATGCCAATGTTTCTGTACTGCGTTTATGATCTTTTTTCTCTCTTTGCTGTACGTTAAGATCAACCTTGGTGCTCCTTGATTTTCCTTCTCTGTCCCATCGATTTTCTTTTTAGTGATTAATGTTTCAGCATGAGTTTTCGTTCTTACTTTTTCCAGACAGGTGGTGAGTTCCTTTTGTTTATATCCTCTCTTTTTCATCCTTGATATTGTTTCTTCTAACTTATGTTCCGCATCTTCATCCTTGGAACAGTTCCGACGCATTCTTATTAATTCCCCATAAGGGATGCTCTTTAACAGGGACTTAGGGTGGAAGCTTTCTCCATGGAGTATGGTGTTAGTCGCCGTCTTTTTTCTAAAAAGTGTTGACTGAATTGTTCCTTCTTCTATTTAGAAATGTGTATCCAAGAATTCTATATTTGATTGGCTAGTAGTGCATGTAAATGATAATCCGATATTGTTCTGATTCAGTTTATCAAAGTATTCCATGAAGTCAATTTCGCTCCCATTCCATATTATAAAAAGGTCGTCGATATATCTGACCCATAATTTGATATTGTCAAGTTCTTTTTGATGTTCTGGACCCCATGCCATTTCTTTCTCCCACCATCCCATTGTAATATTGGCATAGTTAGGAGAAAAAGAAATGTCCATGGCGGTCCCGCATTTTTGGTGAAAAAGTTTGTGATTGAATATAAAAACATTATTTGTCAGGCACATTTCAATCATTCTCAAAAGCATTTTTGAATGCTGTAATTCACTTATATTCCTTTGTTTTAAAAAGTAAGTGCAGGCCTGCAGTCCTACTTTGGGCTCAATTTACATATAGAGAGAAACAACATCAATGGTTGCCATCCTGTAGTTCTCATTCCAATCTGTCTCTGATAGAATGCGTAAAAAATCTCTAGTATCCTTAATATAGGAGCTCAGGCTTTTTGCTATAGGTGCCAGGTATGAATCCACATATATTGACATATTCTCATAGATTGATTCACAAGAGGAGACAATTTGTCTCCCTGGGGGGTTGACCAGTGTTTTGTGGATTTTGGCAGGAAGTATATTGTCGGCATCATGGGATGTTCTTTTAGTAAAAATAGATGTTTGTCCTTGTTTATCAATTTCAAATCGTTCCACTCGTTTACTTGGTTTTCCAATTCTGTTATCCGATTGATGGGATTAGATGTTAGTTTGACATATATTTCTTTGTCATTCAGTTGCCTATAACCTTCCCGCATATAGTCACTTCTGTTTTGAAGGACTATATTGCCTTCCTTATCTGCAGGCTTGATTATAATTTGGTGGTTGTTCATTAGTTCCTTCAGAGCCACTCGCTCACTGCAGGTTAGATTCTCATTCCTTGGTTGTCTTGTTCTTGTTACCTTCTCCAATTCTCGAGTTATTGCATCTGACAACATGTTAAACTTGTTGCCAGGAGAGCGACTAGGGCAATATTTAGATTTTCTTTTGCACTTACTAAACATATGTTGATAAGTTTCTATTGTAAGTTCTTGTAGTATTTCACTTTCGGTCATCTCATCTTCATTGAGATTATACATAAGATCAAACATATTTTTGAGATCAGGTATTTGTTCAATTGTCAATCCAATTCTTTTCTGCTGTTTTTCCATTGTCATTGATTTGGTTCCAGTTGGTTTACTCGCATGGATTTTAGCCAATTTTAATTTTCTTATGTACTTATATAGATCTATTTTAGTGTCTGTAAAGTCAAAATGAGACTCCGGACAAAAGGAGAGTCCTTTATTCAGAGTGACTTTTCATTATCTTTAAGTACATGAGTTGAGAGATTGACTATTAAGGTGTTTTCTTCATTATTGGTTATTTCTTCTTGTTGCGATCGTGCAGGGGATACTGTCTTTTTTCACTTAGATCTTCTAGTTTTCCTTGTGCTTTTGAAGACTTTGTAGCTCCTCTGCTACGTCCTCTGCCTATCCCTCTTCCTCTCCCTCTCTCTCTTATCATCGTTTGTTCCAAATTCATAAGTCTCATTTCCTGTAATAAAGTTGTTTTTACTGAGAGGGTTGATGTACTTGTGCCTTCCCCTTCGCTCACATCAGATTCACTTGTGATCTCTCCAGGTATAGCTTGTATTTTCTTCATTGGATAATTTTGTTTCAAAGCTTCAAATCTCTTTGTGAAGGTAAGGATTCTACCATATTTACAGTCCATTTCGTCTCTATGGAACTTTCTCTTTTTTCTTTCCTGGATCTCCTCTTCATATTTCTCCAATCTACTTTCCATTTCTTTTCTTAGTTTGGCCAAGTCCTCTTTGTCTGGGTTAGTTGATATTTTTTAATCCATTTCCTGTATTAAAATATGTACCTCATCAATATCAATTTTAGCATGCTTTATTAAGATCATCATATTCATGGAGCACTGCACTCACCATGAAAAAGACCCTGTGAGGTCGAAACACGTTGGTGGAGTAGTGCTGTTCTAAATTAAAATTGGAATACAGGAATCACTGGGTGCAGCGTACTTTGTACATATATATATATATCAGTCAGTTTGCATTCTTATTTCATTTATATTACATTTAGTACATTGGAAATTGCCCTGGGATTTAGAGTTCAGCCCTTCGCTAGCACCCGCATAGAGCGCGCCTGGAATTGAACCTCATTGTTTGAAATATATATATATATATATATATATATATATATATATATATGACCTACTGGCGGTCGCCAGTAGGTAGTTATAGTTAGGACCTAGTTTCCATAGGAAAAGCGTTTTTTGATTTGCCAATATCTTTAGCGCCGTTTGAAGAATCTTTGCGAAATGTTCAAAACTTATGGGGCGCTCCGATCAGCTCTTGTCTTAAAAGTTTCGGGGGGATTCGTCAAGCAGGGGCCAAGGAAAAAGGGGGGTCCCAAAACGCATTTTCTCCATGTTAATTTCCATAGGAACTTTTGTCGCGGCTACAGCCCGAACTGCTGAGCGGAATTACACCAAATTTGGCAGAGAGGTAGCTGTTGTTCCAGAGTGCACTCTTTGCTTTAAATGGTGTAAATCCGTTTGGTAGTTCCTGAGACATTTAAAAATAAAAAATATCGATATCTGAGGGCTGAGGAGGATTCGCGAACCCTCCCAAGCACGAGCTTCATTCTAATTGGCTACCAACACTCCAAACCAGGAAGTGTTGGCAGCCATCTTGTGACTCCGTAGAATCAAATCACAAGAAAACAGTAAAAAAAAAGATAAAAAAACAAGAAAAGGGGGCAGAGTAGAAACACCCTGACCCCCTAAGCCTGCTCAGTGGGTCCCACAGGGTGCCTCAGGGCCAAAAAAAGCATTTTTAAAATATTTTCGGCTAAATTCGGGCTGGGTGCGCGAATCCGGACGAAAAAAAAAAACGAAGTGCGGTCTATCACGCTTCGCTTTAATAAGCCCCTGGGTGGGCCAGGTCCTGGGGGCGATATGCAAATATATGCGGGGGCCGCGCGGGCCCCACGCTGCCCCGGTGACCACCACCTCCCCGGGGCTTTGAAAATTATGGGTTGGGGGGCCTCGCTGGCCCCCCCAAGCCCCAGTGACCGCCAACTCCCCGGGGCTTCAGTGATTAAATGCGGGGGGCTTGCGCCCCCCGCAGCCCCAAGGACTGCCAGCTCCCCTGGGCTTTCTTTAATTCTGGGTGGGGGGGCCTCACAGGCCCCCCACAAGCCCCGGGGAACACCACCTCCCCGGGGCTTTCTGTAATTCTGGGTGTGGGGCCTCGCTGGCCCCCCAAGCCCCAGAGACCGCCACCTCCCCAGGGCTTAAATTCAATTACAGAAAGTGTGGGGGGGGCTTCTGCCCCTCCCCACACTGCCCCAGGGACCACCACCTCCCCGGGGCTAACTTTAATTATGGGCGGGGGTCCGTTGCGGACCCCCGGCCCTGGGGACCACCACCTCCCCGGGGCTTTAAGTATGTTGCAGGGGGGCTGTGTGGCCCCCCTCCTGGAGCCCTCCTTGGCCCTGGTGACCGCCACCCCCCAGGGCCGGCTCCAGCAATGTCCCGGGGTGCCCACCCCCGGGACATTGCAGTTTGCAATGGCAGGGCGGGAGTATGGCTCCTGCCCTGTCATTGCAAACTTTCTTTGCTTCATGGAAGCAAGAGCAGGAAGCCTGCTCTCGCTTCCAAGAAGCAAAGTAGATTGCTTGTGGACAAGGGGAGCTGCATATTAGCAGCTCCCCTTGTCCAAAAGCAATGCCGGCTCCCGCAAGAGGTGGGGAGCCGGCTGGGACCTTGGGGGCATTGGGGCTCCCCCCATGGTCCCCAACATAAGGCCAGGCCCCAGGGGAAGGGGTCCCCGGTGTCATAATTGGCCTCAGGAAGCGGGACACGCAGCCCCCTCCTAAAAAAATAAAAAACAAAGCTGGCCAGGCCTCGGGGGATGGGGTCCCCGGGTCCATAAGTGGCCTCAGGAGAGGGGCCACGTGGCCCCCTCCAAAAAAATAAAAAACAAAGCTGGTCAGGCCCCGGGGGATGGGGTCCCCGGAGCCATAATTGGCCTCAGGAGGGGGGCCACGCGGCCCCCCTCCAAAAAAAAAAAAAAATGAAGGCTGGCCAGGCCCTGGGGGATGGGGTCCCCCGGGCCATAATTGGCCTCAGGAGGGGGGCCACGTGGCCCCCCTCCAAAAAAAAAAATAAGGAAAGGCTGGCCAGGCCCCAGGGGATGGGGTCCCCGGCGCCCAAGAGGGTCAGGGGATAGGGGGCCACATGGCCCCCATCCTAAAATAAAAAATAAATAACTGAAGCCCCGCAACTCACGGAAGCCCCGCCCCCTAGTACTACTACTCTGCAAAACGCATCTCCTGGCACGTTCTATGTTGGGGGATGAAGTCCCCTACCCTACTGATGGTCCTTGGGGGCCAACTAGCCCATCTCTTACCTCCAGCAAGCCCCACACAGTGGGCTTGCTGAGAGGTGTTCCAAGGCCATGCTCCTTTTTACACCACTCTGCAAACGCGCCTCTTGGCGCACTGCTGGTAGGGCAATGAGGTCCTCTTGTGTCCTGAGGACCTCAGGACCCAAGTAGACCTCATCCCCCGAGCAGCAGTGCACCAGGAGGTGCGTTTGCAGAGTGGTGTAAAAAGGGGGCGTGGCCTTGGACCACTCTCAGCAATCAAGCTGTGTGGGGCTTAGTGGAGGGCCCTAGCGGGCTTGTTGGCCCCCAGGGACCCTCAGGAGGCAAGGAGACTTCATCCCCCAACCAAGAGCGCGCCAGGAGGCGCATTTGCAGAGTGGTGGAGAAAGGGGGCGTGGCCTGTGTCCACCTGTTAGCAATCCCACTTTCTGGGGCATACTGGAGGTAACAGGTAGGCTAGTTGGCCCCTAAGGACCCCCAGCAGCGAAGTGGACTTTAATTCCCATCCAAGAGCGCGCCAGGGAGCGTGTTTGCAGAGTATATATGTGGATATATATATATATACATCCACAATGGCAATTTAATCCAAATCAGCCATAAACGAGAGCACTCACAGAAATTGTTAGCAAAGTGTGTTTAATGTGCAAGCCTCCTGCACTGACAGATGCGTTTCGGCACTCCGCTTTTATCTGGCCATAGATAAAGGCGTAGTGCCACGATAGTGCGTGATTTCTAAAGGTCTTTCATTAAATACGAATTCACATTTGTCTTTGAAGAGACCACTTTTCCCAGCAATATTGCGGTCTGACGAACAATCCCTTTGCGTCATCTCTAAGCGTCATACCAATCAGGCCACAGGGACCGCGAAACCAATCTTGTATAAATACAACCACCTCTGTGTCCATCGTTACCTCCGACTATGGCTTAGTGAAGCCAGGGGTACCGACGGAGAGGTGAGATATGGTTTAAGCTCTTTGTACTTAGCTTTATGTGCTTAGCGGTTTTCTATATTTTTTTCACTCGGCGTCTTTATAAGATCGCTTTCGAGTGTGTTTACCTGTCATAGTGATACCAGTATGTCTATTGATTTGATCTCAAAAGGCTTTTTGAATTGCTAGCCTTTCTGAGCAAAGTCCAACGTTAGTCGTTGTGTGCCAGCTCTCTTTGTGCCACATTAATCCACCTTCGACTGTTAGCGGCTAGAATTCACGAAAGGCAGTCGTTATTCCGTTCTACTGCTGTCACTTTCAGTAAAAATGTTTCTATGATGTTTATCAGTACAGTGATATTACGCATTTTTAGAGAGTCTTAGTGAGACGTTTTGACTCATCTAATGTACATTGAGTGCTACTCTGTGTGGTCCCACACATACTTAGTATACATTATGACATATTGCTAGATACTGTAGTCTGGTGATAGTCTGTCCCCTTTGGGGTTGACTCACTTTCCCAGGCCAGTTTTCTAGCATTTAACCTGATACGCTATTTTGGCTATATATTGATCCTTTGATGCAATTTCCAAACATATTTAATTTAATGCACACGACTTTGTTTTTAATAATTTAAAGGTACTGTCAGACTTAGGAATGTCATTTAGTCTGATCTTTGTTAACCGTTTTTCTCTAGAGCGGTGCCTCACGTCCTGAGCTGTGGCCAAGTGAGGTGAGGTTCCTTACTCGTACGATACGGGTGAGTTACAACAAGTTCCTATGAATAATCTCTAATGTTATTTCAGTTGAGATAACGTGTATTGTTGACTCGTTCTCTGTTACGTGGATTACACAAGTGGTAGATTGATCCATCTTTTCTTTGTCTCCTCTCTCCACACAGGTTTGAACACCACACCATGCTCCTCGAACTGAGACGATTGGTGTAATTGGTTGTATCTGTCTCCATTATTCAGCTACACCTATTTCTTCTTTTTTACACTTCTTTTCACCTTAATTTGAATTAGCTGTTAAGAAATTAGAGAAACAATTTGATGTACAACCAAGTTTGATTGTGAATAGACATAAGTTCTTTACAAGAGAGCAGCTACAGGATGAATCTATAGATACTTATGTTGCTGTTTTACGTATGTTGGCTGCAGAATGTGAATTTGAAAATTTTACAGACCAACTCATACGTGATCAGATAGTTGTACGCTGTTGGGACAAAAGAGTTCAGGAAAAACTTCTCACATTGAGAAATCCCAATCTCACTGAAACAATAGATATAGTTAAGGGGATTGAAGTTTCACGCAAAGCACTTAGAGAACTCACACGCAAGGAGACTAGTGGTGTGTCTGTGGTGAATGAAGGCACAACGTTTAAGCAAAACAATAGCTTTAAAAAATTTCCTAAAAAAAAAGAGTATAAAAATAGTTTTTTTACTCAGAAGAACATTTGTTTTAGATGTGGGAATTCAAGGCATGGACAGAATGGTAAACCTTGTCCTGCAAGAAGTGTGAAATGCAAGATTTGTAATAAGATAGGGCATTTTGCTAAAGTTTGTCAAACACCTAGAGACAAAATTAATTCGGTCCCAGAGGGTGATGTGAGCGACAGCTCAGATGAAGAACAAAATTGTTCAAGAGGAATTAGAGACATGATTGTTGTTGTACGGGATGATGAATCTGATTGTGTGGATCCGTATGAACACATAGAGGTGGATGGCAAGGATCTCAGACTTCTCATTGATTCCGGTGCTAGAATGACAATGATAACTGAAGAGCTGTTTGATGAGGTATGGGGAAAACGTGTGTTACTTCCCCCAGATAGGAATCCGGTAACATATGATGGAAGGAAGATTGAGTTGTCTGGATATTTTGAATGCCAACTCAAATTCAAGGGACGTACCATTTCTGGAAAAGTATACGTGGCCAGGAAAGGGTTAGACATTCTTGGATGGTATCACCAAGGTCTATTTGGGATGACTCTTAGACCTGGCAGATATGTGCAGGTTTCTTTAGTAGCTGATGCAGAAGAAAACAAGGGATCATTTGGGAAGTGTGAAAACAGTACAAAATGGGTTGACAAATTTCCTACTGTGTTTGGCGACAACTTAGGGAAAATTAAGGGGTTCAAACATAAGATTAAAGTTCAAGACAATGTTACACCTGTGAAACACAAATTGAGGAATGTGCCTTTCAGTGTACGTCAAGACTTAGCAGATATCCTTAAAAAAATGTGTGTTGAAGGTGTGATAGAACCTATTGAGTCATCTTTATGGTTAAGTCCATTAGTTATCGCAAGGAAGAAGAATGGGCAATTGAGAGTGTGTGTGGACTTGAGGAGTCTCAACAAGGTCATTTGGGTTGACTCACACCCACTACCCAGGATTGACGACATTATCAGCACATTTTCAGGATCAAAATTGTTTTCAAAAATTGATCTAGCTTCCGCCTATCATCAGATAGTGCTTGAAGAAAGCTCACGACATCTTACAGCTTTTGTTTCACCTATGGGCTCTTATCAATTTAAACGGATGCCTTTCGGTCTTGCTTCGGCGGCGGCCGTTTTTCAACGTGTATTAGAGAATGTTTTGGAAGGAATTGAAGGGGTAGGTACATTCCAAGATGACATTTTAATAGCAGGAGGAAACCAATCCGTTCATGATAAACGCATGTGTGAAGTTTTAGAAAGATTAGAAAAATTTGGAGTTGTAGCTAATCGAGGGAAGTGTGAATTTGCAAAGCATACAATAGAGTATCTGGGTCATGTAATCTCAGAGAGAGGGGTTGAACCAAGACCTGGTTTAGTTGATGCTATAACCAAAGCACCTACCCCCAAGACTAAGGAGAATGTAGCCTCATTTTTAGGCCTTTGTGAATTTTACTCAAAATGTATTCATAATTTCTCGGCCAAAACTGTAGTGTTAAGAGAATTATTAAAGAAAGAGAAAAAATTCTCATGGGAGAAAGTCTGTCAAGATGAGTTTGAAGGTCTAAAAAGAAATTGTTTCAGCTGGAGTCCTTGCACCGTTCGACTCTTCACAAGAGTGTATTATAACTGTGGATGCAAGTAATGAGGGTTTGGGTGCTACCATTGCACAGATTAAAGGCAAAACTGAAGTGACAATAGGTTTTGCTTCTAGATCTTTGAGGTCTAATGAGAAAATCTTCTCTGTCATCGAAAAGGAACTTTTGAGTTGTTGCTGGGCAGTTGAAAGATTCAAATGTTTTATATGGGGTAGAAAATTTGTGCTCAAAACCGACCACAAACCTTTAGTCAGTATTTTGAGTGGGACAACTATCAAAGATCATACCCCAAGAATAGCAAGATTGAGCTCAAAACTACTACAGTACAATTTCATTGTTGAGCACATCCCTGGTGGTAAAAACATAAGAGCAGATTACTTATCTCGTTCACCTGTAAGTTTTACTGATTATTCAGAAAACAGTGAAGAAAATGACGAAGAATGTTTAATTGCGAGTGTTGACATTTGTCATGACACTACTTTTTCTGAACATGAATGGTTTTCAGAATCGTCAAAAGATATGGAATTAGAAAGTGTGAGGAAGTACGTTATGAATGGGTGGCCAAAAGAAAAAGCACTAGCACAAGAATTACAACCTTACTTCAACGTAGCAGATGAATTGTCTATTGAAGAAAAGGGGATGTTGGTACAGGGAGGCAGATGTTCTTCACGTATTGTATTTATTAGCCACAGCTTCTCATGTCCCAGAGTAACTGCCCAACATAGAATCCCTTACTTAGCAACCCTCACAGGACATTCTACATTCCAATGACATAATGTCATGAAGCCATGAACACTAGATCACCACAACGCAGTAGCTTTAACTTTTTAGGTCCAGAGGAAGGCTAGACACACTACAGGTCACGATAGCTGAAACATGTAGACCATCCCTCTAACTAGATAGTTGCAGTTATTTTTTCAAAACTGCTTCAGCACTGTTTTTAATCCTGACACCAAGAGATACATATTAAAACTTTCTTCTCCTGGTAGTTAGTTTTACTTCACATTCACCACCTTTTCACTAGAGCACTGCGCCCATCACTTGGTAACTTACTTCAGCTCATCAACCGGTGGATTTTAGTATATCCGAGCAATTGTTTAAAACATCCCTGAGCTCCTCCCTCACAGTGAGGGGGTTGTAGCCCTCGGCTGTACTAGGAGTTACAGCCGGGAGGAGATCCCAGATGATGAAGCATGTCACCTCGGTGAGTGATGGGATCCAGTCCTTTAATTAGGACTCCTCTGGGTCAGAGTAGGTATTATCCACTTGTGTGCAAGACGCCCTAGGGCGCTTAGTAACATAATAGACCCACAGATAAATTAGTGTCTTTCTGAGTTTCTTAGGGAAAGTATCTGTGCTGGTCTCTAAATTTTCCCTTGGACCCTCCACTTTGTATTTTTGTTCTTGAGCAGCCCCGGCTGCGGGTCCTTCCTTTACTTCTTTGCATTCAGATTTGTGATTACAATTGGATAGCTCTAGTTTTTGAACTCGCCTACCTTTCATTCTTTTGTGGTATACAAGATGGCAGAACTTATGGGTTTTGCCTTTGATGACGACACTGTACAGTCTATTTTAACGACGACGCCCAGTATAATTGACACGATACAAAGTGCCAGTACAGGTCATGGTGATGACTGGGCCTCGTTATTGGTACTCAGGAAATCACATTCGCGCACCATAGTACATGGTGCGATCATGACTGAATATTTAAGAGCAAACTGCACCCCAACGGGCTTAATAGTTACTAACACCCCAAGACTCTTTTTGAAAGATAAAAAATTCTTGAAAGATTGGTCTCTTATCGCGTGGCGCTGCACGCGTGATTGGTTAGTACTGATAATCAGCACAGCCAAATGCGTTGCCGATACCATCCTTATTGAAATACAAGCATTGGAAGCGCAGATAGAATCTGTTATCACAGTCACTCTTTCAAAAAGAATAATGAGGAATCAAATAAACAAAACAAAGAGTTCAAGGACTCTATCTTGATGGCCAAAATTGAGAAATTCAAAAAGGATTTGCACGCTTCACGATGGAGCAGGTTTATCCGTACATTGGCGACAATTTTGTTCCACTGGAGTTTAACAAAAAGGGCAGGCATTACGGATCAAACTATTCATCGTCAGGCACGGATGAGTGGTCCAGTGACTCTGATTCCACAAACCAACAAGGGCAATCAAGCAGAGGTCGTGGGCGTAATAAGAGTTTCCATCAGAGAGGTCGATCTTTTGGCCCCCCTCAAACACAATGGTGGCCACCGGGACCATGGGGCTATTGGAACCCCCCCTTTCCCCCACAAGTAATGCCCTTCCAGCCATATCCCCAATTTTATAACAACCAGCCTTTTTCAGGGCAAGGTCGGGGACTCGCCAGAGGCAGGAGGAGAGGCCAAAAGGCCCAGGTGCATTGGAGCCCACCCTCGTCCCCACCAGGATTGTGCAGTAAAAGGAAAGGGATTCAACCAGGGACGAGCAAGGACTAAGTCTTGTGGTTAGTCCCAGTGATCGGGCCTTGACACCAGATGAGCATGCAGCCTTGAATAGAGGGCTAGGATTTGTACCCTCCATTGGAGGGGATCCCTTCCAAACTCAATGTGAGCTTGCACATTTCTTCAGAAAAATTAGACTTCAATTTTTCTTTAAAGATAAGGATACCACCAATGTTGGAACTCAACCCCTCAATACTGGGTTGAAAAATCATTCGACTTTTAATCCCCCGAGTCATCTCATTCCAGTGCAAGTTTTAACGTTTGAAAAAGCAGTTACAAATGACGTTAATGCTTTTAGTACCACCAAAATCCGATTCTTTCACAATCTACCGGGCAATGAGAAAAAATCTTTACAAACGTTGGCAACTGATCCGTCGATTACCATCAAGCCGGCAGATAAAGGTGGTGCCATTGTTGTAATGAACACCTCGACATACCGCGCAGAATGTTTGCGCCAACTCAGTGACACCCTCTTTTATCAACCACTGAGATCTGATCCTACCCAGAGAATCAGCAATGAGATATCCAGCCTTGTGGATGAAGCAAAACTTGAAGGATGGGTTACGAACAATGAGGCGACCTATTTGATTACGACACACGCAGTGATGCCGTATTTTTATGTACTACCTAAGATACACAAATTACAAAGACCACCACTGGGCCGCCCCATCATTTCAGGCATCGGTTCCCTCCTCGAGCCTCTCTCTACATTTGTCGATCGCTTTTTACGACCTATGGTGAGTGAGATGCCAACTTACCTTAAAGACACTGCGGATGTGCTCAGGTTATTACCTGAGATTGAGTTTAATGCCAACACGGACTATCTAGTCTCTTTTGATGTGGAGTCTTTGTATACATGTATTCCGCAAGATGAGACTCTTGAAGCTATTAGACTCTTACTTGACCAACGAGAGCTAGATTCCATTACACCTGTCCAATTCATCATGGAGTGTGCCAGATTGGCAATGAAAGAGAATTTTTTTAAATTCGAAGAGACTATCTACTTACAAACATCAGGGACATCGATGGGTAGCGTCTTTGCACCTAGTCTGGCCAAACTCTACGTCCATCTGTTCGAGCAAGAACATGTTTTGAACACTACTCATCCTTTCCATGAAAAAATCATCATATGGAAAAGGTATATAGATGACGTTCTTGTGGTGTGGAGAGGTGAAGTTGAAACCATCCATGAATTTCAAACTTGGCTTAACTCTAGAAACACCTTCCTCCGCTTTACAGTGGAATGCAGTAAAAACAGCCTGCCATTTCTAGATTTACACATATTCGTGACGGACACCGGTTTACAAAGTGAACTGTATAGGAAACCTATGGCACGGAATTCTTTACTACTTTACAGTAGTCACCATCCCAAATCACTTCGGGATAACCTGCCATATGGGCAATTTCTTCGTGTGAGACGGAATTGTTCCACTAAAGAGAAATTCACTGAACACGCGGAATTACTGTCTCAACAGCTTAAAGAACGCAAATACCCAAAAAAACTTATACGGCAATCTATGAAACGTGCCTTCAATAACCTCTGGGAGGCACTTCTGGAATTTCGAGCAGCTAAGCCCACGACATCGAGACTGACCTGTGTTAGCACATTTAGTGCTCTATTTAACAGGATCCAGAAAACAATACGCAAACATTGGCGGATTCTAAATATTGATAATGGGACTATTCCTCCACCTCTGTTTGCATTTAAGAGGAGTTCTAATCTCAGAGACAATTTGGTGCATACACAGCCAAGAAGACAAATCATGACTCTTTCAACTCAAGAGACTCTGTGGAATCTGCCGCCAGTGCAAGGGCATTTTCCCTTTGGGTCTTGCTCAGTCTGCCACAAACTAAACACACCACTACGATTGAGATTGGGACGACGAGACCTTGGTCACAAGTCAGACACACAAACTGCGATAGCGACAAACTCATCTATCTAGTCACATGTCCATGTTCACTGCAATATGTGGGTATGACCACCCGCAAGGTCAAACTTCGCATTTCAGAGCACAAAAGCACCATAAGGTGCAACAAGCAAGCTACTAAGCTTACAAATCATTTCTTAGCTTTTAAACACACAGCTGATGAACTCCACTGGACAGTGCTTGAGCAACTACATATTCCCTTGCATGTAACAGATGTGTCTAAATTCTTATTCACCAGAGAACGACGTTGGGTTTTCAGATTACAGAGTGATAAGAAAGGCCTTAACGATGAAATACCATGGACCCTACTATAGGCCATTCTAACAAATTTTTACTTCACCGACACTCTGTATTTCGAATAGGCTTTTTTGTGCCTAATAAATCCCTTTGTTTCTTGTTAACGTGAACGCTACTAATATCTAGATGTATTGTATTTAAGACCTATTTTTGTAGACTTGGCCAGTTTTTCATCTGTATGCCCTTGGCCTATAGTGAGAATACACTTGAATGCCACTTAATGAATATGTATCCCCACACTGGCTCATTCATTGTGCTTGTTATCCTCAATAAAAATCTTTATGAGCATACAAGGAATACACTTGACGGTCCACTGAATATGCATTTTACAACTTTGCATAGGTTCAGACACGCTCTATGTGTGACGCACAGTTTTTAATAATTCGCTTCTTTCTGGCGAACAGTCTCTGTTATTTTAAGCTTTGACTCTATTCAAAGAGATATCTATTGAATACTTTGGTTGTATAAAAATTAGTTGATGACGGGCCGCAAGCTCACGGGGCATGGGGAACATTTGAACTACAGCTCCCATGATGTCTTGCGACGCTGTTCGTGCTAAGATTTTTGTTTCTTATTTCCGCTTAGCCGAACATTTAAAATACTTGGGGTTGTTGTTAAAATTAACTGACCACAACCGCGCACTCACGGAATATGAAGAATAATATATTAAAATTCCTATTATATTTGTTCGGATTTTTACTGACAACGACAGCGAATTCGCGGAATGTGGGTACTTTGGGACTACAACTCCCACGATAGTGCGTGATTTCTAAAGGTCTTTCATTAAATACGAATTCACATTTGTCTTTGAAGAGACTACTTTTCCCAGCAATATTGCGGTCTGACGAACAATCCCTTTGGATCATCTCTAAGCGTCATACCAATGAGGCCACAGGGACCACGAAACCAAGCTTGTATAAATACAACCGCCTCTGTGTCCGTCGTTACCTCCAACTATGGCTTAGTGAAGCCAGGGGTACCGACGGAGAGGTGAGATATGGTTTAAGCTCTTTGTACTTAGCTTTATGTGCTTAGCGTTTTTCTAAATTTTTTTCACTCGCCGTCTTTATAAGATCGCTTTTGAGTGTGTTTACCTGTCATAGTGATACCAGTAGGTCTATTGATTTGATCTCAAAAGGCTTTTTGAATTGCTAGCCTTTCTGAGCAAAGTCCGACTTTAGTCATTGTGTGCCAGCTCTCTTTGTGCCACATTAATCCACCTTCGACTGTTAGCGGCTAGAATTCACGAAAGGCAGTCGTTAATCCGTTCTACTGCTGTCACTTTCAGTAAAAATGTTTTCTATGATGTTTATCAGTACAGTGACATTACGCATTTTTAGAGAGTCTTTAGTGAGACGTTTTGACTCATCTAATGTACATTGAGTGCTACTCTGTGTGGTCCCACACATACTTAGTATACATTACGACATATAGCTAGATACTGTAGTCTGGTGATAGTCTGTCCCCTTTGGGGTTGACTCACTTTCCCAGGCCAGTTTTCTAGCATTTAACCTGATACGCTATTTTGGCTATATATTGATCCTTTGATGCAATTTCCAAACATATTTAATTTAATGCACACGACTTTATTTTTAATAATTTAAAGGTATTGTCAGACTTAGGAATGTCATTAAGTCTGATCTTTGTTAACCGTTTTTTTCTGGAGCGGTGCCTCACGTCCTGAGCTGTTGCTAGGTGAGGTGAGGTTCCTTACTCGTACGATACGGGTGAGTTACAACAAGTTCCTATGAATAATCTCTAATGTTATTTTAGTTGAGATAACGAGTATTGTTGACTCATTCTCTGTTACGTGGATTACACAAGTGGTAGATTGATCCATCTTTTCTTTGTCCCCCCTCTCTCTACACAGGTTTGAACATCACACCATGCTCCTCGAACTGAGACGATTGGTGTAATTGGTTGTATCTGTCTCCGTTATTCAGCTACACCTATTTCTTCTTTTTTACACTTCTTTTGACTTAACACGCAGTAGCTTTAACTTTTTATGTCCTGAGGAAGGCTAGACACACTACAGGTCACGATAGCTGAAACATGTAGACCAACCCTCTAACTAGATAGTTGCAGTTATTTTTTCAAAACTGCTTCATATTAAAACTTTCTTCTCCTGGTAGTTAGTTTTACTTCACATTCACCACCTTTTCACTAGAGCACTGCGCCCATCACTTGGTAACTTACTTCAGCTCATCATCCGGTGGATTTTAGTATATCCGAGCAATTGTTTAAAACATCCCTGAGCTCCTTCCTCACAGTGAGGGGGTTGTAGCCCTCGGCTGTACTAGGAGTTACAGCCGGGAGGAGATCCCAGATGATGAAGCATGTCACCTCGGTGAGTGATGGGATCCAGTCCTTTAATTAGGACTCCTCTGGGTCAGAGTAGGTATTATCCACTTGTGTGCAAGACACCCTAGGGCGCTTAGTAACATAATAGACCCACAGATAAATTAGTGTGTTTCTGAGTTTCTTAGGGAAAGTATCTGTGCTGGTCTCTAAATTTTCCCTTGGACCCTCCCGCCTCCACTTTGTATTCTTGTTCTTGAGCAGCCCCGGCTGCGGGTCCTTCCTTTACTTCTTTGCATTCAGATTTGTGATTACAATTGGATAGCTCTAGTTTTTGAACTCGCCTACCTTTCATTCTTTTGTGGTATACAAGATGGCGGAACTTATGGGTTTTGCCTTTGATGACGACACTGTACAGTCTATTTTAACGATGACGCCCAGTATAATTGACACGATACAAAGTGCCAGTACAAGTCATGGTGATGACTTGGCCTCGTTATTGGTACTCAGGAAATCACATTTGCGCACCATAGTACATGGTGCGATCATGACTGAATATTTAAGAGCAAACTGCACCCCAACGGGCTTAATAGTTACTAACACCCCAAGACTCTTTTTGAAAGATAAAAAATTCTTGAAAGATTGGTCTCTTATCGCGTGGCGCTGCACGCGTGATTGGTTAGTACTGATAATCAGCACAGCCAAACGTGTTGCCGATACCATCCTTATTGAAAGACAAGCATTGGAAGCGCAGATAGAATCTGTTATCACAGTCAGTCTTTCAAAAAGAATAATGAGGAATCAAATAAACAAAACAAAGAGTTCAAGGACTCTATCTTGATGGCCAAAATTGAGAAATTCAAAAAGCATTTGCACACTTCACGATGGAGAAGGTTTATCCGTACATTGGCGACAATTTTGTTCCACTGGAGTTTAACAAAAAGGGCAGGCGTTACGGATCAAACTATTCATCGTCAGGCACGGATGAGTGGTCCAGTGACTCTGATTCCACAAACCAACAAGGGCAATCAAGCAGAGGTCGTGGGTGTAATAAGAGTTTCCATCAGAGAGGTCGATCTTTTGGCCCCCCTCAAACACAATGGTGGCCACCGGGACCATGGGGCTATTTGAACCCCCTCTTTCCTCCACAAGTAATGCCCTTCCAGCCATATCCCCAATTTTATAACAACCAGCCTTTTTTAGGGCAAGGTCGGGGACGCGCCAGAGGCAGGAGGAGAGGCCAAAAGGCCCAGGTGCATTGGAGCCCACCCTCGTCACCACCAGGAACGCGCAGTAAAACGAAAGGGATTCAACCAGGGACGAGCAAGGACTAAGTCTTGTGGTTAGTCCCAGTGATCGGGCCTTGACACCAGATGAGCATGCGGCCTTGAATAGAGGGCTAGGATTTGTACCCTCCATTGGAGGGGATCCCTTCCAAACTCAATGTGAGCTTGCACATTTCTTCAGAAAAATTAGACTTCAATTTTTCTTTAAAGATAAGGATACCACCAATGTTGGAACTCAACCCCTCAATACTGAGTTGAAAAATCATTCGACTTTTAATCCCCCGAGTCATCTCATTCCAGTGCAAGTTTTAACGTTTGAAAAAGCAGTTACAAATGACGTTAATGCTTTGAGTACCACCAAAAACCGATTCTTTCACAATCTACTGGGCAATGAGAAAAAATCTTTACAAACGTTGGCAACTGATCCGTTGATTACCATCAAGCCGGCGGATAAAGATGGTGCCATTGTTGTAATGAACACCTCGACATACCGCGCAGAATGTTTGCGCCAACTCAGTGACACCCTCTTTTATCAACCACTGAGATCTGATCCTACCCAGAGAATCAGTAATGAGATATCCAGCCTTGTGGATGAAGCAAAACTTGAAGGATGGGTTACGAACAATGAGGCGATCTATTTGATTACGACACACCCGGTGATGCCGTATTTTTATGTACTACCTAAGATACACAAATTACAAAGACCACCACTGGGCCGCCCCATCATTTCAGGCATCGGTTCCCTCCTTGAGCCTCTCTCTACATTTGTCGATCACTTTTTACGACCTATGGTGAGTGAGATGCCAACTTACCTTAAAGACACCGCGGATGTGCTCAGGTTATTACCTGAGATTGAGTTTAATGCCAACACAGACTATCTAGTCTCTTTTGATGTGGAGTCTGTGTATACATGTATTCCGCAAGATGAGACTCTTGAAGCTATTAGACTCTTACTTGACCAACGAGAGCTAGATTCCATTACACCAGTCCAATTCATCATGGAGTGTGCCAGATTGGCAATGAAAGAGAATTTTTTTTAATTCGAAGAGACTATCTACTTACAAACATCAGGGACATCGATGGGTAGCGGCTTTGCACCTAGTCTGGCCAATCTCTACGTCCATCTGCTCGAGCAAGAACATGTTTTGAACACTAGTAATCCTTTCCAAGAAAAAATCATAGTATGCAAATGGTATATAGATGACGTTCTTGTGGTTTGGAGAGGTGAAGTTGAAATCATCCATGAATTTCAAACTTGGCTTAACTCTAGAAACGCCTTCCTCCGCTTTACAGTGGAATGCAGTAAAAACAGCCTGCCATTTCTAGATTTACGCATATTCGTGACAGACACCGGTTTACAAAGTGAACTGTATAGGAAACCTATGGCACGGAATTCTTTACTACTTTACAGTAGTCACCATCCCAAATCACTTCGGGATAACCTGCCATATGGGCAATTTCTTCGTGTCAGACGGAATTGTTCCACTAAAGAGAAATTCACTGAACACGCGGAATTACTGTCTCAACAGCTTTAAGACCGCAAATACCCTTAAAAACGTATACGCCAATCTATGAAACGTGCCTCCAATAACCACAGGGAGGCACTTCTGGAATTTCGAACAGCTAAGCCCACGACATCGAGACTGACCTGTGTTAGCACATTTAGTGCTCTATCCAACAGGATCCAGAAAACAATACGCAAACATTGACGGATTCTAAATATTGACAATGAGACTATTCCTCCACCTCTGTTTGCATTTAAGAGGAGTTCTAATCTAAGAGACAATTTGGTGCATACACCGTCAAGAAGACAAATCACGACTCTTTCAACTCAAGAGACTCTGTGGAATCTGCCACCAGTGCAAGGCCATTTTCCCTGTAGGTCTTGCTCAGTATGTCCACAAACTAAACACACCACTATGATTGAGATTGGGATGACGAGACCTTGGTCACAAGTCAGACACACAAACTGCAATAGCAACAAACTCATCTATCTAGTCACATGTCCATGTTCACTGCAATATGTGGGCATGACCACCCGCAAGGTCAAACTTCGCATTTCAGAGCACCAAAGCACCATAATATGCAACAAGCAAGCTACTAAGCTTACAATTCATTTCTTAGCTTTTAAACACACAGCTGATGAACTCCGCTGGACAGTGCTTGAGCAACCACATATTCCCTTGCATGTAACAGATGTGTCTAAATTCCTATTCACCAGAGTACAACGTTGGGTTTTCAGATTACAGAGAGATAAGAAAGGCCTTAACGATGAGATACCATGGACCCTACTATAGGCCATTCTAACGAATTTTATCTTCACCGACACTCTGTATTTCGAATAGGCTTTTTTGTGCCTAATAAATCCCTTTATTTCTTGTTAACGTGAACGCTACTAATATCTAGACGTATTGTATTTAAGACCTATTTTTGTAGACTTGGCCAGTTTTTCATCTGTATGCCCTTGGCCTATAGTGAGAATACACTTGAAGGCCACTTAATGAATATGTATCCCCACACTGGCTCATTCATTGTGCTTGTTATCCTCAATAAAAATCTTTATGAGAATACAAGGAATACACTTGACGGTCCACTGAATATGCATTTAACAACTTTGCATAGGTTCAGACACGCTCTATGTCTGACGCACAGTTTTTAATAATTTGCTTCTTTCAGGCGAACAGTCTCTGTTATTTTAAGCTTTGACTCTATTCAAAGAGATATCTATTGAATACTTTGGTTGTTTAGAAATTAGTTGATAACGGGCCGCAAGCTCACGGAGCATGGGGAACATTTGAACCACAGCTCCCATGATGTCTTGCAACGCTGTTCGAGCTAAGATTTTTGTTTCTTATTTCCGCTTAGCCGAACATTTAAAATACTTGGGGTTGTTGTTAAAATTAACTGACAACAACCGCGCACTCGCGAAATATGAAGAATATATATATTAAAATTCCTATGATATTTGTTCGGATTTTTACTGACAACGACCGCGAATTCGCGGAATGTGGGTACTTTGGGACTACAACTCCCACGATAGTGCGTGATTTCTAAAAGTCTTTCATTAAATACGAATTCACATTTGTCTTTGAAGAGACTACTTTTCCCAGCAATATTGCGGTCTGACGAACAATCCCTTTGCATCATCTCTAAGCGTCATACCAATCAGGCCACAGGGACCGCGAAACCAAGCTTGTATAAATACAACCGCCTCTGTGTCCGTCGTTACCTCCGACTATGGCTTAGTGAAGCCAGGGTTACCGACGGAGAGGTGAGATATGGTTTAAGCTCTTTGTACTTAGCTTTATGTGCTTAGCGTTTTTCTATATTTTTTTCACTCGCCGTCTTTATAAGATCTCTTTCGAGTGTGTTTACCTGTCATAGTGATATCAGTATGTCTATCGATTTGATCTCAAAAGGCTTTTTGAATTGCTAGCCTTTCTGAGCAAAGTCCGACGTTAGTCGTTGTGTGCCAGCTCTCTTTGTGCCACATTAATCCACCTTCGACTGTTAGCGGCTAGAATTCATGAAAGGCAATCGTTATTCTGTTCTACTGCTGTCACTTTCTGTAAAAATGTTTTCTATGATGTTTATCAGTACAGTGACATTACACATTTTTAGAGAGTCTTAGTGAGACGTTTTGACTCATCTAATGTACATTGAGTGCTGCTCTGTGTGGTCCCACACATACATAGTATACATTACAACATATAGCTAGATACTGTAGTCTGGTGATAGTCTGTGCCCTTTGGGGTTGACTCACTTTCCTAGGCCAGTATTCTAGCATTTAACCTGATACGCTATTTTGGCTATATATTGATCCTTTGATGCAATTTCCAAACATATTTAATTTAATGCAGACAAGTTTGTTTTTAATAATTTAAAGGTACTGTCAGACTTAGGAATGTCATTAAGTCTGATCTTTGTTAACCGTTTTTTTCTAGAGCTCTGCCTCACGTCCTGAGCTGTGGCCAGGTGAGGTGAGGTGCCTTACTCGTACGATACGGGTGAGTTACAACAAGTTCCTATGAATAATCTCTAATGGTATTTTAGTTGAGATAACGAGTATTGTTGACTCGTTCTCTGTTACGTGGATTACACAAGTGGTAGATTGATCCATCTTTTCTTTGTCCCCTCTCTCTACACAGGTTTGAACACCACACCATGCTCCTCGAACTGAGACGATTGGTGTAATTGGTTGTATCTGTCTCCGTTATTCAGCTACACCTATTTCTTCTTTTTTACACTTCTTTTCACTTAACACGCAGTAGCTTTAACTTTTTAGGTCCTGAGGAACGCTAGACACACTACAGCAAAACCAAAGGGGATGATGGACGGAGTGTTGAACATTGCAAGCACTCACCCCCAGTCAGCTGATCTGGGTTTAATCCATCATCATTCTTTAGCTCACTCCGCCACCCCAGTTCAGACATGGCCATATGCAAATCAGTCTGACCCTGTGCCTCATGGGAACAGTCCAGCCCGAACTGCCAAGCCATGTCTTCCCTGGACCGGAAACAAGCATCCTGGGACCGGTTTCTGGCTTACAGCCGTCATCAGCCAGGCTATCTTGAATCCAGTGGCAAAGTGAGCAAGGGACCCACGTCTGGGCATAACCTGCCAACTTAGGGCGAACATAGCAAAACCAAAGGGGATGATGGACGGAGTGTTGAACATTGCAAGCACTCACCCCCAGTCAACTGATCTGGGTTTAATCCATCATCATTCTTTAGCTCACTCCGCCACCCCAGTTCAGACATGGCCATATGCAAATCAGTCTGACCCTGTGCCTCATGGGAACAGTCCAGCCTGAACTGCCAAGCCATGTCTTCCCTGGACCGGAAACAAGCATCCTGGGACCGGTTTCTGACTTACAGCCGTCATCAGCCAGGCTATCTTGAATCCAGTGGCAAAGTGAGCAAGGGACCCACGTCTGGGCATACCCTTCCAACTTAGGGCGAACATAGCAAAACCAAAGGGGATGATGGACGGAGTGTTGAACATTGCAAGCACTCACCCCCAGTCAACTGATCTGGGTTTAATCCATCATCATTCTTTAGCTCACTCCGCCACCCCAGTTCAGACATGGCCAATTGCACTACAGGTCACGATAGCTGAAACATGTAGACCAACCCTCTAACTAGATAGTTGCAGTTATTTTTTCAAAACTGCTTCAGCACTGTTTTTAATCCTGACACCAAGAGATACATATTAAAACTTTCTTCTCCTGGTAGTTAGTTTTACTTCACATTCACCACCTTTTCTCTAGAGCACTGCGCCCATCACTTGGTAACTTACTTCAGCTCATCATCGGTGGATTTTAGAATATCCGAGCAATTGTTTAAAACATCCCTGAGCTCCTTCCTCACAGTGAGGGGGTTGTAGCCCTCGGCTGTACTAGGAGTTACAGCCGGGAGGAGATCCCAGATGATGAAGCATGTCACCTCAGTGAGTGATGGGATCCCGTCCTTTAATTAGGACTCCCCTGTGTCAGAGTAGGTATTATCCACTTGTGTGCAAGACGCCCTAGGGTGCTTAGTAACATAATAGACCCACAGATAAATTAGTGTGTTTCTGAGTTATAGTTAGGACTTTGTTTCTATTCAAAAAGCATTTTTTCTTTTGCCAATATCTTTGGCGCCATTTGACGAATCTTCGCGAAATTTTCAAAACTAATGGTTCACTCAGGTCAGCTCCTGTCTCGGGGTGATTCGTCAAGTGGGGGCCGAGAAAAAAGGGGGGTCCCAAAACGCGTTTTCCCCATGTTAATTTCCATAGGAACTTTAGACACGGCAACAACCCGAACTGCTAAACGGAATTACACCAAATTTGGCAAAAAGGTAGCTCTTGGTCCAGAAAGCGACCTTTTTTTTTTAATTGTGTAAATCCATTCAGTAGTTGCTGAGAAATTCAAAAAATAAAAATGTATATATCTGAGCACCGAGGAGGATTCGCAAACCCTCCCTAGCACGAGCTGCATTCTAATTGGCTGCCATTTTGTGACTCGGTAACCGAGTGACTAGAAAAAGGAAAAAAAAAGTGAAAAATGAAGAAAAGGGGGCATGGTAGAAACACCATGACCCCCCTAGGCCTGCTCAGGGGGTCCCACAGGGACCCCCAGGCCCAAAAAAAGCACGAATCCGGAAGAACGTTTTTAAAATAAAAGGAAGTGAGGTCCCCTGCACTTCATTTTCTTAAAGCCCCCTGGTGGGCCATGTCCTGTGGGCAATATATAATAATGGTGCGTGGCCCTCGGGGCCCCCACAGCCCCGGGGACCACCACCTCTCCGGGGCTTTAATAATAAAATTAAAAAAAGCATGGGGGGGCTCTTGCCCCCCACGCAGCCCCAGGGACCGCCACTCCCCGGGGCTTTAGTCATTAGGTTGCGGGGGCATCGCGGCCATACGCAGCCCCGGGGACCGCCACCTCCCCGGGGATTTATTAATAAAATTAAAAAAAGCATGGGGGGGCTCTTGTCCCCCCACCCAGGGACTGCCACCTCCCGGGGGCTTTAGTCATTAAGTTGCGGGGGGCATCGCAGCCCCCCAAAGCCCTGGGGACCGCCACCTCCCCAGGGATTTATTAATAAGATAAAAAAAGCGTGGGGGGGCTCTTGCCCCCCCACGCAGCCCCGGGGACCACCACCTCCCCGGGGCTTTAGTCATTAAGTTGCGGGGGCATCGCGGCCCCCCGAAGTCCCAGAGACTGCCACCTCCCTGGGGATTTATTAACAAAATGAAAAAAAGCGTGGGGGGCTCTTGCCCCCCACCCAGCCCCGGGGACCGCCTCCTCCCCGGGGCTTGTTTTAACAAAATCAAGGTGTGTGGGGGCTCCTGCCCCCCCATTGCTGCCCCGGGGACCACCACCTCCCCAGGGCATTTAGTATATTAAGTCCGCAACAGACCCCCGGGCCCCAGGGACCACCACCTCCCCGGGGCTTTGAAAATGTAGGGAGGGGGGCCGTGCGGCCCCCCTCCTGGAGCCCCCTATGGCCCTGGGGACCGCCATCCCCCAGGGCCAGCTCCTGCAATATCCCGGGGTGCCCACCCCCGGGACATTGCCATTTGCTATGGCGGGAGCACGGCTCCCGCCCTGCCATAGCAAACACTGCTTTGCTTCGTTGAAGCGAGAGCAGGAAACCTGCTCTCGCTTCAACGAAGCAAAGCAGAATTGCTTTTGGGCAAGGGGAGCAGCATGTTAGCAGCTCCCCTTGCCCAAAAGCATTGCCGGCTTCCACAGGAGACAGGGAGCCGGCAGGGACCATGGGGGCATTGGGGCTTCCCCATGGTCCCCAACATGAGGCCAAGCCCGGGGGTTGGGGTCCCCGGGGCCAGAAGTGGCCAAGGGAAGAGGGCCATGTGGCCCCCTCCCTTTTGCAATTTGTTGTTGAAAATAAATAAATAAATATGGCCGGGCCCCGGGAGATGGGGTCCCCGGGGCCATTATTGGCCTTAGGAGGGGGACCACGCGGTCCCCCTCCATAATTGTTTTAAAAAATAAATGGTGGCAGGCCCCGGGGGATGGGGTCCACGGGGCGAATACCGAATAATGGTAGTGGGGCGTTTTTTTTTCTTTCAAGTTTGGAGTCGCGACCCCAACGCGGCTCTCCGCCCGTTAGGGTCGCGGCTTACCCCCCGTGTAACGTCGTGTTGGATTCGCGAATTCACCTTAAATAAATAATTTAGTACCATATAATTTAGAAGGCAGTGTTGTATTTGTGAAGTTGTTTTAAAGAGGTACTGTGATTGAAGTTAATGACAAGATTACAATTGATAGATTTGATAAAAATATATAAAATTAAAAAATAATAGTAAAACTTGAAAATTGTATTGTGTAGTAGTACATTGAATTCATGCTTTTGCAGATTCGCGTCGGGAGATCGAATCCACCCAAAAATATTTTAAAAAATGTATGCAAAAAAAAAAATTATATTCACTACTATGTTATAGGGTGGCTCTAAAAGAGCCCTTGTGTTCATTGTGAGTTTGTTGTAGCTACATGTAAGTGCGGATGCAGAGCTTTAGGTTGTTGAGAAAGACTCTGTTCCCTTGATCTGTGAAGTGTACTCCATCACTTCTGTAGATGTCATCCATATCAAAACGTAGAATGTTATTGTAGATGTACTCCATTCTATGATCTCTTAGGTATGCAGAAACAGCTTTATTGACATTTTTCCTAGCTTATTCAATCTGTGGACAGAATTGATTTGACCACTTCCATTTCTGCCTTTGGCATATATTAGAGTAAAGAAAGACAGTTTGATGTAAAAGCAACATCAATTGTGCAAAGGTGTCCTTCATGAGCATTTCCAGACCTACCCCAGTCAATGTGCCTAGGTCATTGCCACCACAGTGCACAATCATGAGGTCAGGGGGTTGGACATGCAAAAAGGTTTTAACCATAGGCATCAATTGGTGCCACTTTAATCCTCTCTGTGCAATCCATTTAATATCCATATTTTGCAAAGCTAGGTCTTTGTCAATACCTCTGCGTTCAGCATATCTTTTGCACCAGAAAACGTAGTTGTGTCTAACAATCCACACTGTAAGCATCTTGAAGGGATGTCTGGAAGGAATGAAAAGATGTCTGTAGCTTAGGTAGTCAGTTGGTAGAATGAGAGGTATCTAAAATGGTGGAGAACATGCTGTTTTTTAAAAAGCAGAGAATTGATTGGCTGTTTAAGAAGATTGTACACTGAAAAATAGGGTGCATGTTACTTTCTTTAAAAAGCATATTTCTTATTGGTTAGTAAACAATATTTGAAAGGTACAGTAGATAGGATAAGGTCATATTTTGCAAGTGTCAACCACACCTGCTGTTTGCATTTGTAAGCTTGTGTGCTGAACTTGAAGATATGGTGAACTTGTGACCTGACAATTCACTTCAATGTACCATGAACTGTTGCTATGGAAACTGGCATTAGGCAGAAGGGGGGAAGGGTTGAATGTTATCTGAGGCTTTAAAATGTGGAATTGTAATTTATATATAAGTTTAATGTTATTAAAGTAAGATTTCCTAAGTCAGTACTATCTTTAGAAGTGGTGTGCTATTAAAAAATAGTGGTATTTTTATTTGTAATATATTTTTGAACTCCCGTATGGATTCGCGGTTCCACCGCGTTGGTGCACAGTGGAATCGTGACTCCCCAAAAATTCCAGAATCAGTTTGGGCACTTTTAGAAGTCAGTTGGTAAGGGTTATTATGTCTGACCAATAGAAATGTGTTTTACAATTTGAAATTATGTAGGAAGCAATGTGATTTGTTACTTACATTTATGTGTGTGGAGAAAGAGAGGGAAAGTTTGCCATTACTGGTTTTACCTTATTGAGAGAGGTGCATTACATTGATTGTGTGCATAAGAAAATCTTTTATGACTTTCTGATATTTCATATTCTACAAATCAATTTGGAAGGTGAGTTATATATTTCTGAGGTGTATTATGTATTAGCTTTATTTTTAAATTTTAAAAATTATTCAATAACTGGATGTTTGAAATATATTATTAAATGTAGAGATGTGTATTGTAGTTTTTTATATTGTAGTTAAATGTTGTAAGAAATAGATTTTGTATAGTAATAAGTGTATATTGGAAGATGGATTAGTGAATATGGTAGTTTGTTTTAGTGTGTGGATAAGTACATTTGTAGTATACCGCATAATTTTAGGTGTTTCTTTGAAATTTGAAGTGGAGTCTGTTAAATTTAAAGGTGTACATGGACTTCTGTCACAAGTATGTTTCTACTTGTATATGTATTTTCATATGTCTTATACATTTTAAGGTGCATGATGTATAACAAAGAGGTGTTGTTGCTTTTTATGTGGTAGGCTGAACACTATGAGTAGTAGTAGAATGGTGAAGATGCAGTATAATAGTGTGGTTTAAAAGATGTTGAGATCAGGTATTAGTGACTACACTACTTTTTATAAGTCTCTAGAGAGGTACTGTTGAAATATGCCACATAATTTTTGGTGTGTGCTTTAAATTTGAAGTTTGTTCTGTGAATTTTTGAGGTGTGCATAGTGTTGTGGTAGAGACATATGCATGCATGCTTTCAGGATGTTGCACTTTTTTCACTCATTCAGGCACTATCACAGTACTACTCCAATGACTCAGGCAGTACCCATGCACTTATAAAATCACCCTGGCAGTTTCTGTGTACTCTTGTAATCCCCCAGATATTATTCCTCAAATTATGCACACACCCAGGCATTATGTATGTACTGCTTAATTCCCAAAACATTATCTTTGCACTGATGTAATCACCAATACATTAGCTATACAATGATTCAATCACCCAGGCACTTCTCTTGCACTCCTCCAATCACTCAGGCACTACTGCAGTACTACTTCAATCACCCAGGCACTACACATACACTTATAAAACTACCTAGGCACTTCCTATGTAGTCCTGTAATCTCCCAGATATTACCCCTGCAATCATGGAATCACCAGGTATTACCTATGTACTCCTTTAATCCCCCAGACATAACTTCTGCAATCATGCAATCACCAATGCATTAGCTATACTCTGGTTTAATCACACAGGCAATACCCTTGCACTCCTCCAATTATCTTTTCACGATATATACATTTTAAGGTGCATGATGTATAACAAAGAGATGTTGTTGCTTTTTATGTGGTAGGCTGAACACTGTGAGTAGTAGTAGAATGGTGAAGATGCAGCATAATAGTGTGGTTTAAAAAATGTTGAGATCAGGTATTAGTGACTACGCTATTTTTTATAAGTCTATAGAGAGGTACAGTTGAAATATGCCACATAATTTTTGGTGTTTGCTTTAAATTTGAAGTTTGTTCTGTGAATATTTGAGGTGTGCATAGTGTTGTGGTAGAGACATATGCATGCATGCTTTCAGGATGTTGCACTTTTTTCACTCATTCAGGCACTATCACGGCACTACTCCAATGTCTCAGGCAGTACCCATGCACTTATAAAATCACCCAGGCAGTTTCTGTGTACTCTTGTAATCCCCCAGATATTATCCCTCAATTTATGCAAAGACACAGGCATTATGTATGTACTGCTTAATCCCCGAGACATTATGTTTGCACTCATGTAATCACCAATGCATTAGCTATACAATGATTCAATCACCCAGGCACTACCCTTGCACTCTTCCAATCACTCAGGCACTACTGCAGTACTACTTCTATCACCCAGGCACTACACATACACTTATAAAATTACCTAGGCACTTCCTATGTACTCCTGTAATCTCCCAGATTCATGGAATCACCAGGTATTACCTATGTACTCCTTTAATCCCCCAGACATAACTTCTGCATTCATGCAATCACCAATGCTTTAGCTATACACTGGTTCAATCACCCAGGCAATACCCTTGCACTCCTCCAATTACCTTTTCACGATCTATGCACTCCTCCAATCACTTAGCCAGTGCCAATGCACTTATAAAATCACCCAGGCAGTACCTCCACACTCTTACCATCATTGAGGCACTACCACGGTATTACTCCTATCACCCAGGCAGGACCAATGCACTTATAAAATCACCCAGGCACTTTCTATGTACTCCTGTAGTCCCCAGATATTACCTCTGAACTCATGCAATCACCAATGCATTAGCTACATAATGGTTCAATCACCCAGGCAATACCCTTGCACTCCTCCAATTACCTTTTCACAATGTATGCACTCGGCCTATCACTTAGGCAGTGCCCATGCACTTATAAAATCACCCAGGCACTACTTTTACAGTCCTCCAATCACTGATGCACTACCACAATAGTACTATAATCACCTAGGCAGTATCGATGGTCTTATAAAATCACCCAGGTACTTCCTATGTACTCTAATAATGCCTAGATATTATCCCTTAACTCATGAATCACCCAGAGATTGCCTATGTACTCCTGCAATCCCTTAGCCATTACCTCTGCACTCATGCAATCACCAGTGCATTAGCTATACAGTAGTTCATTCACCCAGGCACTACCCTTACACTCCTACAATCAGCCTCTCAGAATCTATGCACTTGTCCAAACATTTAGCCAGTACCCATGCACTTATAAAATCACCCAGGTACTATCTTTGCACTCCTCCAATCACTCATGCATTCCCTCAGTACTCCTGCAATCACCTAAGCAGTACTCATGCACTTATAAAATCAACTACTCACTTGGTATGTACTCCAGTAATCCAGTAGATATTATCCCTGTAGTCATGGACTCATCCAGGCACTAGTTATATACTACCCCTGCAGTTATAGAAACATGCAGAGTCTACCTATGCACTTATGTAATAACCCAGGCACTAACTTTGCAGTCATACAATCACCCAGGCCGTACTGTTGCACTTATGTATTCACCTAGGCACGACTCCATGACTTATCAAAGCTTTCAGGTGCTATTTAAACACTTATCCATGCCCTCAACCTGTATGTGTGCACTTATGCTATTAGCCAGTCACCATCCATCTTCTCCTGCAATTACCCAGTGACTACCCTTGCACTCATACAATCACCCAAGCACTACCCATGGAGTTGTGCAATCACTGAGGCAGATCTATTACATGCTTCAGTTGTAGGTTTCACTATATTCCAGAAATATTGTTTACATATTTCTTTTAGATATGATGATGATTTGATAAGGTAGAGCCATATGTATGATTGCTTTTAACAATATGGAGAGACTTATGGTTGAGTCATGTAATAGTCTGCTGCTTTATATTTGGCTAGGCACAACACTCATGCAGTTATAAAAAAACCTAAGTACTACTCATGCAGTCTTCAAATGATCCAGGCACGAGCATATGCACTGCTGTAATAACTTAAACATTACTGCTGCACTCATGCAATCACTAAGGTATTACCCATGCACTCTGTGAATCATGTAGTCACTACTCATGCACTTATATGACCAGCCAGGCACTACTGTTGCAGTCCTTCTATCACGGACGCACTACACTTGTACTTATGTAATCACTCAGCCAGTAGTCATGCTGTTATGAAATCACCCAGGCACTACCTTTGAACTTATCTATTCACTCAGGCACTACTTTAGTAGTCCTGTAATCACCCAAGAAGTACCCATGCACTTATAAAATCACCTAGTCACTTACTATCTAGTCATGAAAATCCCCTGATATTACCGCTGTAGTCATGCAATCACCCAGGCGTTACCTGTGTACTCCTTTAATCCCTGAGACGTTACCCCTGTACTCATGTAATCACCAATGCATTAGCTATACAGTGCTTTAATCAACCTGGCAGTATCCTTCTAGTCTTTCAATCATGTATGCACTACTGTTGTACTTATGTAATCACTCAGCCAGTACTCATGCACTTATAAAATCACCCAGCCACTACCCATGCACATATAAAATCTCCTAGACACTACCCTTGCACTCCTCCAATCACCCAGGCACTACCTGTGCACTGAAGTGCTTGAAATATACCATATGTTTTTAGATCTCTATTTGAAATGAAAAGTGCAGCTTTTAATTGTTAAGGTGTGCATTATCTTGTGATTGAGGTATGTTTGTATTTGCAGATTTATTTTTATATGTGTTATGGATGTAAAGATGGTTGATGTATAAAATACAGGTATATATATATTTCTATGTTTCTTTTATATATGATGGTACTAGGGAAAGGCAGAGCCTCATGCATCCATGCTTTTTTAAATATGGGTTGACTTACAATAGAGATATGTGAAGGGATGTTGCTTTGTATTTTGGTAGGCTGTACATGTGAGTAGTAGTAGTAGGATGGTTATGTAGCAGGAGCAGTAAAGTGATGTTTAATATATGTTGGGTGAGGACTTACTGATTATGGTGGTTTAAAAGAGTCTATGTAAAACGTTATTTGATGTATGCCAGATAAATCTAGGTGTCTCTTCCAAATGTTAAGAGTAATGTGTCAACTTTTATGGTCTGCATGGTCGTGTGATTGATGAATTTCCTAGTTGCATATGTATTATCATATCTATTATGCATCTCAAGATGCTACATGTATAAAAGAGAGATATATTTTTTTATGTATGTTTCTACTAAAAATGATAGTACTAGTAAAAGGTAGAGACACATGCATACATGCTTTATGAATATGGTAAGATTTATAAGAGATATATGCGTTAGTTTGATGTGTTTTATTTGGGTAGGCCCAATACCCAGAGCAGTTAGAGAATGGTGAACCTGTACTAGAAAAGTGTACACCATGTTATAAACCACACTTTTGTGTTGCAATTTGAGTATTCTTCGACTACTTAGGATGTTGGGTGTAGTCAAATATAAAGCAGCAACATGAAGAGATGTCTCAGATGTAATTCTGCAATGACCCAGGTACTACCCATGCACTAATCCATGCACTAAGCCACTATATGTACAGTTTTTCAATCAGTCAGGCACTACTCCGCCACTTATGCAATCAGTCAGGCACTATCTCTGCACTCCTCCAATCACCCAGGCAGTACAGATGCACTTATACATTTACTGAGCCACTATTGATGCTTTGATAGATGCACTCCGCCAGTTCCTCTGCACTCATGTAATCAACCAAGCACTAGCCATGCAGTTTTCCAATCGTCCAGGCACAACTTTTGTACTCATGCAATCATCTAGATACTACCTATGCATTGTTGCAATTAGTCAGGCAATACCCATGCATTCCTTGATATACGAAGGCACCATCTGTGCATTGTTCTAATCACACAGGTATTATTTTAGCACTCATGCAATCACCCAGGTATTACGTATGCCGTTTTTCAATCATTCAGAGAGTACCCTTGCGCTCTTGCAATCACCTAGGCACTATGCATGCACTCAAGCAATCACCCAAGTATTACCTATGCACTACTTCAATCACTGAGGCAGTCCTCTAATTTCATAAGCACTACCCCTGTGTTCTGTTACTACTCAGCATGTTGCACTTCTCCAATCACTCAGGCACTACTGCAGTACTATTCCAATCACCCAGGCAGTACACATGCACTTATAAAATCACCTAGGCACTTCCTATGTACTCCTGTAATCTCTCAGATATTACCCTTGCAACTATATAATCGCCAGGTATTACCTAGGTATTCCACTAATCCCCCAGACGTAACTCCTGCAATGATGCAATCACCAATGTATTCAATCAATCAATCACAGAATTTGTAGAGCACACTACTTACCCGCGAGGGTCTCAAGGCGCTGGGGAGAGGGAAGGGGGGGGTGCTGCTACTGGTCGAACAGCCAGGTCTTGAGTAGCCTCCTGAAGGTCAGCAGGTCTTGGGTCTGTCGTAGGCTTAGTGGAAGGGTGTTCCAGGTCTTGGCGGCGAGGTGTGAGAAGGATCTGCCGCCGGTGGTTGTTCTTCGAATGCGAGGGACGGTGGCGAGGGAGAGGTCGGCAGAGCGGAGCTGGCGGTTGGGGACGTAGAAGAAGAGTCGTCTGTTGAGGTAGGCTGGGCCAGTTTTGTGGAGTGCCTTGTGTGCGTGGATGAGGAGTTTGAAGGTGATCCTCCTGTCGACGGGGAGCCAGTGCAGGTTCCTCAGGTGGGGGTGATGTGGCTGTGGCGTGGTACGTCGAGGATCAGGCATGCGGAGGCGTTTTGTATGCGTTGCAGTCGCTTGATGAGCTTGGCCGGGGCTCCCGCGTAGAGGGCGTTCCCATAGTCAAGTCTGCTACTGACGAGGGCCTGGGTGACTGTTCTTCTTGTGTCTGTCGGGATCCACCTGTAGATCTTGCGAAGCATGCGGAGGGTGTTGAAGCAGGAGGAGGAGACTGCGTTGACTTGCTTGGCCATGGAGAGCGTTGAGTCGAGGATGACTCCCAGGTTGCGTGCGTGGTCGGTGGGTGTCGGGGCTGCTCCCAGCGTCGTTGGCCACCAGGAGTCGTCCCAGGCTGAGTGGTTGGAGCCGAGGATGAGGACCTCCGTCTTGTCCGTGTTCAGCTTTAGTCGGCTGATCTTCATCCAATCGGCGACGGCCTTCATTCCTTCATTGAGATTGGCTTTGGCGGCGAGGGGGTCCTTGGTGAGGGAGAGGATCAGTTGAGTGTCGTCGGCGTAGGAGATAATGTTGAGGCCGTGCCGTCTGGCGATGCGTGCGAGCGGGGCCATGTAGATGTTGAACAGTTTTGGGCTGAGGGAAGATCCCTGGGGTACGCCGCAGATGATCTCGGAGGCTTCGGATCGGAAAGGTGGGAGGCGGACTCTCTGGGCTCTGCCGTCGAGGAAGGAGGTGGTCCATTCCAGGGCCTTGTTTCGGATCCCTGCGTCGTGGAGGCGTGCGCGTAGAGTGCGGTGGCAGACAGTGTCGAAGGCGGCGGAGAGGTCCAGCAGGATGAGGGCTGCGGTCTCACCATTGTCCAGCAGGGTCCTGATGTCGTCGGTGGCGGCGATGAGGGCAGTCTCAGTGCTGTGGTTGCTGCGGAACCCCGATTGGGATGGGTCCAGGATGCCGTTTTCTTCCAGGTATCGGGTTAGCTGTTTGTTGACGATCTTCTCGATGACCTTGGCTGGGAACGGAAGCAGGGAGATGGGCCGGAAGTTCTTGAGGTCTCTTGGGTCCGCCTTGGGTTTTTTGAGTAGGGCGTTGATCTCTGCGTGTTTCCAGCTCTCTGGGAAGGTCGCGGTCTCGAAGGAGAGATTGATAACGTTGCACAGGTGGGGTGCGATGGAGCTGCTGGCTTTGTTGAAGATGTGGTGCGGGAAAGGGTCTGACGGGGAACCGGAGTGTATTGTGCCCATGGTCTTGATGGTGTCATCGATGTTCACGCTGGCCCAGGCTGGCAAGGGGTCATGGTCGATGGTGTGCGGCGGGTCTGGAGTATCTATCTTGGTGGGGGCTGTCTGGGTGTTGAAGCTGTCGTGGATGTCGGCAATCTTGCGGTGGAAGAAGGTGGCGAGGGAATCGCACAGGGCTCGCAACGGCGGGATGTCGTTGGTGTTGGAGCTGGGGTTGGAGAGTTCCTTCACGATGTTGAAGAGCTCCTTGCTGTTGTGTGCGTTGTTGTCGAGGCGGTCTTTGAAGGAGATTCTCTTGGGGGACCTGATGAGGTGGTGGTGGTTACGGATGGCGTCTTTATGGGCTGCGTGGCTGTCCGGTATCTTATCACTGTGCCATTTCTTCTCAAGTTTCCGGCAGGTACGCTTGGAAGCTAGGAGTTCCGGGGTGAACCAGCTGGCTCTTTTGGTGGTGTCGCTGTAGGTGAGTTTTTTCAGCGGAGCGAGGGTGTTGGCACAGTCGTCTATCCATCGTCTGAGGTTGCAGGCAGCGTCGTCGGTGTTGGATGGGTCGGAGGGAGGGCTGAGAGCGAGGTTTGCCCGTAGTTGGTCTTCGGTGACTTTGCTCCAGCAGCGGCGTGGGATCTGTTGGGTGCGGTGGTGTGTGGTGGGTTTCTGGAAGGTGAAGTGGATGCAGTGGTGGTTGGTCCAGAGGAGTTCCGTGGTGTGGGTGAAGGAGACGTGGGAGCTTGAGGAGAAGACGGGGTCGAGCGTGTGGCCGGCGGAATGTGTCGGTGTTGTGACGAGCTGTCTCAGTCCGAGGTTGGCGAGGTTGTCGATCAGGGTGGTGGAGTTGCTGTCGTTGTTGTTCTCCAGGTGAAAGTTCAGGTCTCCGAGGAGGATGTAGTCGGTAGAAGTCAGGGCGTGCGTGCTGATGAAGTCGGCGATGGAGTCGCTGAACTGGGGTCGGGGCCCAGGGGGTCTGTAGACAAGGGTGCCTCTGAGGGTGGTGTTGGGGTCCGTGTGGATCTGGAAGTGCATGTGTTCGGCGGTGCAGAGAACGTCGTCGGTGCTGGTCGAGACCCTGATGGAGTTCTTGGGGACGATGGCGATTCCTCCTCCTACTCCGTTGACGCGGTCTCTGCGGGTGATCTTATAGCCGTCTGGGATGGCTATGGCGATGTCGGGTGCGGAGGAGTCGTTCATCCAGGTCTCTGTCAGGAAGGCGACGTCTGGTGATGATGAGTCGAGCAGGTCCCAGAGCTCGACGGCGTGTTTGCGTGCGGAGCGGGTGTTCAGTAGAATGCATCGGAGGTGGTTGAGGTCCTTCTTGGCGGGCGCTTCGGTGGCCCTGAGGCTGGTGTATCTGCAGTTCCGGCAGGTGAAGGGGCCATGTGTGCGTTTCGGGGCGGCCTTGAAGCAGTTGTGTCTCCGTCCGGGGTTGAGAGCGTGGAGTGTGGTGGCATCGTAACGGCATCGGTCCTCGAGGCTGGAGCGGGGGGCGCGCGGCCCAGGGGTTCTGGCGCTGGGCGCGGTCCAGGCACGGACGGGCGCAGACGGGCTTGCCTTAGGCGCGCCCGCTGCGCACGTCCGCTGCGCGGCTGCACAGCGGCCGCCATATATGGGGAGCTGGGAGGGAGGAGCAGCTGGGAGGCGGGAGGCAGGGGCAGCGAATGGGCAGTCAGGGGGGCGGGGCCGCAGGGGACGCAGCGGCGGGGGTACAGAAGGCAAAGTTGGGCACAGCAGAATGGGGGCACGAAGGGAGACAGAAAGCAAAAATGGACACAATCAATGGGGGCACGAGGGGAGACAGAAAGCAAAAATGGACACAATCAACGGGGGCACGAGGGGAGACAGAAAGCAAAAATGGACACAATCAATGGGGGCACGAAGGGAGACAGAAAGCAAAAATGGACACAATCAACGGGGGCACGAGGGGAGACAGAAAGCAAAAATGGACACAATCAATGGGGGCACGAGGGAGACAGAAAGCAAAAATGGACACAATCAATGGGGGCACGAGGGGAGACAGAAGGAAAAAGGACACAATCAATGGGGGCACGAGGGGAGACAGAAAGCAAAAATGGACACAATCAATGGGGGCACGAGGGGAGACAGAAAGCAAAAATGGACACAATCAACAGGGGCACAAGGGGAGACAGAAAGCAAAAATGGACACAATCAACGGGGGCACGAGGGGAGACAGAAAGCAAAAATGGACACAATCAATGGGGGCACGAGGGGAGACAGAAGGAAAAAGGACACAATCAATGGGGGCACGAGGGGAGACAGAAGGAAAAAGGACACAAGCAATGGGGGCACGAGGGGAAACAGAAGCGAAACGGGCACCCAAAATGGGGGCACGGGGGGACAGAGGCAAAACGGGCACCAAGGCAGCAGCAGAGGGGCGAGCTTACCAGCAGCAGCAGCGGGCAGGACAACACAGGCGGAGCTGTGTGGCGGGGGAGCGACCTACCTGGCAAGGTCAAGGGTCGCTCTCCTCACCGCGCAGCGGCCGCCATATATGGGGAGCTGGGAGGGAGGAGCAGCTGGGAGGCGGGAGGCAGGGGCAGCGAATGGGCAGTCAGGAGGGCGGGGCCGCAGGGGATGCAGCGGCGGGGGTACAGAAGGCAAAGTTGGGCACAGCAGAATGGGGGCACGAAGGGAGACAGAAAGCAAAAATGGACACAATCAATGGGGGCACGAGGGGAGACAGAAAGCAAAAATGGACACAATCAACGGGGGCACGAGGGGAGACAGAAAGCAAAAATGGACACAATCAATGGGGGCACGAGGGGAGACAGAAAGCGAAAATGGACACAATCAATGGGGGCACGAGGGGAGACAGAAAGCAAAAATGGACACAATCAACGGGGGCACGAGGGGAGACAGAAAGCAAAAATGGACACAATCAACGGGGGCACGAGGGGAGACAGAAAGCAAAAAAGGACACAATCAATGGGGGCACGAGGGGAGACAGAAAGCAAAAATGGACACAATCAATGGGGGCACGAGGGGAGACAGAAAGCAAAAATGGACACAATCAACGGGGGCACGAGGGGAGACAGAAAGCAAAAATGGACACAATCAATGGGGGCACGAGGGGAGACAGAAAGCAAAAATGGACACAATCAATGGGGGCACAAGGGGAGACAGAAGGAAAAAGGACACAATCAACGAGGGCACGAGGGGAGACAGAAGGAAAAAGGACACAAGCAATGGGGGCACGAGGGGAAACAGAAGCGAAACGGGCACCCAAAATGGGGGCACAGGGGGACAGAGGCAAAACGGGCACCAAGGCAGCAGCAGAGGGGCGAGCTTACCAGCAGCAGCAGCGGGCAGGACAACACAGGCTATACACTGGTTCAATCACCCAGGCAATACCCTTGCACTCCTGCAATTACCTTTTCACTATCTATGCACTCCTCCAATCACTTAGCCAGTGCCAATGCACTTATAAAATCACCCAGGGAAGCCCGTGCTTGCAATTGCCACTGCTGCTGAGGGAGAGGGGACTCTGACCACCAGTCCCAGGATCCTGTGTGGACTCTGCCTCAAACGTCACTCATACGTGCCTGGAGGCGCCTACAAAATCCCTCGCGGGCTCCCGCAGCGCGGGAAGCCCGTGCTTGCTATTGCCATTGCTGCTGAGGGAGAGGGGACTCTGACCACCCGTCCCAGGATCCTGTGCGGACTCTGCCGCAAACGTCACTCATACCCGCCTGGAGGCGCCTACAAAATCCCTCGCGGGCTCCCCGGGCAAAGCCCGGGCTAAGGGCGGACCCGTCTGCGCCCGTCAGCGCCAGGAGGAGACAGGCCAGGGCCACCCCCTTGGCACTTCGGTTTCTAGCAGAGCCCCGCAGCTTAAAAGGTACTTTGTATTCCACTCGTTTGGCCTGGACATCGAGACAGTAAACCATTATTTGGTAACACTTTGCGTTCGCCGGTTGTTACCAAATTTAGATGTGTGTTAAGTTTACTGGTTATTGGTATCCGGTAACACCCTATTGTTCTGTCTGTTCTTTTTTTACTTTCGTTTCATTGTTTTAATATTGTTGTTGTCCCATACGTTTTTTGTATTAAGTGCCATGGGGAAAAGCAAAGCTGCAGATTGCCTAGGAGGGGCCCCATTGGGAAAGGGTAAGAAAGCCAAAAAGTCGTCCAAACAGTCAATGAAACAAAACAAGAATTGTGTTATGAGTCGCATCGATAGTTTAGTGAGTGACTGCCATGAGATATTAACTGCTCCTGTGGGCCCCGATAGCTGCTCAACAGTTGTGTGTCATCCTCCCCCTTCTACTCCCCCAAGTGGAGCTTTATTAATTCCGGATATGTTTAAAAGATCTCTAACAAAAGGGCATTTAGCAGCATCTCAAGCAGGTACTTCGAATGTTAATCCTATGATATCATGTTCTAATGCAGTTGATAAAAACCAACCAGATCAGGTAATTGAATGTACTAATAGATTTCTCCCCTTAGCGGAATTGAACGAGGAATCTTGTGCCCTTCAGAATATTGAAGATATTGAAGAAATAGGAGACAGTGTTAAAACCGTTACTCCTACCTGCCTGTGTAAGTTCATGTGCACTGATCAGTCCATTGGTGAGATAGTGGGGTTGAAAGCTCAGATAAGAAATCTCTCAGACGAAGTTAGCATACTCAAGGGCATGATTGATATGCTTTCATCCTCACTGAAGTCTCACATTCGCCCCACACACCTTCCTATTGATACACAGTCTATGGCCTACCACCTTAATACCAGTGATCCAACCAAGGCTGGTACAGGTATAATGAGCAGTGATAGTGTCACCACAGGACAACACATTCCTTGTGAGAAGCGAATACATTCTGGCCCGTCAAACCTACAGTCTGCCACAATTAACACTTCAGTTGCACACAGAGGCCTATGTCCGCAAAACATGCGACCTAGAAGAGAACAACGTATTATTCTTCGACCTGGTCAACCTTTTGGAATTTTTTCAACCGATAGATTTGCTAGTTCTGAGAGACCCTTGACTAGTTTGTAAAACGTAAAAAAAAATTGACTAACGTCCCTAAAATCTCTTCTAGCCGAATTAGAGAAGACGAACAATCTTTAATTAATAAATGCACTCAATGGCTAAGACATGTACAAAAGTGTAGATCCATAATTAGGGAAGATATATCTTCCGCCAAAACGTTCACACCTTGGGCCAAAACACTGATTATGTTTGCCTTACACTAGTTTCCACGGATATGGCAGAGAACTTAGTGGCTTTTGAGCTGAGGACATCACATCTGATTCCAACAAACATTAGGATGAAACTCAGTCCCCCGGTTAGACTTACCAACCAAACAACTAACAATCTAGCCACAACCTGCAATGAGGCCTCTACCTTACACAACATAGATTGATGCTTAAGGAACCTCTCTCCACCACTGCGAATAGTGGAACCAGCACATTTTGGGGTGGTAGATGGGAGATGTTCCACCCAGCTTGTCAACTGTAGAACCAGAGGGCCTGACGTAGCTGATGGGCTTTCAGGATCCAATCTGTTTTCACAGGCTGATTCACTGTGCCCCTTAGAAAATAATAAGCCCGTGCAGTTACTTCAGGACATGGCAAAACGTACTCAGATCGTTCCCTGCAGTATATCCATTAACCAGGATTTCACACATCTGGCACTAGCTTCATGGAACATAGCGGGCCTGCCTTCCAAGATGCCATCTTTGGAGTGGATAGCCTTTATAGAGGCCCAGGATATACTGGCCTTTCAGGAAACATGGGCACTCAACCCAGTCTACCATCATGGCTATCTTAACTTTTCAAAACCAGCATCTGGTGGGCGCAAAGGTAGACCCTCAGGTGGGCTTACCATCTGGGTTAGACAATGCTCTTGTTTTAAAATTGAGGAGATCCCGACTGACCACCCCGATATCTTGGCAATTCTCCTATGCTTCAAACACCCCCACACCTAATGGTGATTAACGTGTATGCGAGAGGTAATGTGGGAGGTAGAATGTCTACGACAATCTCCTTACTTGATAGCTTCTTAGATAAAAATAGAGGCTTAAACAACTTGGTTATAGTAGGTGATTTCAATACCACGTTCGAGCCCCTCGACTACGAGGATAGCAACCTCAGTGTCGAAGAAGATGAAAAATGGGGCATCCCCCGACTGGAGCTGCCACCAGTAAGGAAATGGACAGAGGCCGCTCTTCAGCTTAAAGCATTGAGTCTGGAGAGTGACGTTAGGGCTGCGAACGGCAGAACATCCTCAGACCATCAGGGCTCTCACCCCTATTGTAACGGACCGAGAAGTAGTCGTATTGATTATATTTTTATAAACCTCGAGAACTGGTCGTCTCTTATTGATATGGAGGTATGCCCTAGAAATGAAAGTGATCACAACCCTCTCTTACTAAAGATGTCAGTCTCAGGCTATGCAACAGCACAATCTCAAAACCCTGAAACGGTGACTACTGACGTTATTATGTGTAATGATAAGAGGAGGGTCAAATGGATAAGGGTTTTAGAAAATGAAAGTTCACTTGCCCAGATGAAGGACGTAGTAGAGAGTACATTAGTCGACCTCCAAAGGTTTTCTACTCAGGTTGAACTTAACGCAAGTATAACCCAAGTTCATGAGGACATGTTTGGTAAGATTAAGAACTTTTTTATTAAACCCTGTAAAACCAGCAACAGGCCCCCCCCAAAGCATGATCATTGGTATAATAAGCAATGCAGAGAAGCTTATAAGCAACTGACCCAAGCTATTAGATCTAAAGATCTGGAAAATATCAAAATTAAACAGAAGATGTATAAAAATACACAAGTTGTAGCAAAAAAGACCTGGGACGAGTCAAGATGGTTTGAACTCCTGGAGGCCAGCAAAGAGAAAAATATGCAAAAATTCTGGCAGCTAGTAAAATGGGGTGGAGGAGGAATGGGCCATGCACCCCAAAACCATGTTGCCCCAGATAAGCGGGTTTCCTTTTTTGAGGAGCAATTTGCTGTTGGGGTCAATGATGCTGGTGATGACTTGTTTCAATTACCAAAGCCAGATTTGACTCCGTTTTTTACAAAAAGCGAGGTGGAAATTGCCTTGAATGCAGTACCAACGGGTAGGGCCCCTGGCCCTGATGGCATCCCAGCGGACTTGTTTATTTATGACAAAGACAATTGGCTACAGTATATCCAGCTGCTCGTGAATGCGATAGCTAGTGGAGCAAGCATACCCGACTCATGGCGAGGAGCTGAAATCTTACCTATTTATAAAAAGGGGGATCGATCCAGTCCCAGTAATTATAGGCCAATTAGTCTAATTGACTCCACCCAAAAAATCATGGCCAGGTTACTGTTAAATAGAATTCAGTCATGGATCGTAGAAAATAATATATTATCCCCCTTACAGGCAGGTTTTAGGGCACATGTAAGTACTTTTGATCAGGTCTTTCGTTTCATTTTAATCTATTGGCGTGTCATAATTTTAGCAGGTGGCACTATTTATGCCGCCTTTGTTGATTTAAAATCAGCAATCGACACGGTCCCACGTAACAAGCTCTGGACAGTTTTGAAAGACCTAGGTATGCCCTTGGAGCTCTTATCGCTTGTTGCCAAACTACATGAGTTTAATTTTGCACAGGTTCGATGGGGGTGCACAGGGCAATACTACTCCCAGGTTTTCGATTTTAAAAGTGGTACGTCAAGGGTGTGTTCTGGCCCCCATTTTATTTTCTTTGTTTATAAATGGGGTTGTTAATTATTTTTTAGCACATCCTACTGATGCTCCCTCTTTAGCTGGCTCAAAGGTCCCAATACTTATGTTTGCTGACGATACCCTAATTGTATCAAAAACTCAAGCGGGGTTGCAGCAAGCGCTTTGTCGCTTTGAGGCCTTCTGCAGAGTTCATGAATTGGTGGTGAATGTGGACAAAACCAAATTCATGGTTCTGCATACGCACAAGGCGGTTAAGGACAGGGTTCTTCTGAATAGGGTCCCACTGGAACAAACGGATGTATTTACCTACCTGGGGATTACATTGGGCAGAAAGTTAGACTGGAAGCCCCAGATAGACCTATTGGCACTTAGGCACTCACAATGGGCAGGAGCACTATTAAACGAGCATAGGATTTCCCAGACTAAGCCGGTAGGCCCAGTCCTAAAGATTTACAACACAAAGGTCCTGGCTTCCACTCTCTATGGAGCAGAACTCTGGGGTTTTGAGAACATTTCACCACTTACCTTAGCTCAGAACAAATTTGTGAGGAGTCTTACCGGCCTTTCTCAGAATACCCCTCTTAAACCCCTATATTTTGATTTGGGATGCAACATGCTGGTAGAGGTTGCAAGATTTAGACCTCTTGCTTTTTGGCGAAGATTAAGGTCAACCCCGGAGCTGTCACATTATGCTAATGCGCTCAAAGATGTCAGAGACGCTGACTCATCACATAAGATTATCTGGTTGCAAAAGATAAAATGCACCCTGGTGAATATGGGCATGACCCATCTATGGGAAGATCCGGCTGGTAACACGTTTCCCTCCAAAAAAGCTTTTAAAGAGGCCTATTGGACCATGATTAAAGAAAATAACATGCGAGCCACGAGAGACCATTTGCTGACCAGTATTTTTTTGGAACACAAGCCAGAGCCTATGTTTGAAAACTTTTGGGACTTTATTACTAAGCCTGGCGATAGGAACCTTTTCTACCAGTTTCGAGTGGGTACTTTACCAATTAAATCCTTTACTGCCAAATGGAAAAAGATCTCTGATAGTGAATGTGTATTTTGTCAGGGCCAGGATGAAACATTACCACATATCCTATTCGTATGCCCGGCCTATAACTCTCCACGGAGCAAATGGCTAAAACCAATTTGCTCTAACTTGGGTACTAGGTCGTGTGCTACTGCTCTAAGACTATTGAAGACCAGCACACAAGAGCCCATTGTGATAGCCCTAGCAAAGTTTTTAAGCTGGTTATGGAGAATACGGTCCAATTTTTTAAAAGTAACAGCTGCTATTGATTAGTTTTAATCCATTGTATGACGTCTTGATATTTATCTGTATTTCGTAGTCTGTATTGGGCTTTCTTTAAGTATGATGCATGAATGAAATGAAATGTCAAATTACTCTCGGTGCAAGTACAGCATATTATGAAGATATAATTTTTATATTGAATCATGTGCTCTTTTGAATCGATTGTTTTATCATGTTATTATACTTCTGTGTTATTATCAACTATTATGATGTATTATGTCTTATTATTTTAGAAATTAGATTTTTACCTAAGATTATTTATTATGTCATTGTAAAAATTCTGTGTGTCTTTTATGATCAGAATGATCAAAATAAAGACTAAATTGAATTGAATTGAAAATCACCCAGGCACTACCTCTACACTCTTACAATCATTGTGGCACCACCACAGTATTACTCCTATCACCCAGGCAGTACCAATGCACTTATGTAATCACCCAGGAACTTTCTATGTACTCCTGTAGTCCCCAGATATTACCTCTGAACTCAAGCAATCACCAATGCCTTAGATACATATTGGTTCAATCACCCAGGCAATACCCTTGCACTCCTCCAATTACTTCTTCACAATCTATGCACTCGGCCTATCACTTAGGCAGTGCCCATGCACTTATAATATCACCCAGGCTCTACTTTTACAGTCCTCCAATCACTGAGGCACTACCACAATAGTACTCTAATCACCTAGGCAGTATCAGTGGACTTATAAAATCACCCAGGTACTTCCTATGTACTCTTATAATGTCCCAGATATTATCCCTTAACTGATGAATCACCCAGAGATTACCTATGTACTCCTGCAATCCCTTAGACATTACCTCTGCACTCATGAAATCACCAGTGCATTAGCTAAACAGTGGTTCAATCACCCATGCATTATCCTTACACTCCTCCAATCAGCCTCTCAGGATCTATGCACTCGTCCTAACATTTAACTAGTGCTCATGCATTTATAAAATCACCCAGGCAGTACCTTTACAGTCCTCCAATCACTGAGGTAGTACCACAATAGTACTCTAATCACCTAGACAGTATCGATGAAGTATCGATGAACTTATGAAATCCCCTAGGCACTTTCTATGTACTCATGTAGTCCATCAGATATTACCCCTGAACTCATGCAATCACTAATGTATTAGCTATATACTGGTTCTATCACTCAGGCACTCCTATCTATGCACACCTTCAATCACTCAGCCAGTACCTATATACTTATAAAATTAATTAAGCACTACCTATACACTTATGCAATCACCCAGGCACTACCTTACTACACCTGTATTCACCAAGGCACTACTCTCGTTCTCATAGAATCACACAGGCACTATCTCTGCAGTCATGCATTCACTTAGATACTACCTCTGCACAAATGTAATTTCCCAGGTATTATCCCTACACTCATGCAATCACCTAGGCATTATCCCTGCACTCATGCAATCAGACAGGCATTACGTAAGCAGTGCTTCAATCATCCAGCCCCTACACAGGCACTTATGTAATTACCCAGGCAGAACTCTTACACTATGCAATCACTGAAGTACTATCTATGCATTGTTCCAATCAGTCAGGCACTATCCATGTATTCTTCGATGTATCAAGGCAGCATCTGTGTATTAGTCTAATCATGCTGGCATTGTCTTTGCACTCATATAATCACCCAGGTATTATCTATGCAGTTCTTCAATCACTCGGACAGTACCTATGCACTCCTCCAATCACCCAGGCACCACCCATGCAGTTATGGAGTCACGTAAGCATTACCTATGCATTTCTTTAATCACTCAGGTAGTACTCATGCAGTCATCTAATTTCATAGACACTACACCTACACTCATGTAATCACTCAGGCACTATGACTACATAGGGTGTTGGGCCCAGTAAAAGATATAGCAGCAACCTTTCATATGTATCTGGTGTAAGTGTCACAATGTTCTTAAAAACATGCATGCATATGTCTGTACTGTCTGTTAGTAGTATCATATATCAAAGAAACATACAAATAGATGTTTAGTTGTGTTTTATATGTGTACTATGTTCAGATGTATAGACATATCACAATATATGTACAAGATAAGACATATCTTAAACAGAAGACTATGAAGACGTTAAAGTTGAGAGAGTGCACTTCATATTTCAAAGAGACACTTAGATTTATTTAGTGCACTTCTAAGTGAAGTTTTCCAGAGAGTCTTACAAAGTATTATAATCACTAATTTGTCACGTGACATATGTTAAACATTACTTTTCTGCTGCTGCTGCTTTACCATTTTACTAGTAGTTAAGTATTGAACATAGTCAAAATAAATAAGTAAGAAGCAAGAGAAAAGCCGACAGAAGCAACAGAGGTGCAGAAAGAGGCAAGAGAAGTGCACAAACAGGCAAAAGAAATGGAGAAAGATCGAAGAGCAGTGCAGAAGGAACCAACAGAGGTGTAGAAGGAGGCAAGAGGGGTGCAGAAGGAACCAAGAGAGGTGTAAACATTTGCAAGAGAGGTGTAGAAAGAAGCAACAGAGGTACAGAAGAAGACAAGACAACTGCAGAAAGAGGCAAGACAGTTGCAGAAATAGGCAAGAGAGGTGCAGAAAAAGGGAACAGGGGTGCAGAAAAAGATAAGATAAGTGCAGAAAGAGGGAAGAAGGATGTAGGAAGAGGTAAGAGGGGTGCAGAAAGGGTAATAGAAGTGCAGAAAGAAGCAAGAGTAGTGGAGAAAAAACTAAGAGAGATGTAGAAAAAGGGAAGTGGGATAGAGAAAGAGCAAGAGAAGTGCATAAAGAAGCAAGAGAGATGTAGAAAGACATAAGAGAGGTACAGAAAGAGGGGAGAGGGGTGCAGAAAGAGGCAACAGAGGTGCACAAAGAGGGAAGAAGGATTCAGAAAGAGGTAACAGGAGTACAGAAAGAGGCAACAGGGATGCAGAAAGAAGCAAGAGAGGTGCAGAAAGAAGCAATAGAGGTGCACAAAGAGGCACAAGGGGTGGATTAAGAGGAAGAGAGTTGTAGAAACAGATTTAAGTAGTGCAGAAACATTCAAGAGGGGTGTAGAAATGTGCAGAAAGAGAGAACAGGGGAGAAGAAAGAGAGAAGAGCGGTATAGAAAGAAAGAAGAAGGATATAGAAATGAGTAATAGTTAGGTATTGAGTATAGGTAAAAACAAAGCAGCAACCCTTTACATGTTTGTGCTGTAAATTGTATTATCTTTTTGAAACCATGCATGTATGAGTTTGTGCTTTTTGCTAGTGTACTATATATAAAAAAAAGCATACAAATATATGTATACTTCTGTATTATATGTAAAGCATATTCTAATATATAACACATATGAGAATACATGTGTAAGTAGAGACATACCCCAAACACAACATTATGCAGGCCTTAAAAGTTGACAGACTGCACTTTAGATTTGATTTGGGTAGCAGTAGAGAAATCCTTTAGTTGTGCTTTGTGATTCTGTTGTATAGCTTGTGATTTGTTCTAATTGTAGGAATTATGCAGTGCCTGATATAGGTTTGGAGTGCAATTAAAAATATTTCTTTATTTATACATAAGAATATTTGTATATAATTATTTTAATAATAGTAAACTATTAAACAAAACTATTTAAACTTTTCTTTTTTTAGATATTCTCCATAATTATTAAGAAAAATTCAGTATGACAAGAAAAATGAAAAAGAAAAGACAACAAAAAAAACAGTACTATTTAAAGGAGAGAGAAAAGCAGAAATTAGATGAAGTACAACATGTGACATTAAAGAAAAAAACGTCTGGTAAGAGAACTAAAGAATTTGTTAAAAGAGTTTTTAAGAATGTTATACATTTCAGTATGGGGAAATGAGAAAGAAAAGTTGTACAACTAATCAGAAGGAAACGAAAAAAAAGTACAAATTAATGGAAAATCAGGCTATGGGAAAACAATCTATATTGAAAGAAGGATGAAAGAATATAAAGACATTAGGAAGAGAATGTATAAAAGCAGAGTACTACAACATTTATTGAAAGATTGCAAAAAATATAAAAGAAGATCAGCATTTTACAAGAAAAACAACAGATTGAAAGTGTAGTCGAAAAGGCTTTTGAATTGAAAAGAAGATTGTTTATATTAGTATTGAAGAGAATTAAGACATTGAATAAAACAATGCAGTTTATGAAGGAGAAAAGTAAAAGAAAAAGACTGGTTAATAAAACTAACTTCTGCAAACATTTTTCGGGTGAATGGAAGCACACTTCTAGTACTGAACCTTTTTGTAATGAAGAAAGCTATTTTCAACAAATTACATTAGTTCATGCAGTTGATACCAGGGGTTGTTGTTATGAGGTTAAAAACGGTTGTCCAATTGAAAAAGAAAAGATGGTTCCTAGAAATGTGGAACAAGTAATAGCTGAAGAAGTTCAAGCTCCAGTGTATAGGTGGGATTGTAGTAGTATTTGTAGTATACAACAGGAATCTATTGATATATTACGAAATTTCTTACGAGATTATGGTAAAAAAGTGTTAAACAAAAGATTAAGATGTTGCAAGGACTAGATCCTTGTAAAGTGAGAAAATATAGTAACTTGCAGTGTCATTCTCTGGCTTGTCCTACTAGAAAAGTGTGTAGAAGTTAAGCCTGGGCAAAGCACTACGCTACGCTCGCGTAGTTTGCGAAGTTTGCGCTACTTCGCACTACGCAAATTGCACGTAGCACAGTGCAAACACGCGTAGCGTAGCGTAGTGCAGCGGTCATTTTGCTTGCTCGCGGCCCTCAACGTCAAGTTGGCGACCGCGAGCAAGCAAAATGACATCCCGGCGAGACTTTTTCTCGTTCGCGATCAGCAACATCAAGTTGCCGATCGCGAGCGTGGAAAATAAACCTCCCGGCGAGATTCTCAATGCGGGGAGGTCAGGTTTCTCATTGCGAGTGGTTGCGCATGCTCGCGACCGCTCGCGATGAGAAACTACCAGTCCGCGTTGAGAAAGCTGCCGCTCGAGTAAAAATCTACTCGAGCGGCAGTAAAGACTAGCTCGCACTGTGCAAGATGCCGTTTTCAATGATTGCACAGTGCGGACAAGCATCCGGCACTGTGCAATCAGTGCGAACAGCATTTTGCACAGTGCACTACGCAGTTCGCGTAGCTACGCGTAGCTCGCGTAGTGCGAGGTGCACTTCACGTAGCTTCGCGTAGCGCTACTTTGCGAACTACGCCCAGGGTTAGTGGAAGTACTTTACATCATTTAAGAATGTTAGCAGTAAATCACTCAGAAATGCGGAAGTTAGTGAGAAGATTGTACTATGTAAAAAGTCCTGCATTATCTTTAAGTGAAATAAACAGTGCTCTTTTGCATGGTTCAGTATTGGATGTAAAAAAAGTTTCAGATGATATAGAGTTTCGTTTCTTTGGTCCTCAAGAGGAGTGTAGAGAAAGTGAGAGTTTGATAAGTGTAGGTGTTAAAGAAGAGGTGGAATATAGTACTACTGAGAAGTTTGCAGAAGAAATTACAAAGTTTAAGGTAGTTTCTTGTGAGAAACCAAACTAAGTTTGTATTTGTTGTCGACGTACTCACTATAGAAGTCAAACTAGGAATGTTGATGTGTATTTTAAAAGTGAAAAGGAAAACAATGATAAGTGGGAGCAATTTGGTGCTTATTTGTTGGTGCAAGGTCGTTTTGAGTTGGGTAGTGATCAACGTATTTGTAAATATTGTTACAACAAATTAGAAGAGAATAAAATGCCAGCTAGAGCTGTACATAACAACCTAGAGTTGGTAGCTATTCCTCCGGAATTGGTAGATTTAAATACGTATGAGTCCATTCTTGTTCAGTCTGTGCATCCGTTGCAGGCTATAGTTCGTATGGAGCTTAAAACAGGTAAGCTGCCTCCAACAGATTTACAAAGAGGTTTAAAAGGGAGAGTTGTGTATTTACCTTTAGATTTTAAGAAAAATATTGAAACTGTTTGTATAGAGAGAGAGGAAACTGAACCTGTAGTTGTTCTAGTTAATGGTGTACCAACAAAGAGTCGGAAAATATGGCAAAAGGTAGTAGATGTCACCAAACTTCAAAAGGCTACGTTATATCTTCTACAAAATAATATTTAATATAAAAATGTATATGTGGAAGAAGAATAATTATTTATAGAAGATGAAAGAGAAATTTCTACTGGCCAAATAGAAAAAGTGGACAACTCGAGGAGAGAAGAAATTTATGAACATTATAGTATACATCCTCTACATTCAAAAGAAGTGATAGGAAACACTATTGAAGTATTCCAAATGAAGAAAGCGAAGGGAACTCCCATGAGTGTATGGGAAAAAAGTTTAGAAGCTCGTTGTTTTCCACAGCTCTTCCCCACTGGAAAAGGTGGACGATATGATGAATGACCAGTACAGATTCCAGCTTCAGAATATCGTACAACAAGATTGTACTCAGAAGATCCAAGATTTCGACAGTGTATTCCATATTTATTTCATCTACTGTTTGAAAGTGACTTGTCTGGACTTTCATATGCAGTGAACCACATATTAAAAACAGGAGTTCATCTTACACATCTTTCTGCAAAGGAATTTTTGGACAAAGTTCAACAAAGAGACGATCATTTAGAATCTCAGTTAATTAATTTGATGGCGTGTCAACGTGGTACTAATGAGTATTGGTATCGTCGTCACGGAGAACTTAAATGTATGTTAAGGAACTTAGGAACCCCTACGTGGTTTGTTATGCTTAGCTGTGCTGAATACGTGTGGGGCGATTTACTTGAATTTCTACGAGAAGCAAATTCAAATGTAAAAAACATTGAATTGAAGACAGCTGGAGAACTCTGTTCTTTGGATCCTGTAAATGTGTGCAGATATTTTAATCATAGGTTTCACCTCTTGGAGAAGTTATTGATTTCTTTTGGAGAAAGGAGTACCAAGCCAGAGGTGCTCCTCATATACACATGCTGTTATGGATCAATAATGCACCTAAATTTGGAACCGATTCTGATGAAACTGTTTTGTCTTTCATTGAAGACTATGTTACCTGTGCCATTCCAAAAAAAGGAGGAGAAAACAGCTTAAGACAACAAGTTTTACGGTTTCAAAGTCATCGATGTGGAAAATATTGTCGACGAAAATACACGTCAAAGGGAAATTTTTATACAAAATGTCGTTTTGGATTCCCACGTCAGGTAATTCCAAAAGGAAGAGTCAACAGTTTCATGTCAGCAGTAAGACATACTATAACGCGAAAATCTCCAAAGAATACTTACAACATAAAAAGAAGTGAATATTTAAAGTATATTAATGACTACAATGTAGTGATTTTGTCAATGTGGAATGCAAACATGGATATCCAATATGTTGCAGATAATTCGATTGCTGTTGCTTGTTATGTTACATCATATATAACCAAATCTGAAAAGATGGAGTTGAAAGAAATGTGGGAAGAAATTTCACAAGAGAAGACTCTTAGTAACAAATTGGACAGCTTTAGTTTGAAGATTCTTTCCCATCGAGAGATTGGATCCTACGAATGTTCGGATCGGTTGACCTCTGCAAGTTTATATTCAAAGTCAAGAGGAATCATTTGGGTAAGTCTAGGTCTTGCTGCAACATGAAATCGAGTTTTGAAATCTGTACAAGAAATTGAATACTTAGCATTGAATGAACCAGAGAGTACAGATATTGTTACAAAAATATGTTGGATATGTACTATCCCAAAAGAAGTGCACATCAGGAAAACATATGTCTCTATGAAGTACTACAACATTATAGTTTTAAGAGAAATGTTACAGAAAATATAAATGAAGAAAAATATGCAGTAATTGGATGTGATGGATGTTTGGTAAAACATGCCAAAGGAAATCTTATTAATCACAGAAAACTCAGTTGCGAAACTCCAGATAAAATGTAATTTTTCTATTTAGCACTTCTGCAACTCTTCAAGCCTTGGTGTACTGAAATAGAATTACTTGGAGATTTTGACTGCTATGAAGATTCTTTTAATGCATGTAAACATAGTATTCAATGCACAATTTTTCCAAATTATCTACAAATGTTAAATGAAGAGATTGAACATGAAACTACTATTGCAGCTGAAATAGCTAGAGACAGTTCTCAAGGTAGTCAAAGTTCTGCTCCACTAAGTCAAGATCCATTAGGACAACCTATTCTTGAAAATGAAGCAGCAATAGCCATGAATGAAGTAGAAACGGCAATGCAACAAGCACAACAGGATATAATTGAGTTGGGAAACTTGGAAGACCAACTAAATTTTGAACAAAAAGAAATATATCAGCAAGTGACACAACAGATATAGCATGGTTTACTTCATGGAAAAAAAGAGTGCAACTGCACATCATTTAAACCTATTCAAATGTATATCAGTGGTCAAGCTGGAACAGGGAAAAGTTTCTTAATTAAAGTTTTGACCAGTTATCTACAGAAAACCACTGAATCACATTTATCTTGTGTTGTAGCAGCTCCAACTGGGTTAGCAGCACACAACATTATAGGGATTACAGTACATCGTTTACTCATGCTACCAGTAGAACATGAAAATAAGTTGGAATATCACAAACTATCTGGAGAAGCTTGTTATGAAGTCTCAAGAGTACTAAAGAAAATGAAACTTCTAATCATTGATGAGGTGAGCATGGTCTCAAACTTAATGCTTGCCTTTGTACATTTAAGAATGCAACAGATTTTAAAAACAGATTATGATGTTTTATTTGGAGGAAAACATGTAATTGTATTTGGCGATCTACTACAAATGACTCCTGTGAAAAGACAACCAGTTTTTAAAACTCTTGTCCATGAAGAAACTAGGAAATCTTTTGGCAGTATTGGAAATGTAAACATTTGGTCTCATTTTGAATATAAAGAACTTATTAAGAATATGCGACAAGCAAGTGATGAAGACTATGGAAACATTTTTCAAGATATAAGAATTGGAGTTTTGACTAACCCTGGGCAAAGCACTACGCTACGCTCGCGTAGTTTGCGAAGTTTGCGCTACTTCGCACAACGCGAATTGCACGTAGCACAGTGCAAACACGCGTAGCGTAGTGCAGCGGTCATTTTTTGCTTGCTCGCGGTCCTCAACGTCAAGTTGGCGACCGCGAGCAAGCAAAATGACATCCCGGCGAGACTTTTTCCTCGTTCGCGATCAGCAACATCAAGTTGCCGATCACGAGCGTGGAAAATAAACCTGCCGGCGAGATTCTCAACGCGGGGAGGTCAGGTTTCTCATTGCGAGTGGTCGCGTATGCTCGCGACCGCTCGCGATGAGAAACTACCAGTCCGCGTTGAGAAAGCTGCCGCTCGAGTAAAAATCTACTCGAGCGGCAGTAAAAGACAGCTTGCACTGTGCAAGATGCCCTTTTCAATGATTGCACAGTGCGGACAAGCATCCGGCACTGTGCAATCATCGCGAACAGCGCACTACGCAGTTCGCGTAGTGCTACGCGTAGCTCGCGTAGTGCGAACTGCACTTCACGTAGCTTCGCGTAGCACTACTTCGCGAACTACGCCCAGGCTTAGTTTTGACACAACATGGAAAAGAGGTTTTACAAAGTCGGCTATTAACGAATTTGTTTCCAAATGAAAACATTGCACCTGAAATAATGTACAAAAAAACTGGAGAAAAAAAGTCTATAGTTTGTCTAATGCCAACACTGCAAGAGTGTTCTACATTCAATCATGAACTTTTGAAACTGGAAAAACAACCAATAGTGAAAATGGAAGCCATTGATAAAATGGAACACAAAGGAGTTACTATTCTTCTCTCAGAGAAATTACAGACAAAATTGGATTCTTTGGAAAAGTCAGTGTCTAAGACTGCTGGTTTAGAAAAGACTTTATATGTATGTAAAAACTGTCGGGTAATTTTACGACGTAATTTGGATGTAGAAAAAGGTTTAGTAATCGGAGCAATGGGAAAAGGTATTGATTTTGTTAATTATCAGAATAGAGATGGAATTGAATTTTTGAAGATAAATTTTGATCAGATTGAAGAGGTGAAACAGATTGGACGTTGTGCTGTTCATTTTTTCCTTGTAAAATACTTGTATGTTCGTAGAAAACAGTTTCCTCTTTCTTTAGCATATGCAGTAACCATTCATAAATCTCAAGGTTTAAGTGTAGACAGTGCTTTGGTAAATATTGAAAGTACAGTGTTTAAAGAAGGCATGGCATACGTTGCATTGTCTCGAGTAAGAACATTATCTGGTTTGTATTTAATTGATTTTGATGAGAAAAAGGTTAGTGCTAATGCAAATTGTGTAAGAGAGTATAATCGGTTAAGAAGACTGTATGCTCCTAACTTAGGTGAATATCCCGTATATGAAAAGCGTGTAGTGTGTGCAAAACAAAAATATGACAAACATTCTAGTGAGGTTGAAATAAAGAAAACAATTGAAGAGAATGTTGAAGCTACAAAGAAAATGAAAATGGACATTGTTGATGATATTGTAGGATACCAGTTAGAAAATAGTTCAGGTATCAACTGCTATGCTAATGTAATTGTGAATGTTGTGTTTTATCTGGAAGATCTTCATCCTCAATTTATGGAAAATTGAGACATAAGATTCTGTTCTATACTACATAATGTTTTTCAAAAGTTGGTAACTGATAGAAGTAAAATCCATACGGCTTCTGACATTCGGCATCTTTTGGATATATGTACTGGTTCTTCACAATAAACACTCAATATACAACAAAATGCACAAGAATTCCTTATGTTTATGCTTGGTGTATTGGAAGATGAAGAAATAGAAATTGAAAAATTATATGGACTAAGGGGGTCATTACGATGGCGGGCGGAAGCACAACCGCCGTGCTGGCGGATGCAAAAACCACCAGTTACCGCCGGCACGCAGCAGTCCACACGCCCGCCCAATTACGATGCGAAAAGTAGGCCAAACACCGCCGGCAAGCCAGCAACACCGTCCGCCATCAAAGTGCACCCGTACACGTAGCGGCGCAGCCCAACTGACACACACCGTCCGACGAAAACACGTCCCGCCCATAAATTACGATGCCGCAAACAAACGGCTCCCACGGCCAAGAGATACCGTACGACAAACCGAAGCGGTAACACGGACGCCGAGCACGGACAACGAAGAAGCGGCTCCCCCGAGCATGAATCCAGCACTGCAGGCCCGCCCCATGCTCTTGCTGATGCACCACCAAGGACGCAACGTACCGCGGAGACGCAGGTAGGCACACACACAACAAGTGCACGCAAACAGCGCACACAGTGCAAGGGCGGAAAAAGCGGACAACCCCCCCCAGCGCGTGTACACTACACATCCACCATTGCATCCACATATGACACACAGGCCAAATCGTAACATCGCGTAACACATGTGTACACACCACCTGGGACTAGGAACCAACGACCCCGTCACGGCCCCAAAGCGGCGATGACGCCGCCACACATGCGCACAACGCAGAGGCCAACCGCAGCGCCATGCATGCGTCGCACACAGACACAGGGACACAACCAAGCAGCACACACATCAGCCCCACCCGAACACACATGACACGTGACAGGCCTGCCACAGACATGTCCCCAACGCCCAATTCACGGACAACACCCAACGCCACACAACCGACGCACACATGTCAGTGAAGTCACGCAACAGCAGGACACACCCCAGTGTAACAAACATGGCGAAGCACACAGCGGCGGCAACACCAACTAGGAGAAGCAGGGCTCCTTCGGGAAGAGGAACGCCAGTACCACACTGAAACACCCATACCACCCTGCACATATGAACAAGACATATAAAACGGAACACCAAAGAGCCCGGGGACCGACAACAGGTGGCCCAAGAATAACATTCACACACAAGGCCCAACGCAGAGCGGAAAGGCAGCCTGCCGCCCACACAAGGGAGAGCAGACAGCACTGAATGACCTTACATTCCAACTCCGAAACCACAGCCCTACGAAAGAAGCCGGTGAATACAGCCATTGTCCAAGAAAAGACCAACACAGGCATGCCGAGGAGACCGACCACAGGGCAGATAGCGCATATCACAGAAGCACACAACGGACGGGGAAGAAAGAAGAAAACACTCCCCCATGTCGGCCACATGCAAGTTAATTGGAAGGAGTCACACATCACTGACCTTGAACTGTCTGAGAAGCATGTGGGATGAGGGCCCGTGTCCTCCAAACAAGCCAACAGAACACAAGTCCTGTCTCCCTACGACTACACAGAGCTCACAGCAACCTCGGAGCGTGCACATTGCAGACTGCACACACAGCCGGAGCACGCCACCACAACGCACCGCTGCGAAATGGCAACCGCAACACACCTACCCAACTACGCCGGACAGCTCAAGCTGTACAAAACCAACCTGATACATATATTGGGATGCGATCTCCTGTCCCTGCTGAACGTAAGTTACCGACTGACTTACCGCATCACATTGTTCAGCTGCGTCATGCCCGTCTTCTACTGTCGGAGGTGTCCCTACCAGCATCCCGTGGAGATATGCCTCTCCAACCCGGCATGTCTAAAGGCGGACCTGCTACCACTACTCCTCCCTCTGGACGCACACGACAGGGCCTGCTCTGCCTATGGGGGCATGGCGTATGTGGCCAACATCGCACCCGCACTGAAATGGGACCACTGTGCCTCCACACGACGGATCATCGAGAACAGCTACATCGAATGTCACCCAGCATGCCCCATCATGGTCCTCCAAGGGACAACTTACGAACAACACCTTGACAGCCACCATCCGCAACATTGGCTGGCAAACATGTACACCACCAATGACATGGAAGCCCTGCTGGACGGCATCGCATACCTGACAACCTGTAAATTCGTCGGACCACAACGCAGGTTCCCCGATTGACCTATGATGTCCAACCCCGCACCCATGCTTAGCTTCCGCACGGACTGGCCAGTCACCACCACAACAGCCATACCAAACGACCGGCAACTGTTACCACACCATCAACGACATCGCCATGACATCGGATATGACCGGGACATGCACACTGTTCCCCATCACATCCAGGAACACCGCATGCATCGTGGGAGGCAGTGGCATGGGGTCTGTGTATCGCACCCACATGGACGGAACTGCATGAACAACCAGGACACGACATGGATCCAGCGCCCATGGACACACACACCGCTCAGTGGACATGAATAGGTCGCCTGGAGTCTGTGGGTGCTGCACCCCTCCCACCCCCGCCCGGGAATCCCATACCAGGACCTTTGCATGGACGACAAGTGCATACAACAACAACACGACCCCAGTGACTGTGACATGTCCAGTAACCACCACATTGCAACAACAAGTGGCACGCCGCTGCATGCACGCAAGCACATGCCCTGATGTCATCTCACATGCACGCGTGCATGAGGAACAACCGCAGCAAACCTGTCACATGGAACTGAGATGGACTGTGCCCATGATGCCAAGCGGTCTGGTAGGCTACATGTATACCGTCTGTGTCAAAGTCCGCAGCTCCGCAGCTATACGTAAATGTACATTAGCACAGCCTTGGCCAAGCAGATGTAACTCTGAAGCCCACATCCCACATGCAACAGCCAATAACATGTAACCCCACACCCTATCCCATTTGCAATCATGCTCAGTATATCCTCAACATGTATTCCGCTGCCAGTAGTGTCCACTATACTGCATCACAGAGGACAGAAGACTCAATATAATGTTTGAAACCAAAACTGTCTCCGCTGACTCATTTCACAAGTACGAATGAGAGAGGATGAGAGTATGTGAAGTACACGGCAGTCGTGACATGACCATGTAGTCCACTGGTATTGGATGTCAACGCAAATGAGTAGCACAACTGTGGAAGACACACATGTGTCGTGTGAAGTCGTATGGACGCAGTGCTCAGGTGGGTGGGTGTGACGGGTAGATGCGCACATGCCAAGTTGGAGCACGCCGTGTCGGGAGGGGTCATGAACAGTACACCACCGCTTCCCTGGGCATTGTGAGAGGACACCTGTCGGGGGGAGTGAACACGTGTGTGCACAGCAGCCGGGCACACGTACAAAGCGGTACCAGGCGCACCTCAGCCCACCCTCTGTGGACAAGCTGGATCCTGTTGTGCGCCCGCCATGCCCCTTGACAAGGCACACACAGCCCCAGTCGACCAGGTGTAACCCCAACATAGTCAATCCGCACAGGCGATACAGGGCACGGGATGGCAGTGGAGCATGGTGTGTGAGAGGTCTCCTCGCGCTCCTCCTGGTCATATCACGCAGGCAATAGAACCTCAATGTCTAGCATGGCACAAGTCAAATGGAAGTGTAGGGGACGCACCACAGCACGAGCAGCACTGACGTCACAGGAGGTGGCTCGCACCATCCCATCCATTGCCCATTATACCAACCACGCCACATGCCATTGCGACTAAGTGCAAGCGCGTGCGCCACCACCCCGAGCCCTCCCCAGAGAGGCCAAAGAGTGAATGTGTGGGCCATCAGTCACAGACGGACGCGGCATGGCCGCAAGGGCAGCCACAGCCACTGGGTGTCGCAGGTGGCGGATCCGGAAGGCGAAGACTGTGATGCATAGTCCATGCAGGCCGGGTCTCCATTTGGGGCACCACGCAGGTGGACGGCGTCCCGCAACACATCATACCCTGAGACAGCCCACTCGTGCAACTGGACCCACACATACACTCCTTGCCCTCTCTGGTGCGAGCTTGGGGCTGCCTGTGCAAGCGCTAGCCTCGCAGGTGCACATGCATATTGGGGGAGCGAGGGAGGACATGAGGGCTGGGGCGAAGATGACTGTATCACTGTCAGTGAGTACAAGGGATGACCCAGATGTGGAAAGGAAGAGACGTGTCCCGTGTGAACTGCAACTAGTCGCCAATCCAACTACCCCCCCATGTCCGGAATGTAAGCCCGCACCTAGGCCCGCCCATCCGCCACATCGAATATACCACCAGCACGACAACCTTCCCATTCGAAACACTGACTGGGGGTGGCGACCAGTGAACAATCATGTGTAGCCTACCCACGCGTACATGTGGGCCCTCCATGATCCATGTCACCTGCGGCAAAGTCATGACATGCGCAATGAGGGAAGTGAGGAGAGCTGTCCGCCCCACGCACAGAAGGTGCATCAGCTCCACAGACCCAGCAGCGAGTCCAGCAGGGGTCACATGTGCAGGGGCAGCTGTGCCTGGTGTGAAGGCACATGCATATAGACAGCACATCGACCAATGTGTAGTCTGCCCACATCTACAGTCCATCATCATGCGGACATAGGAATTGAACACAGGGCAACACATCTGAGTGGGTGCACCCACCGTGACCAACAATGCGCAATCATCGACGTACCCGCCCTGTGCATGGCCCCCCACCCAACGGAGGCACATCCAGTGCCACCATCCCACACACACAAGCCTTCCACGGAACATGCTGTGTCCAATGCTCAGTACAGAGTCAGCGCCCATCTGGTGGATCCTGAACAGGAGACACATGCACACACATGCCAGCTCCCACTATGTACGTCTGCCACCTGGCACGTGCAATGTAACCTCTCACCTGTGACGTGTGACTGCAAGCACACAGCCGTCTTGGCATGGGGCTGTCAATGTGGACACCTGTCAATGTTTCGGGAGGTGTGATCCGTACAGTGCTGTACATAGGGTGCAGTGCTGACACCTACTACTGTCTCATATCCCCTCGTGCCACAGGTCCCACTTGTTTTGGCCGCTCAGCCTGTGCCCACATCGTCGTCGTCGTGTGCCATACTCATCCAGCCTCGGAAGCAGTTCCATGCTCAGCAGACATTCATGTTGCCGTGGCGTTGCCGCTTGACGAATATGCAGTCAGTCCCCATCAGCACGCCCCGCAAGTCATTGGGGCCTAGATCCCCATGTGCATGCACATGGCAGTGGTTTGTATCACTAGCCATTGCCATTGGTGGGAGACCTGTGTAAGTGTATTGTGGCCGTGCCGTCCCAGCTTGACAGCTGGGCTGTGGCTCATGTGCTTGCTCAGTCATGTCAGTGATGTGTATGCGAAATTGCTATGTGTTGTGTTGCTTTGACATGTGTCCACTGCCATTTTCCCTAGGCGGAGACCGAACATTGACCGCCCATACCAATTGCTGGCGGACATGGACGATACAGAGGTCATTAGGAAGTTTCGGCTGGACAGGCCAACCCTGCATCGACTGTGTGCCATGTTGGAACCCCATCTCCGTCCCCGCAGGGTGTATCCGACAGCTGTCACCCCCACGGCTAAGGTGATGGCCGCCATGCATTTCTTCGCCACTGGGTCATTCCAGCACACAGTGGGCAGTGGAGGAGGGATGTCCCAGCCCATGTTCAGCAAGGTGCTGAGGGATGTACTGGCAGCCATGATGCTGTACCGAAACAGGTACATCCGCTTCCCCAGGGCTCGTGAATTGGCGGCAGTGAAGGGTGCATTCTATGCCCTTGGCAGAATCCCACACGTCGTTGGAGCCATTGACTGCACACATGTTGGCCTTGTTCCACCACAGGCCACTGAGCACCTGTACCGCAACAGGAAGCACACGCACTCCCTGAATGTGCAAGTGGTGTGCCTTGCGGACATGGTGATCACCCACGTGTGTGCAAAGTTCCCAGGCTCGGCCCATGACGCACACATAATGCGCAACAGCATCTTGCCACGACTGATGTCCAATCTGCAACAGGATCGTGGCTGTATTGTCGGTGAGTATGTGGAGTGGTGTAGCGTGCTGGTTGTGCGATGCTGTCCCCTGTCCAGTTGGAATAGCAACGGTTCTCTGTGTCCCTCACACCCAGGTGACTCTGCGTACCCGAATGGGGCATGGCTGCTCAGTCCATTGAGGAATCCTCGCACCCCAGCAGACGATCGCTACAATGAGGCACATGGGAGGACCAGACGTGTGGTCGAGCGTACCTTTGGCCTCCTCAAGTCCAGGTTCAGGTGCCTGGACCGCACCGGGGGTGCGCTGGCGTACTCCCCACAGAAGGTGTGCCAGATAGTGGTGGCGTGCTGCATGCTGCACAATCTGGCCATTCGGAAGCAGATCCCCCTCATCGTGGATGACGGAGATCAACCAGGGCCCCAGCCCGCAGACCAGGACAGCTCGAGTGAGGAGGACAGCGGAGAGGAGGAAGCTGGTAATGTGCGGCAGCAGCTCATCGCCCACTACTTCACTTGACGGTGAGTGTCCATGTACGACGGCTGATGTGGCTGTGTCTGTGCAGGTGTGTGTGTGCTGTGTCAGGGTGGCCGTTTGTTCACTGCGTGCTGTGTGTCAACGCTCCATGGCCAGGGTAGTATGCCACTGTTGGTGGCTGTGGCATTGTGCCCTATTGCTCTGTGCGATGTGTGTACATTGCTTGTAGTTGTTGACATGTACTGTGTGATGGGTGTGTGACACACTCATTGAATGTGCTCCTGTTCTGTCTCCCACCCCTAGGTCCCTACAGGCCCTCCGGTTCCATTGCCATGCCACGCATCAGGTGCCTTTCCGCCCAAGGTGGCCGTTGTATTCCGTACAAATAAAACACAGGGCACAAACAGCAGTTTGTGTAAGAGGTGCATTTATTTCAAACTGTGACATGTGATTGTGTGTAAGGTGATGACATAAGTGGTGCGTGCAGTGACAATGAGCTGTCGGTCATGGCTGCGTGATGCTCAGGGTGTACCCACTGGTTCTATGTCCATAGTCCAACACACACATGCCATCCAGATGGCTGTGTGGAGTGGGATCGTAGTCCAAGTCAATGCAGTGGGTGGTCAAGGAAGGCTGGCTGGCTGCCTCACTTGCGTCTGGAGCGTGCGAAGTCCTCCCGGGAGATCTGTTTCCACTTCGGACGGCCCCTTCCACGTTTGCGAGGGGGTGCCTGCTTGCAACATGCTGGTGGTTGAGGTGTGCTCACTGGCTGTGGACGCAGGGGAACTGGACACTGCTGCTCGACCCTGCGCCCCGGCAGGTGGTGGCGGAGGGGAGCTGCTGTCCCTGGCTGTGACCTCACCGCCACCACCAGCTGGCCCATGAGGTCCACGAGTTGGCCCATACGGGCGTCCATGGACCTCAGCACCCCCAGCACCTCCCGCGTGTCTGAAGCAGACCTGACCCATTGTTCTTGGGCCTCTTCATAGGCCCCAAGGACTCTGGCCATTTGAGGCAGGGCATGGCTCCCAGGGAGACTTGCGTTTCCCTGACCCTGCTCCTCCTACCAGTACTGCTGCCACCGGCCTGCCCACTAGCCACATTGCTCACCACGGTCCTCGCTGTGGCTCCCAGGGTGGATCCAGTCGGCCGGGCCACCACCTGCGCTGGGGCTGGTGCCAGCGAAGACGTGGTGGTGGTGGCGGCGGTGGTGGTCGGTGCGGCGATGGTGGCGGTTGCGGCAATGGTAGTGGCCGCAATGACCGTGGGTGTGGCCGCAATGACCGTGGGTGTGGCCGCAATGACCGTGGGTGTGGCCGCAATGACAGTGGCAGCAGGGGGCTGGGAATGTTCAGCAGCCCTGGATGATGGGTTGGTGGGTAGGAGGGGTCCTGGGGAGCGGCTGGGCCCTGCCACACCAGATGGGCCTGCTTGGTGGTCCGTGTCCGAAGAGGAGGACAGATCCTCCACATCCGTGTGTCCTCGTTGGGGGCTTGTAGGCTGGCTGTGCTGGCTGCTGTCTCCATCCCCAGCATCCAGCAGTTCGTCACCTGTGGAGAGAATGAGATTTGTTATTGTGTTGCACCTGGCGAAGTATGTATTTGTCGTCTGACATTAACAGTTCGTGCAATCTCGTACATGGGTTTCCCGGAGGCGTGTGTGTGGCTGTAGCATTTGTAGTTGTGTGTGCTTGACAATGGGACTGTGTGCTGTGCACATGTGGCATGGAACGGATTGGCCATGCCGATGGGTGTGTTGCTGTGCCCCTACTTATTGTGACTCTGGTGTATGCGGGCTCCTGGCCCATCCTGGGTCTGGTTTGTACTTTGCTTTTGGTGTTCAGATGGGACGCTTAGGAACGCATATGGCAACATGGGGGCCATGCCCCAGATTCGCATTTGGGATGGAATATGCTTTTGGGGTACATGCTGTGAGCCATGGGTGCCGAACGTGACATGTGTTGTGGCAGCATGACAGTGCATGGTTTGAGGTGTGTGCATGCTTGACATGGCCTGCATATTTGCTGTCTGTTGTGATTACTGGACATGGCATTGGACGCATCGTTATGAGTGAGTGATGGTTGTGTGCCAGCCAACGTATTGCAGTTGTCCCATCTCCTTGGTGTGCGTGCTGCCCTGTGCCATGTGCATCACTGCAGTGCTCGGGGGGGTGTGGCCCATGTTGTGTGTTGTTGCTCACAGTGTGTCGTGCGCTTCATTGACTTCTGGCACATGGTTGGTCATGGGCATGTATCTTAGCGTGACTGCTGTATGTGTGGCAGCTGTGCGGATGACATGCCTTTCATGAGACTGGGGCTGACGGATGGGATGGATGGTATGTTGTATGTGCATGGTGTGTCTGTGTGTTTGATGGGTTCAGTGGTGTTCGTGTGCATTAATGTTGTTCCGCTCTGTTGCGTCTAGTGTTGTTTGTCTTACATAGGCGTAGTTGTGGGGTGTGTGGTTGACAGGCAGTAGGGGCTACATGGACAGGACTTCAATGGTGTTTCGGTTGTGTGTGATGGGTTGTACAGTGGCTGCCGTGTGGTACTATATTCAGTGTGGCTTGTGCATGCAGACGTGGCTCCTTGGGTGTTGCTGTATTTGTGATGGGTCATGTGGGGTGTGAGTCTGTGGTTCATGTCCGTGTGCACATTGTTCACTTGTTCGTGACGGTGGGCGGTGCTGCGTGTTCGTCTGCTACGTGACATGTCCCATGTGTTGGTCGTGTTACGGTCCTCATGCCTCCAGTAATCCAGCCCTGTCCAGTTTCCCACCTGCAGGTTGTTCGTGCGTGCACTGTACTGGATGCCACATGGTTCTAAGCGGGGGTGCTCCATGTTGCAGGTCTGTGGGGGTGGGGGGTGTTGTGGGTCGTGGTGGTGGCTGGACACCCACTGACACCGATTGCTGTGGACCGTGATGTCTACCTTTCGGCTGTCGTTGTGCACTGCGGTGGCTGACACGTGGCTGTGGGGTGTGGGGGATGCTCCTCCTTGCTGTGCTGTGGGACTAGGGGCCTGGTGTGTTTTGTACTTGGGCTGTCCACCCTCCCACCCACTGCACTTTGTGTTCCTGCCACTTACCTGTTACTTGTCGGTTAGTGCAGCTATGGCGGACACATGGGTGTGGTGGGTGCTCGTTGTGGCGCTTCTGGCATATTTGGGGACCTGTTGGTGGTTACGTGGCTGGCTGAGTGTACACATGTCCCCACGCATCTTACAGTTGTTCGGTTTGGGCTGTGTGTGGTGGTGTCTGTTGCATGTGTGTGTGATGTGTTGTGTATTGTGTGCTGGACATGGGGGTGTTTGTCCCTGGGAGCTGTGGCATGGTGGTAGTGCATGTGAGTACATAGCGGTGTGCTGGTATACATTAGTTTGTACTTACCAGCCTCCACTCCCCTGCTAATCCGGCGAGGATCTCGGGATGTATTATGACTCGCACCTTCTCCTCCCACGCTTTGAAGGTCTTGAAGAGCGCGGGATTCCCCTCCGCCAGTGACGGCAGCCAGCTCTCTGTTCTTGCTCTCCTTCTTCTTGACCAGGCTCTTGACGTCATTCCACCGTTTGTTTATTTCGACTCTGTTCCTGGGCAAGGTCCCGACTGCATTGACCTGGTCTACGATCCGGTTCCACATTCTCTTTCTGGTGACTAGTGGTGTGTGCTGGACCACGTTCCCATAGATTTGTGGGTGCACCTTGATGATCTCGTCGACCATGACCGTCAGCTCCATGGGCGTGAACTTGGGCATTCTTTGTGGTGCCATGGTGTTTGTGGTGCTGGTGCGGTGTGTGTTGTGTAATGTGCAGGGGGTTTGTGGTGCCGGTGTTTGGTGGTGGTGGTGGTGGTTGTGATGTGTGCGTTTCTGTGGTGTGCTGCTGTCCTTGCTGTGTCACTGTGTCCTCTCCTCTCCTCTCTAGTTTGCAATGTTGCAAGGGGTTGTGGTCTGTGGGAGTGCTGCTTTTGTACTTACCTATGTGGGTGTGTCCTCATGGTCTGTTGTTTTCAGGTGTGTTGTGTCTGGGGTTCTGGCCTTTGTAGTTTTTGTTTGTCCAGGGGGGGGGTGTTTTCGGGATGTGTACTGTGCTTGTGTATTTGTGCGTGCCTTGCTGTGTGGACTTGTTGGCCATGTTGTGTGCGATTGTTTTTGTCAGCGGATGGTTTCTGTGCAGGGACGTGGGCGCCATCAATTATTCAGCAAATACTCATGCACTTAAAAATTCACCCAGACACTACTTATACACTTTGCAATCACCCACACATTACGAGTTCAGTCATGCAACAACACAGACATTACTTTTGCACTCTTGCAATCAGTCATACATTTCTCATGCACTCTTTCAATTAACTACACATTACCCATGCACTCATACAATCACTTAGGCATTACCTATCCACTCTTTCAATTACCCAGACATTACGCCTGCACTCATGCAATCACACAGACACTATCCATGCACTCCTCCAATCGGCCAGCCACTACCCATGCATTTATAAAATCACCGAAGCACTACCAATGCACTCGTCTAATCACTCAGACACTACCCCTCCATTAATGCAATCACCCACGCATTACCCATGCACTCCTTCAATCTCTCAGGCAGTGCCCATGCAGTCTTCCAATCATCCAGGCACTACCTATGCACTCATGCAATCACCCAGGCACTACCCTTGCACTCCTTCAGTCATCCAGGCACTATCCATGCACTCCTCCAATCAGCCAGCCACTACCCATGCAGTTATAAAATCACAGAAGCACTACCTATGCACTCGTCTAATCACACAGGGGCCGATTCACAGAACTAATCTGAGATAAAATCCTAAACTTACTACTTTTGGTATTCACAGAAGGCATTTAGTAGTAGTAAAGTTAGGACTCCTAACTTTACTACTACTAAACTGAGACAAAATCCTAACTTTACGACTTTCGGTATTCACAAAAGGCATTTAGTAGTAGCAAAGTTAGGAGTCTTAACTTTACTACTACTAAATGCCTTCTGTGAATACCAAAAGTAGTAAGTTTAGGATTTTATCTCAGATTAGTTCTGTGAATCGGCCCCTCAGACACTACCCATGCACTCGTCCATTCACCCAGACATTATCCCTCCATTCATTCAATCACCCACGCATTACCCATGCACTCCTTCAATCTCTCAGGCAGTGCCCATGCAGTCTTCCAATCATCCAGGCACTACCTATGCACTCATGCAATCACCCAGGCACTACCTATGCACTCATGCAATAACCCAAGCACTACCCATGCACTCCTCCAATCAAAAAGGCATTACCCATGCACTCCTTCAATCACCCAGACATTACCCCTGCACTCGTACAATCACACAGGCATTACCCATGCACTCCTTCAATCACTCAAACACTACCCCTGCAGTCATGCAATCATCCAGGCACTACTTATACACTCATGCAATAACCCAGGCACTACCCTTGCACTCCTTCACTCATCCAGGCACTATCCATATACTCCTCCAATTACCCAGCCACTACCCATGACTTATAAAATCATCAAGACATTACCTATAGACTCATCTATACATGCACTCAGGCACTTCTGCAGCTCTTATGCAATCACCCAAGCACTAATCATGCACTCCTCTAATCACCCGAGAACTGCCCATTTAGTCCTACATGCACCCAGGCACCATCCATGCACTCTTCCATGCATCCAGGCATTACCCATGCACTCCTCCAATCACCCATGCATTACCCTTGCATTCATGCAATCACCCAGGCATTACCCATGCACTCCTTCAATCATTCAGGCAGTGCCCATGCACTACTCCAATCATCCAGACATTACCCCTGCACTTATGCAATTACCCAGACATTACGTATGCACTCCTTCAATCACTCAGGCAGTTCCCATGCACTCCTCCATTTACCCACACATTACCGCTGCATTCATGCAATCACCTAGGCATTACCCATGCACTCCTTCAATCACTCAGGTAGTACACATGCACTCCTCCAATCAGCCAGACATTACTCCTGCACTTATGCAATCACCCAGGCATTACCCATGCACTCATACATGCACTCAGCCACTTCTACAACTCTTATACAATCACCCAAGCACTACTCATGCACTTCTACATGCACCCAGGCACCATCCATGCACTCTTCCATGTACCCAGATATTACCCCTGCACTCATACAATCATCCTAACATTAACTATGCACTCCTCCATGCACCCAGGCGTTACCCATGTACTCCTTCAATCACCCAAACATTACCATTGCACACATGCAATCACACAGGCACTACCCTTGCACTCCTTCAGTCACCCAGACAGAACCCATGCACTCCTCCAATCACTCAGCCACTACCCATGCACTTATAAAAATTATCCAGGCACTACTTATCCACTCCTCTAATCACGCAGGCACTATCTCTGCACTCCTCCAACTACCCAGGCATTACCCTTGCATTCATGCAATTACCCAAGCATTACCCATGCATTCCTTCAATCATTCAGGCAGTGCCCATGCACTCCTCCAATCACCTAGACATTACCCCTGCACTTATGCAATTACCCAGACATTACCTATGCAGTCCTACAATCACTCAGGCAGTTCCCATGCACTCCTCCATTCACCCAGACATTACCGCTGCATTCATGCAATCACCTAGGCATTACCCATGCACTCATGCAATAAGCCAGGCACTACCCATGCAGTCACGCAATCACTAAGGCACGACTGCTGCACTCATTCATTCCCTCAAACACTCTCCGTGCACTCATCCAATGACTCTGGTAATACTGCTGCACTCATTCGTTCACTCAGACACTACTTATTCACTGATACAATGACTCAGATATTACCCTTGCACTCATTCATACAACACATACAAACTTGTCTATTTTTAACCAATTAGGCGGTTCTAAAAAGAACCATTTTTTTCTTCTTTTTTTGTTTTAATTTTTTTTTGTGTTTTTTTAACTCTTTTATTAATTTTTGGGGTGTTTTTTTTAAACAAAAGATTGAAGAAAAAAGGAAATGAACTAAAAAAACTTTCCAAAACGTTTTGCAATTAGAAACTCATTGCAAAAAAAAAAACAATTAACAATGATGACTCTTCGCAGCAACACCAACAGCTGCAACAGATTGTTCACCTGCACAAAGCAGTTTCTTACACTTTATGCAGTGCTGTTCCAGTCCTGCAAACTCTGGAATAATTTCTGTGGATGCAGTGGATCCCCAGAAGTACTAGGTCCTGCGACCTCATCATCTTGTTGGGACTCTTGCATTTGACGCCGATGTTGTTCCTGTGCAAGACGGTTTGTGTGCATGGTCTGAAGGTGTTTGAGCATAGGCGATGTCCCACACAAATACTTCTTTTTTAATCCACAAGATAATATTTTGTGGCACACCGTGCAGGTCACTTTTCGAGCATTTACTTTCTTCTCTCCTTCTGGGATAGAGAAGAAAGCCCATACAACACTCTCCTTCCTTTTCTTAATGGGTTCTTCCAGCTCCTCTTCATCTGCAGGAATATCCACTAGTGCATTTTGAGATGCCATTTCCTTTCTTGGAAAAAAACACCAAAAAAATCAAACAAAGAGGGACAGAAAACACAAGAGGTGTTTCTTCAAAAGATGCTCCTGGAAGAACGAAAAAAATGGGTGGGGTCCTTCAAGTTCTAGAATAGAAAGCTTTTAAACCAATGAAATTGTTTCTTTTAAAATCACATGGGATTTGCGTACCAGGCGCGCAATGGGCGCGCACCCGGCGCAAATTCCGAAAAATATATTAAACAGTAATGTATCTTTATTACAATTACAAATATATGATATTTACAGTTATATTAACTAATCTCTTGGTATAATATATATAATAAAGTTAGATACATATACTTTTAAAACTTAAAGATTTGCGATGGATTCGCGCACCCAGCACGACTCCCGGAAATACGTACGTGATGTTACCCGGGGCCAAGAACCGTGCACCCATTGCTTACTGAACGCACATCGTACACGACTTAACCAATATGGCGGCAAAATTCTTGGATTCGCGCAACCACCGTGACTGGTACACGATCGATACGCGAATCCACTTTTCTTTTAAAAAAAAAACAAACATATTTTTGAAAGCAGAATTATTACATTATTTTTATATAAGTTTATAATTTTTATCAACAGTATTTTTTTGACATTATAATTAGAAATTAACATTTAAAAAACCTTTGAAATTCACTGAAAAACCATAGGTTTCAGGGACGTTATAGTTAGAAATTAGCATTTAAAAAACCATAGAAATTCACTGAAAAAAACATAGGCTTCAGGGACGTTATAGTTAGAAATTAGCATTTAAAAAACCTTTGAAATTCACTGAAAAAACTATAGGTTTCAGGGACGTTATAGTTAGAAATTAGCATTTAAAAAACCATAGAAATTCAATGAAAAAACCACAGGTTTCAGGGACGTTATAGTTAGTTGGACATTTCAGTCGTACAAAACCAGAGAAATTCAGCCGTTATAGTTAGTTGAGCTAAGTATAACTCGCGCCCCCGCAATGCACTGCTGATTACATCACATATTACATCACTCATGACATGGTCAGTGACATCACTGATGACATCACTGATGACATCACTGATGACATATCAAATGACATCACTGATGACATCACTGATGACATAATCCACGTGATCCTCTGATGCTCCTCCTCACACCCTAATATAACCTTTGATACAACCACTCTAAATTACAGACTGTCATTCTTGAAACCATAGACACACCAATACCAGTTACTACATACCCACTAACTGATTCCTAGGTCTACACGCACATCCAGTCACTCACCCATACAGTCACTCATACACCCACTCATTCTTCAATACACCTTGGCCTATATATATATAAAACATATTTAAACTTTACAGAAACACAGTCACTGGATGATGTCATCAGTGATGTCATTTGAGATGTCATCAGTGATGTCATCAGTGATGTCACTGACCATGTCATGAGTGATGTAATATGTGATATTAAACTTTTCATGTGTATTGTCCAAGCCCAAAAACAACAATTGATGGACAGAATGCAGAACAATGTCATACATTCACCCCAGTACAGAGATCTGGGCCTAAATAAATCGTTTTTTGCTCACCATGCCATTCCAGTTTGAACCCAGCCATATGCAAATCAGTCTTGACCCTGTGCCCAATGGGAACAGTCCAGCCCGATCTGCCAGGCCAGGTCCTCCCTGGACTGGAAACAAGCATCCTAGGAGCGGTTGCGGGGTTTCACCTCTCTTCAGCCAGGATAGCTTGACTCCAGTGGCATGGAGAGCACGGGACCCACGTCTGGGCATACCCGTCCCACTCGGGGTGACAAATGCAAAAACAACAATTGATGGATAGAATGCAGAACAATGTCATACATTCACCCCAGTACAGAGATCTGGGCCTAAATCCATCGTTTTTGCTCACCATGCCATTCCAGTTTGAACCCAGCCATATGCAAATCAGTCTTGACCCTTTGCCCAATGGGAACAGTCCAGCCCGAACTGCCAGGCCAGGTCCTCCCTTGACTGGAAACAAGCATCCTAGGACCGGTTTCGGGGTTTCACCCCTCTTCAGCCAGGATAGCTTGACTCCAGTGGCATGGAGAGCACGGGACCCACGTCTGGGCATACCCATTCCACTCAGGGTGACAAATGCAAAAACAACAATTGATGGACAGAATGCAGAACAATGTCATACATTCACCCATAAAGAATGATGATGAATTCAATCCAGACTGAGTGTCTGAAAAGTTTCAGCGCTCCGTCCATCATCTCCTTGTGTTTGCTTTGTTCGCCTTAAGTTGGCAGGGTATGCCCAGACGTGGGTCCCTTGCTCACTTTGCCACTGGATTCAAGCTAGCCTGGCTGATGAAGGGTGTTACCCAGAAACCGGTCCCAGGATGCTTGTTTCCGGTTCAGGGAAGACCTAGCTTGGCAGTTCGGGCTGGACTGTTCCCATGAGGCACAGGGTCAAGACTGATTTACATATGGCTGGGTCTGAACTGAGGTGGCGAAGTGAGCTAAAGAATGATGATGGATTCAACCCAGATCTGTGACTGGGGGTGAGTGTCTGAAAAGTTTCAGCGCTCTGTCCATCATCTCCTTGTGTTTGTATTGTCCAAGCCCCCATAAAAATTGTGCAACCGCGAATACTAACGGCTCATTCATATCGCAGAATAAGCATTGCCTCTCGGTAGTGCCTTTCACCCTTTAGTTTGCACCATGCTAAAATCCATTTCTTCTGCAGAATGGAATATCTGGGACAAAATAGCAAGAAGTGAGCCTCTGTTTCCTTTATTAACGGGCAGAAGGGGCAACTCTCCAGATCACCATTCGTTTTACACCATCTAGAGGTAGGCAGGGTGCTGAATCGGAACTGTATGTACACTCGCTTCACCCCTGCTGGGTATGTCCTGTTCATATAGGGCTCAAGGCTAGGCAAGCATTTATGAAGTAGAAATTGCCCTGTTAGTGAGCTCTCCCTAAGCTCAGCCCAGATTCTGGTCCGGTCATGTTCCCAGTAATTTTTATTTAATAGCATCTTATCACCTTTGATAACTTCATCCGGTGTAGCCCACATGTTTCCTAATTTAATTGATTCAACCTGCTTTTTAACGTGTTTTAACCAAGGGGTACAGGTGGCTATGTGACAGTTCATCAGATCCCTAAGTGCATCTCTATAGATGGTCCATATCCTCACCCAGTATAACAGTGGTTTAAGAAAGGACACCAGATGGATGGGATTGAGGGCCAGATCAAATCCTAGCGGCACCAATGGTGCGCTTTTCTGCAAATTAAAAAGGCCTTTAATAAATGTATTCTCCTTAACGGTCAATGTAGATGCATCTCTGTACCCCCAGATCTCTGCTCCCTAGAGGGCAGCCAACACTGCTGTGGCTAAATAGATTTTTATGGCCGGTGACACAGCCCCACCAGCAGTCGACTTATGCTTCCTACTAATTAAAAGTACACGCTGATGGATACTGCCCTTGCTTTTATCAATTTGCTTCCCCCATTTTAGAGAGTCTGGCATTCTAATACCCAAGTATTCAAATTGAGTAGTCTGTTCTATCAGTGCTCCTTCTAATCTCATTTTGCCTCTGAAAGTTCTATGGGGGTAAATCCCCATAAATTAAGATTTATCTGGATCTATTTGTAGGCCTCTATTTTTGCAGAAGGCTTCAAATGAGTCCAGTTCCTTCTGAAGACCCATCGGGTTCTGGAGATGAGTAAGTTGTCATCTGTGAATATTAAGATCAGCACCGGAATGCCAGCAACTTTTGGGGCATTATGTTCGATTGCAGAGACCCAGTTCACAGCATCATTGATGAACATGCTGAATAGGGTTGGGGCCAGCACGCAGCCCTCTTTGACGCCCCTTCTCATGGGAATCTTATCTGTGAGATCACCGGTATTGTTCCACCTTACTTGTGCATAAGTATCAGTATGTAATACTCTGAGAATCCAGAGTAGGTCCTTAGACATCCCATAATTTCCAAAGACCCACCATAGCAGATCCCTCTGGACTAGATCTAAGGCTGATCAAAGGTGAATGAAAGCAACATTTAGATGTTCTTTCTTTAAAGTTACATACTTCTAGCACAACACGTTAAAGCGGAAGGCCTGGTCTCTGATTTTTATTTTTTTCCTGAACCCTGTATGGGCATCTTAAAGGACGTAATTGTCAGCAAGCCATATATGCAGCCTAGCTAATATCTATCTAGAGAATATCTTTTGGCTTGTATCCAGTAAGCGGTTAGGCCTATAATTGATGGTTTGTCGCTAGCCTCTTTTTTATAGATTTGAACAATAGTGGCGCCCTGCCACCGCAGTGGAATTTTACTACCACCCATAATGGCATTACTTAATTGATTAAGGTAAGGGACCCAGACCTCGGGTTTATATAGAAACAAGTCACCCGGAATACCATCTGGGCCCATCGCCTTACATTTTTCAATTTGTTTAAGGGCGTGCTTAGTTTCGCTTAGGGAAAAATAGGGGAGTCCATAAATGAACAGGCCTCGCTTGATGCTTCGGTAGGAAGTTCAGTGTGTATAGAATCAGCTACATGTTTATATGGCCCCTCAATCTGTTCACCTTGTACCAGCACCCTATATAGTGTGGTGAAGTGGGTTACCCATTTATCTGGGTGCACTACAGCCTCCAGGTAATTGTCAACAGTACGTGTACTTTCGGTAACTAATTTCCAGAATGACCTGAAGTCTTTTTTATCAAGTGCCTCGGTAAGATTTGCCCATTGTCCCCACTCCCAACTCCTTTTCGCTGCCAACAAGGTAGACTTATAATTCTTCCTGGCCAGAGATATTTCTTGTTTGCTGCCTATTTTTAAAGTGTCTAACAAGGCATTTTTCTTCCCCTTACAATTCTTATTAAACCAAGTTGGTCTTTTCTTTAAAATGTCTCCCCTGTTTCTTGGCTTTAGGAAGAAGGGCTTTATACGATCCACGTATTGGCAGTGTGCAGTGACAAAGCTGCACTGAACTTGAGCAGTGTTGAACACATAGTAAACCAAAAGGACATGGATGAGGGCCTCATAGATTTGCCTCTGGAACACCACATTAGATGATACTTCCGCCCACTTAACATTAGGTCTATTATTAGCTGTCTCGAGGACACTTGAAAAAATTAGAGGGGCCAGATTTTTACTCATAAAAACCGTCAGATTAAAACCAGCACATAGCGCCTGATGGTCACTATCCAGCCTCTGAATAATGGCCATGTCCACTAGCACTGGCCACAGCGCCTAATCAATAAACATATAATCAATATGACTAGTTGAAGTGCCTCTTTTAAAAGTTGAACTGGGGGCACAGTCAGAACGGGTGTTACCATTGGCAATTTGTAGACCAAATTCAACAACCAGTTCTTCTGGCTGTGAGGCAACAGCCGTCTGTTTCAGTACGACTTGGTCCCCCACTCTTCCTGCAACTACTAGCTCCTCAGGTTCTATGGCACCTTCCATGTTTAGCCCACCCTTTGAAAGTCTGGTATTACAATCACCTGCAATTATTTTTAGTGTACCCGGATTAGATTCGAGTAACATATCATTAAGGTGACCGACTGTTGGGGACAATGAATTAGGGGGGACTGACCTAATATACCTGTTTCCTATAAATAGTTGTCTCTCCCCCTGTGACGTTTTTACTGTTAATTTCAGGCCTAAAAGATTCTTACTATTACTTGTGACCAACTTGGTTCTTGAAAATAAGTCCATCCTTAGCAAAATTAGCAGTTCCCCTGAGGCTCTACCATATATAGATGGGACTGCATTAACAGAGTAATTGCGGAACCCACTCCTAAATACTCGGTCCACTGCCCAGGTCTCCTGTAGGAGAAAAGTATGGTGTTGATCTATACATGCACCCCATTCAGAGTCAGAAAGTTTGGCTTTGATGCCTGCAATGTTGCAGGATCTGAGACTAATAAACACATCCCTTTCCTCATTGTTTTCTCCACTCGGCCCTGTATTAGGTAGATGCCCAGTACGTTCGTCAGAGTTGCCTGTGGGGTAAGCGCAAAATCCTCACCCCCTCTCTATTGGTACTCCCTGCCATGTTAGCCATACCTATGTAAGTAGATTTTAGACCTCTATTGGGGCTCCCTATCATGTTAGGCTTAATTATGTGTGTAGGTTGTAAGATGTTATATGTGTTTACCACATTCCACTCACTGCCCCCTTGTTGTGGTTGACGTCAATCAATCTGCAAGAGATTAGAAGACTCTGTTGCTGCCACCAGATGGGGGCACTCTGATCTTCCACATAGTGTTGAGGGTGAAAATGCTGGATAGCTATGGGGGATATTGTATTTGAGATAAATTTGTGAGTTAGTCTGCGGTCCAAATCTTAACTTCAATGTTATCAATTCATCAGCTAGAGTACTGGACTTTAGCCTAAGACCCATACTATCGCAGAGGCTCTGGTTCGGACTGATACATGTCGCTTGTAGAATGTCTTCTCTAATAATCGACCTGCAACCCCTCACATATCTCAGCCAGTGGACCACTTTATTGATTCTAGAGTTAGATGATTCGTACGCACCTTTTGAGATTTTGAGTACATTTGTTAAATAGATATCATAAGGCCTAGTAATAGTAGTGGTGGCATTACTCAGCACTCTGTCAGATGGGGGTTTTGTAAGGCATCATCCATAATACCTGGCAATCTATGTCTTTTAGAATGGTTCCTGATTGGCCTAGAAGTTTCACCCAGGGGATCCACTATTGCCCTATTGTTGCATGATGGATTTAGTGGCCTCAAATATGAAATCTTAAAGGCAGAGTTTTTTATTCCTCTACAGTGTGGCTCATTGCAGGAGATCTGTTGGTTGGTTGATATCTGAGCTAATTCTGTTTCCCTTACATTAACAGAGTTAGTTAAGTTGGTAAATAAGTCAGCTAGCTTATCCATTTTCTCAGATAAAACCTTGGAGAGCTTTTCCAACATCCCCCTCAGGCTATCAATTTCTCCTCTTAATGAGTGAATTTTGGTTGGGGACACTGCCTCGGTCTTATCATTTAGCAATGGGGGTGAGGACATGATTGGCCAGGACTTGATTCTATTGTCAGATCCGCCAAAACGCCAAATCAGTTTGTACAGTCAACATTCGCTACCCAGGTTGGCACATTGGGTACTTGGCTCGTATGTGGTGCCTGGGTCGGTGGCGGGACAATGGAGGTAGCTGCGATCTCCATATGAGAAGTAGGATTGCCACTAGTTTTTTCCATACCCCCTGAACTACGGGCACTTTAGCTTTCCCAAAGTATATACCAATGCTCCTTTGGGGCCTCCCATTTCCTCTTTTCCCTGTTGTGGTAGTCGGGTTGCTTGAGCCCTTGTTGGTAGCCAACAGGCCTTTTACCTCTTCTATCAAATCATCTATCTCACTTAGGGTGCAGTTTTCTGTGAAATATCTGGGTGCCTTACTTGCACCTTCTACCCCAGCTGGTTTGTCAACTGCTTTCCGCTTCCCCTTGGCATGCCTCTCCCAATACCACCGTGGAAGAGGATTACTTAATGAGTGAGTGAGTAGACACCCAGTCAGTAGTACCCCAGCACAGACATTTTTTGTTTCCACCTTCGATCAAGAGCGGGATGGGACTAAGGTTTGCACACGAACATTCACAAAAAATACAGGCAGAGAAACTCGGTCCTCAAGCCCCCAAATTTGTCCTCACAATTCTCGGGGGAGTGATAAGTTAAATCTCGCTCACACAGTTAATACTTCAATAGCAGCGTTTACTCAATGACAAGGCCAGGCCAACAATGAAGCAGAGCCAATATGCTTTCCTCCGATGCGAGCTTAAAGGCCAGGTCTAGGAGAAAGTCTCTAGATGAAGAGACAAGTCAACAGATAGCAAGAACAGGAAAGAGATGGTAATAAAACTGACCATGAGCCAAGGGAGGTGGCCTTGCCCTGCCTCTTCTTGTTGCTGATGGGCGCGGATGGGCCCGCCCCTGGCCTGGGCTTTCCCTGGGTGCATCCAGCGCTGCGGTGGTTGAGGCAGCACTTTGAGTGTGAGGTGAGCACGCCTCACCCTGGTCAGCTGCAGCCGTGATCCGTGTTTGTTGCACCCTGGGACAGGGAGTGCCACCAGGGTGGAATAGCAGCAAAAACAAGCAGCCCCAAAAGTTGCTGTGTCCAGCTCCGTGGGGCGAGTGAATATTAGGGGTCTGTGAGAGTCCAAAGGCAAGGCCCCGACCTGCTCCAACCAAGAAAGCACGAGGAGACACCAGCAGGGCACAGCAAAGTCAATCTCCCAATGTTCAGCAACTGGGGGACCAAGGGGTAACCAATGTCCCTGCAATCAACAGCAGGCAGATCCAGCAGACAGGGGGTGAGTTCTCAGCTGAGCCTGCAGGGTATAGAGTTAGGGCTCTGCCCTCCTCACCAGAGACCCCACACACCACCAGAGGCTCGTTCAGCAATCAGACAGGAACAGCTCGAGTGCCTCCAAGAGCCCTTCCGCAGGGCGGCTGCTGCACCCGCTCAGGCCTGGGTCACCCCACAGAGTTCCTCGCAGCACAGGGTGCAGTCAGGCCCAGGAACCTCCGCCAGCCCCCAAAGATCGGCCTCAGACCCCAAAGAGGATTAATTGACACTGGTTCAGAGTCATTATAAGTCATGATGGCCCCTGCAGTCCATAGCGGTATATGTGATCGGCGGTGGACGTGCTTACTGAGTTGGTATATGTAAATCATATATATGGCCGTCGGAATGTCACTTTTTGTGATGCTCCGTGGTGCAGGAGCCTGCTCCATAATTACGAGGCAGCACTAAGCCACTTTTTTGGCTTAATGCTGCCTCATAAATATTGTCCCCTTTAACGCAGTTTTCTGCGTTAAAGGGGTGTCCAATGGGTGTTGCTGGGGGTGTTCCAAGCAACATCCATGGCATTTTGACATTGCCCCAGATTCACGAGAAATCGTAGATCTAAGGCAACGTCAAAAACGTACGCCTCCCTAGGGGAGGCATAAGGGAGGCACAACGAGGAGTAATATCTTTATTTCTCCTCGTTTTCCCTTTTTCTATGTGTGCTGCATTCTACAGCACACATAGAAAAAGGAAAAAGCCTCTTGTGATTGTTTTTGTACAGGAAGGTTTCCCTTCCTGCACAAAAACAATCATCCCCTCAACGCAGGCACTCTTGCATCATGGTGCAAAGGTGCCTGCGTTGGCGCACTGCAGCCTATTGAGCGCAGGTGCAGGAGAAAAGGACAGGAATGCACCCTATCTCATAGATACGGCAGATTCCTTCCCTTTTCTTTTGCTGTAGGGCTGCACAGCAGGAAGGCCTGCTGCGCTGCCCTACGAAAAACACATAAATGAGGCCCTTGATGTAGGCCGACTGGATATGACATTGTTGGAACACCGGAATATTTGATATATTTTTTAAAGTGGAAGTAATGCGGAGATATGCTATGGATTTATCTGCATATAGTGCATTTCTGTACATGAACACGGTGGTTACTGTTTTTTTATCCGGGTGGCATATGAGAACCGTAGGCTTTTAGGGATGCCCTACTTAACTATCTTTATGCGAATTGCAACTTGTTTGCAGAGTGCTGGGCTCTCCTGATTATGGACTTATTAGCCATTCCAAGATGGCTACCGCAGCACTTAGCAGTACACATGACCCGCTGGGGAGCGTGCCCACGCTGCTGAACTTTCCAATTTAAATGTGCTTCGGCTTAACTTGGGGTTTGGGCACGTTGTGGGATTTGTCTGGATGGTCCGGTTATCGGATTGAAAATAAGTTCTGTGTTTTAATGAGGCCCTGACCTCATGAGCTTTGTGAACCTGTGCATTTGTATGCTAACTTTCATTGTTTTTCCATAGATTTCAATACCCGAATTGCAAGTATTTTTTCTGGGTAAGCGTTTCAGTGTTCTTATATAACCAGGCGTTATTGTGTTCATCGTGGCTGAAGAGGACTCTCCGAGTTGTGTGTGCTTGCATTGTTTTTAGTGAGAATTGTTCGATACATAAGGCATCTTCTGAGCCTATTTGCAGAACTGGCTTGATTTGGTGGCAAGGTAACTGAGTTTTAGTGTTTTCACTAGCCTGGGCATAATTCGTGTGTTCAGACCCTTCATGGTTTCTGCACCCCATAGTCTAAATGTTAAAGGTCTAATAAGTATTTCTCACTCCTTCTTTTGGTGCACTTGTTTATGGCTTTATTGCGGCTCCCTATGAGAAACACTCTGGTGTAATGATAGATTGTGGGCAAGCAATACACACTGAAGTATGGAATATTGTTAGTTTGTATTTTTGTTTCATTTAGTGCTTTGTGGTTTGTGTCAGTACATGCAGGTTTTATTCCTTCTGGACACTGAGTCCTGATGATGGTCTCGCAGACCTGTTGTGCCACCTGAGACCAAAATGTCGACAGTGTGTCCTCTTTAATATCGTTGCTTACACCTTATCATGCTTCCGCCCTCTATGAACAGTTGAAATAATGATTTGAATCACATGAACTGTGGATAGTTGAACCTATATAGTTAAGATGATTTCACGCTTCCCTGGATACCTATATCAAATGGATGTTATGAACTTATAAGGATCGTAAGGTGGCACCAGTTTTGTTATACTGATATACTGCTGTATATAATATCTGGATTTGTATTGTAATTATTTATAATGGATATGATGTTATGGTGATGCATTCTTTATAAATACATCTATGTTAATAAAAATACGTCATTGGTATAATACATGATTGATTTACTGAAGTTGTACAGTTGGATCATATTGTGACCAATATAATATTGAGTTAAGCATAAATAATTCTTTCGGGAATTTTTTACTGTAGATTACTTTTAGAAAGATGGCATTTATCTGCTTTTAAAGCTGTTTGTGCCTGCAGCCTTTCTCCAATACACGTCTAGGGTGGATGACAGCTTGACTTTGTGCTTTTCCTCTAGAAAGTCACACACAAAGGAAGGGTAGGTGTGACTAAGTGGCCACATGCATCCTAATGGGCCATCATGGGCAGATGGGAGGGAGGAACTGATGTTACACCTGAATGGGCAATACCCTATCCCCACACAAAGGGTTGCATACCCCCCTGTAAAGTCTCAATCAATCAATCACGGCATTTATAGAGCGCGCTACTCACCCGGGAGGGTCTCAAGGCGCTGGGGGAGGGGGTAAGTTACTGCTCGAACAGCCAGGTCTTGAGCTGCTTCCTGAAGGCGAGATGGTCCTGGGTTCGCCGAAGGTGAGTGGGGAGGAGTTCCAGGTCTTGGCCGCCAGGTAGGAGAAGGATCTTCCTCCGGCGGTGGTTCTGCGGATGCGTGGTACGGTGGCGAGGGCGTGGCTGGTTGATCGTAGCTGGCGTGTGGGCGTGTAGAAGGACATGCGGTCGTTGAGGTACTTTGGGCCCAGGTCGTGGAGGGCCTTGTGTGCGTGGGTGAGGAGTCTGAACGTGATTCTCTTGCTGACGGGGAGCCAGTGCAGGTCTTTCAGGTGTACGGTGATGTGGCTGTGTCGGGGGATGTCCAGGATGAGTCGTGCGGAGGCGTTCTGGATGCGCTGGAGTCTCTTTTGAAGTTTGGCTGTGGTTCCGGCGTAGAGGGTGTTCCCATAGTCCAGTCGGCTGGTGACGAGTGCCTGGGTGACGGTCTTCCTGGTTTCAGTGGGGATCCATCTGAAGATCTTGCGGAGCATGCGCAGGGTGTTGAAGCATGAAGATGAGACGGCGTTGACTTGTCTGGTCATCGACAGGGAGGAGTCCAGGATGAAGCCCAGGTTGCGTGCGTGGTCCGTTGGCTTGGGTGCGGTGCCCAGGGCCGGGGGCCACCAGGAGTCGTCCCAGGCGGAGGGTGATGAGCCCAGGATGAGGACTTCCGTCTTGTCTGAGTTCAGTTTAAGGCGGCTGTTCCTCATCCAGTCGGCGACGTCTCTCATCCCGTCGTGCAGGTTGGCTCTGGCGGTGGTGGGGTCGTTGGTGAGGGAGAGGATCAGCTGGGTGTCGTCGGCGTAGGAGATGATGTTGAGGTTGTGTCGGCGTGCGATGGCTGCGAGGGGGCTCATGTAGACGTTGAAGAGGGTCGGGCTGAGTGAGGATCCTTGTGGAACGCCGCAGATGACTTCGGTGGCTTCGGATCTGAACGGGGAGAGGCGGACTCTCTGGGTTCTTCCGGCGAGGAACGAGATGATCCATTCCAGTGCTTTCTCTCGGATTCCGATGTTGCTGAGGCGCTTCACTAGGGTGCGGTGGCAGACGGTGTCGAACGCCGCGGAGAGGTCCAGGAGGATGAGGGCAGCTGTTTCCCCGTTGTCGGTTAGGGTTCTGATGTCGTCGGTGGCTGCGATAAGGGCGGTCTCGGTGCTGTGGTTGGCCCGAAACCCGGACTGCGAGGGGTCGAGGGATCCATTCGTCTCGAGGAAGGCGGCAAGCTGTCTGTTGACGGTCTTCTCGATGACTTTGGCCGGAAACGGAAGGAGCGAGATGGGGCGGTAGTTCTTGAGGTCGGTGGGGTCCGCCGTTGGTTTCTTCAGGAGGGCGGTAAGCTCGGCGTGCTTCCAGCTCTCCGGGAAGGTGGCGGTGTGGAAGGAGGAGTTGATGATGTCCCGGAGATGGGGTGCGATGGTGGCGTCGGCTTTGTTGAAGACGTGGTGTGGGCAGGGGTCGGTTGGTGATCCGGAGTGGATGGAGTTCATCGTGCGGGTGGTGTCTTCGGTGTTGATCGGGGTCCAGTTGCAGAGGGTGGTGGTGGCGGGCATTGGTTCGGCGGTAGGGTGCGTTGTTTGTGCGTCGAAGCTGTTGTGTATGTCGGTGATCTTGCGGTGGAAGAACGCGGAGAGTGAGTTGCAGAGGTCTTGCGAAGGGGTGATGTCGTTGTTTCCGGCGCTGGGGTTGGAGAACTCTTTGACGATGCTGAAAAGTTCCTTGCTGTCATGGGCGTTGTTGTCCAGTCGTTCTTTGAGTGCCGACTTCTTGGTGGCACGGATCAGCTGGTGGTGTTTGCGGGTGGCGTGCTTGAGGGCGGTCCTGTTGTCTGTGGTCTGGACGAGTCGCCAGGTTTTCTCGAGAGTGCGGCAGTTCTTCTTGGATTCCTTGAGTTCGTTGGTGAACCAAGGGTTTTCTTGCTTCCGGGTCTGCTGGGAGGGTTTTTAGTGGTGCGAGGTCGTCGGCGCAGGCGGTCAGCCACTTGGCGAGGTTGCTGGCTGCTTCGTTTGGAGCCAGAGCTGGGAGGGAGGACCTCTGTGCACTACAAAGCTCCCCTTTGAAGTCACCTCCACTTCAAAGGCACAACTAGGCATATGTACTAGGTCTCTGACTCCACCAAATCAGACACTTTTGGACCTGTAAAGAAACTCTGCCAGAAAGAAGGACTGCTGTGCTGCTACAATGAGTGCCACTCTGCTGGACTGCTGCTATGAAAGAACTGCTTTTCTGCTGTGCTGCCCTGCTGCTTGCTACCTTCTGCCCGTGCTGAGGAAGGAATGGACTCGTGCTAAAACCCAGAGTGGTCTCCAAGGGCATGCTGGCTTGCCTTCTGTTTTTTGACTCAGGGATATCAAAGTCTCACCTCCTACTCCTGTGCCTTGACCATTGTAAGTGGATCCAGGTGCATGTCCCAGTGGAACCAACACATCCTCTGCTGCACGAAGGAAAATCGATGCATCACCGCTGTTGCGGGAACAGGACCACCGCATCACACTTGGAACCAGTGCATTGCCTCCAGAGCCGAAGCATCAGAACCCCTGCACCACTGCCGCTCCAGTGAGAGACGATCAACGCATCCCCTCAACCGCTTGGAGAGACCAAGCGCATTGGCTTTGGAACCAATACATCTATGCTTCGGTGCTTCATTTTTGGAACCGGTGCTTTGCCATATTTGTGTGGAGAAAATCAACGCATCACCTAGACTGCGAGATCGACACCAACGCATTGCTTGGCCTCACTGCATCTTGCTGTTGAGCCCAGGATCAAGGTACTTCGTTCAGCAGGCCTTGCATGGCTCCTGTATCAGCCAGTGCACCATCGTGGTTGGCCTGAACTCTTGACATTGCCCCAGTCCAGCATGACCAGATTACCTCCATAGGCGCTTATTGCTTTTAAGCGCTAGTTTTACTAATTCCTTATAAATTCATATCTCGACTTCTACACATTGGATATTTGTCATTTTGATCTTGTTATATTTATAAAATCATAATCTGGTGTGGTATTTTTTGTGTTTTTTTCATTGTGTTACTGTTTGAAGTGTTGCCCAAATACTTTACACATTCCCTCTTAAGTTAAGCCTGCCTGCTCTGTGTCAAGCTACCAGAGGGTGATCACAGGTTAATTTAAAGTGTGCTACTGCCTTACCCTGTCTAGGATTGTGGTTCTTGCTTGGACAGAGTGCATACCTCTTCAACCAGAAACCCAATTTCTAACATCAGATATCCTAGAGTTGTGCTTACAGACAATGGTGTGCAACTGTGTTCACAAAAGAGATTGCAGGACATTTTTCACAAGAAAGGAGCCTTATACCATCCAGGATGCAATTGTTTTATCGATAGGTTTATCCGTTCTGTGAAAAAAGTGTACATCTGGCCAAGGCTGCAGGTCTTGAGTGGAAGAGTGAATTACTCAAAAGGATTGAGTCTTATAGGCTGGCTCTCCAAACCACTAGAAAAACTCCCTTTGAGCTATTCAGAGGCAGAAACACAAATTGTAAATTAGGTCCTGGGTGAATGTATTGGCACAAAGGTTGCATCATTACTTCTGTTGACAGCAAATGGAGGTTTCGAGGAAAGAAACTTCAAGTAAGACGAAAGGAGATTTAATTGTTCAAGAATGTATTTAAGGTTTCTGATGGCAGAATATGGAATTTGGGTAGAGCTTCTAAATGTATGGACCCTGAATTTCAAGATGTGGTGCATCATCGATCTGACATTGGTTGTTCCACATCTATGAATGATATGTTTGTTAAAGAAAATGATTTGAGAAATTTGTCATCTCCAAGACTATATAACTTAAACATGTTTTGTTTGGAAGTTATTTCTCTCAAACTAGACTATGACGTGGGAAACTGTGTACATTATTCCATTTTGGAAGATGTGTGGTACTGTCCAATGACTGTGTAACCTCCTGGACAAAATAGTCCTCTTGGTAGGATTCATTCTAGAATGGAACTCTCAGGCTCTTGCCCTAATGTTAGATCTGTGTCAGTTGACTGAAGGCTGTGGCGACAGATTAGATCTTAACTACTTCTCCACGTGATCTTCACTTGTTTTGTTACACCTTTTCACATGCTGCTGTTGTACAATTTATTCAATACCACTTGTCAGAAAATTATAATATTCTGTCTTTTAAAGCAAGGGAAGTGAGCATAATTCAAAGCTGTCCCTGTAACGTTAACTGGATTTTAGTGGAGAGGTCTAAATGAACAGGAATTAATTGAATTGAACTATCTTTTTCACTACTTTTATACCACTTATATATTTTATACTTTCATTTTTTCTTTCATGCTTTTACATAGGCTGTTTCCTGTCACAATGTTACACTAATTTTACAGCTACCTTCAGAATTTACATAATGTCCCTTTTATGTCTACATTGCCATTCAGTGAAAACATTCTGCTTCACCCACTACGTCGTTTACAGTTTTAGTTTGTTAATAGCTGCTTGGAGTGTTATGTTAGGTTACTGAGATGTGTGTTGCTCACAATTGTTGTTTAGTATAACTTGGTATTTCTTTTAGAGTTCATGGACCTTTACACCTAGGACCTAAAGTTCTTGTTGCAGTTTGAAGTCAGTTTTATGATTGTTTGATCATCAATAGTGTGGGTGTGGTTAATCTGAGGTGTTCATATGCTTTGCGTTATATGTGCTGCAGTGAATGTAGTTTGATGTGTGCAGCTGATGGTCTTAACCAACTATGTTACAAGTTGTATGCAACGATTGATAGCTACATCTGGCTTGAAGTATTTGGTCTGGTGTCATTCAGAGTGTATGTGGTAAAGGAATGTGTGGTAATGATGCGTTCGTTGTATTGTCCACGGTGTAAAGGCATGCATGGTAAACACATGTGTGGTTCCATCATACAACCACAGAAACAGACGCATATAACAGGCATTTGTTTTGTGCAGCAGGCGCATTTGCCCACCAAGTTGTCTTATCGGCAACGGAACCTATCACCTGAAAGTTTTTACATCTAGATCACTGCAACAGGGACATAATCTTGTGAGCAGTCTAATTCGATTAGAAACTGTAAGGTGCAGGTGACAATTTAGTACAGATGACAGTTTTCAATAGCATTAGCCCAACTTACCAATCTTCTTCTGACTGTTAGAAAGTTCTCCCTAAGCAACACATAATGAGCAGATGGATTTGAAGAGTATCAAGAATGATGTTTTTTTTTTTTTTAAATAAACATTTTTACCTTCACAACCCACAACCTTTAACAACCAAAACCTCTACCCTCCTGATGCTGGTTATGCCACCACCCAATGCAAAAACAACAAGGTGATGGATGGAAGGTTTGATTTAATCTCAGCCACTGGCAATCACTCAGGGCCTCATCCCAATCCATCATTTTTTTGCCCACCATACCACTTCAGTTTGGACCCAGCCATATGCAAATCAGTCTTGACCCTGTTCCTCATGGGAACAGTCCAGCCCAAACTGCCAGGCCAGGCCCTCCTGTAACCGGAACACAAGCAACCCAGGATCGGTTTCGCCCTTGTAATGGGCTCTCCAGCTGGGTATAGTTTGGTTCCAGTGGCACAGTAACCCCGAACCCACGACTGGGCATACATGGCGCACTTATGGCATCCACTGAAAAACCAGCAAAGTGATGGATGGAATTCTTGAATTAATCTCAGCCATGGGCAATTGCTTGGGACCAAATCCCAATTCATACTTTTTTCCCACCATGCCACTTCAGTTTGGACCCAGCTATACGCCAATCAGTCTTGACCCTGTTCCTCATAGGAACCAGAATACAAGCAACCCAGGACTGGTTTTGCCGTTATTATGGGCACTTCAGCCGGGTATAGTTTGGTTCTAGTGGCACAGTGAACCCAGTACCCACGTCTGAGCATACCCAGTGCACTTAGGGCATGGGTACTCACAAACTTTCTCTCGGGAGCCAAATTTACAGTGTGGTTTGTGGACGAGGGCCGCAACGGTGGGGGCGGGGTCAGTGGGGGAGGGGGGCGGGGCTAGAGCAAAAAAAATAACTATGACCATGAGGTTGAACACAGGCCCCTGCAGCGGACGCCTTCGTCCACTGAGCCACCAGACCCGGCATACACACATCTCTCTATCTATCTCTCTCGCCCTCTCGCCCTCCCTCTCTCCATCTCTCTCCCTCTCTCCCTCTCTCCATCGCCCTCCCTCTCCATCTCTCTCTCTCTCCCTCTCTCCATCTCTCTCTCTCTCTCTCCATCTCTCTCTCCCTCTCTCCATCTCTCTCTCTCTCCCTCTCTCCATCTCCCTCTCTCCCTCTCTCCCTCCGTCCCCCTCTCTGTCCCCCTCTCCGTCTCCCTCTCCGTCTCCCTCTCCATCTCCCTCTCCGTCTCCCTCTCTGTCTCCCTCTGTCTCCCTCTGTCTCCCTCTCTGTCTCCCTCTCTGTCTCCCTCTCTCTCTCTGTCTCCCTCTCCCTCTCTGTCTCCTTCTCCATCTCCCTCTCCCTCTCCATCTCCCTCTCTGTCTCCCTCTCCCTCTCTGTCTCCCTCTGTCTCCCTCTCTGTCTCCCTATGTCTCCCTCTCTGTCTCCCTCTCCCTCTCTGTCTCCCTCTCCCTCTCTGTCTCCCTCTCCCTCTCTGTCTCCCTGTCTGTCTCCCTCTCTGTCTCCCTCTCCCTCTCTGTCTCCCTCTCCCTCTCTGTATCCCTCTGTCTCCCTCTCTGTCTCCCTCTGTCTCCCTCTCCCTCTCTGTCTCCCTCTCTGTCTCCCTCTCTGTCTCCGTCTCCCTCTCTGTCTCCGTCTCCCTCTCTGTCTCCCTCTCCCTCTCTGTCTCCCTCTCTGTCTCCCTCTCCCTCTCTGTCTCCCTCTGTCTCCCTCTGTCTCCCTCTCTGTCTCCCTCTGTCTCCTTCTGTCTCCCTCTCTGTCTCCCTCTGTCTCCCTCTCCCTCTCTGTCTCCCTCTCCCTCTCTGTCTCCATCTCCCTCTCCCTCTCTGTCTCCCTCTCTGTCTCCCTCTCCATCTCCCTCTCTGTCTCCCTCTCTGTCTCCCTCTCTGTCTCCCTCTCTGTCTCCCTCTCTGTCTCCCTCTGTCTCCCTCTCTGTCTCCCTCTCTGTCTCCCTCTCTGTCTCCCTCTGTCTCCCTCTCCCTCTCTGTCTCCCTCTCTCTGTCTCCCTCTCCCTCTCTGTCTCCGTCTCCCTCTCCATCTCCCTCTCCATCTCCCTCTCCCTCTCCATCTCCCTCTCTGTCTCCCTCTCCCTCTCTGTCTCCCTCCCTGTCTCTCTCTCTGTCTCCCTCTCTGTCTCCCTCTCTGTCTCCCTCTCTCTCTCTGTCTCCCTCTCCCTCTCTGTCTCCCTCTCCCTCTCTGTCTCCCTCTCCGTCTCCCTCTCCGTCTCCCTCCCCCTCTCTGTCTCCCTCCCTCTCCCTCCCTCCCTCTCCCTCTCCCTCCGTCTCCCTCCTTCTGTCTCCCTCCCTCTGTCTCCCTCCCTCTATCTCCCTCCCTCCCTCTCTCTCCCTCCCCCTCTCTGTCTCCCTCTCCCTCTCTGTCTCCCTCTCCCTCTCTGTCTCCCTCTCCCTCGGTCTCCCTCTCCCTCTCTGTCTCCCTCTCCCTCTCTGTCTCCCTCTCCCTCTCTCTCTCTCCCTCTGTCTCCCTCCCTCTGTCTGTCACCCTCTGTCTCCCTCTCTCTCGGTCTCCCTCTCTCTCGGTCTCCCTCTGTCTCCCTCTCTGTCTCCCTCCCTCTGTCTCCCTCCCTCGGTCTGTCTCCCTCTCTGTCACCCTCTGTCTCCCCCTCTCTGTCTCCCTCCCTCTGTCTGTCTCCCTCTGTCACCCTCTGTCTCCCCCTCACTGTCTCCCTCCCTCTGTCTGTCTCCCTCTCTCTGTCACCCTCTGTCTCCCCCTCTCTGTCTCCCTCCCTCTGTCTGTCTCCCTCTGTCTGTCACCCTCTGTCTCCCTCTCTCTCGGTCTCCCTCTCTCTCAGTCTCCCTCTGTCTCCCTCTCTGTCTCCCTCCCTCTGTCTCCCTCCCTCGGTCTGTCTCCCTCTCTGTCACCCTCTGTCTCCCCCTCTCTGTCTCCCTCCCTCTGTCTGTCTCCCTCTGTCACCCTCTGTCTCCCCTCTCTGTCTCCCTCCCTCTGTCTGTCTCCCTCTCTCTGTCACCCTCTGTCTCCCCTCTCTGTCTCCCTCCCTCTGTCTGTCTCCCTCTGTCACCCTCTGTCTCCCCCTCTCTGTCTTCCTCCCTCTGTCTGTCTCCCTCTCTCTGTCACCCTCTGTCTCCCCCTCTCTGTCTCCCTCCCTCTGTCTGTCTCCCTCTCTCTGTCACCCTCTGTCTCCCCCTCTCTGTCTCCCTCCCTCTGTCTGTCTCCCTCCCTCTGTCTGTCTCCCTCTCTCTGTCACCCTCTGTCTCCCTCGCTCTGTCTGTCTCCCTCGCTCTGTCACCTCACCCGCGTGTGTGTCAGTGTGCTGTTTTTAGTATAGCACGATCCAGGTCCTAGGTGGGGCGTCAGGGCGCGTTATAGCAACTAGAACAATTTGTGTACAGCAAGAAGGAAAACAGAATGTGTGACAGAGCTCTAAGGTAGTACTGCATACTAAGCCTATTAATAAATAGCATGAGGTCTGCATGAACAAAACAGAGACAAGTATATACACATAATCTCAAAATGCTGCAGAGCAATAACAGCGACGCACTTGCTGGAGTTTGGAGCAGATTAGGTGAACTACCAATTGATAACAGCCGTACCTGCTGCCTGTCTCAATGATATATATCAGTGATTGACAAGGTCAGGTATTTTTTCGTGGTGCAGAGAAAATATATTCACAGAGGTTCATAACGATATAAAAGCAAAAACATAGCAGGCACTATATAGATAGGGGATCGGGCTAATACAGCCGCCAACAGATTACCAGCATGTCTGGACCTATGGGGATAAAGTTTCCTTAGGACTCTGTCTGTCTCCCTCGCTCTGTCACCTCACCCGCGTGTGTGTCAGCCCGGGCTGGGCTGAGACAGCTTCCCGGGCACACACACAGCCGCACCCGAGTACTTCACAGGTCTTTAAAAGACCATTCACTTGTTAATGAGGCTTTGTTGTATTTCACCTCTTCTTAGCGCCCCTGCATCTCCACTCAGAGTGGAGATGCAGGGGCGCTAAGAAGAGGTGAAATACAACAAAGCCTCATTAACAAGTGAACGGTTTTTTAAAGAATCGCCCGGCCCCCATAGAGCGCTGCTGCAACCGGCGGTGTTTGCGGACACTTAAAAAAAAAAAAGAAAAAACACAGGTAGGATAGCTGCAAGGTCCGCGGGCCGCCAAGGAAGGCTTGCCGGGCCGCTGGCGGCCCGCGGGCCGTACTATGAGTACCCGTGACTTAGGGCATCCAATACAAAAGCAACAAGGTGATGAATGGAATGCTTGAATTATTCTCAGCCACTGGCAATCGCTTGAGCCACATCCCAATCCCACCATGCCACCTCAGTTTGGACCCAGCCATATGCAAATCAGTCTTGACCCTGCTCCTTATGGGAACCGTCCAGCTGAACTTCGAGACCCTTAACTGGAATACAAGCAACCCAGAGCTGCTTTCGTCCTTGTTATGGACTCTTCAGCCGGGTATAGCTTGGTTGTAGTGGCACAGTGAACCCAGTACCTACATCTGAGCATACCCGGAGCACTTAGGGCATCCAATACAAAAGCAACAAGGTGATGAATGGAATGCTTGAATTATTCTCAGCCACTGGCAATCGCTTGGGCCACATCCCAATCCCAACATGCCACCTCAGTTTGGACCCAGCCATATGCAAATCAGTCTTGACCCTGCTCCTCATGGGAACCGTCCAGCTGAACTGCGAGACCAGGTCCTTCCTTAACTGGAACACAAGCAACCCAGGGCCGCTTTCGTCCTTGTTATGGGCTCTTAAGCTGGGTATAGCTTGGTTCCAGTGGCACAGTCAGCCTGGGATGGATTGGGATGAATCCCCTCCCTCTACGCCTGTTTCCTCTACTTCTTGGAGGGCCTTGACATTTCCTGCCTTGGATAAAATGGCACATTTCTTTGATTCAAAAGAACTAGGCCCTAGTGGTAGTGAGAAAAGCTTTACCAGGCTGGGTTGAAGTGTCTTTCTGATAACCATGCCTTCTGTTTATTTTCAGCCTGACTTGTCCTACTGGTAGTATAGATCCACCAAATACGGATATGTTTCCAATTTATCATAATTTCTAATATCAATGTTAAATTTGTCAAGTTTTATTTCCTGAGTGATTTTTAAAATCATTAATGGTCCTTTCAATAGAAATTAATGCTTCTTTAGTAATAGTCAAGACTCGGTAATCAGTTTTTCTTGAGTTACAGTGGGTACTTCTTTCTCCAATTTACGTATATCTTCAAGGGACAGAATTAATTTCGAGCACCATCCAATGGCATGAGCATTTTTTTGCTACAAAAGAAAGTCTCCTAAATTTAGGATCATCAATAAAAATTGCAGGCTCATTCACCAACTGGGCTGATGTTTTACTGTCACTACTATGCCATTAAATGCCTGTGCAATTCTGTGCAAATTAATTTCTAATTTCATTTTTATATTTTTGCAATCTTGGTTTGGGTCTGTGAGGCATTAGCCATAAAATGGATAATGATTCCAAAAATGAGGTACCTTTCAATAATGTATCAATGTCCTCCTCCATTTTGGTAAGTGTTTACATCTCAGACTTATCAAATATTATGGGACAAAGAGATAAGCTTAAGAATTGAGGGGCATATTAGCAAGACCGGCGATAAAATTATCGCCGTTTTAGCGGCAGGAAACTGCAGCTAAAACGGCGATAATGGGCTTCCTAACATGCGTTATAGAATTCCAATAGAAGCCCAGGTTAGATGTGCAGGACATCTAACCTGGGCTTCTATTGGAATTCTATAACGCATATTAGCAAGCCCATTATTGCCGTTTTAGCAACAGTTTCCTGCCGCTAAAACGGCGATAATTTTATCGCCGGTCTTGCTAATATGCCTCACAGTTCAATGTTTATTTTATAGAAATCTAAAAATTGATGTGTTAGACCTGTCTGCCTTAGGGTGTTCATCCCCCCAACTTTTTTCCTTTCTCCTTCATTTTTGCTGATCTCGTTTTTTGCTGGCCTTAGGACTCTATGCACTCTACCACTGCTTACCAGTGCTAAAGTGTGTGTGGTCACGCCTTAAAACATGGTAATATTAGCTTCTCACCAATTGACATTTAATTTTCTTGTAAGTCCCTAGTAAAGTGTCAAAACATGTGCCCAGGTCCTGTGAATTAAATGCTACTAGTAGGCCTGCAGCACTGGTTGTGTCACCCACTTAAGTAGCATTTGAAAACATGTCTCAGGCTTCCCATTGTAGCCTGCGTGTGCAGTTTTTAACTCTTCAAAAAATAGGATACAATTCATTTAGAATAATGGGAGGGGAGAAAAAGAAGTCCTTAGGTTGGTCAATGTCCAAATGAACAGATGCAAGGTGTGTTCCTTTTGGAACTGAAACCCTCACACACCCGAATAGGTTTCATGCTTCATCATCGGGACCTGCTCTTAGTCGGGCTGACGCTGCATTGCCTGACGGTCACCCGTACTGGGGCTCTTTATTGGAGATCTTTTAGTACCAAAACCATCTGTGAAGTAAGGTGTAGGGCCAGTAGGTGTAGATTGGTGAAGTATTGAAGTGTATAGAAAGTGGTGAGTATAAAATAGACTAAGTAGATCCCCAAAATATAATTTTTAATGGATGGGTCTGCCATATCAATCTGGCAAAAAAAACTTTTACCAAGCCCAAACCTTTCCTTTTTATACATATAAGTCACCCCTAGGTTAGGCCCCGGACAGCCGAGAGGACAGGGTGCAGTGTACTTAAAAGTTAGGATATGTACTTTTAATTTTTTTTGTGTCCTGGGAGCGAGAAACTAAATTCATTTTTCACTGCTGTAAGACCTACTTCTCCCATGGACTAACATTTGTAATTAAAAAGCCAAACTTGTGGTGAGGTCGGATATTTTATTACAATTTTGAAAAAGCCACCTTTAGAAAGTTTACATTTTTTTGCCCAGCCATTTAGTGGTTTTAGCCTGTACAAAAATCTGTGTGTCTGGGTGGATAGGACATTGACTTTTCAGGCACAGATGAAATCAATGTCTGATTTCGGCTTTTACGAGGACTTAAGCCTGTGCTCGGGTTCTTTGATGCACAGCCACGCCAGATTATTGTCCAGTCTACTATACTCTCTAGACTGGACTATTGTAACTCTCTGTACCTAAGCGCCAATAAAGCAGGGATCAATCGTCTTCAGAGGGCACAAAACGCCGCAGTGCATACTTTATTTGCTCTTACTAAATCCTGCTCAGTCTCCAACTCCATCAGCAAGCTTCATTGGCTTCTGGTGGAGAAGAGAATCCACTTTAAGACACTGCATTTCACCCAGAATCCTTAATTCCCAAACTCCCCCTATTCTATCCAATCTAATACTCCCTTTGCCGCATGTTACGCTCTGCAGATCAACACCTGGCATGTGTTCCCCGAGGTAGAAGAGCATGTGTGGGTTGTCGGTCATTTCGTGCCCTGGCATCGGCCCTCTGAAACGCCCTCCCGGGCACCATCAGGTGTATCCAGAATCACTGGGCATTTAGAAAGGCAGTAAAGACCTGGCTATTTCCGGCATAATCCTTGAGCCCCTGACTCCCTCCTTGTCTTTGCGACCTGGAACCAGCACTGGGACGCCCCATTGCTGGAGCAGCCATGCGCTTTATAAATTTGATAACATAACGTAGCATGGTCACATGGCTGGGTGCAGCTAATAGATGATCTTTGTGTATTCCTTCTAGACAGCCACACACAATAGGAAGCATGGATAGGCCATCACTGGCAGGGTGGGAGGGGTGAGGTAGCCACTACCCCACTTAAACCTGAATAGGCTGTGTCCTGCATCCACACAAAGCGCTGCATACCCCATGTAGTTAGTCTGGAGCCTGGACAGGGAATGCAGGAATCCTGGGTACTTCAAAGGGAAACCACTAGAAGCTTCTCCCCCACTTCAAAGGCACAAATGGGTATAATTGCTGGACCTTAGGCAATAACTCTTTAGTACACTTCTGGACCTGTGGATACTTTGCCAGGAATAAGGACTGCTGTGCTACTGAAGGATTGCCACTCTGCTGGACTGCACTCTACTGGACTACTGCCTTGATGACCTGCTGCTTTGCTGTGCTGACCTGCTGCCCTTCTGCCTGGGTGAGAAGGACTTGATCTACATCTCTTGAACACAAAACCCCAGAGCGACTCCAAGGGCAAGTTGGCTGGCCTCCTGACTTGAGCCTAAGAGACAGAAGGCTCCAACAACCTTGCATCTGCACTTGGACTCAGCCTTCTGTGAGTCTATCCTTGGGAATGGGGTGGTACCACCCCATTCCTGGATACTTAGAAGTGGACCTAAGGGTATCTTCCAGCCTCTGTGGGAACCGGAGCATCTCCTCTGCTGCACGACGCAACCCCAAGCAGAACCGAAGCATGGCCGCTACTGCGTAAATCAGAACGGCCACAAAGACCGCATCGCATCACCATCTTACACCACATTGGAACCACTGCTGCACGACGCATTCTTGGTGTAGGCCCTTGCATCCCTTGCCAACGGCATCCTCAATGAGTACGACAGACTCCACATCATGCCTCGCGACTCATCAGAACCAATGCATCGCCTCGTCTGTGCGACGCATCCTTGACTCTGGACGTCTCATGACAACAAGCCCTCACCAACAGGATCTTTGATGGTGATGCTGCAAGACCTCGCACTACAGCTCGCTGCTTCTCGGAACCGATGCATTGCTTCAGCTGCACAATGCATCTTTGGCACTGATCCTTGCACTGCTCTGAAAACCAAGACTGAAGGTCCTTTGTTCTGTTGGCCTAACGGGATCCATTTAGCTGGCCTGCACTCCATCACAGTTGTCCTGAACTTATGACTTTGTCCTGGTCCTGGGCATCCAGATATCCACAGTTGGTGCTTTTCAAATTTTGGTGCTATTTTTGCTAAAAGCTTTAAAATTTAATATCTACAGTTCATTTGAATTTTGGTCTTGTTTTATTTATTAAAAATAACTTCTTTTCTCACTGTGTTGTGGATCCTTCTGTGGTGTGTTTTCACTATGTTACTGTTTGGAGTGCTGCACAAATACTTTACACATTGCCTCTGAGTTAAGCCTGCCTGCTCTGTGCAAAGCTACCCAAGAGTTGAGCACAGGTTATTTTAGGGTTTGTTTGTGACTTCACCATGAGAAGACTTGTGGTTGCTGCTTGAGAAGGGTTTCACCCATTTCAACCAGTAACCCACTTTCGTACACAATGCATGACTGTGTAGTTATGATATATAAAATAGGATATAAAAAAGTATTAACCTAAAAATGTCTGCAATTTAAAAAAGATGTTTTTGGAATGGAAACGAGAGGGAATTATTTCCTTGGAAGAGTATAAATTTTTGCATGTGGAACATCTGGTCTTACCCAGACTATATTTTATCCCCAAGGTTCATAAAAACATTACCCCCATCCCAGGGAGACCGATTATATCAGCGATCGGCAGTATGGGGGAGAAGGCAACTCAATATATAGATTATTTCCTTCAGGATTTGGTGAAACAACTTCCCACATATGTGAAGGACACTGGGGACTTTTTGAAGAAAATACAAGACATAGAATGGACAGAGAACTTGATGTTTATCACATTAGATATAGAATCCTTGTATACAAGTATAGAGCATAATAAAGGATTGAATGCAATACAGTACTTTTTAGGCAGAAGACCGATGGAGTGTTACAACCATAACAAAATGCTTTTAAAGTTAATCACATGGTGTCTAGGAAATAACTTTTTCTCCTTTGGTAGTGATGTTTACCTGCAAAAAAGAGGGGTGGCGATGGGAGCCTGCTTCTCCCCCAGCTATGCATGTTTGCATGTTGGCTGGTGGGAGGAGCGGGTTCTCAAACCCATACTTATGAACAAATATACCAACCATGTTTCATACTGGTTGAGATATATTGATGATGTTTTTATTATATGGAACGGAGATGAGAAACAGGCTGGTGAGTTTATTAACTGTATTAATGATAATACTGCCAATTTGAAATTCACCTCACATATAAGTAGGGGATCTATTGATTTCTTGGATGTGCGGGTGTATGTAAAAGAAGGGAGATTAGCGACCACCTTATACAGAAAAGCCACAGCTGGAAATGTCACACTTCATGCAAGTAGTGCGCATCCTCAGCACTTGATTAGAAATATCCCCTATGGAGAACTTTTGCGTATAAAAAGAATCTGTAGCACGCAAGAAGATCTCAAAGTGTGCACAGAAGAAGCGCTAAGTAGGTTTAAACAGAGAGGGTATGAGAATAAAGTTTTAATTGAGGCAGAAAGGAAGATGAAGGATAGAACAAGGGAATCTCTGTTTTCTAATGATAATAGTAAAAAAGAAAATAATGTAGATGTTAATAATGCCCCCAGACTTATTACTACCTACAACAAACAAGAAAGGAAAATTCGATCAATAATCAAACACAATTGGCCAATTGTGTTGACGGATGGGGTATTGGCATCCAGGCTCCCTGCCCAACCAGTGATTACATATAGAAAAGGTCCCTCAATGCGCACTCAAATTGTGAAGAGCAGCCCAGAACTGTCCAAAGCCACCATGTGGCTGCAACCGAAATTAGGTTTTACCAAATGCTCTTCTTGTAGGGCTTGCAAATTCGGGGAGAATACAACTCATTACACCACTCCTTTTAGCCCGGATAAAATTGCTATCCAGGGCAAATTTAACTGTAGAACGGAGTATGCAGTGTACATTTTGGCATGCACTTGTGGCCTTAGGTATGTGGGAAGTACCAAGCTGCAGGTGCATGTCCGAATTTTGCAGCACTTACGAGCCATCGTGAATAATGACACTACTTATCCGGTGGCTCGTCATTTTAAACAGATACATAATAACAACCTTGACTGTTTAAAATATTTTGTGGTGGCAGCAGTTCCGAAATTACGAAGAGGTGGTGACAGGGAAAGGAAACTAAGGCAGATGGAGTCCCGTATGATTTTGGAGTTGGACAGTAAGTTCCCCAATGGATTAAACAATACTGAGGACTTAAATTATTTTTTGTAAAACTGCATTCTGTTATAAAGGATAAATGAGTCCATAGATAATTGAGGTATGGTCCCCGTATGACATTGATATGACACTTTTTGAACACAAAGACAGGACTATGGCACAATATGTAACAGTTGTTTCAGCAGCAGCATGTCCCAAATTCCATCTGGGACCGCGTAAAGAAATTGTACATGCATATATATATAATAAATTCTTAGATATGGTTTTTATGATGACATTTTTATTGGAAATTTAGCACTTGCACTTTCCATGGTTTTAGAGGTCAGATTTAGCACTTTTGCACATCTAGCACTTTACAGCTGTACTGCATACTTTGCACAACACACAGCACTTTATCAATTTGCAACTTTTGCACAGGAAGGAATATTGTAAGGTAATAATTCCCTGTATTATGTGTTGATTTGTTATTGAATTTGCGACAAGTACCTGCATAGTTTGCTCAGTCAGGAATAGGACCAAGACAAATTGACTATAAGAATAAGCATTATGCAGGAAGAATAAATTTTATCATATCGTATTATAAGATAGAACATTATATTCATAACTATTAAGGAGTTGTGTGTATATATGTTCTTAATATGCTAAAGAGCATTAGGCTGAGAACGAGGATTTTATTACTGTATTTAATAGGTTGGATTTTATAGATGCAACAATGTATGTTGGTGAATCATTGCACAAATGCAACGTATAACGTAAACCCAAACATATTTATATATGAAGAAAATTTGTTTTTTTTTTAAATTGTCAAAATATCAAACTAGGTAAATAGGGAATTTATAAATAGAAATGTGTAAGAAACAATATGTTGCCATTTGAAGAATGATTGTGCTGATATATATATAAAATGTGCATAGCAAAAACAACATGAAAAAGAGAAAAAGAAAACAGACTAACCGTGTATGAAGAAGCTGTGCTAGTATGTTTTCTATGTTCACATATCACGAGGGGTGAGAACACAGCATATTTAAATATGGCGAACAGTTTCCTTTGTAAACGAGATCAAGGGCAAGTGTTGCCCGAAATGCGTCGTTCTGAGGAGCAATTAAAAGATCTTCATGCCAACAATTTCCAGTGGTTCGTGGATTCTCTGTTCGCCCGTCTGGGATGTGGAGGTGCGGAGAAACTGAGTTTGTTCGTTGATATATATATCAGGGACGAAACGCGTCATGGCTAACATGGTCTGTTGGGAGCAACTGTATTAAATAGCCGACAGCAGAAAATTACCGGGTCTGTGCTCTTTCTTCAGCCAGCAAAGTGAGCGAGAAGGGAAGGAGTTGTTTTATATATATATATATATATACACACACGCACGCACACACACACACGCACGCACACACACAATTACCCAAAATATTTATGTTAATATCACAATATACAGTTCATACCCCAAAATATTGACTGTGCCGTTCTGAAGCCAGATGTCTGACACATATATGTCCTCATTCCCCAGTATAGTTAGCAATAAGAGGGTCATTGTATTTGCTGGAATATTGTCATTGATGCTGTAAAACAGCATCACAGGTTCGCTTGAAATAGAAATGTAGGAAATTGCCTTTTTTTGCATGATCACCTGATTTTTAGAACTGATGCTGCCGGTTGTTTGATTCTGTGCACTGGGACTCTGTTAACCAGTCCCCAGTGCATGTCCTCTGACCCCTAAAACATGTTGAAATTGGCTATGCCCCTACTTGGCATTTTTCACTTCCCTGTGAGTCCATAGTATATGGTACAAAGTGTATTCAGGGTCTGTAATATAAATGTCACTAGTGGACTGCAGCACACATTGTGGCACCACTAGAGTTACAGTGCAAAGCATGACTACAGGCCTACTACTCTGTAGTGTCTGCGCAGTTTTAAAACTGCAAATTTGACCTGTCATAATACCCCTTTTCAGGAGTAAAAACTCTCCTTTTAAATATTAATGTCACCCCTATGTAGTCCTTAATGCTAATAAGGCAGGGTGCATGGTATTTTAAAGTAGGACATCTAAATGTGTAATGTAAAGCACAGCATGGCAAGGCCCCAAGTGCTATTTTCACTGTAGCAGGATTAGCCATTCCATAGGAAAGCATTTGACTATCATAATACAACTAAATAATGTTATCTCCGCTTAGGAAACAGCAAAAAAATTACATGCTTGACTTTTTAAAATATTTATTATATTCCCAATTTACTAGTAAAGTTTGATTTGTGATAAATATTTTACAAAAGATACTTAGAAAAAGTCACCATGTTCCTTCCTAAAGCCTCTAGAGGTCAATTTGCACAAGCTTCGACGGTCACCCAGTAGCTGAGTAGGTCTTTGATGAGGTGTGATTTTGCTTCCAGGGCTGAGCCAAAGGCCTTGGGTGTGGAGAGGAGTAATGTTCCTCTGACAGGATGACCATCTGGGGCAAAGATCTTAACTTCGAGGAGGCCTACCCTGTCACAGGCAGATGTAGCTAACACCTAGGCTTGACCCCTCCTTTGTTCCCTCTGTCAGCCAGGCTACAATCCCAGAGGGAGAGAAGATGACTCCAGAACCAGTTTAAGCACCCACAGAGGAGGGATTACTCATTTCCCTGGCCACACTTCTAGGGTGGGAGTAGGAGTTCTGCACAGGAGAAGAAAGGTTCTGCCATGTTGGTTGGATTTAGAGAGAGAGAGGCACTGTGGGATTGTTTGCAGTAGGGCACACAGGACCTGCTGCATAGGTGGGTGGGGTTATCCTTGAGAACATATTTCCTACTAGTTAGGGAGGGGCCAAGAGTCACCCTACCCATAGGCTAGTGCCAGTCATAAATGTGGCTCCCCTAGGCATCCTCTTCAGAATACTACTGGACCTGTGGAAGTCAGAAGAAGGACTGCAACTGCTGCTGAGACCTGTGAGGAAAACCCAGAAGGATGGACCTGTTACCACTTGTACCCAGGACAAAGAAGGGGACTCCAAGGGTCAGTTGACTGATGTCCTGTTAAACTACAGGGACACAAATGTTTCAAGAAGCCCTCTTTTATGGAAGAGCCCAGCTGACCAGTTTCAACCTGACCTGCCATGAGCTGCTGGTGCCTTCTATTGGTGAGAGTCCATCAGTTCAGCAATACCTCTCTTCAGTTGTCTCTCCATGGCCTTATGGTGCACTATGTTTGATGTAGCCAAATGTCAATTGGTGTCTGTTTGCATGACATCTTTGTTTACCTAATTGCAGGAGCCAGCTCACTCCTTGAATTCCACTATGTTTTGACAAACTTTGAATTCTAGTATGATTTGCCAAACTGGCATGTATAACTGAGAAAAGGACTTGAATTTCCAACCCAAGTAAACTAAAATGAAAAACTCCAATGAGAAAAATGAGTCAAAAATGAAAAATTGGAATGTAGGGATTAGGGTTTATGACATAAAAGCAAAACTGTTCTATAAGAAACCATAGGGAAGTGAACACCAATGTTAATATTTGGGAAGCTATTCAATGGGACTGAGAAACTTTTAGTGGCAGACCTTAGATGGAATGCGGTCAGTTAAAAGTTGGTGTCTCATCCTAGTGAAAAAGATTAACTTTGAATTTAGAAATCCTGGGAAGGTGGGAATCTGTAGGTAAAAAGTGCCCAAAAGTAAGGACAGTATCTTTTGTGGGCATTATACAGTATCAAACTTTGGGGCATATTTACATGCCCATATCACCACAGAAGCGTGGCAGCACTGCTGGCTGGTTCATTGACAAAATATTGTCACTAGAAATATCAACCTACAGAAATATCGTCACAAAAATATCGAACACAAAAATATTCTCATCTTAGACTTATAATGGAAATGACAAAAATATTGTAAAAAAAATATTGTTGCCATTAATATAGTTCTCAAAAATATCATTTAAAAAATATATATAAATATAAATAGTAAACATTCAATATATTAGAAATGAGCAATAATATAATAATACTTAAATGTATTTAATTAATTTTAAAATAAATATAACTTATACTTATTTTCAAAAATAAAACACACACATATATATATATATATATAAATTGATGTTATTTACATATAATTACTTTAAAAGTATTTTTAAACTATACTTTCAATTTATATTGTAATTGTTTTTACATTTAATAAGATCATAAAATATATATATACATTTGGGGAAGGAAGATTGCGGGCTGATTCTGCTGTGAGCTCCGCTCCATCCTGTTGAAATGAAAATGCTTTTGTTTGCGCATTGTTCTATGTAAGTTAGCATTCGCTGAACTATGGGTGTGTTTTAGCCCAGTTACAAAATGTACTAAATGTATCTTGTGGACTTTAGCCCCTCTGCAGCACTCCTTAGAGACTGGGCAGAGGGCTCGGCTCTGAGTGTACTCTGAATAAACAGATATTGGTTTGTATTCTCTACTGTCTGACCGACTCTTCATTTGGTGTGGAAGGCTGAGATGTGGTCGTTAGTGACACGAGTGACCCGAATCGTGCCACTTCCTTCAATACTGCATCTCCCCGCTACCATGCAAGCGGCGATCCTGGGCAGTGACCTAGAGGCAGAGTGCCAAGCGCTGGATGGCATGCGTCAGCTAGTTTGCGGTCAGTGTGAGCTGACACTAGGGTCTCTTTTCACTCCGATACTGCTGCTCTATGGTCGGCAAATATATGGCTGCTTACTCACAGCTGCATGTTAGCAGCTCTATTGGTTGAAAGCCAACTGCCAGGAGCTTGCAATGGCCCCACAGAAGGGAAGTGCTCCTTGAGCGGGCTGCGGAACACGAGGGGCAGCGAAGCCGCGTTTGGAAGAAGTCAACGCACAGCTAGGGGGAGATGCGGTATCGAACCTGCCAGCTGCGCCCCTGGACATGACATTCTCACTAGTAGGGCACCCTATTTTGAAGCTGCTCAAAACGGGGGCAGTGAAAAATCTGATGGCAGCACCGCAACTAAAGAATTTGTACCTGGGAAAGTATCCCACTTGGCAGGCGCTCTGATGGCGGCAGCAGCAGCAACCTCACTGGCGAGTATACCTCCTTCCCCACCGCTTCTTGAGTGGGGCCAGAACCAGGATCAGGATCAAGAGCCTTGCAGTGCCAAGCCAACGCTGGAGCCTGAAGAGCCCTCTTTGGAAAGTCGATCCACCGGCTCCTTCTCTAGCAGGGCTTTCACTCAGGGCTGGCAGCGCAGCAACCATGCACGATGCCCTACCAGAGGCTTTGCGGGCTACTCCAGAGTCAGCAAATGTAAGTACTACTTCCGGTATTTTCCGGCTACCTGGGAGGGATACCAATGATCTTGGTCAGTCAGGTTATGCCCCCAGTGAGGAGATAGATGAGGATTTAATAGGTGAAGACTATATGGAAACACCAAAATGCCACTCCCAGGCAGAGGTGCATTTAAAGATAACTGGTGAAAAGGATCATTTATCTGCCTCTGGGAGTCCTGAGGTCTCTGCTTTATAGCCTGAGATCAACATGCCTCATGTCTTACAAGCTGATACTACCACTATTGATGGGGGGGTGCTGCTCCAAGATCAGAGTGTACTAAGACAACCTAAAAAGAAACATACAGATCAGGTCACAATTCACCAATTGTCTAAGCCTACAAGCCAGCGTCAGTCTAGTAAGGCAGGTGATCAGGTGGCTAAGAGCAGCCCACTCAGGAAATGGGTGACTTCAAAGAGAGAAGTAAAATCAATAAATTCTCAATGATCTTCAACGCTCCTAGGATCAGAAGTTTTTGCATGGTCAGATCTATGTAGATCCACAATGGACCGGAAATGGAACCTATGTCAGTTTATTGATCCATTGAAGGCCGCAGATGCAGAAGCTTTCCTGCAGGAACCTGCCCGTCCTAAAATTATTAAGGATGGGCGGTCTCAGATGTTCTTCTCTGAGGAAGACGCTGCGAGGCTCTGGCTCGACTAAGTGGGACGAATAATAACACCTAAAAAACGTATGAAAATAATGATATACTGCCTTTCTCCCCTTCTTTTTCATTTTGGGTGCTGATGGATCATAGGGGGTCAAATGATAAGCTAAAATAGTATGTTTTCACTTTTACTCTGACTTGGTTGCTGCTTTCTCCTTTTTCCCATACTTTTTCTTCTACTGTTAGTTTGGCGGATGGTTGGTGGTTGGGGTTGCAGGGTGAATGGGCGAGGGTGAGGGCTCTTTCTTGGGCTGTTTCTATCAACGGCTCCGGGTGGGGTGATTCCTTCTTCAGAGCACGAGGGTTGGGTGTGGTTCTGGGGGTTGATGGGTGATGTGGGTGGGGGTACGAAGATTAATATTGTTGTTCGCCTTCCACAGGCAATCTAGCTCACATGCAGAGGGTGGGGGTAGGAGGGAAAATGGTCACAGTCAAGGGAATTCATACAGGATGTACATTAAGTCTTTCAATGTTTATGTGAAGTTTATATTGGAATGCCAAAATATGGGAATTCAGATTTTTTTATTTTGTATAGATGGCTAAGATTCAATGTATGTGTTAGAATGTGTCAGGGATTAATGCACGGTCTAAGCGCCAACTGGTTTGGGAGGAGATCGGGCACTATAAACCCCATTTGGGGGCTCTGACTGAGACTCACTTGGCATATAAAGATAGGGCTCTACTTAAGCAGCTGGGCTATAAGATAGTTGCCTGTACATCCCAAACTACATCAATTTGTGGGGTGGCGATTCTCTCTTCTAAACAATTTCATGGTCAGGTGTTAAAAACTGCGACTGACTTTGGGGGAAGTTGGGTAATGGTATAACTGACTTTACACTCATTTAAGTTTGTGGTCTGTGTTGTCTATGGACTAAACACTGATTATCCTGAAATATTTGACACACTGTCACTTGAATTATTGGACTGGGTAGGACAACTGATTTTAATGGGTGATTTTTACTGTGTAATGAACTACAGTATTGACTCCACCAATTGCAGTGCTACTCCTTGTAAACCTAGAACTAGGGCTTCTCTCAATGACTTGACTAAGTTATATGGCATTTGCGATGTTTGGTGGACTCTTTACCCAATAGAGCCTGGCTATACGTATTATTCTTACCCGCATAAGCATTATTCAAGGATAGACATGGTCTTTACGAAATGCATGGTGCTGGATAATATGGAAATTACTGTACGTCCAAGGGTAGTCTCAGATCATAGTCCAATTTATTTTCATTTTTCACCTGATGTGAATTGGTACAAGCCTAATAGTTTTAGGTTTACCTTTCCTCATCACCTATAAACTAATAGTGAGTACACAAACTCTGCCTCAGGTTTTCTTAGGGATTTTTTCCCTATTAATAGAGGATCGGCCTCACCTACAATAATATGGGACACTATGAAAGCATATGTCCTTGGTATAACACTACAAAATGTAGTTAAGCAAACTAAAGCCATCTCCGAAGAATCTTATTCTTCACGCCAAACCGTTCACCAGCTCAAACTATTATATGCCCTCAAAATTACCCAAGGAGCTACAGATGAATGCAAAGTATTTTTTCAACTTTTTGAAATGCGATCCTGTGTTGGACGCAGACTAGATTTGTTAAATACAGGAAGTTCCTATTTGAATACGGTGAAAGGGTTGGCCGAGTTCTAGCACATCAAATTACAGAACAAACCAAGGATAAAATTCAGGCAATTAGGAGAACAGATGGAAGGCTAACGACGCTGCCCAATCAGAATACACGTTGCTCCTACGCTACACATCGGATCCGAACACTGTTTGTACTGGCGATGCTGATTACATTTCTTTTTTGAAACTCCACACGTGCGCGGAGATTCTAAGTTGCACAGCATTGCATGGAAGACACACACTGTCCACAAATCCAGATATTAGTTGTGCAGAGTGATAACAAGCCATATAGCTTCTGTTTCACTAAAAAGATATCGCACTGGGAATAGCCAAGAAATTGGTCAACTTGTCTTCTTGTATGCCCTGAAGAATCCCAGATACGGGCGAAATGCGTTGGCTGTATTCAAGTTTCCCTATTTGTCCTGAACATGAAATAAAGGATCAAATAATCAAAGATATCACATCTCTCAATTCATCTGTTTGTACCTGGCAATTTTGCCGTTAATCCAGTGTATGTTGGTCTGGTTGCCTCTCAGATCTTTGTGATTAACAGATGGAAGGCTCTATACAAATACCACACGGATTCTGGAACGATTCTCTTGGTTTTATAGAAAGCTGTATAGCCAGTTGCAAAAGTTTGATCAGTATGAGTGCTTAGAATATATTCAACAGTGTCACTTACCCTGTCTTACGGAGGAGCAGGCATATGACTTGCAGACAGAAATCTCAAGGCTGGAAATTGAGGTTGCACTAATGGCCCTACCCTCGGGCAAGGTGGTCGGGGAGGATGCGCTGCCTATTGAGTTCTAAAAGACATTCAAAGAGATATTGAGCGTGGAAAATTTCTGCGTTATTCAATTTAATCAGGCTGGGGAGGCTATCCCAGAAAGCTGGAACAGAACTAATAATGAGGGGCCAGATGTACGACCACCCAGTTTGCGACTCGCAAATTGTGTCTCAATTGCGAGTCGCAAATTTGGATGTACAACAGTGTCAGAGGCACTGTTAGCGATTCCCAATTGGGTCGCAAAATGCGAGGCTCATGACATGGCTTTGCGGTCGCTATTAGGAAGGGAACGCCCCTTCCTAATAGCGAGTCGCAAAACCTATTTAGCAAGTCGCAAATAAATTACTACTCGCTAAATAGGCTTTGTACATGGCCCATGAGGTTTTTGCATGCACAAACGGGTGGCAAACCCATTTGCGCATGCAAAAACGGGTTGTACATCTGGCTTGTGATCTTTTTTAAAAAAAAGGACAAACCGGCGGATGATAAGGGATCATATAGGCCCATTTCATTGATTAATATGGATGCAAAATAGTTTGCCAAAATCTTGGCCTGCCGTCTCGCTCCAGTAATTTCAGCCTTAGTACCCCCACAGCAACATGGATTAGTTCCAGGCAGAGATACCACAGCACATACCAACACAGCAATTGCTGCATTTGATATTGCTATAAAATGCAATATAAACATGGGCATGATACTACTCGATGCGGAGAAGGCATTTGATTGCGTCGCTTGGGATTGCTTATGGGTCACTCTGTCTGCCTTTGGTATACGGGAAGAATTTATTAAATTGATTTAGGCACTATATAAGATCCCACGCGCTCTGGTTGCACATGCTGGGAGTTACTCGGATCTCTTTTGGATCTACCACGGGACAAGACAGGGATACCCACTCTCCCCACTCCTCTTTGCTCTTTATATAGAACCTTATCTACAGTCTCTCCTCAGGAATACAGGAATTCAACCGTTGGCTCTTGGAGATCAACAACTGAAACTGACTGCATATGGCGATGATGTGGCAATTTTGTCTTCTAATCCAGCATCAGCAGTCACTCAGATCACCCTTGAAGCACATACTTTTGGGAATTTTCTGGCTATAAGCTGAATGTATCAAAAAATTCAGGCTCTTTTGAATTTTACTCTTGATTCTCCGATTCTAGGTGCTAGTACCTCAGCGGTTTATTTAGGCAGCAAGCTGTGTTCTGCGGTTTCTAACATTGTTAAATTAAATTATGAAACTTTGCTATCTGCAACGGTGGTTAAATTAAAATCATGGAATAAGTTACCATTTACCATTATTGGACGAGTAAATATTATTAAAATTAATATTCTCCTCAGATTTCTTTATTTGATTAGGGCAATCCTGCGGAGGGTCCCGGATTCTTTCTTTAGACGGTTGGAAGGCGCTATTGGAAGTTTTTTCGGTAACTACAGGCTGGCAAGGTGAGTCAGTCGATGTTTGAAACTTCCCTATAAGAAAGGAGGGCTCTCAGTTCCAGATTTTAAGTTGTACTTTTGGGCTGCTTTTACTGGACGTTTGTGTAGTCTACTGACTTTAGGGGAACTAGATCCAACACCATTCTGCTACTAGCTTGCTCTTGGAGCAGAAGTTAGGCTCTTTTTTTATCGGCTAGTCTATCCCAACTACCATAAAATGGTACGTTTTAAGGTACTTAAAGATACTACTTGTATCTGGAAGGGATTTGTAAGAACATTCGGTTGGCTTTATCAACAAAGATACCCCCATATGGGATAATCCTGCTTTTCCCCTTATTTCCCAGGATCCAACCTGTAGAGTCTGGGCAGACTGTGGAATTATAACAGTGGGCCAATTATTTGATATGAATGGCTTTAGATCTTTTTCTGAATAACAAGATGCATTTGATCTTCCTCATCATTCTTTTTTCAAATACCTTCAATTGAGGGACTATATGCGAACGAGCCGTGAACATTGAAAAGACAATGATAGCTTAGAGTTTTCTTCATGCTTTTTTAAGCCTGGTATTAAACCTACTATAAGCATAAAGTATCAGGTATTTTCGCAGTTCGCTGTAGAAGACACCCCGCTATTAGCAGCAACATGAGCAGGCTCCTCTTGTCTTAGGTTTTGGTTTTCAGAACTCCCCAGAATTCTTTGCTTCCTATTTTGCATATATATTATCTACTGGCGGTCGCCAGTAGATAGTTATAGTTAGGACCTATTTTCCATAGGAAATCCGCAACATTCTATTCCCAATAACTTTGGCGCCGGTTGACGAATCTTCACGAAATTTTCAAAACTCGTGGGGCGTTCCGGTCTGCTCCTATCCTGAAAGTCTCGGGGTGATTCGTCAAGTGGGGGCCGAGAAAAAAGGGGGGTCCCAAAATATGTTTTCCCCATGCAATTTTCCATAGGAACCTTTAGTCGCAGCTACAGCCCGAACTGCTGAACGGAATTACACCAAATTTGGCAAAAAGGTAGCCCTTGGTTCAGAGTCGTGCCTTTTGGTTAAATGGTGTAAATCCGTTCAGTAGTTCCTGAGAAAATCAAAAGTAAAACCACATATATATCTATGACCGCGGAGGGTCCGCGCACCCTGAGCGCATCTTCCCGATCACGAGCTGTATGCTAATTGGCTGTCAACACTCCAAACCAGGATGTGTTGGCAGCCATCTTGTTCCTCGGTAGAACCGAGGCACAAGAAACAAGTGCGCAAAACGCAAAAAGGGGGCAGGGTAGAAACACCCTGACCCCCTAGGCCTGCTTAGGGGTCCCACAAGGACCCCCAGGGCCAAAAAAAGCATTTTTTTTAAATCGGCGGGATGCGCTTAGGGTGCGCGGATCCCGATGTGAAAAAAAAAAAACGAAGCGCGGACTCCCGCGCTTCGAGGGTATTTTGCCAAGTCCCGGGGGCATGCGGGGGTTCATTGAAATAATGTGTGGGGGGGCCTCTAAAGCCCCCCCAAGCCCCGGAGACCACCACCCCCCGGGGCTTTGAATTATAAATGGTGCGGGAGGGCACTCGGCCCTCCCGCAGCCCCGGGGACCGCCACCCCCCGGGGCTTCTTTTAAAAAACAAATTACCTGTGTGGGGGGGCTTGAGCCCCCCCACACGCCCCAGGGACCGTCACCTCCCCGGGGCACTAAGAATTAGAATTTGGGGTTCCGTTTCGGACCCCCGAGCCCCGGGGACCACCACCTCCCGCGGCCCCCCTCCTGGAGCCCTTGATGGCCCTGGGGACCACCACCCCCCAGAGCCAGCTCCTGCAGTGTCCCAGGGTGCTCACCTCCGGGACACTGTAGTTTGCTATGGCAGGGCGGGAGCCTCGCGGCTCCCGTCCTGTCATAGCAAACTGCTTTGGTTTTGGAAGAGAGAGCAGGAAACCTGCTCTCTCTTCCAAAAACAAAGACGATTGCTTTCCACACGGGGAGCTGCATCTTAGCAGCTGCCCGTGTGGAAAAGCAATGCCGGCTCCCGAGGGACGCGGGAGACGGCGGGACCATGGGGATTGGGAACCCCCATGGTCCCCAACGGAGAGGGCCAGCCCGGGGAATGGGGTCCCTGGGGCTACAAGTGGCCTGGGAGGGGGGCCACGCGGCCCCCCTCCCCAAAATTGAAATAAAAAAAAAAAAACAAAGGCCGGCCCCGGGGGATGGGGTCCCCGGGGCCATAAGTGGCCTGAGGAGGGGGGCAACGCAGCCCCCCTCCAAAAGAATTTAAAAAAACAAATAAGGCCAAGCCCCGGGGGATGGGGTCCCCGGGGCCGATTAAGGCCTCGGGAGGGGGGCCACGCGGTCCACTTCCAAATATTTTGAATAAAAAAAAATAGGGGGCAGGCCCTGGGGGATGGGGTCCCCAGGGCAAATAAATTACAAAAAGCAGGGGGGCCACATGGCTATATGGATGAATGTGTGCTTGCATCAGTGATTGCATAGGAGCGTAAGAATGTGCTAGTATTTTTATGAGTAAGTGAGCTGGTGTGTATAACTGTATAGGTGAGTAAATTGGAGTGTGATTAATTATTTGCATGACTGACTAGGTGTGTGAGTACCTCTATGGATGAGTTGCGTTGTGTGAGTGTTTATATAGGTGTATGAGTGCATATGATAGTCCTGTACTGAGTGACTGTAAGTATGAGTGACTGTACGGGTGAGTGAGTAGATGTGTGTGTGTAGTCCTAAGAATCAGTGAGTGGGTATGTACTTATTGGTATTGGAGTGTGTATGGTTTTGAGAATGGCAGTCTCTAATTTAGAGTGGGTGTATCAAAAGTTATATTAGGGTGTGAGAAGATGCATGAAATTCTCACATGGATGATGAATGAATGAATGAAGTAGCACTTATAAAGCGCCTGGTTACCCAAGGGCATCCCAGCGCTAAGAGATACACAAATACTCAATTCGAAAACCCGTCAGGGAAAGAGGAAGGTTTTTAGCTGCTTGCGAAAGTTCATGTAGTTAGGTTGTAAGCGGATGTGGAGGGAATGAGATTCCAGGTTTTAGCAACATTATAAGAAAAACGGCGTCCTCCACTTCTCGTTCGTTTAATTTTAGGAACTGTCAACAGATGTTTATTTTCTGATCTTAGGGCTCTTTTGGGATGGTAGGGATGAATCATTGCACAAATCATCGGTGAGCCTTTTCCGGAGAGTGCTTTATGTGCAATACACATAGCTTTAAACTGAATTCTCTCCTGAATTGGAAGCCAGTGCAGAGAGGCAAGAGCAGGTTTGGCTGAAAGCCCTTTCGGGACATTTAGGAGCAGCCGAGGCTGCGCAATTTTGAACTGTCTGTAGTATTTTGGATGTAGAAAGAGGTGTGCCTAGGTATAAAGAATTAGCGTAATCAAGCCGTGACAAAATCAGTGCTTGTACCAGCAGCCTTCTAGCCATAAAGGTAATACTGGAAGGATTTTCCTAATCATCCTCACATGATGTCATCAGTGATGTCATTTGAGATGTCATCAGTGATGTCATCAGTGATGTCACTGACCATGTCATGAGTGATGTAATATGTGACGTCATCAGTAGTGCATTGCGGGGCGCGAGTTATAGTTACCTGAACTAACTATAACGGGGAATTTCACGGGTTTTGTACGAGTGCAATGTCCAACTAACTATAACTGTCCCTAAAACCTATGGTTTTTCAGTGAATTTCTAAGGTTTTTAAATGCTAATTTCTAACTATAACGTGTCTGAAACCTATGGTTTTTTCAGTGAATTTCAAAGGTTTTTTAAATGCTAAACCCTAACTATAACGTGTCTGAAACCTATGGTTTTTTCAGTGAATTTCAAAGGTTTTGTAAATGCTAATTCCTAACTATAACATGTCTGAAACCTATGGTTTTTTCAGTGAATTTTAAAGGTTTTGTAAATGACAATTTTTAAATGTATTAATTGTTATATTAATTTTTTCATACTGATTTACTACATTTTTAGACACAATTTTTTTTACATATTTTATTTTTAAATTACATTGTAATTACATTATACATTACAAAAAAACTTTCTCAGAATGAATTACTTTAGTTTAAATACTTTGCACATAGGCAATAGACTTTTAAGTACAGTAGTTACAATTGTTGCAATGGGCAACACATTTTCAAACACAATGCAACATTCAGCACAATGTGAATTTCTAGTTAAATGCAATTAGTTACTTTATGGATTACTTTTCTAACCACAGGACTGGATCCTAGATTCAGTCCTGGTACATCTCCTGTAAACAGTTGAGTAAAAGCGTTTTGGTTACAGTCGTGATTTTTAAGGAATATTATTGTATTTTAAAAGTTGACACTTAGAAACTTTTTCTCATAGAATCAGCAATGTTATCCTATGGAAGGAAATTCACTTAGCAGGTAAAAACTGTTATCGTTACTTTTTCTTACTCAGTGTTGGATCCTGGATCCAGCACTGGTGCATCTCCTGTAAACAGTTGAAAGAATGCGTTTAAGTCATACAGGCGATTTTTAAGGAATATTTGTAGTTTGTGAAAATCGACACTTTGAAACTTTTCTGCTGAAAACCAGACAATGGATTCCTATGGAAGAAATATAAGTTACTGGTAAGTACGGTTAAAATAACTTTTCAGGGTCAGTGCTGGGCTAAAAGATGCAGCACTGGGTTCTCTCCTGATAACAGGTGAGTAAATTGGAATTCGTACTTTGGTTGATTTTAGAGGAATATTATAAAGTTCCAAAACTCCACACTTAGAAGAATTTCCAAGTGAAACCAGGCAATGTTAGCCTATGAAGGAAATTCAAGTTACCGGTAAGATACGGTTAAAATTACTTTTCAGAATTCAGATTTCGGCTGATTTTAGAGGAATATTTGTATGTTTCAAAAATCAACACTTAGAAACTTTTTCAGCAAAAAGCAGGCAATGATATCCTATGGAAGGAAATTCAAGTTACTGGTAAGTACGGTTAAAATTACTTTTGAGGATCAGTACTGGGCTGAAAGATGCAGCACTGAGGTCTCTCCTGATAACAGGTGAGTAAATCGGAATTCGTATTTCTGCTGAATTTAGAGGAATATTTTAAAGTTCCAAAACTCCACACTTAGAAGAATTTCCAAGTGAAACCAGTCAATGTTAGCCTATGGAAGTAAATTCAAGTTACTGGTAAGTACGGTTAAAATTACTTTTCAGGACCAGTACTGGGCTGAAAGATACAGCACTGAGGTCTCTCCTGATAACAGGTGAGTAAATCGAATTCGTATTTCTGCTGAATTTAGAGGAATATTTTAAAGTTCCAAAACTCCACACTTAGAAGAATTTCCAAGTGAAACCAGTCAATGTTAGCCTATGGAAGAAAATTCAAGTTACTGGTAAGTACGGTTAAAATTACTTTTCAGGACCAGTACTGGGCTGAAAGATACAGCACTGAGGTCTCTCCTTATAACAGGTGAGTAAATCGGAATTCGTATTTCGGCTGATTTTAGAGGAATATTTGAATGTTTCAAAAATCAACACTTAGAAACTTTTTCAGCAAAAAGCAGGCAATGATATCCTATGGAAGGAAATTCAAGTTACTGGTAAGTACGGTTAAAATTACTTTTCAGGATCAGTACTGCGCTGAAAGATGCAGCACTGAGGTCTCTCCTGATAACAGGTGAGTAAATCAGAATTCGTATTTCGGCTGATTTTAGAGGAATATTTGCACAATGGTGAAGGGAGGGGGCGGGGCCTGAGGTGACATCTGTGCAAAACGCGCCCCGTGGCGCGTTTTAAGTTGGGGGATTAAGTCCTTGAATCATGAGGGTCCCTGAGGCCAACTAGCCCACCAGGAACCTCCAGTATGCGCCAGGGGCTGCGTTGCAGAGACATGTACAGAGGCCACACCCCTTTTACACCTCTCTGCAACGCAGCTCTGTGGCGCTTTCTGGACGTACCTGTTGGGCTAGTTGGCCCCCAGGGACCCTCAGGATTGATGGGGATTTAATTCCCCATCTTAAAACGCGCCACGGGGCCTGTTTGCACACATGTCACCTGAAGCCCCGCCCCTCCCTTCACTACTGTGCAAGCGCGCCCAGTGGCGTGTTTTAAGTTGGGGGATTAAGTCCCCTTGAATCCTGAGGGTCCCTGGAGTCCAACTAGCCCACCATATACCTCAAAAGCGCCACAGAGCTGCGTTGCAGAGAGGTGTAAAAGGGCGTGGCCTCTGTACACGTCTCTGCAACACAGCCCCTGGCGCATACTGGAGGTTCCTGGTGGGCTAGTTGGCCCCAGTGACCCCCAGTATTCAAGGAGTAGTCCCCCTCTGCAAACAGCGCCAGGGCGCGTTTGCAGAGTACTGCAGGGAGGGCGGGGCCTCCGGCACGATGCCGGTCGTTTTTTTCTTTTCTATTTTTTTTTATGGGAGGGGGCTGCGTGGCCCCCATCCCTTGCCCACTTTTGGCCCCGGGGACCCCATCCCCCGGGGCCTGAGCATTTTTTTTTTTTTTTAAATAAAAAAAAGAAAAACGGGAAGGGGGCCGCGTGGCCCCCCTTCCCTGGGCCTGTATTGGCCCCGGAGACCCCATCCCCCGGGGCATGGCCTCTTTTTATTTGGAGGGGCTGCGTGGCCCCTCCTCTCAGGCCATTTAAGGCCCCGGGGACCCCATCCCCCGGGGCCTGGCCTCTCGTTGGGGACTGTGGGGGGTCCCCAAGCCCCCACAGTCCCGCCAGCTCCCCGTGTCCTACGGGAGCCGGCATTAGCTTTTACACATGGGGAGCAGCTAACATGCTGCTCCCCATGTGGAAAGCAATCAGCTTGGATATTGGAGAGAGAGCAGGTTTCCTGCTCTCTCTTCCAATATCCAAAGCAAGTTTGCAATGACAGGACGGGGCCGCGAGGCTCACGTCCTGTCATTGCAAACAGCAGTGTCCCGGGGGTAGGCACCCGGGACACTGCAGAGCCGACCCTGGGGGTGGCGGTCCCCAGGGCCACCACAGGCTCCAGGAGGGGGCCGCGCGGCCCCCTCCCTACATTTGAAAGCCCCGGGGAGGTGGTGGTCCCGGGGCTCTGAGGATCAGTAGTGGACCCCCACATTTATTTATAAGTGCCCCGGGAGGTGGTGGTCCCGGGCGTGTGAGGGCTGGAGCCCCCACCACACCTTATTTAAATTAAAAGAAGCCCCGGGGGTGGCGGTCCCGGGGCTGCGGGAGGGCAGAAGAGCCCTCCCGCACCATTTTCAATAAAGCCCCGGGGTGGCGGTCCCGGGGCTTAGGGGCCCTTGAGGCCCCCACACATAAAATTAACCCCCCACCATGCCCCCGGGACTTGGGCCACCCGGGGCAAATGCAATCGAGCGCGGGAGACCGCGCTCCGATTTTTTCGGCAGGATTCGCGCACCCTGAGCGCATCCTGCCGATTTTTAAAAAAATTATTTTTTTTTGCCCAGGGGGTCCTTGTGGGACCCCTGAGCAAACCTAGGGGTCAGGGTGTTTCTACCCTGCCCCCTTTGTGCGCTTTGCACACTTGTTTCTGTCCCTCGGTTCTACCGAGGACAAAATAACTGCCAACACTTCCTGATTTGGAGTGTTGGCAGCCAATTAACTATAAAGCTCGTGCTCGGGAGGATTCGCGGCCCTAGATATATCTATCTTTTTACTTTTGATTTTCTCAGCAACTACTGAACGGATTTACACAATTTAACAAAAGGGTTCTTTCTGAACCAAGAACTACCTCTTTGCCAAATTTGATGTAATTCCGTTCAGCAGTTCAGGCTGTAGCCGTGTCTAAAGTTTCCTATGGAAAATTGCATGGGGAAAACGCGTTTTGGGACCCCCCTTTTCTCGGCCCCCGCTTGGCGAATCCCGAGACTTTCAGGGTAGGAGCGGACCGGAGCGCCCCACAAAGTTTGAACATTTTGTGAAGATACGTCAACCGGCAAGAGAGTTATTTCAAATGGAATGTCGCGGATTTCCTATGGATAATAGGTTGTAACTATAACTATCTACTGGCGACCGCCAGTAGATAATATATATATATATATATATATATATATATATATATATATATATATATATATATATATATATATATATATATATATATATATGTCGAAAGTTTCACCTCAAAGATCCCAGGAATCACAAAGCTCATGAAAACCGGAACAGATGAAAATAGACCCAGCTGTAAGTGCAAGTGAGTATTTATTTTTAAAAGCTCTGCATGCCTGCCATGACGCGTTTCAGCCTACCAGAGGCCTTGTTCACATAGCACCTTGTGAGTAGTATGCCAACATTTAAAGTGCAAAGTGCAAAGTAACACACAACGTGATTGGTTGCCTACACCAACAATGGATATAGAAGGAATATATTATTTTGATCAAACCAAAGTGGATGGCCATTTAACCTAAATATCCACAATCCATAGCTTAAAAATACTTTTTGTTTAAGAACACTTTGTAAATGTAATTAATCAGTATTTAAAAGTGCAAGCAGTAAAAAATGAGTTTTCTTAAAAAAGCATCTTATTTTTAAAAAAAATTCTCATTTAAACATAGTGCAAACAATGTTGTGCAAAATACGCAAGGAAACATAAAACCCTAGTGGGTTAAAATTCACATGAAGGACACAACAGGCAACTTCATGACAAGACTAATAGATCACCACTCAAAAATAGAACATCACATGATTATCATCTATTTATAATAAACAAGAGGGGACCAACATGTCTGAAAGATTTAAACTACCCGATAGAAGAATTTAGTCACAATTCAAAATGGTAATATTTTGCTTAAATCACAATGTTTGTACAGGTAAAACTGCTAGAATGTTATAAGTGGAATCGTTATCAATGTTAAAAATCATCACTATGTGTCCTGAAGACCAAAATAGAACTATATCCAAAAAAGTGTAGTACAAATCAAGTGCAAAAAGTGCGTGGAATGATAAAATATGGTGTTAAATAAAGTTAAAATCTTTTTTATATAGATTCAAGGGGCAAAGCCGATGTTAAAAGATATGTAGAAATGGTGCAGTAATGTAACAATGGGAGCCAATTTACAGACATGTATAAAAGTCTTCGCTGGAATTTAAACCCAGTGGCGTTTTGGTATCGAGATCTAAGATGTATTTGGTCTCAAGAGCTCGCAAAGGGCTTCACGGTTGCCTCCCCGTCTGAGGGGCAACACTGAGTCAATGACAAAATATTTAAGAAGCTCACTCTTGTTATCATGGTGTTCCTTAAAATGTCGAGCCACTGGGTAGGATGCATCGCTCCCACTAATTGCCCTAATATGCTGGAGTATCCGTTTGTGGACCTGCAGCCTGATGCTACCAACATATTGCAGGCCACAAGGACACTCCAGCACATAGACAGCAAAATCCGCCTTACATGTAAACATCCTAGGGATTGATCTTGGGGCATCGCAGAAGGGGATCTTATATTCTGTTTTGTTAACACCATGCCTGCATGCTTTGCAGCTGGTGCATCTTCTAAAGCCCTTACTGGAAAGGAGCCATGATTTGTTAACAACTACCTCAGGACTGGTTTTAACTAAAGAATCGCTCATAGAACGTGCTTTCCTGAATGAAATCTCAGGGCTAGCTGTCATTAAGCACCAATGACAGAGTCATTCTGTACCAGGCTCCAATTTTTCTTAAAGATTTTTCGAAGGGCCTGGTGCTGACGATTATAGGTTAGGATCAGTCTAATGGGCTCCTTAGCTTGTACCGATGCTACATTGGCTGTTTTACTTAGCAAGACCATCTGTCTAGGAATGTGGTTGGCTTTAGTGATGGCTTTGTCAATCATAGAAGCCGCATATCCTCTAGTCAAAAATCTAGATTTACTGGCCTCCTGTGCTAAAAAGCACTCAGAATCAGTGCTGCAAATACGCCTGATGCGCAACATCTCACCATATGGGATGCTGCGTATCAAGTGGGCCGGATGGTGACTGGCGGCATGTAAGACCGTATTACCAGCCGTGGGCTTTCTGAATAGCCTGGTCTCAAGTCTGTTGCCCTTGATGAAGATCTCTACATCCAAAAATAGACAAAATCCTGACTTAAATTAGCTGTAAACTGGAGATTGAGCTTGTTTACATTAATCAAATCAATGAAGTCTGTGGCCTGTTGTTTAGTACCTTGCCAGATTAAAAAAATGTCATCGATATGACGATACCAATGAACTACATGTCTAGTGAAAATCTCATGATGTTCAACAAAGAGGACCTGCTCCTCCCATCTACCCATGTGCAGGCAGGCATAACTAGGGGAGAAGCAGGCCCCCATGGCCACACCTCTAACCTGCTGAAAAAATTGGTTAAAAAACATGAAAAAGTTGTTATTCAAGCATGTAGCAATCATGGCAATCAACATCTTGTTGTGCTTACACATTTGGATAGGCCTCTTTCCTAGATAATGGTTAATGGCCATTAAACCGTCCTGATGGTATATACTAGTATAGAGGGATGTAACATCCAACGTAATCAACCAATACGAAGAATCCCATACCACCCTTCCAGTTTCCTCAGGAAGTCTGCTGTGTCTTGGATGAAAGAGGGCAAAGTCCTCACATGTTCCTGTAGGAAGGCATCGATGTAAATAGATGTGTTTCCAACAACCCATTGCGTGCCGATATTATGGGCCTGCCAGGTGGTTTCTCAGCGCATTTGTGTATCTTAGGGATAAAGTATAAAGCCGGAATTACTGGATGCTCGTTTTTGAGAAACTTCAGTTCATCTTGACTAAGTAATCCTGCGCTTCTCCAGGCCACCAACTGTGTGTAGAGAGTCAAATCGCGCCTGTTTCACAGTGGCAATGTCACACCTCTTATAGCATTGATGGTCATTTAGCTGGTTGTAGGCTTCTTCTAGATATAAATCCCTAGGCCACAACACCACATTACCACCTTTATCGGACTGGCGAACTATGATGTTATCGTTGGCCTGAAGTTTCCTGATAAGCTGGAAGTAACAGTTGTTAAGTGATGTATGCTTATAATTATCACGCATTGTGGCAGTATAGAGTTTTTGAGTTCTGCAATAGATAGCTCATGAAAAACGTCAATGTTATCATGTAACATCAGAGGTGTAAAGGTAGATCTTGGTTTAAAATTGGTATTACCAGGCATGTTCAAATTGATCTGTTCATCATTAATGCCAGGACCTGAGATCTCATTATTCAGTTGTTGTAAATCTTGTAATAATTCTAGGTCATTCACACTTAAAATTTGAGTGGTATCAAAGGCCTGTCCTGTACCAATCTTAGATACCATCTTATTAGACAAGAAGTATTTGCGGAGTTTCAATTTGCGAGTATATTTGTACAAATCTATCCGCGTCTTGGCATAGTTGAAATTACTTGCTGGACTATAGGTGAGACCAAGGGATAATACACGCAATTCTGATTGGCTTAGATGGATGTCAGTAAGATTTATTACAGTTGACGCTGACCCTGCTTGGTCAATCACGTCATTTTGTAAACTTATTTCCTGTTCCATCTTTTGTTGGTATTGGTTTTCTTTTTGGTTTGCCATCTATGACTTGATTTGCGTCGTTGCTTGCGCCTTTGGTTGTTTCTCTGGCGTTGTTTGAGTTTATCTTCCTGGGTCGCAAAGTTTCTCGTCGGTCCTGTCGCAAGCAGTCCACCTCTTGCGCTAGGGAATATTTGGTAAACCCCAATCTTGCAGTCTGTCTGCTTAGCTCAGTATCCGATTCACTGTCAGGCAGCGAGCTGAGATCTGATAGTGAAGAAGCCAGTTGGGAACTTACATTGGTACTAGTGCTAGCTTCTGCAGGCAGCCGCATTGTTGGGTTCTTGGATGCTTTTATGGCATCGAATTTCTTAGCAAAGGTAAATACTCGCCCTTGCTGGTAATCGATTTTGTCTCGCTGAAACTTGTAAGTCTTCCGTTTTTTTATCACCTCCTCATCTTTGTGTAGCCTAGCTTGCATCTCTTCCCGGAGTTTGGCACAGTTAGCCGAAGTTTCCACAGCGCTGATTTCATTGTTAAGTTCATCAATTTTCAGATGTAAAGACGCGCGATCGCTTTCCGCGTATTTCACCAAAATGGTTACCAGTTTTCGCGAAGACTCCAAATTGCACTCAGCCCATTCATTGAGCATGTTGGGGTCCGGTTGTTCGAAGCTGGGCGCTAGCATAATGCGCATTGAAAGACATTAAAAGAATACTTTCACGATGTCACCATGCCTCATATTTGGGGATCTGAATTATTTATGAAAAGCTACAATAGAAGGTTCCCTTCAAAGAAAGAATTGTGGATGTTTTAATATGTCGTTTTCTCACACAAAAAGGGAATATGCAATGGACATTTGCCGATCCACGGCTATATGAAATGTGATATTAAATTGTTGAATATCGATGTTCACTAAATAATGGTGACATCGTGAAAGTATTCTTTTAATGTCTTTCAATGCCAGTTAATGAATTTATCAATATGCATTATTTCGCTATGTTACTGGTTTAAAGTGCGTTAGCATATGCAAATATAAGATCCAATGAAAAGTAATGATTATACATTACAAGATGGCGCTGATGTTAATGCATTTTGTTTGTCCATTGTTGATGTTTATCCCGCGTGTATGCTTAAAGATGGCCACCTGCGGTATGCCAGTAACACCGAAGAAGGCAGACCGCCGAAAACGCGTTTGTTCTGAAAATAAAAAACCTGTTATAAACGCTACCCGTGAGTGCTTATATTTCCTATATATGAGGAGGTTTTGAGCTTTAATACATGCGGATGGCATCGCTGCAACAACAGCACCCGACCGTGAGTGATTCTGGTATGACGCAAATGGAGCGTTGATTATATATATATATATATATATATATATATATATATATATATATATATATATATATATATATAAATTATATATATAATTTTTTTATTTAAAAATTACATATTACGCTGTTCAATACATATCATAAATTAATACAAATATTATTAAATTAAAATCCCAAACTATATTGTCAAAATAATAACAACCAATAAATTCAGTGTTACTTACAATTCTAAAGCACAACAGAATTAACACATACAATATTAAAATACATATCTAAAAAAATAATTAATTATTTTTAAATTTGTTATTACTTAAATAACTTTCTGAACACACATCTTAAAATTATTTTTAAAATGATAATAGTTACACATATTACATAATTAATTATCAATTAGAATATTAATAATAATTAACTAATGTTAAAATGATTATCTTCAATTACCTTCCACATTTTATCCATACAAAACGGCAACCTGCACCAAATATATAAATGTAAAACATTTTACTTACATAATTTACATAATTTATTATCAATTAAACAATTAATACGAATATTTAGCTTATAATAAATTAATTGTATTTAATTAACTTCCCACACTTTACCCCTACAAATGCAGCAACTCACACCTAATATAGAACGTAAACAATATTTTAATTGCACAATTTACATAATTAATGTATCAATTAAATAATTATTATAAATTAACATTAATTATTATACTTAATTCACTACACACCCTTTACCCATATAAAACAATACACACCAAAAAAATATGTAATATATTACACAATTTACCTAATTAATTATCAATTAAATAATTAATTATAATAATACTATAATTATTAATTAATTATAATTAATTTACTTCCCACCCTATACCCCTACAAAACCCACAACCCACACTTAAACTTAACTTTAAAAAAATAATGTAACAGTTAACATAAATAATTGAAAATTTAATAATTAATATTAAATGAAAATTAATCATTAATTATAGTTAATTTACTTCCCACCCTGTACCTCTATAAACCCCGAACCCACTATGGTACTAAAAATGATAAATAAAAACTATTAAATTAAATTTAAGAACTAATGCAAATTTACAAACTATATTAAACAACATTAACAATATTTATACAAACAATATATAAAAGATATAATTAAATTATATAGTAAAATACATAAAATGATAAAAAATCTATATTATTAGCAACAATTTATTTAACTTCGATATTATCATCAGGGGGCCCGATTACCATGCTGGTCGCATGTGGGTCCGACTGGCAGCCTAGAGGAAGCAGGAGCGCCCGACAAGGGGTCGGAGGACCTGCTTCCCAGATTACGATCTGAGCACCGTGTTGGCGGTCGGATCCTGTATTTCTTCCATTGCGGCTTGTGCTGCCGCTCACATCACAAGCCGCAATGGAAAAAATGCAGAGTTTATACAGACCTGCACTGTGTGGCAGGCACTATGCAGTGCCTGCCACATGGTGCAAGGATGTTTGGGGGGGGCACCACAGGTGCCCCCCAGGCCCCATAGCGGAAAGCCAGGGGAAAGGGGGCCCTGCTAGGTGCCCCCAAAGTCACTTTCCACCTGCTTTTTCATGACGGGCGGACTGCCATGAAAGGGCAGGCAGAAAGCAAAATTATTTTTCCGACGGTGGACCCGAGGCTGGCTCTGCTGCAATTTGAGGATTATATTCCCGACTGCCGCCCGCACAGTGAGCCCATCTGAAGCAGATCGGTATTGCCCCACGGGTTTCCCTCAGATAGACAGTATCATAATACGGCGGTCGGACGGAAACCTCTGATGTCGGGCGGAAAGCCTCCGACGAGCTGTCAGATGGCTTTCCGCCCGGCATTATAATAAGGCCCATAGATATTTTTGTAATCAATATTTACACTTTATGTATTTTAACATCGATATTATTACTTACCTTAAAATCAATATTCTTGTCAACAATATTCTTGTTGATGATATTTCTGTATCACGGTATTTCCAACAAGTATTTCTGTAGGTTGATATTAAAATTTCTATATTTTGTCTAAATACCCTGCTGGCTGTAGCTGAAATACTGTCTTCGTAAAAGACTAAGGCTGACATTAATACCACCTCGGAACATCGCTCAGTGGCTTCTGACTCGGGGAGCTCGGCAGAGGGCTCCCAGTTATAACTCTATAGTCTGTAAATTATATTATTTGATACCTTTCCTACTTGTTATTATTGCCTATAGTGTGGTATTGTGAACACTGGTCTGAACCCAGAAGTATTCAGCCATTGCATGATGTGTATGTATTTGGTCGGATCTGGACCGGGGAGGGTGTGTGAGATGGGTGTAGCGGGGATGCCCTGGGGTTGGCCCATTGGCACTGGCCTCTGGAGGGTACATTTCCTGGGTTACTGCCAGAGATGGGCTTGCATGTACTAGGGCTCTTTGTGTTACCTTGTCTGCCCCCACTTGGATTGCCCCTTCTAGGAACCGGAAGGTGGCATTCCCTTAACAATGTTGTTTGTTCACAGGTTGCTGGACTGCTCTTGGGAGTGGGTGTTTGTAGTTGGGAAGTTCCTATTTTGTCCTGGGGGTCATGGATGGCTTTGATGTTGCTGGGGGGTGCATGGGAAGACTGGTAGGTGGTTATTTAGGAGTTCTTGTATCAATATCAGCCATGAGAGACCTTCATAGCACTATAAATGTATTGTTCTGGAATGTTAGAGGAATGGGGTCGGCCTCCAAACTACATAGTACTCACCAATATTTGTGTCGCCCAGGGTCCCAAATCGTGATGTTACAGCAGACCCATCTTACTGCTGATGAAGCTGTCCGCCTGCGACGTAGGTGGCATAGCCAATTTTATGCAACCTCTTACTCTGCTCATTCCCAGGGGGCATTGCTGTGGATTCGGGCAGGAACCCCTTTTGAGGCCACCCATTCTATTATTGATCCAGAGGTCTGCTATTTTTTGGTAATGAGCAGCCTGCTGGGAAGGGAGGTTACTCTAGGAAGTGTATATGCCCCAAACCTAGTGCCTTCTTGCACTATCCATACCCTTGTCCTCTATCATAGCGGAGGACCTCTTTTGGGAGTGATTTTAACTGTGTTGCTGATGTTCACTTGGGTAGACCCACCCCTCCTCTGCATGGGGCACTTGTGTCAGAAATGTCACAGGGTTTCCAAGGCTGGATGGGGCAGTGGGGCCTCATGGATGTTTGGAGGGTGCAACATGAGCAAATGCAAGATTATTCTAATTAATCACATCTTTTTAGACTGCACACACAGTTTGCTCGGCCTGTCTTAGCCCAAGCGTGACTCATATTAAGTTTCTGGGGCACATGCTATCAGATCACAGCCCATTGCTGTTGACATTTTGCCCCATTGCGGAACCCACAGTGATTCCCACATGGTGCCTAAACACATCTTTCCTTGAAGACGCATGCTTTAGGGATTCCCTCAAGCAGCCATCTCTGAATATTTTCAATTTATTCAGGGCACAAATACTGATCCACTTGTTCAAAGGGATGTTTTTAAGGTGATGGTGAGGGGTCATTGCATGGGGCAGACTGTTGAGGTTAGAAGAGAACTCAAATGAGAACTTTCCACTCTAGAATGCAGCTTGCATGAGCTGGGTAATAGGTTGGGTGCCAAGAACTCCACTCAAGCACAATTCACAGAAGTGAAGGGTCGATATAATGCTGCCTTAGAACATCTTCGTGCCTTCACATATGATATTATCTTGCAAGAGTGCATCAGGAAGGGGGCTGATCAGGCTGGCACTAGGCATGGTTGGTGCACCCAGAGCCTAGGAGAAAGCCCATAACTCAGATCTTATCTGAGGACAGGACATTACTTTACCCTCCTGGGGCCATTAACGCAACCATCTGTAACTACTATGAAACCCTTTACAAACACCCTGAGACGATTTTGCCAGGGAGCTTGACAGAGTTCCTGGACCATTGCCGTTGCCTATGCTTGATCCGGCCTTACAGGAGGTACTGGGGGAACCAGTGACTATACAAGAAATTTGATTGCCCATCAAAGAGATGGCTGCGGGAAAAACCCCTAGCCTGGATGGATTGCCAGCGAAGTTTTATTCTACATCTGCACCTCCTGGCTCCTATATTAGAGTTGTTGCATTTGGGGCCATTGCCGGCTTCATCCAGGGATGCGTCTTTTATATCACAAACCCTGCGGAGTGTTCGGACAGATGGAGTCGTCTTGGCTTCATATGGTAAACATCACAGCACTAGCCAGGGGTGTATATTATCTCCCCTTTTGTTTGCTTTGGCCATTGAGCCCTTGGCAGAGCTTTTCAGACAGAGAGGTGCAGGCCACGGAGTGATCTTAAAGGGCAAAGAGCATCTTATGTCCCTATATGCTGAAGACTTATTATTTTGCCTAGTCGATGGTCACTGGGAGCTACCTATGCCTTGGCATTATTGAATGAGTTTTTGGTACTAGGGGGCCTTCGAATAAACAAGTCCAAGACTCATCTTTTTCTCCATGAAAACGGGGATGACACATCCAGCTGATATGCCACTAGGGCTCACCTGGTCATCTCAGTCATTTAGATATTTGAGCATCCAGGTGTTCCATGCCTTGGATGATCTTCAGGAAGATAATTTGGGACTGGTGACACAATCACTTTAAACTTGTGTACAATTCTTGTGCTATCTAAGCTTATCAGTGATGACGCGGATCGCCTTGTCCAAGATGATTATGCTCCCTAGGCTCCTATATTTCTTTGTGAATCTCCCGTTCGTGATATCACACTCTTGGTTCAGCAACTTAAGGGCATATGTACAAGGGAATGGTGGAGCATGGCGTTAAGCAAACATTGATAACACCAGGCTATGCCTTTCCCACAACGCAGGGATGCACTGTATTCACAAGAATGCGGCACACCCCTGCGTTTCCCCTATCGCTGGTGCTTAACTCGCTGCCTAGCGCCAAAGCAGGCACCCATGCATCATTGTGCAAGGGTGTGTGCATTGGGGGGAATTATCGTTTATGTGCAGGAAGGTGTCGCATCCCGCACATAAACAATTCAGAATGGCTAATGTAACTTCTATGTGTGCTGTACATTGTGCAGCACACATAGAAGTTGCAAATAGTCATTTTTTTAATGATTGTTTATGTGCAGGAAAGGACACCTTCTTGCACATAAACAATCATTCACTGTGTTTTGCTCTTTCTAAGTGTGCTACACAATGCAGCACACATAAACACAGAAAAAACGAGGAGAAATAAAGAATTTCTCCTCATTTCCCCATGCTAAGACAAGGTTTTCCCTGGTCTTAATTTTAGCGCTGCCTTCTATTTACACCATCCTTGTAAATAGGTGGCAGCGTCAAAATCAATGGGTGTTGCGGTGGAACGCTCACCACAACACCCATTTCCCGCCCCTTTCATGCTAAGTGAAGCATAAAAGGGGGCCTTATTTGCAAGGAGGCGTTAAGCCTCGATAAGTGGCTTAACGCCGTCTTGTAAATAATCAAAGCACCTATCGCCAGGGGAATGTTCTTAAAAGTGACATTCCTCTGGCGTATATGCCCCTTAGATTCCTTACTCCAAGATGATGGGGGGCGTAACAGAATCTCCCGGGCGGTACTTCGGAGAGACCCAGAGGATGGTGCCTTGGGTGCCCTTGAGTGTGAGATATACAATTTGGCCTACCAGCTTCAGTGGTTGACACAGTGGTTAGAGCTTAAGGGCCTTGAAATCCTAGGACCCATTGGGTTGGTTGAAAATCAGGGGCTTTTGCTGGCGAAACTTCTTAATCCGAAAATGATTCGGAGATCCTGTTGAGAGTGGCACTGCAGTGCCGGCGGAGATGCCTATGGAAAACATCCAGGACCCCTCTCTCTGCTCTGGATATACCAGTGATAAGGCTGCCGCATGGGGATCCCTTCTCCCCATTTATGAGACAACACTTATCAGAATGAATGACAGCCAGCATCATTACGGTGCGTGATTGTTTCCAACTTGGTGAGCTTATCCCGCTGGAGGATTTCCTATCACAGTATGACCTGCCCCCCAGACAGTTTTTGAATTATCATGCTCTGGTAAGAACATTTGGGGAATTATGGCTTGGGAGCATGCAAGAGCCAGAAACTCATATCGTCCATCAGACATTCGTGACCCTGGGTGCTGCACGTCATCTTTTGAAATGGCTCTATATAGTGCAACTCGAGATTATCACAAAACCATTGGTTAAAACTCAGGAGAGGTGCAAAGCATTGCTTGGCAGGGGGCTGAAGGACATAGAGTGGGGTAAAACTATGGGGAGCCCAACGTGTATTTCTAGGAATACTAAATTTAAATTCATCCAATTTAATTACTTACACATGACTTATTTGACCCCCCACAGACTGCAGGTTATTTATGGAGGAAATTTGCCGACGTATCCTAGGTATGTGGAGCCAGAAGCTGGGTTTGCACACATGACGTGGCGCTGCCTGAGGCTATAAGACGTCTGGAAGGTTGTAGTGGCCACAGTCAATGGAGTGATAGCTTGTTCGCTCCCCTGTTCAGCAGAGGTTTGCCTCCTAGGTTAGTTCCCTAGACCCAAAGCATGCAAGGTTGATACTAGGTTTTTGGACCTGGCCTTGGTCTGGCCAAGGTGACGTATAGCAATGAAGTGGATGGCTGGGGTAGGTCCAACAGTGGCAACATGGGAATGGGATATTGAGACATGGGCCAGAGCTGAAGAGAGAGCCCTGATTAGAGATGATACACGAGAGGTACCCCATCGCCCATTATCGGGCCTTTGGGCAGAGGTGCTCAGAGTCTGGGATAACAGAAATGACGGCACTACTAGAGAAAGTGCAGATGGGACACAGAGAGACGAAAACACCTTGGAATCCCCCTGAGGTGATTTACTTACCTAATAAGACACTGTTTGAGTGGGAAAAATAATCACTATGGTCCCTACAACTTGAAGTCCACTGAGAACAGGGCAAACGTATGAACTTACTGTTAGCAGGATATTTTTTTGGGATAACTTGGCAACCATTGTATGTAACTATTCATTCTGCATTGACAGTGGAATTGGAGAAGAAGTGGGGATGTACTCTGAAATGTACTCTGAATAATTGCCTCTCGGAGATGGCAACCTGGATGGCAGAACACTACCTTAAATTAAATGCTGGAAAATCCGAAATTTTACTTTTTGGAGGAGCTAAACTTGTCTGGAATTCCACTTGGTGGCCCCAGAGGTTGGGTGACGCCCCGGCTCCAAAGCAATGCGCAAAGAATCTGGGGTCCTTATGGACAATACCCTATCCATGCAGGACCATGTGCGGGTTCTATGTGGAAGAATCTTCGCGATGCTGAAGCTCCTAAAAAGGCTATTTCCTTGGATCCCACTAGATTGTAGGAGAAACATCACGCAAGCATTACTTACTAGTAGATTGGACTATGGTAATGCATTGTTCGTGGGCATGGCAGACTACCTCTTCACATGCCTACAAGTGGTGCAAAATGCCGCCGCCAAACTGGTATGTAACAAAGACAGATTCAGCTCAGCGTCTGAGTGCCTGAAACTACTTCATTGGCTGCCAATGCGCCAAGGAGCGAAATTTAAGCTGCTCAGTCACGCACACAGGGCTCTGCACCAACGAGGGCCTCTTATCCTACAGAATAAAGTTGAATTTTATGTACCTATCAGGTGCCTAAGATCAGGGTCTCTAGCCCAAGCCAGAACAAAATGCATTAAGAAAGCAAGGGCAGGGGGGTCGTAGTTTCTCATACTTGGCAGCAAAGCATTGGAATGAACTACCACAAGACCTCCACCTTACTGAGGACTACCTTGTCTTCAGAAAAAAACTTAAGACCCACCTGTTCGCTAAAACCTAATACCGGCCAAATTCATCATCCACTCAGCCATCTACCGGAGTCCTAGCATAGCGCTGTGATATCCTTTCTGGATGAATGTTGCGCTTTATAAATAAAAATACAAAATACAAATGGTCCGATTGATATGACATTTATTGACTTTGGCTCTTGTATGCATGTCTGTACTCTTATGCCCATACCTATAAAGATATGTTTAAACCTTTTTAGATGCAAGTGGGGAAACACTGACTTCCTTTTTCCATCCCTTAATTTAACATTGTGCAATTGTGCAATACCTATGTGTGCAAATACAATTAACTTACGAAATTCTCATGTATATCAAAGTTACAAAGATGTGATTTTCTTTTTCAGAGCACATCACATGTTGCAGGAGCTTTATTAGTCAGCTGCTCTAGAGGTAAATGACCATGGGCCATATGTATGAAGCCTTTTTCCCGTTTGAGAACGGGAAAAATCCTTTGGGATGTACCATCCCAAAGGCCATCGTAAGATAGAGAATCGCAAAATTTGTGATTCTCTATTTTGCGTAATGCAATAGGAATTGCAAATTGCAATTCCTTAAATGCAATTCTGGAAGCACCAGAAATTTGCTATTTGGCCTTAAGGAATTGCAAATTACCACCAACTTCAAGTTGGTGGTAATTTGCAATTTTCTTTAAAAAATCACTTTTTTGATTTTTTAAAAGTGCCATATGTCGCACATACATGCGCAAAATGTGCACACATGCATATTTCAGGGGTGCAACAGGGTGTCCTTTTGGCACCCTTGCAACCTTGAAATTGCATTCTCAATTTGCGATTCTCTAATTGGTAATCGCAAATTGAGAATGTCTTCCCATTCATTCCTATGGGCCTCCTAGCCCATAGGAATGAATGGGAAGGTATTCCTTATTTGCGAATCTCAATTTGAGATTCGCAAATAAGGAATATGTAGGATTCGCAAAATTTTTAGCAAATCCTACATACATTGCATTTTGAGACTGGGATCATTTTGTATAACTGCCACGATTTCCGAATTTAAGGAAGTTGCCGAGGATGCTAAGGTGTGCAGTCCTATAAGTAAAGAGATGGTAGGCCTAACCGCGCCGGAAACAAGCCCTAGTGACATGGCAAATTCAACCTTAAAAAAAGGAGCTACATGCCACCCCCGACCAAACAGTATTCTTAGTTGTGGTTCTTTAGTACAGGGTCAAGTAATAGATCAAGAGGTATCCATTGTTCATAATAATCTGGGCAGGGAGAATCACACAACCGACATGACTATAGTTTCATGGAATATTGCTGGGTTATCTTGTAAAACGGCGTCTGATGATTGGTCCTCATATATCGACAGACATGATGTCTGGCTATTCCAGGAAACCTGGTCCCTGGAAAAAGTATATCATCCTGGTTTTTTTAATTTTTCAAAGGCCGCCATAGGGGGCCAGAGAGGAAGACCAACTGGGGGGCTGACATGCTGGGTTAGACAGCTGGATGGGATATGGGTGGAAGAAGTACACATTGACAATCCAGATATGATGGCCATTCGGGTTTGTTCATCTTTTGGTCCAGACCTTTGGATTTTCAATGTGTACGCAAGAGGACTGCCGGGTGGCAAGCGATCTAGCGTGGTCTCAGCCCTTGAAGGGTACTTGGAAAATCTAGGGGCTCTTGTAACACGATTGTAGCAGGTGACTTTAATTGTTGTTTCGAGCCCCTGGACCATGAAGATGGGAATCTGTCCGTCGAAGAAGACGAACAATGGAATATCCCGAAGTTAGAACTGGGTCCTATAATGAAATGGACAGAGGCCGCATTACAGCTGAAGGGTTTCTGTCTGGAAAGGGGAATGAGGGCAGTAAACGGGAGAACTAAATCAGATAGGCAGGGTGCAAATACTTTTGATAATGGGCTAAGAAGTAGCCGTATAGATTTTATATTTATTAAGGTAGAATACTGGTCAACCATTCTGGATATGGAGGTCCAGCAACGGACTGAAAGTGACCATAACCCATTGGTCCTAAAGTTGCAGGACGTGGGATTCTGTAAACAGAATATTGGGAAAGCTGAGCGTAGCGAGGTTGATGTAATATTAACTAATGATCTGAGGAGAGTCAAATGGGGAAGGATCGAAAATAACGAGGAAGAACTGGCACAGATGAGGGATCTGGTTATTGGTTCAACTGCTAAAATTCACAACTGCGCTACACATGAAGATATTAACCACATTATATTGCAGGTTCATGAAAACCTATTTGATAACCTAAAAACATTTTTTGTTAGACGCAGTGCTCCCAAGAAGAAATGCACTGTGAAAGGTGGTTCGTGGTACGATAGCTCCTGCAGACAGGCCTATAAAAGCTTATCGAGGGCTATTAGGTCTAAAGATATGGGTAACATAAGAAAGGCTAGAGCATGGTACAAGAAAGTGCAGTTGCTAGCAAAAAAGGAATGGGATGATAAACGATGGCAAGACCTGTTGACGGCATGTAAAGGAAGGAACATGACACAATTTTGGCAACTGGTTAAATGGGGCAGTGGAGAGATAAAGCAGGTACCAGCCAACCATGTAGCCCCTGAACAGTGGGTCGCTTATTTTGAGGCGCAGTTCCAGTCCTCTAATTGCAATGAGGAGATCCCCTATGGCCACCACATAGGGATCTCCTGCGGTTTACAGACTTGGAGGTCGAGTCTGTGTTAAAGCAAATCCCGAGAGGTAGGGCCCCCGGTCCAGATTGTATACCAGCAGACCTGTTTGTAAGGGGAAAATAATTTTGGGTACCTTATATTAAACTATTGGCGAATGCCGTAGCTAGTGGTGCTTTGGTTCCTGATACCTGGTCAGGCGCCGAAATCCTACCAATATATAAGAAGGGTGATCGGTCGCAACCAGGTAATTATCGACCTATCAGCCTGATAGACTCCATCCAGAAGATTGTAGCAAGACTAGTGCTGGGTAGGATCCAGGCATGGATGGTTGAAACAGATATTCTGACACCACTACAGGCGGGGTTCCGGCCGTGTACCAGCACACTTGATCAGGTTTTCAGGTTTGTGTTAATTTATTGGCAGGTGGTCATTATTGGTGGGGGCACAATCTACGCGGCCTTTGTGGACTTAAAGTCCGCATTTGACCTCGTACCCGAGTGAAATTATGGAGAGCATTTGTGGAAATGGGGATGCCCCCGGAATTGATAACAATTCTGGTGAAATTACACGACACAACATATGCCCAAGTCCGCTGGGGTAAGCCGGGGGATGTTACAGAGAGGTTCCCGGTTTCCAAGGGGTGCGTCAGGGTTGTGTGTTGGCTCCCACCCTGTTTTTATTATTTATAAATAGGGTGGTCCAATACTATATCAATTACCCCACTGATGCCCCATCACTGGCAGGAATGAAAATTCCACTGCTCATGTTCGCGGACGACACCCTGATAATATCTAAGACCAGACAGGGCTTGCAGGCAGCGCTGTCACGGTTTGAAGTGTTCTGTCACGATCATGAGCTGAGGGTCAACGTGGAAAAAACAAAGTTTATGGTGCTTCATAAATCTAAAGTTATTACCGGGAGAGTATATATGAACAATGTCCCCCTGGATCAGACAGATACATTTACCTACTTGGGCATAACATTGAGTAGGAAGATGAGCTGAAAACCTCAGGTAGAAATGCTGGCTTTAAAACATGCGCAATTAGCAGGCGCATTGGTTAAAGAGCATAGGCTTTCCTACACCAAGCCCATTGGCCCTGTATTGCAAATTTATAATTCAAAAATCAGTCCAGCAATACTCTACGGTGCCGAACTCTGGGGTTATGACAACTTAGCACCATTGGTAATTGCGCAAAATAGGTTTGTCAGGTCATTAGTTGGCCTCCCGCAATCCTCCCCCCTCATACCACTCTACTTTGATCTGGGTTGCCACACTGTTGTGGATGCTGCACGATATAGGCCGTTGCCATTCTGGAGAAGACTCTGGACTACCCCGGAGCTTTCTCAGTATGCCAATGCCTTATCGGATGTAAGGAGGCTGGGACGATCACATGAAATTTCCTGGTTGAACAACATGAAAAATTTGTTGTACGCGATGGGGATGAATACCCTATGGGATGATCCAGTCTCATCACCATTTCCCTCTAAAAAGATTTTTAAGAGAGCCTATTGGGATATGGTTAAAGCCAGGAAGTTTTCACCATTAACAAGGCCGTCATTGACAAGGGAATACCTAGTAGTGAAGAATGAGATCAAACTGGAAGGTTACTGGGATCTTATTTCTAACCCGTTCGATCGGAAATTGTATCACCAATTTAGGGTGGGTTCACTCCCTATAAGAGCGTTTACTAGTGGATGGTCTCAACCATCTGTAGATAAATGTGTTTTTGTACTGACCACATTGAGACCACAGCACATATTTTATTTGTCTGTCCGGGTTATAATTTGCCAAGGATCAAATGGATTAAACCCGTGTGTAAGAACTTGGGCATAAGAACAGCTAAGGAGGCCCTCAGGATTTTAAGGTTTGACTCAATGGCCTCAATTGTGGTCGCTGTGGCGAAGTTCTTGCGATGGGTGTGGGTTATCCGAGCCAACGCACTAGGGCCTGATTAACATGTACAAGAAAAGAGTTTCTGGGTTAAGGGTTTTATGTTTTTTTTAGTCTGGTTTTAGTAATGTGTTCTTAAAATTGATGAATTATTTATTGTTTTTACTAATTGTTTTTATTGTTGATCTGGTTGATTTTTATGTTTATGAATGGCTCTACCAAAACTAGAAGCATGCCAAGAGATGGAATTCTCTTGTCAAATTTTATGTTATTTGTCTTTTATGATTGAGAAATCGAAATAAAGACTATTTTGAATTGAATTGAATTGCATTTTGAGATTCTCTAATTGCGATTCGCTAAAAATCGCAATTTGAGAATCGCAAAACTCTTTTTTGATACATATGGCCCCATATGACCAGAGTAAAGAATTTCAAGTAAGGGTGGAGTTGGAAACCAATAAAGAATTTCTTATCACTATAGGTATGTTTTCCCCAACTTAGACAGTCAGTTTATTCAATATTTTCTTTCCTGTCCTGTTGCATAGTTCATAATGAGTCTGCTGTTAATTGGAAGATAATAGGTATTTGCATTATTCCTGGATATTGCCTGAATTTATCCCTTTATTATTGTGAATTCCCTCATGGTTCAAAATTTTCCCTATCCTTGTATGTCTGTTTTAAGGATCTCAGATCATTTGAATAATAATACAAAACAATAATTTGTTTGTTAAATAGCACTCCATTTCTCATTTCTACTACTCCCAAATTATGTAAATGATGAGTGCCTATAACCCCATTAATGACAATCAGTTTACTGACCTTGAAAGTAGGGGTGGCTGTATCGGCCTTGCAGGGGTTTGAAGTTCCGATCTATAGATCTTTGCATTGTCGAGGCACAAGTATTCCACTCACCAAGCTTTTTACCCAGATGAATAGTCCCAAAGTGTCTGATGGGCAGTTTCAAGAGTCACCCTAAGTTGGACATGATAGCCACTACTTTCTCTCTGATTTCTACTTTGGGTGCACCCTTTTGAATGGTAAGTGCAGTTTCTCCCTCTCAACTGTGTTCAAAATAGTCCTCAATCTGGAAATTTTGTTCAGACATAAAGATCAGAACTCTCAATCTGGCTGAGTTGTGTCAAATTTATGATCTGCATTCTTTAGGGCCTAATTGCATATCTACGCAGATTGGGGTGTTATGTGAGGTAGCTGTTAAATCAATGTCTGTGTTATATGACTCCACATAAAAGAGGATTTAAGAAATATGTGATTTCTGAATGTGTATGGACTGTGGACTTGCGAGGAAAATATATGTGCCAGCCAGTGACGCAAGAACGGTTGGAACGCGCATTGTCTCAACGGTGTGGTATCAGGCCCGACTCAAAGTTTAAATTGTTGGTAACATTTATATTTTGTCCTGCAGAGGAAGCTTAGTCATTTCTGGAGGGTATATAGAGTGCTCTAACATAGCAGGTTGTGATGCAAGATACCAGCCCCTGAAATGGAACATGGTGTTGAATGCAACTGCTTAAAACCTTCTGTGGTCATTGCATCCAGTCTGCAAGAGGAGAAGGATATCTAGGACAAAGTAATGGGGTTTTTAGATGGTTATCATTGCAGCAGTATTCAGCATTTTCCCATTTCTTGTTGCATATCCTTTTTCCCCATACCAGATCCTTTCTCTTGCCATTCTAGTTTCCCCTCCCCGTTCAATCCCCTGCTTTCAATATGATGAATGGAGTCAGTGATTAACAGTTTCCAGATCACAAAGTTATATTCAATGTAATGCTGCATGTGTTCCACATTTCTTTTTTTTTTTTAAAACAGATTTTATTTGTCAAAACATCACATATGAGGCAGAGCTCTGTGACCCAGAAGCTGCTGCCGCATCAATAAACATCAATTGAATTTGACCATTTTCATGTGTATTCAGGAAAAAATGAAAAGCAATGCAAATAAAACATTAACCCTAAAACTGTAACCCCCCTAACCCACCCCCCAGCGCACCGTCGTCCATTCCAGAGCAACACATCATATCAATAACCACAGTTGAAAAATGTCATCACCTACGAGGCAGCTTTCCTGCCGGACATCTGTAAAAGGAGGTCATACCGGGTCTCGGTGGCGGTCCACCAGTGCCGGCTCTAGCTCCAGGCCACGATAGTCTGCCCAGCGCTTCCAGATTTTAAAGTGCTTACGGGGACACCCCCTGGCCACAAATATTGGGGTCTCGAGACCCATACAGAAGTCCAGACCATTTTTCCAGGCAGAGACGGAGGGTGCCACCGCTGCCATCCAGGCCCTAGAAATATCCCTTTTCGCCAGGGTAAATCCCAGAAGCATAAAATGGCGCTTGTAAATGTTGCCTCCAATCCCTTCCATGACATGTAAGAGGACCAGCTTTGGTGAGCAGGAAAGGTCCCACCCCAACACTTCAGAGAGACAGCCAAGCACCTCCCTCCAGAATCGCGCCAATGCATAGCAGTGCCATACAGTATGCAACAGGTTACCCTCCTCATGTTCACATCGGAGACACACAGGGGAAGCCACCAAGCCGGCCCTCCACAACCTAACCCTGGTATAATATACCCGGTGGATGTATTTGAACTGGATAAGCCGTAGGCTCATTGAGATGGCCGCCCCTCGCGGAGAGGCCAAAGCCTCTGTCCAGTCTTCCTCCTCCATCGGACGGACATCACCCTCCCATGTCTCCCTCAGATGCTGTAGCGATGGGGAACAATGCGTGACTAGGGATTGATATATTTTAGAGATCCTGTGGTCTTGGAGGTCTCCCATAAACACCTTGGCCTCCACCGGACTGAACTCTGCCAGTGTCTCCAACCCCTCCAAGCTGGGGGAAATGGCATGTCAGAACTGTAAATATTTAAAGAATTGGGTTTTCGGCATCTGGAAGTCTTTTTGTATATCCTGGAAGGATTTCAAAACAGGTCCCCGCATGACGTCGCCCAGGGTGGAGATCCCAATATTGTCCCAATCACGGAATCCAGACAGAGCCGCCAAGTGTGGTAGGCGTCCATTGTGCCAAAGAGGGGTCTCCCGGGTCAACCTGTTCCACCAACCCATCCTACGTAACGCCTGCCTCCAGATCTGGAAAACAGTCCGCGTGGCAGATGGTAGGGAGCGTCTCAACTGGGCAGAGTAGAGAATCGTGTGCAAGGTGTGTTCCCCCATACACCGTCGTTCGAGAGCGTATGCCGGATCCGTCCTGTCCCCATACCACCATTCATTCAGGATGAGCAAGTGCGAGGCCATATAATAGGACAAGATATCTGATGTCGCCAACCCCCCACAGTACGTAGACTGAAAGCAAGTCCGCAGTGCCACCCTTGCCACTCCACCATCCCAGAGAAACTGACCCAGGGCTGCATTAACCTGACGAAACCACCTAGGGGGAATTGGGTATGGATGATTTTGCAGTTGATACAGTAGGCGCGGGAGCGAAACCATCTTGAAAATGGCCGACCGGCCGTATGTAGACAGGGGCATGTGAGACCAGGTCTTAATGTCCTCACGCACACGATCCCATACAGGCGCCAAGTTCCTATCCCGGGATGTGGTGGGAGAATCCGATAGGAATACTCCCAGATATTTCATCCCCCCATACACCACCTGCACCGAAGATGCCCAGGAGCCGAGCTCGCCCCCACCACCCAAGACCCAGAGGGTGGACTTTCGAGGATTCATCTAGAGGCCCAAGGTTTCCCCAAAGATCTGCATTATGCGCAGCAGCCGCGGTCCCGTCCTATCCAGATTAGTGAGGAAGAACAGCACATCATCGGCGTATAAGGCAATACGATCTGACAGTCTGTGTGCCCATTCAAGACCGGTCACCTGAGCATCAATCCGCACCCAGTCAGCGAGGGGCTCCATTGCCAGCGTGAACAAGTAGGGGGACAGCGGACACCCCTGTCCGGTGCCCCGCCCAATAGGGAATGTAGAGGAAACGGAGCCCGCCACCCGCACAGATGCAGTTAGATCGGTATACAGCAGGGTTAGATACAACAAGAAACGAGGCCCTATGTTCAACCTGCGCAGCAGTGCAAATAAGTACACCCAGCTTAAAGAATCAAATGCCCTGTCCATATCTGCTAGCAATAACGCCACCCGTTCCCCCAATCCCTGAACAGTCGCAACGGCAACATGCGCCCGCCGAAGATTGTGACGGGTCGCCCGTTGGGGCATAAACCCCGCCTGATCCGGATGTACTAATGAAGCAATATGTGGCCGGAGACGATTTGCCAACGCCTTGGCCAGAATCTTGGCCTCAACGTTCAGAAGGGAGATAGGGCGATACGAGGCATGGTGATCAGGAGGTCTGCCGGGCTTGTGGAACACCACCACTTCCGCATGTCTCCAATCACTAGGCAGGCGACCCTGTTCCCTGGCCTCCTCCACCACTCTGCGATAGTGGGGACCCAGCTGCAGGAAATATTGTTTAAAGAATTTGTTCAGGAAACCGTTCGGTCCCGGGAACTTACCGGGATTCAGATCCACTAGGGCGGCTCCCAGTTCATCCTCCGTGAGTGGGCGATCTAACTCCGCACTCACTTCATCAGAGAGGGCCTTAGGCGGCAGGTCATCTAAGAAGCGACTGACTACCTCTGCCGATAAGCATTCCTTGGGGGCATAAAGATCGGCATAATACATAGCAAAGCTCTCAGCAATAGCTGATGAGTCGGAAATAGGTGTCCCGTCTGGTCCCACTATACCCGGGAGAGCCTGGGAGCAAAGTGACCCCTGGCACAGTCTATGCAGCAACTTGCTGGATTTATCCCCCCACTGGTAGATCCTGCTACGGGTCGCTAGCTATGCCTGACGGGCCTCATCTAGGAGAAGATGCGAATAGTCCTGTTGCGCCAGCAGCAGCTGGCGGCGAGCCCGTCGCCCCCCTCCTCTCTGCTGCGCACCTCTAGCCCGAGGATTTCGGCTTCTACTCGCACGAGGGCCTCCCTGCGCGTTCTGTGGGCTGCTGCACAGAAAGAAATGTCCACGCCACGAATAGTGGGCTTCATTGCTTCCTACAGAGGTGCAGCCCCCTGGACCAAGCCAACATTGAATGCCAAATATTGATCTATGGCATCCTCCAACCGTTCCCTATAGTCCTCCTTCTGGAGGTTCCAGGCCGAGAGGTGCCACCTGAAAGGCCCATGGGCCCTTTCTGCCCACATAGTGATGGCCACCGGCGAATGAACCGAAAGCCCCCGTGGAAGAATGTCCGCCACCACCACCCTGCTATCAACCGCCCGGAGGACAAATAAATAGTCAAGGCGGGAGTATGAGTCGTGCACCGCCGAGAGATAAGTGTATCCCTGCGTTGTGCCATGTAACCTGCGCCAAGGGTCCACCCAGTCAAGGCTCGTCACTAAGGAGCAAAGTTTAGTGGGGTGTTGGACCTCCGGTGGGCCCCCCGGCCTCCACCGATCCCTGGCCATATCCATCACATCGTTCCAGTCACCACCCATGACTGCCAAGCCCTCTGGGATATCAGCCCACAAGGTCATAATTCTCTCCCCCAACCCCCAGGACAGAGGCGGGGGGCATATACACTCCCCAGCACCACGGTATCACCACCTACTGTGCCCTGCACGAACAGGTACCTGCCCTGAGTGTCCCCCCACATCTTGACATGTGTGTAGGAAACCCGGCGATGGATCAGTATAGCAACCCCCCGAGACCCCCTCACAAATCCTGAATGGAAGACATGGACATAACCAAAACATTGAAAGCACAGCGCCTTCGTCCCCATGAGGTGCGTCTCCTGCAACATCAGAATATCTGCGTGGGCGCGCTTAGCCTGTTTTAGAATAGCCCCACGTTTAATCTTATCAAGCGCCCCTCTAACATTCCAGCTAAGTATCCGGAGGGACCCAGAGACATCTCGTGGACTATCCGACATAGCTGCCAATAAAAAACTCCATACAGGTCGATGACATCAATGGCAATATACAATACGCACAAGCTGACTCTGGAATAATGTAAGACAGTGCAACCATGAAACAAAAACCCCCCAAACACAACCCAGAAGTACCTGTCGTGGCAGGCAGAGCAGGCTGACCTCAACAGGAGGTCCCACCCCTCAGCCGCCAATGGATCCCCAACTCACAGCCCATTGTCAGCTGGCCCTCTCTCTGTTCGTGAAGCCCCACAGAGAGACCGGCCTTCCTCTGTCCTTCTCCGGTCGAAGCAAGGAATTCAGGACTTGAGGACTATATGTCCAACCTACTGCTAGTCTGCTGACACATGCTGTCGCAAAGCCGATCCAGCCCGAGAGGAGGCACCACATGACTGGGAGCGCCGCCTGGACCTGGAGCGCCTGCTACCTCTCCCTTTTGGTCTAAGCTGGTTCCGGGCCATCCCGCTCGAGGAAGAGTCAGACTCCCTCCCTGGCAGCGAGTGGGGACATAGTCGTACTGTCTCATCCGTCCACAGGAACACCTCCTCTGGTGAATCAAAGAAGTGGGTGCGGGACCGATACACCACACGCAGCCTAGCGGGATAAAGCAACGCATAGGGGAGTTTGAGCTCTCGAAGGCGAGCCTTGGCCGCTAGAAAAGACTGCGTCCGCTGCTGCACCTGTTTTGTATAGTCCGGAAAAATCAAAATGCGGGCATTGTCAAATAGTAGCGGTTCTTTGGCCCTAGCCTGCTTCAGGATAACGTCCCGGTCATGGTAATTGAGTAGCTTGGCAATAATGGGCCTTGGGCGAGCTCCCGGTGGGGGTTTCTGCATTAAGGCCCTATGAGCATGTTCCACCACAAAACATTTAGACAACGCCCCAGGGGGAAGCCAGTCCTCCAGCCACTCAGTGAGGAACCACTCCATGTTCCCATTTTCACAACCCTCCGGGAATCCAACGAGGCGTAGGTTGTTGCGCCGAGCTCTCCCTTCGGCATCCTCCACTCGCGATGCAAGGCCCTGTTGCGTGGTCTCCAGAGAAGTCACTCGTTGCTGCAGAGTGGCAACGACATCCTCCACACCCGAGATCCTTGTCTCTGTCTCTGTGATGCGTGCGACCGCATTCCGCAAGTCCTGTCGCAGCAGCATAACATCTGAGCCAACTGCCCCAATCTTGGCATCCAAAATATCCCTGGACTGGGTGAAGGCGGCCATGAGGGCGGCATTGTCTGGCACCGCACCCTGTGTCCCCCGGGCACCGCAGCAGAGGCCCCCTGGCCTGTAAATTTGTCGATCGTGCTCTGCTTGGCCGATCCTCCTCCCGGTTTATCTCTCGGCATGGTGGACCGCTCACCACCTCCCGCCCCGGGCAAGGGCCTGCCTACGATCAGCGTACCACCTTTCAGGTATGGGAGGCCGTCCCAACTAATCAGAAGCAATAGTTATGGGAGCATGGCCCCAACAGTCCCACCAGGTGCCAATGCCTGGAAAACGCACCACAATCCAGGAGGGGAGCTGAAGGCCCCCCACCAAGAAGCACCAAGGGTCTAGATGCACCCCAGGGAGCGCAGTGGCCCAAGTCCGCCAACAGAAGCCCTCGAGGAGGTCAGCGTGGCCCGATAGACCGCCGGTGGAGGTGCTCCATGTAGAGGGAGAGGAGGGTGGAGCGCAAGGTCTGCCTCGCGCCGAACAGCGGGATACGGTGGGGGGCACGTCCAGCAGCCCCGGGCTCAGCACGCCCACCTCACAGCACCCCCAGTAGGCACCCTCCACGGCCCGACAAGGCCACCGACTGACTCAATTGACGACCCGCAGGGGGGGTGGTGCCCGCCTGGAAGGATGGGCGCCGCCAAGAACCAGGCCCCAATCCTCAAGTGCCACCGATGGTGCTCGCGAGGCCCGATTTGGCCGTCGATGCGAGAATACTGCCAGGGCCAAAGGGAAGGCACGCACACGCCAGCACTCACTAGGATCACTGCCTCCACTGACTTCACTCCCGGTGCCTCTCCCATGCTGCCCCGCACCGCTGCCGCTCAGGGTGGTTCACTCAATGGGCACTGAAAAGATGGAGGTGCAGCCTGCCCCCAGCGGGATACGCCCGCGCGGCCCGACTGGCCGCCGATGTGAGCATCTCGTGGATCGAGGGAGGGAGGGAGAAGGCGTGACGACTGACCCTCGCCCAACAGAAACACAAGTGGGCGATCACTCCCCTCGCCTGTAGGCCACGTGCGCCCACGTCACAGCGCCTCTGATGTGCACCCCCCCGCGGCCCAATATGACCGCCGAACCCCCTTCCAATGAGTGCGGGGGGAGGAGAAATGCAGGAGCAGGGGGGAGCGCCAGCAGATGGTAGGCCCCACTCCCCGAGGGTCCGGAGTTGCGCGCACGCCCCGGTCAGCCGCAGGGACCAGGAGAGCGATGGGCGGGAAGGGATCACACCCGTCCGCCGAGATCCAGCCGGACCGCCAACACCAGCACAGTCAGGGACGCGGCTAGGGACCGGCAACTTGCCGACCCCGCCGCACGCACACCCCACACCTCACAGCCGTGGCCCAACACAGCCGCCAATCAGCACGGCACTCCCCGCTGGACGTCACAGGCACGGAGGGGCAGCCAACCCCCGGGGGAAACTACCGATCCGGGGGCACTCACCGGGACTCCAGCCGTCGCAGTCACACAACGCGCCAAACTCCGCTGTAACAGCGTCGTCGCCCCCTGCCGGCGGAGGACCCAGGCGACGTCCTGGCTTCACTCAAGGCCGCAAGGCCGCACCTTTCGCAGGCCCCGTCCTCTCCACAACGCCACACAGCCGCCACTGGCCACTCCGCGGAGCTGAGTTCGACCCAGGTAAGTGATGCCAGTCCTCGATGTCTGCGGGGCAGCTTTGGGGCACAAGGGGTGACCGGAGAAGCAGGATAATGAAGGATTAATTTAAGGCTGGACGGAGCTCACACAGCACACGTCCGCCATGATGGCTTGCCAAGCCACGCCCCGTGTTTCACATTTCTCATCTGCAGTGTTGACCAAGGGAGTTCAGTGACGGGTCCTTATAACAATACTTGCATGAGGGAATTCAATGCAAGATTTACTCTGGTTCTGAACACCAATCAAAATGATTAAAAATTAAAAACAAGTGATCACATGTGAAAAAACATTATTTCATGGAGGATGATGCCATAATGGTTAGGGAAATTACTTTTGTTTAATTCTCACATATGTTTTGGAGGTGAGACTAATCGAAACTGAGAACAATAACATGGGATTCCAAGAGGTGGTCCTATTGCTTTAATCAATCTTGCGGAGAATTCATGCTCTAAGATATAGGATAATAGGAGGGTGTCACAAAATTCTGCCCATCTCTTGCACGGCAAACAAGCATAGGTACCTAATAAATCAAACGGGGAAGTTCCATATATGTGGCTCTCAGGGTTCCTTTTCTCCACATTCCCTCCCTCACTCATCTCCCCAGTCAATAAAAATGTGGGCTGCACACCTCTCATAATGGGCGAAGTTCATAAACAATTCTCTCAACTATCTGAGTGGATCTACAAGAAGCAAAAGTAAATCAGAACTACTCCAGTGCAGTCACCTCTCTCCTTCATCCAGTAGCCCATTCTCTCTTCAAAATATACATTCACCAGACAAAAATGTTTAGTGATGTTGCACTGTAGAATTGGGGTCTCAAGCTGATCAATTGCTGCTGTTATCTAGGCATCACTTTGGCAAAAGGAACTTCTGTATCCATGTCCATCATGTCATGTTTCTCCTGTTGGATCAAGATGTCCATTGGATGATATGATTTTCCTCCTTTCCCACCATAGTACTTTTTTCCACCCACGGTAGCTGCTAGGTTTTCAGCTCCCTACAGTCTCATAACCTTTAACGAATTCTCAGTGTTTCGGATAAGTCAAGAGGATGTTGAGTTAAGATGTGTACTGGTTAAGTCTACCTGTATTACATTCAAATTCATTGCAATGTCTTTGTGATCATAAACAATTCATGCTGTCACTAAAGATATATCCTGGTACAGTGAGGAAGACATTCATTGGAAGATCTCATCTTCGACCTTCCGACATCTTGACAGTGCTGCTGCTTTCGATTTGAAGTGATGACATTCTTCCAGGACTTCCTTTTGTCACTGACTGGTCAGCTGTAAGGAAACAGTCTTTTTTGCAGGCTCCATCAACTTTTTGCCCCCATTTGGACTACTCCCCCTGGTTTTTCGAGTCTGAGAGTGCACTTCGGCCTGCTAACCAGTCCTCTGTGCCAGTGTTCTGACCCATTACAAAAGATATCTCAAATTGGATGTCCCCAATTGGCAAGCACTGACTTACCTCTACGTCCCTAGTATATGGTACCCAGGGTATCAATGGCATGTAAGGCAGAGTGTCCACCCTGGGCTGCATCACTCTTTGTTCCACCCAGTGTGTGGCAAAGTACAAAATGACTACCAGCCTGACGCTGCAGACTGGAAGGGCAGTGTTCATACTGATAGTTCGACTATACCATTACCATTAATGGCAAACCACCACCTCCCTTAATAATGTATATGACTCTGCCCTAAGGAAGGCCTATAGAACCCTATGGTAGGGAGCTGTATATTGTTAAGCAAGAAATACAGGTGGATATATGTCTCAGCAGCAAAGCCCTTAAAGTTCTCGTTTTGCTGAGAACACATTAGCGGCCCCATTGACTAACACAGGGTTACCAGCTGGCATTCCATCCTGGCTGACATCTGAATGGGACTACCTAACTGGGTACTGTAAGGTATCAAGTTAATTGCGGCATTAAATCTGACTTGATGCCCAGATCGAAATTAATGTCACTATTAAAGTAAGCAGTGTTTAGAAAGTTGCCAATATGTGTCCCAGCTATCCCAGTGACTTAGCACAGGTCCTGGCTAACAGACAGCTTTAGGCCTGCCTGGGGAGGGATGTGATGACTCCCAGGCTTCTGAACAAGGCCAGTTGTCGCATGGGTAAGGTGTGACCTCCTCTCTAGGAAGATTGGGCGTTAGCCCAAAAGGGGAGCTTCAAAGGGAAAGCCACCTTTGAAGGGCTGCCAGTGACAACACTCCAGAGCAGGCTGCCTTTTGTTCACACAGACAAGTTGGAAACAGGGACAGAGAGGGAAATCCCATCTCCAAGCCAGTTTTCCCGTGGGCTTGTAGCCCTTAGGTAGCTGCATCTCTGGGATGGGCTAAAAAGCTCCTCGCAGTCGAGGGAAGATTCAGACATCTTGAGAGTGACAAGAATATCACACTCTGGGATTTCCAAATACCACACATCACTGGAACTTTGTCACCAAAGAAGAAGGGACCCAGTAGCCCATTGACCAGTGACCACGTTGTCCCCCTGGAGAACTTTCCCATTTGCAAAATGAGCTCCCCTGGCATCCTGAACCTCAGTACACATTGGATTTGGAGAAAGGACCATAGAAGGACTGCCCAGTTACCCTTGAAACTGCATGAAGAGAGGCTGAACTGTTGGAAGGACTGAACCTGCTGCACTTTGGGCTAGTGAAGTTTGGACTGTGCCTGTGGCTCCTGGCTCTGAGAAAAGTTGATCTCCAGCCACAGATCAAAGCAGTGGCTCCAAGGGTCAGTCGGCTAGCCCCCTGGAATAGTGCCAGGGACATAAAAGCTGAGGAAGCCCAAACAGGAAAAGCAGTAGCCACTTCTGAGGAATCGCCACTGACTGCTGCCGGGTGAACCTAGAGATAAATCCGAGATAGCCAAAAGTTGCACCTGAGTCTGCTAGACACGGAAGTGTAATACAAGTCTAGATGTGTCACCCAAGAGGGACTCTAGCCCCCACCAAGGATATTTGCAGTGACTGCTGTGTCACGAGATTGGTAGCCCAGCCTCAGCTGACCTTCTACTCTTGCAAAGAGTACATTTTGGGACCCCGAGTTCCATGACCAAAGTCATCCAGACAAGGAGTCACAAGCAACTCACCCCCATTGTCCACACAGCTCCAGGAGCATCGTTGAGAATATTTTCTGCCTGGATCCCCAGCATCAGGACCACTACATTATTGTCTATGGCAGTCAATTCCTAAAGGGTGGACCAAGACTGGAAAAGGCTCTGGTGGCCAGGTAACTGTTCAAAGTAGCTCTACTTCACTCCTAGATCTCTGCACTGTCAGATTTGGTCACCCAAGTCGGGCCGGATTTGCCCCAAAAACTGTTTCACGCTTTTAAAAATTTTGCAAAGTTTTTGTAGACCAATGCTGGTTTATGGTTAAATAAAAAAAGTTTTTTAATGATTTAAAAATCCATAACTCTGGAACCCTCTGGTGGTTTTTGCTGATCAAGGACTCCAAAAATGTATAAAAATATGCTCTATTTTCATAAAGTGTTGTTGTGTTTCTTTCTTGTCGTGTGACTTTCTTATTTTGTTGTTTGGTGCTGTCAAATGCTTTAAACTACTAGGTTCCTTTGTTAAGCCTGATACTCAAAGCCACAGCTACCCATGGTTGAGCTTAAGGTTTGCAAATAAGCCTGACTAGACCCAAGACAGTTTTTGTGAGTGATTTCCACAATAAGGTCATATCATGTAATACACCTAAATCCTCACATCAGCCCTTAGGACCCTGTCAAGGAAATACTTACTTATAGTAGTCACCCCAAGATAGATGAGAAAAGACTAATCATAAATGCCTTGGTATCCTAGCCTTCAGCATCTTTCTCCAGACCATTATCCTCAATGACCTCTCTCCAATAAGGAAATTATATTTTCAAAAGAAGGCTTAGAGAACTGAAGAATAAAACAAGAACTGTATCTCATTTAGTGCAAAAATCGTACCTAAATCCATCAGTCCCTAGGTATCTTTACGTGGACAACCCTTCTTGCTAACCTAGAAATAGCCTTCAAATGTGTGGTAGGCCCTTCCAGAGTTTGCTAACTGTGTTAAAAGTAGTTTTAAAGTTTGCACACTGCAGAATATAGAGATGCATTTGCATCTGTCTATGCAATAAGCTGTGGGTACATACTAAAGGTAGAATGTGGACCATGTAAACAGTGAGAATCCCATTTGACCTCAAATGTGATTACTGTGACCTCTCTTAGCCAGGTATGTGTGTCAGCAGAACATTTATAATTTTGACTTTGTGTTTTTCCCAAATAGATCAATACCTCACTGGACTTGTCAAACTATTTTAGCTCCTCATATTTCAGAAAAGTGGAAATACTTGGTTACAAGGCCTATGTCAATCTGATCAGTGTTGAAATTCCTGCAGAAATACAATATTAGTCTGACATCTCTGGACCACAGAGCATCGTTTACAAGAAATTGACCCTGCGCTGCAATATAGACAAATGTGCAAAAATAATGTATTTCCCCACCTACACAGAAAAGCACATCTATTCAAAAATCCCAGCAGTATTTATGGTCATTCTTCCTGATACACTCTTTATCAACAGTGGAACTGACTGAACGCAAGGCTTTATCTTGCAATTGGATATGAATCTGAGAAGGAGACAGCATTGCAGATTTGAGGTTTCAACTTTGTGTTATTTTCTCCCTTGCATTCTCTACTGCAAACTGAAAAATCATGAAATACAGTAAGATGGAGCCCTCATCTTTAAGCGTTCTAGCTTTAGAAACTTTAAGCCACTTGTTTCAAGTAAGTTAAGTAAATGTGGTCATGTCAATTTAAGTATGTAGTAGCTTCTCAATTAATAGTTCCTTGAGACCACCAACAGAAGCTCACTAGGAACATCCTATTGTTCTGAAATTGTTCCTCCACAATCAATCCTCAGAGTTTTCACATCTCAAGCCACCCTCATGAGCATCTTAGCATTGGTGATCCATCACATACTCAAAGTTTGGAATCTTAGATATATCTAGGCTATTGTCGTGTTTATCCTATCTTGCTTGCTTACAAATCACTTTTGCAGCTAAGCTGTACAATGTCTCCTGATGGCAATCACATTTTAGCTCCCCATGCATATTATTAACTTCAGAACCCTAATTGCAGTTATATTAAACCAAGTGCAACTATTAGTCTGACCCATACACTGTAGCTTCCTGTTTCTGAGGTTTGAATTACCAAAACCTATTTGGAAGCAGTGCTTTTCAACGTTACCCATTTAGCAATGCTTCAATAGCTGGCTTATGACAGCAAGATAGGAAGTAAGTAAGACCAGAATGGTAAACTGGCAGAGCTCTTGACAACCAATGTATCTCACAGCTTAACCGCTGCAAATTCAAGATACAATATGTCCTCGGGGCCTTGGCTCTCCTGTCCCAGCTTACCATGATTGGCAGTCAGAATGTAGGCCAGAATAAACTGGTAGATACATGCACTTGGTTGTTGAATCCAAACTAGAACCTGCCAACAACCCTGATTGATTTATTGTAACACCAGAATCATCATAGACATTTTAAGATTCGAAAAAATTGTATTCAAGCAACAAAAATATTGGAAAGACATACAGTCGGTATTATTGCACCAGCGCAAAGTTTATGTAACCTTACCTATGGTTTTATGAGAAAGAAATGCTCTCAGACTCACCAGCAGTAGAAGAAATTGGAAACGAGAACTGGCGTTCAATTTTTCTAAAGCTGTGTTAATTAATGCAAATTACAGACTAATACAATTTATATATCTGAAACAGGCACACTCATTTAGAGGTGACTAATAAGCCAGGCAGTAGTATGGTTAACTATAATGTTTAACTGATCCTCATGCCCCAGGATGCCTTCATTTCCATGCCCAAGGCTACCATATCTTGGCGTCTCAGGTATGGAAATCTTTCATTTTATATGTTATAGTTTTATAGAGTGCAACAAATACCTAAAACAAGGTCTCCTGGTGCGGAGCAGGAGACCACTACTAAAACATGTTAGATGTTACAGACTGTATAGCCATTCCTTTACGGCTTTCCTGAAGTAAAGCAATGCCTGTGATTTATGGAGGGCAGTTGGAAGGACATTCCAAAATGTTGCTTCTACTATCGAGAAGGCTATGCCTCCACAGCGCTCCTGTTTGTAACAAATAATGCAAAATAGGCAAGAATCTTTGTATCGGAGAAGACAGGAAAGGGTACAGATGTTAAATTTCGTCCTTAAATGTAGAGGGCCTTGAAAATGAATAGCCTTGAAGATAACTTGTGTATGTCCTAGCAGACAGTGTGACCTATCAATGGCCAGAATTGAGGAAGTATGGCGCAATGAGCCTAATCCTAATTTGGCAGTAACATTTTGGATCCTTTGCAGCTTATAACCAAGCCCCGCCAGAAGGCACAGAAACAGCGAATTGTAGTAGTCTAAATGACTTAGGATAGCTGCCTGTATGACAACTTGAAGTATCGATCTTGGTAGCTACAGCAAGATCTTTTTTAAAGTCCTTAATAGAAGAAAGCATATAGAGGCAAGATGGTTCATCTGCCTGACTAAGGACAATGAAGTATCCAAGAAAAGCCCATATTTTTCATTGCTTTTGAAGGACACAGTTGATTGGTCTCAGAGGGTGGCCGGAAGTCAATTCGTAGTTGGCTTGATGTTGTGGAATGATCTACCCAGCGAACCCCTGTCTTATTAGATTTGAATATTAAGGTGTTATCTTTAAGCCAGGAGCATATTGCAGACATACACTGAAGGACGACTTTACAAGAGTTGGGACCCAGCTTGTCCATGCCAATAGCCAACTGCCTGTCATCAGCATAGTTCATGAAGGTGAGACTAAATGATCAGATTAGTTATGCCAAAGGTCGAATTTAGACATTAAAGAATGTTGGGCTTAACGCCAATGCTTGGGGAACCCCTTGTTCTATGGACAAATAGTCGGACTAGTATGGGGGTAGATAGACTGCTTTGTATCTTTTCTCGAGGTTCATTGGCTTAACACAAACCTTAATTTCTTCCAATCTGGAGAGAACAATAGCATGCGACAGTGTGTCAAATGAGTCACACAAGTCTAACAGCACAAGTGCTGTCGGCGTGGCTCCGTCTGCCAATAGATTTAGGTCATCAATATCTGACAGCAACACTGTCTCAGTGCTATGAGTTGGTCGAAATCCTGCTAGACTCAGCCAAGAATCAGAATTTGATCCAGAAAGAAGGACAACATTTGATTTATGTGTTTCTCCAGTATCTTAACTGGATTGAAAAAGAGAGAAATTGGCCTAAGATTAGACAGAAGAACTGGATGTGCATTTGGTTTCCTCGACAATGGTGCTATCAATACTATTTTCCACTCATTTATTACATGACCCTTTGCTAGTGGCAGAGCAGTGTTTTCTATATCTGAATCTTCTAGTGTAATCACTAAGAAACCCCCATCACTAGTCCTATGGACTTTTGTTTGTCAACAAGGATATTATAAAGGAGCAATCATCTACATCAATCAAATAGCAATAAAGTAGTTTAAGACTTTTAGTACAGTCAATAAAGAGAGCTTGTGTGAGGTAAAGGGTCTTGTTTTCAATTCTTTAGTTTTTTATCATTTCTTCAATACCTATTAAACTTGTAAGTATCAGCTTAAAAAGTTAATATAATCCAATAATTACAATTTCAATATAAAGAAAAATACCATATTGGTTAAAATTACAGATAATGAAGTAATACAGCAAGCTCCCTAATCTAAATTAAATTGGAGTAAAGTAGAATAAGGTGTCAGTTCAGATACCCAATAAAGGGTTCTGATGAGAGAATCAATGCAGAAGCATATAGCCTCTGCATGTCAAGATGGAAAGTATTCTCAGCTATAAATCAGCAGACATCAAAGAAATAGGCTAAGCAGCCTCCCATGTAGAGAGGTATAAACAAACTCAGAGATGAGTCTCCAGCAAGTGCCAATGAGAGAATCTCAAAAAGAAAAAAAAACCTCTAGCAGAAAAGCTCAAAGGAAAAAGCACTCTCCTGCGCCAGGAACTGTACTAATACAAACACACAATATTCTAGGAGGGAATATGTTCTCTTTCATCTTCCACATCATCCAATAGGATTTCAGTAAACTTATGGAAATAGGTAAACACCACATCTACTCATGTCTGCACAATAGTCTACAGACGATAGTCCTTTGAAAAGGTACATCGTCCACATTTTGTGATTTAGACAGTGCTTCCCATGACTCATCCTTTCTGTTTTCTCCTCTCCAGCTCCTGCAGCAAAAGAGAAAAACATTTTGTGCAAACAACAATTCAATGCTGAAAAACAAGCCTTTCAATGTCAATGTGAAGCTTCCATTAATACTGCATCAAAAGTTAGGCTAAGTTAAATCAGCCCTTGTTGACTTCATTTTTGGGCTTATATCATCTGAATGTGGTCGCCAACTACAAACTTGCGTTTATCATATGCATACTATTTAAAGTTAAACTTTTGCATATTCCAATTTAAAATGTGTTATTTGTTTGCAAATTAAAAATGTGCTATTGCACTAGGGATTTATTACATATCTTCCACAAAGAAGGTACAAGAATATCCCAAGCTCTGTATAGGCTGGACCCTCTTTTGAGCAGAGGACATGAGAGAAACTAGTCTGCAGCACTGATTTAGAATTGGATGAGTTCCCAAGAGAGTGTTAAAACCGAAAGAAAAATTCATCAGTGGAATGTTCTCCTCCATAGACAGAATACTCTGAAATTATTTGACAAGAAGATTCTCCTCCGGATTGAGCAATTCCTCCAACACTTATAGTATTTCCCATTGCCACACGAATGTTAATCAGGCTCTTTGAATAATACACCACGGGGGATATTCACAAGGACTTATCGTCGAGTTATCGCCACCTTAACGCATCAAAAGTGGAGATAGATTTAACGCCCGATTCACAAGCGGGTGCAAACTGCAGACAACGCAAGTATTCCCGCGATAACTTCCGCAACATTTACCTCCACGGGTGACACCACCAACTAACCCTAATGAGATGCAGAGTAGGCGTTCCCGTGCAAAAACACACGAAAACACCACTACACCACATTCACAGCGAACTGCCAGATCCGCGATGCGAACCAAAAACAGGCGATAAGCTGCGGTAGCAGCAGGGATTTAACACCTGCCTACTGCTGGTGTTAAACAGGATGACTACCTGCAGTATGAAAGGGAGCCCAGCCCAGAGCCACATCTGAAGACCCACAGATGCCATGGAGACAATGTTCATGCAGCTCCGAGACCCATGAGGGCCACAACACCCACCGCCACCACTCCCAGGCCCCCCCTTCCCCCCGGACCCCCCCTCCCCCGGGACAAACACATACCTTGCACGACACAAGAGCCACAAAAAGCGCATGATGTCGCACAATGACAACAAGAAACACGCACAATGACAACAAGAAACACATGTGTGGGCAGAAGAACGAGAAACAGTCACTCATCATTGAAGTAACAACCAAAAACCTTATTGAATACAACACAAAACACCAATGCGGAAGACTCCTGTCGGGTCCGTCCGGGACAATCTTGATGTCACAGCCTGGAAAATAAAGCACAAAATCAGAACGTGTGTCATGCGCACATCAAAGGAGCGAGAAACAGAGAAACAGAGAAGGAAAGAAAGGCTGAGAGAGAAAGAGAGAGAAGGAAAGGAAAGGAAGGGAGAGAGAGAGAGAAGGAAAAGAAGGGAGAGAGAGAGAGAGAGAAGGAAAGGAAGGAGAGAGAGAGGGAGAAGGGAAAGGAAGGGAGAGAGAGAGGGAGAAGGAAAGGAAGGGAGAGAGGGAGAAGGAAAGGAAGGGAGAGAGAGAGAGAGGGAGAAGGAAAGGAAGGGAGAGAGAGAAGGAGGGACACTGCCACCCCCGCACACCCAGGCACCACTGCTCACCTGCTGCCACCGGTGTGTCTCCAACCACGTGCCGGTATACACTGCAAGCCACCAGGTCTGCAATCTGTAATCGAGGCCAGAGTCAATCATGGCAGAGTCCATCTCACTGCACACGGCAACAACGCCTGTCCGTCCTGCGCACACATGCAGCCGCACCCTACCCCCTCCCGCCGGCCAGCGCTGGCTGTCTGCACTTGCGCACCCAGGCCCCACTGCTCACCTGCCACCAACGGTGTGTCCACCAGTGGGCACACCACGTGCCCGTGCAGGCTCCAGGCCCAGGTCCCGCCACCATGGCATGCTCGACATCATGCGGACCCGCACCGCGGCCCAGCAGGTCCCACACATGACGCTGAGTCCTGAGGCATCAATGGCAGAGACCACATCAGTGCACACGTCATCATCGCAGGCCGCACACCCGCTCAGCAATTTCGGTGCCACTAACCCTGTGCAACCCCAGTCAGCGCCACGTGGTGGTAGGCCTGTGACGGCCGCAAGGCTTCGGTGCCACTAACCCTGTGCAACCCCAGTCAGCGCCACGTGGTGGTAGGCCCGTGACAGCCGCAAGGCTTCGGGTGCCACTAACCCTGTGTGCAACAACTCATGGGCCCTTTATGATTGAGAATCGTGGAACGTCCGTCATCCAGTCACCACCGGCAGTGGGGAATGTGACGTTGTCGGCCCCAGATATTGGCGGGGTCACATGGCGTGTGATGCCTGTGCCGGATGGGTGTGGTGTGCGTGCAAACCTGCCCTCAGGGAGTGGCCGTGACATGCTGACAACTATACCAGCGACCTGCAGATCACTAGCGTGTAAACCTGCGACTTGTAGCTATGTGGCCCCCTCCTCGGAGCGTAAGCGGAGTGGTCTGGCATGGCGTACGCCGGACCAGCCCAGGGCTTGCAACAATGACTCGGGGCCTCTGGGCGTGGTTCAGTCCATGTCCGGACAAGGAAGTGACTAATGCGTGTGTCCCTGTTGTAGTGTCTAAGGCACCCGGAATGCAATCGGCAATGTAGCACACTGTGACTGGAATCCCACTAGATGAGCATCATTGATGTTAGGGGGAATCACTGACCCTACATTCATCCACACATTCATACATTAATGATGTAAGACATGACACAGCAGTGCATTTCTGAATGTTTAATGCACATCCAGTGGAGTTTTGCAGCTGGAGCAGTACAGGGCCATGCCAACCCCACTTCACAATATGGGCCCGTGGAGGGCCAGTCAGAGTCCATCGGGGAATGACAAGTACAGCGGAAGAGGAAGGGTACAGTCCGCAGTGTGGTCGCCATGTCATTGGTCACCAAACAGGATATGGCAGTCCATGTCGCGGTCCAAGGTGAGTGCAGCAGAGTGTATCGGGGGTCAGTGAAAGTTCATGGGGCCATGTGCAGCAGCAACAGGCCAGGTGGCGGACATGAATGATAGTGCCTGTTTCTGAACTCAAGCCCATCCATGTCCTTGTCCACGGATGTGTGCTCTGCCCCACCTGTGGGTGGTGCAGTTCCGGCTGCAGCACTGTGTGCCACTGACACATCAGGGGCCGGAGGTGGATTGTCGGCCGCACTGTGTGGCAGTGACACATCAGGTGCCGGAGTGCAAATGCCTGCCGCACTGTGAGGCACTGACACACCAGTGGGCGGAGATGTGGATGGTGTAGGGGCAGCAGCATTCATCTGCACCACACCTTGTGGCAGCAATGCCATGATGAGGACATGCAGGGCATGGTAGATCCCAGCTACATTTCGCTGATGTGCAGCGGTGGCTGCCATCCTTTCCGCCTCCATCCACACCATGTCCTCCATGAGCCTCCGCATGGGTGCCATCTCACGGCTGAGATCTCTGGAGCCACTCTGAGCGGACAGGTGTTCTTGTCTCCGAGTCATGACTCCAGCGATGTCAGCCAGGGCTCGTTGGAGACCATGGAGCGGCATGTGGGTGTCCGTTAGGGACTGGAGGTGGTCCCTGATGGGACTCAGACACCCATGGATGGCGTCAAGTTTGGTAGCCATGAGGTCGAACCCCACCAGCACCTGCTCAGCCATCTCCATCTGGACCTCCAACACACGGCGTTGGAAGGCCATGTGTTGTTCGGGGGGATCTTGGGAGACAGCCGGGGTTGTGGGTGCCTCCTGCTGGGTGGTTTGTGGAGTGGGTGGGGTCTCCTCGATGCAGCTGGGCTGCCCTGGTCCTGGAGGTGATTGGCGGATGAGTTCAATGATGTCTTGGAGGGCTTGGGTGTCGATGCTGGTGGTGTCCTCCTCGTCATCAGTGAAGAGTGGCTGGGACTGCTCTGCAGGTGGTGTTGACGGGGCCCCTGCAATGTGAAGGGGAGATGCTGTGTTACAATGTGTCCACATGTATGTAGCCGCATGGTACATGTTCACATTCAGACAGCATGGCAATTTATATTGTGACAGTCTGTAGATCAGGGCCATGATCCAGAGTCATTGTGGGTGTGCACTGTGCTCTGCTTGATTGTGCATGTGTGCCATTGTGGCCATCTCCCCCGTCCCCCCAGTACCTGGTGGTTACTCACCCTGTTGCCGTTGTGTTGTGTCATGTCGAGCAGTCTCCAGTGCCCCGACTCCTGCCATGGTCTCTACACTGATGACTGTGGACACCAGCTCCTCCATGTCATCCAGCTCCAGCTGTGGTGCTGGGCTCCCACCTCCAGTCTGCATTGCTGCCTTCTGGTTGCCTGCGAGTTTCTCCTTGGTCTTGTGCGTGATGTCAATCAATCGCCTCTTGACCTCGTCCATTGACCTCTTGTGCTCTCCGATGGCATTCACCTTGTCCACGATGGACCGCCATAATCCATTTTTGGTGCCCAATGACACATTGGAGGCGACGAACAGTTGTTGATGGTGTTCTATCACCTCCGTGACCAGGATCCTATTCTCCTGCGGACTGAACTTCATCTTCCTCTTCTTCTTGTCCTTGCCCTTCCCTGTCACCGAGGACCCAGGCTGGTCGTCCGGGGTGCTTGTGGGGTTCCGCTCGTCCTCTGCGCCTGCTCCGGCTGCCTCCATGGTGCTTCGGTGTCGGTCATTTTGTGTTTGTGTGTTTTTTCTACTTTTGTTGTGATTTTCCCGCCTGCTGTGTGTGTATGGCAGGCCTGGCGCTGCTTATCGCTGATTTCCTCATCGCGAATGGGCTCATCGCACGTTTTTTGGTGTTGGGGTTTGTGTTTTTATCTCCGTCGCGGTGGTTGTATCGCGGACATTGGCCGCGTTTTCGGAAGACTATCGCATGGTACCGCCGTGTTGTGAATTCCAGGTTAACAGGGGGTTATTTTCCCGCGATAGACTGCGATGTGTAAAGTTGCGTTAACATTTTCTGGAGATGTTTAGCGCACGTTCTTGTGAATATCCCCCCATGAGCCCAAACAGCGCTTTGTGGCAAAATAAAAACTTAAACCATATACATCATTGTTACAGTGCGCCGAAACATCCTTCTTAAGGCCGAAGCACCACAGAAGCAAAAATTTTAAAATGCATACTTGTTAAGAAAACGTAGGACACAATTGTGCTGTTGATGCAGTCCATAGATTAGGATTTCCATCAGCTGCATTTTTTTTTTTACAAAAGCCATGTGAATTTCAAAGCTATTGATAATCTCAGAACTCCTGTATTTGGGTGATGAATGCCTACACTTCAGAAACAAACTGCGGTTTTTATTTTGCTTGTTCTGTATGAACAATGGCTCAGCGCCAGACATTTTCTCTCATTATCTTCAAATTACACGGTATTGTTATTGTGACAGTGATTTTAACCCCTTGACCGCGATCGTAATTCCGCTCGTATGCGGGACATTCCGATCGCGGGTGTGGTCGTGACGAGCTCAGCTCGTCATGCGCACAGCGCAACCGCGCAGCATGACGAGCTGAGCTCGTCATGAGCGCGGAAGGGGTTAAACTAACAAACCGCTACCTATTATCTTAAAATCTCACAAAATTTTTTGAAACTGACAGGTTGTGCATCATAGCAGGAGGGGCCACAGCCTTCCAATTTAGTTCGCTTTCAGATGAAAAAAGAACACATTTTTCATCCACATTCAATAGGTGCATGCGGCGCAAACAGCGAGATAAAGCGGCGTCTATTCCTATCGTGTCGCATTCTGACAAATCAACAGGGTGAATGTAGTTTGGCGACAGGTAAATATTACAAAGTAGCAGGGACATCTGTCAGACACGGAGGAAGGCGTCTTAGACTGGGGTACTGGAAACAAAAGTGGGAGGAATTGTGCTTAAGGACAGGTTGATTTCTGGTCACACTCTTGGTCCATCTGTAGCCGCATACAGTAACGAACAAACATCCCAAATGCCTTTGCCTCAAGAAGCTTAAAGCACAGAGCACAGATTACATAGTCATGCACATACACACACACACTCACTCATCCAAACTGATTAATAGATTTATAAGCACGTATGTACACATTTCAGCAGACAATACATCCACACCACCTGCCCCAGCTCCATGAGGTTCAAAAATGTTCCCATAATATGGGCTATACAAGCATTCAAACACACACACATTCACAGATTTTCATAAGACCTACACAACAAACACAAAGACAACAAACAAGCCTGCATACATGGATGGACATCTGGACAGAGGCACCCTCAAAGGTCTGCCGGGCATTGATGGTCTGACGCCGAATACACTTTGAGACATGTGTGTACATTAACACAAACACACCTGCAAGCACCTGTATTTACAAGCTAATATACATACAGGCACATGCACCCATGCACAAAGAACAACAGTCAGGTTGGTAGGCACATACAAAGAAAGACCTGAAAATTACAGACATTGATGGACAGAGGCCAAAAGACATCCTGACGTCCATGCACGCAGACCAGCGTACATACTACCATCAATGCACAGACAACACTTGTTCAGGCATCTATACTAACAGTGACACGTGTACACACATACGGTATCAGACAGTACACAAACAGAGACGCAAGGACAGAAGAATTAACAGAAGGATGGCTGCACTTGCAGGTGGATTTAAGCATAATTTGTACTGGATTCATACATGGTTTATGTATGCTTATTGTATGCCCCCTGGGAAGAAAGTTGCAGTTAAAGGATAGAGAAAAGAGCATTGACAACATCCAACACATCCCGAGTCTCCCCTTGAAGACAATATTTTAACAGATAGAAGATTGCTTTAGTTTCCACGCCTACCCAAACTTTGCTGCCTTTGGAATGATCATAAAGCAAGTAAAAAAATTGGTGTGTATGAAATTCATGTAATTTATGCAAGAGTAATTATGTGAAACTGGCGAATAATATTTAGAATCCCAAGAAATGAGTCTTGCACACAAAAATGTTGAAAAGATCCATTTCCAGTTGAAAAAAAGCAGAAAGCAGCATGCCGTGCGATGCACATGCGCAGCCATTTTGATGAGACCACACTCTCCTCACCAACCCAACTTAAGCTATTCCATTCCAGTCTATCTCATCAATTTTTTAACTTTCTATTCACTTTGACTCCTTCCCCTGCCCTGGGCTTTTATTTTTATTTTTTTTCTCCTGTCTGCTTAGCTTATTTTTTGTCACCTCCTCTAACTCTTTCCTCCCACCCCCTTAATTATGGAAGATGCAGGCGCTGAGCCCCAGGAGACAGCACAAGGAAGCAACCCCCACAAAATGTTTCAGAGGCGGAGGTGGTGGCAGTAGTTGAGCTTTTGGTGTTGGGCCACCTTTATCTCACATTAACGACAGGCCCAACAGGCCCGTTCCAGAGAGTAAGGAGGACTGGGGTCAAGTGCGACGCTAGATGCAACACCACACCGGTGTTACACACACCCATTGGCCGGTAATTGATTGCTGGTCTGATGTCATTGACTGTAACTAGGACCAGCACCAATAGGAAGTGATGTTTAATATGTTTATGTATTACTTTTATTGCTTTGCACGAAACATTATTGCAGTTAGTGTGTATGTATATATATATATTCACTGAAAAAAACAAAGGTTAAACTAACATTATAGTTAGGTATGATAAAAGATCTGTTTTCATTTTTAAAAACCTTAGAAATTCACTGAAAAAATCAAAGGTTAAAGTAATGCCATAGTTAGGTGACAACATTAAAGTTTTTAACAAAAAGAAACCACAGAAATTCACCAGTTATAGTTAGCAGCACTGACTATAACTTGCGCCCCCGCCATGCACTGCTTATGGACTCACAGATAACATCACTCAATGCGTGGTCTATGAAACTTTAATCTTTGTTTTTTTCAGTGAATTTTTTTAATGTAAAGGAAAACTTAATTACCATAAATAAATGCAACCTCTCACCACTTACGGCCTTCGGCCATGCACGGCGGGGGGCTGGCTGCAGGACCTGCGGCCAAGCCCCACATCAACATGCAGCCAACCCCACACTGCGCACGGCCTTCAGCCATAACAGTAGGATACAGGCCACAGTGCCTGGCTCTGGGGACCCCATTCCCCAGGGACTTTTTTTTTTAAAGGGGAGGAGGGTCGTGCTAGCCCCCTCCTCGAGTTACTTTAGACCCTGGGGTCCCTATCCCCGTGTGCATACATATAAGTTAAAAGTGAAGGCTGCCCCCCTCCCTGAGCTTCAACCATTATTGGCCCTGGGGGACCCCATCCCCTGGGGACACTTATTTAAATAAAGGGGAAAGGGACCGCGTGGCCCCCCTCCCCAAGCCTTAGTAGGCCCTGGGGACCGAATCCCCAGTGCCATTCTTTTAAATAGAGAGGAGGGGTTGCACGTGACCCTCCTCCTCAGGCTGAATTTGGCACCAGAGATCCCATGTCCATGGGCCCGGTGTGATTTTTAGGGGGAGGGGTGCATGTGGCCCCTCGTCCGATTTTGGCCCCCCAGGCTCTCATCCTTTAAAGGTCGCTGCACTGGTGCCCACCCAGGGTACTCACCATAGTGTCATTGGGGGCAAATGGGGGAGCTCCAAGGCCCCCAAAGCCCCAGCCGGCTCCCCATGTACAGTGGGAGCTGGCATTGCTCCCACCCAGAGGGAGTAGCTACCAATGCTGCTCCATGCATGCCAGAGCAATATTTTCACCGGTTGCCCCTCTTGCTCAGTGCAGTCAGGGAAAAAGATGAAAAGTCTGCTCCCAGTGGGCGGTAGCATTTTTGAAGCTCCTGCTTGCTGTAAGTGGAGTTGGTTTTTGCTCCCGCTTGGCAGAATTTTTGAAATGCTCCTGCCAAGTGAGAACAAACACAGGTTTCCCTGCCCACGCTGTTGCTGCATGGCCCCCTCCCTTAGAGGAATGGGCTCCAGGGCCAGACTCACCAGGGCCTTTAGATGCTCAGGGAGGGGAGCTGCATGTCCCACTCCCCACTTTGAACATTTTCAGACCCGGGGGTGGGCTCCCTGGGCCCTTTAGAGGCTTGGGGAGGGGGCTACATTCCCCTCTCCCCTTCTTTAATGATTTTAGCCCCCAGAGAAAACCTCCTGGGGACTTGGATGGCTCGGGGAGGGGGTCTGCATGTACCCACAGCCAATAAATTATATGTTCGGCCCTGGCTCCCTGGGGCCTCTAATGACTCTGTGATGAGTGCCATGTATCCCTCCTCCCCAGACATAATAAGTTTGGCTCTAGGGCATACCCCATCCTCATAAACATTGTTTTTGGTCCCGGAGTGGGCTCCCCAAGGCCTTTGGAGGCTCAGGGAGAGGGGCCATGCAGCTCCCCTCCCCTTTAAGAACACAGTCTATGGGGTAGGTCCCCCAAGGCTTATACTAAATACATGTATCCAGCCCACCTTTTCTTTTCGGATCCAATGGGATTGCAGAATTTTTTGCCATTTCTTTTCTTTTTTGGTCCGGTGGGGGGGGTCCCCCTGTGTCCCCCTCATGGGGCCTAAGGGGTCAGAGTATCCATACCTGGCCCATATATCTTAATTCTTTTTATAACTTCAGGACAAGGGACCAAGTCCTCTGTAATGGCTGCCAGCAACATTTTTCGCATTTGCTGACAGTCAATCAGAGTGTTCGCTCTCACAGGAGTCTGACTCCCACAGGAGTGATACGGCCCAAGGGAAATAAAGCTCTTTGGGCCAATCAAAATGCTCTATTTTTAAAATGACACAATAGTCTCTCAAGACTTCCATGAACCCAACTGCCAAACTAAACAATTATAATTGACCCTAACTTTCTCAAAAAGTACTGAATGGAGGTACTCCAAATCACAAAATGCACAATCTGCAGCCCAAGATCTAACTCCTGCCGACTTTGGTGTAATTCCTTTCAGCAGTTTTTGCTTTTAGCCCTGTCTAAAGAAATCTATGGAAAATGCCTGGGGATTTTGCGTTCTGGGACCCACCCCTACTTTCTCAGCCCCCGCTTGACGGATCACCCCTAAACTTTCCAGGAAGGAACTGAGGTGGTTGAACTTTATGTTTGGAAAGTTTTGTGAGGATTCTTCAAATGGGGACAAAGTTATTGGCAAACCGAAAAATGCTCTTTGCATGGAAAAGAAGATCTAACTATAACTACCTATATATAGATCAATCTATTTATATATATATATTACGTACTGGTGGTCACCAGTAGGTAGTTATAATTAGGATGAAGTTTACATAGGATAAGTGTTTTTTTATTTGCCAATAACTTTGACTTCATTTGACAAATCTTCTACAAAACCAATGAAATTTAGCTGTTGTAGTTAGTGAGCCAGTGATGTCATGAGTGATGTCACTGACTATGTCATGAGTGATGTAATATGTGAGGTCATAAGCAGTGCATTGCGGGGGCACGAGTTATAGTTAGCTCACTAACTATAATTGCTGAATTTCACTGGTTTTCTACAAGTGAAAGTTGAGCCTAACTATAACGTCTCTGCACCTTTGGTTTTTTCAGTGAATTTCTTAGGTTTTTTTAAATACTAATTCCTAACTATAACGTCCCTGTAACCTTTATTTTTTCAGTGAATGTCTATGGTTTTTTAACTAGTAGCCACATTTGCAGTGTGGTGGAGAAAGGATGGCCTAGCCACCGACCAGCTCTCAGCAATCCCGCTATCTGGGACTTACTGAAGGTAACAGAAGGGTTTCCTGGCCCCCAAGGACCCTCAGCGTCCAAGTGGACTTCATCACCCAACCAGTTGTGCACCAGGAGGCGCGTTTGAAGAGTGATAAAGAAAGGGGGCATGGCCTTCAAAGTCCCCTCTGCAATTCCTCTGTGTCGGAGTTACAAGAGGTAATAGGAGGGCTTGTTGGCCACCAAGGACCCTCAGCATCAAGGGGACTTTATCCCCCAACCAGCCACCCTCCCGGGCTGATTTTGGCCCTGGGGACCCCATCCCCCAGGGCCCGACCTCTTTCTTTCATTTAAAAAAATACATACATAAATAATGGGAGGGGGCTGCACGGCCCCCTCCTTGGCTGGTTTCGGCCCCAGGGACCTAATCCCCTGGGGCCCTGCCTCTACTTTCATATTTAAAGAAAAAGATGAGGAGGCCACGCTGCACCCCTTGGGAACCCCATCCCAGGGGGCCTGCAGGAATATCCCTCTCTGCATCCCCTCCAATGGAAGGAGGTTGAGCCAACCCCTCACTGGGCCAAGTACATCTGTAACTCCGGAACACAGGTTTCCAGCATACAGCCATGTCCAGAACATATGTATCAAGTTCAAAATAGGTGCATTACATTGCACAAATGTCAGGACACAATCTTTCAGGGTCAGACAGCTGAGGTGGGATATGCCCTATGCCAGATATCAAATTGAATGGACTGGAGTTTGGCATCATGAGAAACTGTACATTGGTAGTGCCTAGTGTATTCATTCTCCTCGGCCGTGGAGAAGTCAGTGTCCCACAGCCAGCGTATGACAGTGGGTCATTCTTTATGTGTTCAAACACATCAGCAAAGAAGGTCACCAGTCTCTGAACTCCACCCATGACATGCAGAGTGTGGGTTAGGGGGCGTTGCGCCATTCAGTGTCTGTGACTCTCCACAGGTGTCCCATCTCAGCTATCAGTGTGCCATGTGCCAAGAAATGGCCCCCTGGAATGTCAGGATCTTCCTGCAACTGGCCAAAGGTAATGTGCTCCTGGACCCTGAATAGGTCCCTCACTGAGCTCAATCCTGTGTCTCTCCATGCTGTCAGTCCGTCCCAACAATGCCTCCATGGAAAACTGCTCCGAAGTGTAGAATAACAGATGGAGAGTACGGGCTCATGTCCCTCAGTAGCCACAGGCCCTATTAGCCCAAAAACCCACTTTCACCAGGCTGCCAGATCCACAGTTGAGCTGTGCTTCAGGGAGCAACATTGATCCCGCAATCTCCTGTGCCCTGCATGTTGGGAGCATGTCCACTTCGTACAACTGCCTTCCAACCAAACTTCACACCGGCCCTTGCAGTGGTCCTGCCAGATAACATTCCTTTTTAAATGCACAGCCTGGACAGTCTCCACTCTGGCAGATTTAGCCTCCACAGAGCCACACTTAACATGCAACTATTGCAGATCAACCCTCGCAGCATGGTGTCAAACTCCGTGGTGGTGGCACGATGCACAGGCACTGCTAGGTGATGGCAAAAACACAAGATGCAAGGGAGCATTAATTTCTTAAAAAGTGAAATACAGCCTTGGCCTGTAACTGGGAGTGTATTAAAAAAAACATCTGTGGACAGAATGGGGACATGGCCCTGCTAAGATTCACACAATGAGATACTTTGCATCATGACAATTACAGATCCCTAAGTACCAAAAACATGAATCTCATGCATCACAATCTGCTCACCTGCTATCACCTCTTGTGGAGGATACTCCACACAGAGGGGAAAGACACATCACTTGGGCCAGTTAACACACACACTTGACACACCCTACAAATCTGATTATTATTATTATTATTATTATTAGGAAGTTTGTAAAGCGCAATGGTTACTCCCAACGGAGTGTCCCCACGCTAGGACAACTGAGAACCCCAAACCCATGCCACACTAATCGACTACCTACATAACCTCTAAGCAAGGAAGGCAGCAGAGTTATTGACGACCGCCCCCTGAGTCACGGAAGAGCCAGGTTTTCAATTTCTTACGGAACCAAGGTTCTGACTCAGATATCCTCAAGTCCACAGGAAGCTTATTCCAGGCCTTAGCTGCCAGGAAACCAAAAGATCTTCCACCCACCCTGGCCCTCCGCACCTTAGGCACAGTCATTCTCATACTGCCAAGAGATCTCAAATTCCGAGAAGGTTGGTAAACCGTCAAAAGGGGGTCAGAAAGCGCGGCCCTTTTTCCTAAGGATCCTATGGCTGATACAGAGAGCCTTAAATGTAACTCTAGCCTGTATTGGGAGCCAGTGAAGTTTTTTAAAAGCTTCTCCTACCGGGGCCCTCCTGCGAATATTCAGGATAAGCCTAGCTGCGGCATTTTGGACCTTCTGCAAGATGTTCAGATTTTTAGCGGTCACCCTAGATACAGAACATTGCAGTAGTCAAGACGAGACGTGACCAAAGCCTGTACAATAGTTCATTTAGCATCCAGGGGAGAAGGTCCAGAATCTTCCGCAGCATTTTCAGGATGCCAAAGCAGGTTCCGGCCACAGCAGAAATTTGCTGAGTAAAGGAAAGTGCTTCGTCGAAACACACCCCAAATTTTTCACCTTAGCTTTCGGCACCGGGCAAGGTCCCAGTTCCTCAGGCCACCAATGCTGTGACCAGAAAGAGGGCTGTTTTCCCACAACCAACACCTCTGTCTTCCCTGCATTCAGCTGGAGGCAACTCAGTCTCATCCAGTCCATAAGCTCCCTCAGACATGTTTTGAAATCAGCAGCCCTTCCTGATTCTTGTTGTTCTAGGGTCACAGCTAGCTGAGTGTCGTCAGCATAGGATACCAACTTGATTCCATGTCTCAACACATTATCTGCCAGCGGGCGCATATATATATTGAATAGGGTGGCACCCCCTGGTTTAAAGGACAAACTCTGGACTTGAATGGATGTTGCAGCATGTTAGAAATGGGATCTCTAGTTGGCAAGGGCTTGCACCTTTGTCCAAGTAGGGACCCTTCTTCCTAGTCAGGGTAAGGGTTGTTACACTCGTGAAGTAACCCCTGCTCACCCTCGTGGTAGCTTGGCACGAGCAGTCAGGCTTAATTCAGAGGCAGTGCGTAAAGCATTTGCACATAACCAACAGTAATACAGTGTAAGCACTACAAACGGACACCACACCAGTTTAGAAAAATAACCAATATTTTATATACTCAAGACAAGACCAATTACGACAAAAATCCACAATACTATACTTTAAAAATGAATGCTTGATACGGTAACTTCTTCTTTGCAGGAATAGCACAAAAGCAAAGTTCGTACGAGTCGGTAGCTCCGTCCGAGCCTACCGTGATGCTGAAAACCACAGAGTCTAACAGTTCCAGCCGACCGCGTCGATACGGGCCAGCAGAGTCGTGAACAGACTCGGTTACAGTACCTTTTCGTTGTGGCTGGTACGGAGTGTACGAGCCGGTCGGCGTTCGTCGCGGTTGCGGTGCAAGACGGAGCGATGCAAGGTGCGGTGTCCCTCGATGCGGTGCAGGCAGCGGCTCGATGAGCGTCGTGCAGACGGAGTCGGTGAGTCCAAGGCGTGCGATGCAGGGTGAGACGATGCTCGATGCGGTGCTGACAGGTTGCGATGCAGGCGACCTAGCCGGAGTGCGGGAGCTGGCGTCGGACAGCGGTGCGAGTCGGAGCGGTGCGCCGCAGACGTGCGAGCGGTGCCCCAAAGGCGGTGCGGTCTCGACTCTTGAGCCAGTTGCAGCGACAGTGTCGGTCTGGTCCGGCTGGCCCAGTGAAGCGATGCGATGCGAACTGCGGTGCCCACAGGTCACGGTGCAAGCAGCGGCTCGATGTTGGCGGCGTCGGACGTCGCAAACGGTGAGACCAGGGTTGCGATGCGAAGCGGGGCGATGCGGTCTGCGGTGCAAACAGGTCACCGGCCAGGGATGGATTCGGTTGACGGAGTCGGTTGCAGTTCCCTTCCTCTGTGGCAACTGAAACAGCGTTCCAGAAGCGGTACCCAGAGGCTTGTGAAGTCTTTGCAGTCCCTGAGACTTCTTAACAGGAGGCCAGCTCGGTTCCTGGCCCTTGGAGATACTCAGCACAAGTTTGTAGAAAGTTCAGTCCAGTCCTTTCACTGCCCAAGGCAGAAGCAGCAGCTGCAGGCCAGCCCAACAAAGCAACAACACAGCAAAGGGGCAGTACTCCTCCTGGCAGCTCTTCCAGCTCTTCGTCTTGGCAGGTTCCTTGATTCCAGCAAGATCTAAATTCATGGGGTCAGGGCCCCAATATTTATATCCCAAATTCCTTTGTTCTCTGAAGGCAGAGAGGCCTTCGCCTAGTCCAAACCAGTTCTGGAGCACTTTGTTGACAAGTCTCCGTCCCTTCTTTCAGTGAGTAGGCCAGGGACATCAGACGCACCACAGGAGGTGGAGCCAGCATTGTGGAGGGAAGGCACTGTCCTATTCAGGGCCCAGGTGCGACCCCTCCCACCCATCTACAGGTCGATCTGGCTATTCAGCCCTGCGCTGACTCACCCTGTCTCCTGGCATCCCCCAGCCCCTGTCACTCACATTCCAGACAAGGAATACACAATCTCGCAGAGGCAGGCTTGGATGGTTAGACAAGAAAATACCCACTTTCTAAAAGTGGTATTTTCAAACACAGAATGTTAAAACCAACCTTACTAAAAGCTGCATTTTATCATTCTGAGTCCAGGCATACTAAACTCGAATTTCTACCATGTTCCCGGGGTCAGTTAGGATTATAAGCTGTAATAATCAAAACTGCCCGTTCTGGCCTAGGGGGAACAGGTAGCCTTGCAATAGTGAAAAACGAACTAGGCTGTAATTCACTATCAGGACATGCCGCACACACCCGGGCATGTCCTACCTTTCGCGTACAACGCACCCTGCCCACAGGGGTACCTTGGGCCTACCTTAGGGGTGACTAACATGTAGCAAAGGGAAGGTTTAGGGACTTGCAAGTGTGTGCACTTGCCAAGTCGACAAGGCAGCCCCAGGCTGCGCACAGGCTCTGCGATGGCAGGCCCGAGTTACACTTTACGGGCTGTTTGCGTGGGTGGCACAATCCAGTGCTGCAGCCCACCAACAGCATTTGGTCTATAGGCCCTGGCACTCGCAGTGCACTTTACAAGGGACTGACACATAAACCAAATAGGCCAATCATGGAAACACCAATCCATAACACATTTTATACAGGAGCACTTGCACTTTCCCACTGGACCGCAGTGAGGAAAGTGCGCAGAATCATCACACCAGCAAAAACAGAGTCAAAACCGGGAGGTCAGAAAGGAAAAAGTCAGGGGAAACACGCCAAAAGATGCCAAGTCTAACACATGTCCCCTCCAGCTGAAAGTAGGGAGAACTACCCAACCCCATTGGAGTTCTCTTCACTAAGGCGGAAGAACCTGGACAGACCATCTGCGTTGGCGTGTTCTGTACCAGGACGGTGTTCCACCGTAAAGTCCATTCCCTGTAGGGAGATGGACCACCTCAGCAGTTTTGGATTCTCGCCCCTCATTTGCATCAACCATCTGAGGGGCCTGTGGTCTGTCTGAACCCGGAAGTGAGTCCCAAACAGGTATGGTCTCAACTTCTTCAGCGCCCAGACCTCAGCAAAAGCTTCCCTTTCTATGGCACTCCACCTCTGTTCCCTGGGAAGTAGTCTCCTGCTAAGGAAGACTACAGGCTGATCCAGGCCCTCTTCGTTCAGTTGTGAGAGCACCGCTCCCACACCATGCTCTGAAGCGTCAGTCTGCACGACAAATTCTTTGGAGAAGTCAGGTGCCTTGAGCACGGGCGCCGTGCACATGGCTGCCTTCAGGGCATCAAAAGCTTTCTGGCAGGACTCAGTCCAGATCACTTTCCTGGGCTGCCTCTTAGAGGTCAGCTCTGTTAAGGGGGCAACGATGGTGCCATAGCCCTTAACAAATCTCCTATAATAGCCGGTGAGACCTAAGAAGGCTCTCACCTCTGTCTGGGTCTTGGGGGTTCCCAAGCCAGAATGGTGTCAATCTTGGGTTGTAGGGGCGCCACCTGGCCGCTTCCTACCTGGTGTCCCAAGTACACCACAGAACCCTGCCCGATCTGGCACTTACTGGCCTTGATCGTGAGGCCTGCACCTTGCAGAGCCCTCAACACTTTCTCAAGGTGCTGTAAATGTTCTTCCCAGCTGGAACTGAACACAGCAATGTCATCCAGGTAGGCGGCACTGAAATCCTCCAGCCCAGCCAACACCTGATTGACCAACCTCTGAAAGGTGGCAGGGGCCTTCTTCAACCCAAAGGGCATCACCCGGAATTGGTAATGACCTTCTGGGGTTGAGAATGCTGATCTCTCCTTGGCCCCATCGGTTAAGGCAATCTGCCAGTACCCAGACGTTAAATCAAACGTGCTGAGGAACCGGGCAGCTCCCAACCGATCAATGAGCTCATCAGCTCTGGGGATGGGGTGCGCGTCAGTCCTGGTGACGGCATTGAGCCCACGGTAGTCCACACAAAACCGGAGTTCTGGAGTGGCACCGGGCGCCGCAGCCTTTGGGACCAAGACCACTGGGCTGGCCCAAGGACTGTGGGAGGGCTCAATCACCCCTAACGCCAACATCTTAGAGACCTCCTCCTTGATGCTGGATCTGACCCGGTCAGTCAACCTGTAAATCTTGTGCTTCACAGGATGGCTGTCACCGGTGTCCACGTCATGGGTACACCAGTGAGTAACACCGGGAGTCAGAGAGAACAGTGGGGCGAACTGTCCCAACAACTGGCGACAGTCCCCCTGCTGCTCCTGAGTCAGAGTAGGGGAGAGGATCACACCCTCTACTGATCCATCATGCTCCTTGGTAGACAGGAGGTCAGGGAGAGGCTCGCTCTCCTCTTCCACCCCATCATCTGTCGCCAAGAGCATACTCACTCGGACCTCTCGAAGTGGGGCTTGAGGCGGTTCACGTGAAGGACCCTCAAAGGGTTCCTTGGAGCCTGCAAATCCACCAGGTAGGTGACGTCACTTTTGCGCTCCTTTACCTCATATGGCCCAGTCCACTTGTCCTGCAAGGCACAAGGTGCCACTGGGGCCATTACCCACACTTTTTGCCCAGGTTGAAATTCGACCAGAGTGGCGTTCTGGTCATACCATCTCTTCATTTCTTCCTGGCTTGCTTCTAGGTTCGCCTGAGCGAGTTTCCTGAAGCGGGCAGTTTGGTTTCTAAAGGCCAGCATGTAGCTAAATACATCCTGGGGAGTTTTCCTGGGAGCCGCCTCCCAGCCTTCCTTCACCAAACTCAGAGGTCCTCTGACAGGGTGGCCATACAGGAGCTCAAAGGGGCTGTACCCAAGAGACTTCTGAGGCACCTCCCTGTACGCAAAGAGTAGGCATGGCAAGAGGACGTCCCACTTACGCCTCATGGGTTCTGTTAGACCCTTGATCATGCCTTTCAAGGTCTGGTTGAATCTCTCCACCAGACCGTTTCCTTGTGGGTGGTAAGGAGTGGTGAACTTGTAGGTTACCCCACACTCCTTCCACAGGGATGTCATAAACTTCGATATGAAATTGGTCCCCCTATCGGAAACCACCTCTCTGGGGAATCCCACACGGGAAAAGATCCCCATTAACGCCCGGCCCACCACTGGCGCCGTCGTTGTCCTGAGAGGGATTGCCTCCGGGTACCGGGTGGCATGGTCCACCAAGACCAGGATGTACCTGTTGCCCATGGCTGTCTTGGGATCCAGTGGCCCCACTATATCCATCCCTACCCTTTCAAAGGGTGTTCCAACAACCGGAAAAGGTTGGAGAGGAGCTTTGACCTTCCTCCCACTCTTACCACTTGCCTGGCAAGTTTGGCAAGACCTACAGTGTGCATCTGACTGCCTTCGCATTTGGGGCCAAAAGAAGTGGGTGACAAGCCTGTCAAAGGTCTTGTCCTGCCCCAAATGTCCTGCCAAAGGCACGTCATGAGCCAGACCCAGTAGGAAGGTCCTGAAGCGCTGGGGTACCACCAGCACACGGGCTGACCCAGGCTCAGCAACCTTAGGCTCACTGTATAGGAGACCACTCTCCCAGTAGATCAGATGTGACCCGGACTGATTACCAGCTGCCTGGTCTGCAGCCTGCCGCCGCAGACCCTCCAGAGTAGGGCACTCGTTCTGCTCCCTGCAGAACTCCTCCCTGGTGGGACCCCCTTCTTGCTGCCAATGGGTCAGCTCAGAGATGTCTCCCAGTTCGGCTACCTGCTCCCCTGTAGGCACCGGGCGTCCCCCTCGAGGTCCGCCTCCTCCCGGTCCGTGGGAACTTCGGGGGCCGGTTTCCCGCGCCCCTGCCCTTTCTCTTGGCAGGGACTTGGGCCACTGTTTCAGGCTCCAAGTCCTCTTGATCACCCTTTCTGGCTGCCATTGACCGAGTAGACACGCATGCCCACTCTGGCAACCCAAGCATCTCCAAGTGAGACCTGAGCTCAACCTCCTTCCATGAGGACTGCTCCAGGTCGTTTCCTAGCAGACAATCGACAGGCATGGTAGGGCTCACAACCACCCTCAAGGGACCTGAGACCCCCCATTCAAAGGAAACCTGCGCCACCATACACTGGCGCTCAGAGTTGTCGACAGCAACTACTTGGTGGAATGCTCCTGGGACTACTTGCTTCTCAGACACCAGGTGACACCGGACTGAGGTCACACTGGCTCCAGTATCTCTGAGAGCCTCTACCCTGTTCCCGTTAATGGTCACCCAGGTGCTATATTTCTTTGTGTTAGGGGGCACCTGGTTTCCTGGGACCATCTCACTGTCCCCGAGTGAGACAAGGGTCATTTCTGCGGGATCCCCACCCTCCTGTGGGCACCCCTCCTCCCCAAGCGCTACACTAGCCAACACTTTGGATTGTCCACCGGTGGGTGGCTGTGTCCCCTTCGGGCACTTGGGGTCCCCCTTAAAGTGACCTACCTGGTCACATGCATAACACTTGCGGGGGCCGGTCTCAACAGGCTTCCCTGTAGAGACCCCTTTCTTCTTATCACCGGGGGCTGGGAACCTTTACCCTGGGTACTAGTTTGGGGCCCTTTAGAGAACTCCTGTGCTTTACCCTTGTCCCCCCACCTTTCTGCTGGGGACCCTGCCCACCTTTGGCTGAGTCTCCCCAAACGCTTTCTTGTGGACCCTGGTACTCACCCAGCGGTCCGCTTCCATAGCAAGCTTCCTGGGGTCAGTTAGCTTACTATCAACTAGGTGCTGGCGCAGATCTGCAAAACATAGACTAGACAAGTGCTCCCATGCAATCAAGTTGTAGAGCCCCTGAAAATCTGTTACACTACTGCCCTTCACCCAACCATCCAGAGACCTGCAGAACACATCCACACATTCCAACCAAGTGTTGACATCAGACTTCTTACTGGACCTGAACTGATCCCTGTACTTTTCAGGAGTAAGACCATACTTCGTGAGAAGGGCATCCTTCATGTCAGCATAGGTGAGGTGATACCCCTTACCCAAAGCTATCAGAGCATCCCTTGCTTCTTCCGGGAAAAGTGGCCACAATCCTGCTCCCCAATTCTCCTCAGGGACCCCATTCATGTGTATGGCTGCCTCATAACCCTGGAACCACCTTTGTATGTCATCCCCCTTCTTGAACTCCTTGCCTACGTTCTTGGGAATGTGCACAATCCTGTCTGCCTTTCTGGACGAATTGCTGCCACCATCTGAGCCTGACTTACTCCTAAGTTCTAGCTCCTTCAGTTCTCTCTCATGCTCTAAGAGCATCTTCCTCTCCTCTATGGCCAATCTCTTCTCCTCCCGCTCACTCTCCAGCCTGAGCTTCTGCAGCTCGAACTGCCTTGCCTCCCGCCTGTCCTCCAGCTCCTCTGGGGACAGACTGCTGCTGCCTGACCTGGCGGGTTCCCCCTACCCAAAAGCACATCCACCCTGGAAATAGGCTCCTCCGCCTCCTCACTGAGATCACCAGGCTGCCCATTGGCATGTCTGGCTGCTACCCAGGCCCTCAGCGCCTTCTGTAGCTCCTCCTTCCTTGTGAGGCCTTTAATTTGGACTTTCAGGTTTTTACAAATCGCTCGTAACTCCTTTACGGCGTAGGATTCCAACCTGTCCTCCTCAAAGATAACTTCCAGAGATGCAACGGATGATGCAATTGATTCAGGCATGACAAAAGTCGTGAGTTGAAAACTGGCAAGATCAAAAATAGGCCAAAAGAAAAAGAACCAGTATGTGGTACGTAATGGTCTGCGATATGGTAGTAGTGCACACCAATCACTGTAAGTCAAGTGCAAACACAAGTCCTATCCTCACCGCTGACAACCAATGTTAGAAATGGGATCTCTAGTTGGCAAGGGCTTGCACCTTTGTCCAAGTAGGGACCCTTCTTCCTAGTCAGGGTAAGGGTTGTTACACTCGTGAAGTAACCCCTGCTCACCCTCGTGGTAGCTTGGCACGAGCAGTCAGGCTTAATTCAGAGGCAGTGTGTAAAGCATTTGCACATAACCAACAGTAATACAGTGTAAGCACTACAAACGGACACCACACCAGTTTAGAAAAATAACCAATATTTTATATACTCAAGACAAGACCAATTACGACAAAAATCCACAATACTATACTTTACAAATGAATGCTTGATACGGTAACTTCTTCTTTGCAGGAATAGCACAAAAGCAAAGTTCAGTACGAGTCGGTAGCTCCGTCCGAGCCTACCGTGATGCTGAAAACCACAGAGTCTAACAGTTCCAGCCGACCGCGTCGATACGGGCCAGCAGAGTCGTGAACAGACTCGGTTACAGTACCTTTCTCGTTGTGGCTGGTACGGAGTGTACGAGCCGGTCGGCGTTCGTCGCGGTTGCGGTGCAAGACGGAGCGATGCAAGGTGCGGTGTCCCTCGATGCGGTGCAGGCAGCGGCTCGATGAGCGTCGTGCAGACGGAGTCGGTGAGTCCAAGGCGTGCGATGCAGGGTGAGACGATGCTCGATGCGGTGCTGACAGGTTGCGATGCAGGCGACCTAGCCGGAGTGCGGGAGCTGGCGTCGGACAGCGGTGCGAGTCGGAGCGGTGCGTCGCAGACGTGCGAGCGGTGCCCCAAATGCGGTGCGGTCTCGACTCTTGAGCCAGTTGCAGCGACAGTGTCGGTCTGGTCCGGCTGGCCCAGTGAAGCGATGCGATGCGAACTGCGGTGCCCACAGGTCACGGTGCAAGCAGCGGCTCGATGTTGGCGGCGTCGGACGTCGCCCACGGTGAGACCAGGGTTGCGATGCGAAGCGGGGCGATGCGGTCTGCGGTGCAAACAGGTCACCGGCCAGGGATGGATTCGGTTGACGGAGTCGGTTGCAGTTCCCTTCCTCTGTGGCAACTGAAACAGCGTTCCAGAAGCGGTACCCAGAGGCTTGTGAAGTCTTTGCAGTCCCTGAGACTTCTTAACAGGAGGCCAGCTCGGTTCCTGGCCCTTGGAGATACTCAGCACAAGTTTGTAGAAAGTTCAGTCCAGTCCTTTCACTGCCCAAGGCAGAAGCAGCAGCTGCAGGCCAGCCCAACAAAGCAACAACACAGCAAAGGGGCAGTACTCCTCCTGGCAGCTCTTCCAGCTCTTCGTCTTGGCAGGTTCCTTGATTCCAGCGAGATCTAAATTCATGGGGTCAGGGCCCCAATATTTATATCCCAAATTCCTTTGTTCTCTGAAGGCAGAGAGGCCTTCGCCTAGTCCAAACCAGTTCTGGAGCACTTTGTTGACAAGTCTCCGTCCCTTCTTTCAGTGAGTAGGCCAGGGACATCAGACGCACCACAGGAGGTGGAGCCAGCATTGTGGAGGGAAGGCACTGTCCTATTCAGGGCCCAGGTGCGACCCCTCCCACCCATCTACAGGTCGATCTGGCTATTCAGCCCTGCGCTGACTCACCCTGTCTCCTGGCATCCCCCAGCCCCTGTCACTCACATTCCAGACAAGGAATACACAACCTCGCAGAGGCAGGCTTGGATGGTTAGACAAGAAAATACCCACTTTCTAAAAGTGGTATTTTCAAACACAGAATGTTAAAACCAACCTTACTAAAAGCTGCATTTTATCATTCTGAGTCCAGGCATACTAAACTCGAATTTCTACCATGTTCCCGGGGTCAGTTAGGATTATAAGCTGTAATAATCAAAACTGCCCGTTCTGGCCTAGGGGAACAGGTAGCCTTGCAATAGTGAAAAACGAACTAGGCTGTAATTCACTATCAGGACATGCCGCACACACCCGGGCATGTCCTACCTTTCGCGTACAACGCACCCTGCCCACAGGGGTACCTTGGGCCTACCTTAGGGGTGACTAACATGTAGCAAAGGGAAGGTTTAGGGACTTGCAAGTGTGTGCACTTGCCAAGTCGACATGGCAGCCCCAGGCTGCGCACAGGCTCTGCGATGGCAGGCCCGAGTTACACTTTACGGGCTGTTTGCGTGGGTGGCACAATCCAGTGCTGCAGCCCACCAACAGCATTTGGTCTATAGGCCCTGGCACTCGCAGTGCACTTTACAAGGGACTGACACATAAACCAAATAGGCCAATCATGGAAACACCAATCCATAACACATTTTATACAGGAGCACTTGCACTTTCCCACTGGACCGCAGTGAGGAAAGTGCGCAGAATCATCACACCAGCAAAAACAGAGTCAAAACCGGGAGGTCAGAAAGCAAAAGTCAGGGGAAACACGCCAAAAGATGCCAAGTCTAACACATGTCCCCTCCAGCTGAAAGTAGGGAGAACTACCCAACCCCATTGGAGTTCTCTTCACTAAGGCGGAAGAACCTGGACAGACCATCTGCGTTGGCGTGTTCTGTACCAGGACGGTGTTCCACCGTAAAGTCCATTCCCTGTAGGGAGATGGACCACCTCAGCAGTTTTGGATTCTCGCCCCTCATTTGCATCAACCATCTGAGGGGCCTGTGGTCTGTCTGAACCCGGAAGTGAGTCCCAAACAGGTATGGTCTCAACTTCTTCAGCGCCCAGACCACAGCAAAAGCTTCCCTTTCTATGGCACTCCACCTCTGTTCCCTGGGAAGTAGTCTCCTGCTAAGGAAGACTACAGGCTGATCCAGGCCCTCTTCGTTCAGTTGTGAGAGCACCGCTCCCACACCATGCTCTGAAGCGTCAGTCTGCACGACAAATTCTTTGGAGAAGTCAGGTGCCTTGAGCACGGGCGCCGTGCACATGGCTGCCTTCAGGGCATCAAAAGCTTTCTGGCAGGACTCAGTCCAGATCACTTTCCTGGGCTGCCTCTTAGAGGTCAGCTCTGTTAAGGGGGCAACGATGGTGCCATAGCCCTTAACAAATCTCCTATAATAGCCGGTGAGACCTAAGAAGGCTCTCACCTCTGTCTGGGTCTTGGGGGCTCCCAAGCCAGAATGGTGTCAATCTTGGGTTGTAGGGGCGCCACCTGGCCGCTTCCTACCTGGTGTCCCAAGTACACCACAGAACCCTGCCCGATCTGGCACTTACTGGCCTTGATCGTGAGGCCTGCACCTTGCAGAGCCCTCAACACTTTCTCAAGGTGCTGTAAATGTTCTTCCCAGCTGGAACTGAACACAGCAATGTCATCCAGGTAGGCGGCACTGAAATCCTCCAGCCCAGCCAACACCTGATTGACCAACCTCTGAAAGGTGGCAGGGGCATTCTTCAACCCAAAGGGCATCACCCGGAATTGGTAATGACCTTCTGGGGTTGAGAATGCTGATCTCTCCTTGGCCCCATCGGTTAAGGCAATCTGCCAGTACCCAGACGTTAAATCAAACGTGCTGAGGAACCGGGCAGCTCCCAACCGATCAATGAGCTCATCAGCTCTGGGGATGGGGTGCGCGTCAGTCCTGGTGACGGCATTGAGCCCACGGTAGTCCACACAAAACCGGAGTTCTGGAGTGGCACCGGGCGCCGCAGCCTTTGGGACCAAGACCACTGGGCTGGCCCAAGGACTGTGGGAGGGCTCAATCACCCCTAACGCCAACATCTTAGAGACCTCCTCCTTGATGCTGGCTCTGACCCGGTCAGTCAACCTGTAAATCTTGTGCTTCACAGGATGGCTGTCACCGGTGTCCACGTCATGGGTACACCAGTGAGTAACACCGGGAGTCAGAGAGAACAGTGGGGCGAACTGTCCCAACAACTGGCGACAGTCCCCCTGCTGCTCCTGAGTCAGAGTAGGGGAGAGGATCACACCCTCTACTGACCCATCATGCTCCTTGGTAGACAGGAGGTCAGGGAGAGGCTCGCTCTCCTCTTCCACCCCATCATCTGTCGCCAAGAGCATACTCACTTCGGACCTCTCGAAGTGGGGCTTGAGGCGGTTCACGTGAAGGACCCTCAAAGGGTTCCTTGGAGCCTGCAAATCCACCAGGTAGGTGACGTCACTTTTGCGCTCCTTTACCTCATATGGCCCAGTCCACTTGTCCTGCAAGGCACAAGGTGCCACTGGGGCCATTACCCACACTTTTGCCCAGGTTGAAATTCGACCAGAGTGGCGTTCTGGTCATACCATCTCTTCATTTCTTCCTGGCTTGCTTCTAGGTTCGCCTGAGCGAGTTTCCTGAAGCGGGCAGTTTGGTTTCTAAAGGCCAGCATGTAGCTAAATACATCCTGGGGAGTTTTCCTGGGAGCCGCCTCCCAGCCTTCCTTCACCAAACTCAGAGGTCCTCTGACAGGGTGGCCATACAGGAGCTCAAAGGGGCTGTACCCAAGAGACTTCTGAGGCACCTCCCTGTACGCAAAGAGTAGGCATGGCAAGAGGACGTCCCACTTACGCCTCATGGGTTCTGTTAGACCCTTGATCATGCCTTTCAAGGTCTGGTTGAATCTCTCCACCAGACCGTTTCCTTGTGGGTGGTAAGGAGTGGTGAACTTGTAGGTTACCCCACACTCCTTCCACAGGGATGTCATATACTTCGATATGAAATTGGTCCCCCTATCGGAAACCACCTCTCTGGGGAATCCCACACGGGAAAAGATCCCCATTAACGCCCGGCCCACCACTGGCGCCGTCGTTGTCCTGAGAGGGATTGCCTCCGGGTACCGGGTGGCATGGTCCACCAAGACCAGGATGTACCTGTTGCCCATGGCTGTCTTGGGATCCAGTGGCCCCACTATATCCATCCCTACCCTTTCAAAGGGTGTTCCAACAACCGGAAAAGGTTGGAGAGGAGCTTTGACCTTCCTCCCACTCTTACCACTTGCCTGGCAAGTTTGGCAAGACCTACAGTGTGCATCTGACTGCCTTCGCATTTGGGGCCAAAGAAGTGGGTGACAAGCCTGTCAAAGGTCTTGTCCTGCCCCAAATGTCCTGCCAAAGGCACGTCATGAGCCAGACCCAGTAGGAAGGTCCTGAAGCGCTGGGGTACCACCAGCACACGGGCTGACCCAGGCTCAGCAACCTTAGGCTCACTGTATAGGAGACCACTCTCCCAGTAGATCAGATGTGACCCGGACTGATTACCAGCTGCCTGGTCTGCAGCCTGCCGCCGCAGACCCTCCAGAGTAGGGCACTCGTTCTGCTCCCTGCAGAACTCCTCCCTGGTGGGACCCCCTTCTTGCTGCCAATGGGTCAGCTCAGAGATGTCTCCCAGTTCGGCTACCTGCTCCCCTGTAGGCACCGGGCGTCCCCCTCGAGGTCCGCCTCCTCCCGGTCCGTGGGAACTTCGGGGGCCGGTTTCCCGCGCCCCTGCCCTTTCTCTTGGCAGGGACTTGGGCCACTGTTTCAGGCTCCAAGTCCTCTTGATCACCCTTTCTGGCTGCCATTGACCGAGTAGACACGCATGCCCACTCTGGCAACCCAAGCATCTCCAAGTGAGACCTGAGCTCAACCTCCTTCCATGAGGACTGCTCCAGGTCGTTTCCTAGCAGACAATCGACAGGCATGGTAGGGCTCACAACCACCCTCAAGGGACCTGAGACCCCCCCATTCAAAGGGAACCTGCGCCACCATACACTGGCGCTCAGAGTTGTCGACAGCAACTACTTGGTGGAATGCTCCTGGGACTACTTGCTTCTCAGACACCAGGTGACACCGGACTGAGGTCACACTGGCTCCAGTATCTCTGAGAGCCTCTACCCTGTTCCCGTTAATGGTCACCCAGGTGCTATATTTCTTTGTGTTAGGGGGCACCTGGTTTCCTGGGACCATCTCACTGTCCCCGAGTGAGACAAGGGTCATTTCTGCGGGATCCCCACCCTCCTGTGGGCACCCCTCCTCCCCAAGCGCTACACTAGCCAACACTTTGGATTGTCCACCGGTGGGTGGCTGTGTCCCCTTCGGGCACTTGGGGTCCCCCTTAAAGTGACCTACCTGGTCACATGCATAACACTTGCGGGGGCCGGTCTCAACAGGCTTCCCTGTAGAGACCCCTTTCTTCTTATCACCGGGGGCTGGGAACCTTTACCCTGGGTACTAGTTTGGGGCCCTTTAGAGAACTCCTGTGCTTTACCCTTGTCCCCCCACCTTTCTGCTGGGGACCCTGCCCACCTTTGGCTGAGTCTCCCCAAACGCTTTCTTGTGGACCCTGGTACTCACCCAGCGGTCCGCTTCCATAGCAAGCTTCCTGGGGTCAGTTAGCTTACTATCAACTAGGTGCTGGCGCAGATCTGCAAAACATAGACTAGACAAGTGCTCCCATGCAATCAAGTTGTAGAGCCCCTGAAAATCTGTTACACTACTGCCCTTCACCCAACCATCCAGAGACCTGCAGAACACATCCACACATTCCAACCAAGTGTTGACATCAGACTTCTTACTGGACCTGAACTGATCCCTGTACTTTTCAGGAGTAAGACCATACTTCGTGAGAAGGGCATCCTTCATGTCAGCATAGGTGAGGTGATACCCCTTACCCAAAGCTATCAGAGCATCCCTTGCTTCTTCCGGGAAAAGTGGCCACAATCCTGCTCCCCAATTCTCCTCAGGGACCCCATTCATGTGTATGGCTGCCTCATAACCCTGGAACCACCTTTGTATGTCATCCCCCTTCTTGAACTCCTTGCCTACGTTCTTGGGAATGTGCACAATCCTGTCTGCCTTTCTGGACGAATTGCTGCCACCATCTGAGCCTGACTTACTCCTAAGTTCTAGCTCCTTCAGTTCTCTCTCATGCTCTAAGAGCATCTTCCTCTCCTCTATGGCCAATCTCTTCTCCTCCCGCTCACTCTCCAGCCTGAGCTTCTGCAGCTCGAACTGCCTTGCCTCCCGCCTGTCCTCCAGCTCCTCTGGGGACAGACTGCTGCTGCCTGACCTGGCGGGTTCCCCCTACCCAAAAGCACATCCACCCTGGAAATCGGCTCCTCCGCCTCCTCACTGAGATCACCAGGCTGCCCATTGGCATGTCTGGCTGCTACCCAGGCCCTCAGCGCCTTCTGTAGCTCCTCCTTCCTTGTGAGGCCTTTAATTTGGACTTTCAGGTTTTTACAAATCGCTCGTAACTCCTTTACGGCGTAGGATTCCAACCTGTCCTCCTCAAAGATAACTTCCAGAGATGCAACGGATGATGCAATTGATTCAGGCATGACAAAAGTCGTGAGTTGAAAACTGGCAAGATCAAAAATAGGCCAAAAGAAAAAGAACCAGTATGTGGTATGTAATGGTCTGCGATATGGTAGTAGTGCACACCAATCACTGTAAGTCAAGTGCAAACACAAGTCCTATCCTCACCGCTGACAACCAATGTTAGAAATGGGATCTCTAGTTGGCAAGGGCTTGCACCTTTGTCCAAGTAGGGACCCTTCTTCCTAGTCAGGGTAAGGGTTGTTACACTTGTGAAGTAACCCCTGCTCACCCTCGTGGTAGCTTGGCACGAGCAGTCAGGCTTAATTCAGAGGCAGTGCGTAAAGCATTTGCACATAACCAACAGTAATACAGTGTAAGCACTACAAACGGACACCACACCAGTTTAGAAAAATAACCAATATTTTATATACTCAAGACAAGACCAATTACGACAAAAATCCACAATACTATACTTTAAAAATGAATGCTTGATACGGTAACTTCTTCTTTGCAGGAATAGCACAAAAGCAAAGTTCGTACGAGTCGGTAGCTCCGTCCGAGCATACCGTGATGCTGAAAACCACAGAGTCTAACAGTTCCAGCCGACCGCGTCGATACGGGCCAGCAGAGTCGTGAACAGACTCGGTTACAGTACCTTTCTCGTTGTGGCTGGTACGGAGTGTACGAGCCGGTCGGCGTTCGTCGCGGTTGCGGTGCAAGACGGAGCGATGCAAGGTGCGGTGTCCCTCGATGCGGTGCAGGCAGCGGCTCGATGAGCGTCGTGCAGACAGAGTCGGTGAGTCCAAGGCGTGCGATGCAGGGTGAGACGATGCTCGATGCGGTGCTGACAGGTTGCGATGCAGGCGACCAAGCCGGAGTGCGGGAGCTGGCGTCGGACAGCGGTGCGAGTCGGAGCGGTGCGTCGCAGACGTGCGAGCAGTGCCCCAAAGGCGGTGCGGTCTCGACTCTTGAGCCAGTTGCAGCGACAGTGTCGGTCTGGTCCGGCTGGCCCAGTGAAGCCATGCGATGCGAACTGCGGTGCCCACAGGTCACGGTGCAAGCAGCGGCTCGATGTTGGCGGCGTCGGACGTCGCCCACGGTGAGACCAGGGTTGCGATGCGAAGCGGGGCGAAGTGGTCTGCGGTGCAAACAGGTCACCGGCCAGGGATGGATTCGGTTGCAGTTCCCTTCCTCTGTGGCAACTGAAACAGCGTTCCAGAAGCGGTACCCAGAGGCTTGTGAAGTCTTTGCAGTCCCTGAGACTTCTTAACAGGAGGCCAGCTCGGTTCCTGGCCCTTGGAGATACTCAGCACAAGTTTGTAGAAAGTTCAGTCCAGTCCTTTCACTGCCCAAGGCAGAAGCAGCAGCTGCAGGCCAGCCCAACAAAGCAACAACACAGCAAAGGGGCAGTACTCCTCCTGGCAGCTCTTCCAGCTCTTCGTCTTGGCAGGTTCCTTGATTCCAGCGAGATCTAAATTCATGGGGTCAGGGCCCCAATATTTATATCCCAAATTCCTTTGTTCTCTGAAGGCAGAGAGGCCTTCGCCTAGTCCAAACCAGTTCTGGAGCACTTTGTTGACAAGTCTCCGTCCCTTCTTTCAGTGAGTAGGCCAGGGACATCAGACGCACCACAGGAGGTGGAGCCAGCATTGTGGAGGGAAGGCACTGTCCTATTCAGGGCCCAAGTGCGACCCCTCCCACCCATCTACAGGTCGATCTGGCTATTCAGCCCTGCGCTGACTCACCCTGTCTCCTGGCATCCCCCAGCCCCTGTCACTCACATTCCAGACAAGGAATACACAATCTCGCAGAGGCAGGCTTGGATGGTTAGACAAGAAAATACCCACTTTCTAAAAGTGGTATTTTTAAACACAGAATGTTAAAACCAACCTTACTAAAAGCTGCATTTTATCATTCTGAGTCCAGGCATACTAAACTCGAATTTCTACCATGTTCCCGGGGTCAGTTAGGATTATAAGCTGTAATAATCAAAACTGCCCGTTCTGGCCTAGGGGGAACAGGTAGCCTTGCAATAGTGAAAAACGAACTAGGCTGTAATTCACTATCAGGACATGCCGCACACACCCGGGCATGTCCTACCTTTCGCGTACAACGCACCCCTGCCCACAGGGGTACCTTGGGCCTACCTTAGGGGTGACTAACATGTAGCAAAGGGAAGGTTTAGGGACTTGCAAGTGTGTGCACTTGCCAAGTCGACATGGCAGCCCCAGGCTGCGCACAGGCTCTGCGATGGCAGGCCCGAGTTACACTTTACGGGCTGTTTGCGTGGGTGGCACAATCCAGTGCTGCAGCCCACCAACAGCATTTGGTCTATAGGCCCTGGCACTCGCAGTGCACTTTACAAGGGACTGACACATAAACCAAATAGGCCAATCATGGAAACACCAATCCATAACACATTTTATACAGGAGCACTTGCACTTTCCCACTGGACCGCAGTGAGGAAAGTGCGCAGAATCATCACACCAGCAAAAACAGAGTCAAAACCGGGAGGTCAGAAAGCAAAAAGTCAGGGGAAACACGCCAAAAGATGCCAAGTCTAACACAGCACCTGAAAGGTTCTGTTCTCCAAAAAGTTCTTCAGCCACATCCACGTGACACCTCCGACCCCGACCTCTCCTAGCCTCTCCAGCAGGAGGCCGTGGGACACCGTGTCGAACGCGGCACTCAAGTCCAGTAAAACCAGAGCAGTTGTTCTACCTTCATCAGCAGCAATCCTCAGCACTTCAGCTGCTAGAAGAAGAGCAGACTCTGTGCCATGCATTGGCCTAAAACCGGCCTGGGTGTCATGAAGAACCTGCCTCTCTTCTAAAAACCTCGACAGTTGGCTTTTCAGATGTTTCTCTGCAATTTTTGCCACATAAGGAAGAAGAGATATAGGTCTTAAATTTTCAGGGATAGCGGGGTCCAGTGATGGTTTCTTCAGCAGAGGGACCACCATAGCGTGTTTCCATCTGCTAGGAACCAGACCAGTACTGAAGGACAGGTTCATAAGTGAGGTGAGAACAGGGGCAATTATATTTTTCCCTAATTGGAGAAATTTAGGGGGGATCGGGTCCAAAGATGATCCCGATTTCACAGCCTCCATCAACCCCAAAACCTCGTTTTCCACCAGAGGATAAACTTATCCTCGGTCAAAGGTGCCTCCGTATTAGACACAGGAGCATAGCTCCTACTACTATCTGGGAAGGAGGCAGATATCCTGTCGATCTTATCAATAAAATAATTGGCGACCTTATCACAATACTCCGTAGAGGCACGGAGTGCAACAGTCACTCGTTCTAGAGAGGACAGTTGTTTCACTACCTGAAAGATGGTCTGATTGTCTCACAGAACTATCTGGAATGTCCCTGCAGATAGACTGAATATAGAGCAGCATGTCGTCTGCATCAATGGATACTACATGTACCTCATCGCCCAGTGGAACTCAATATGCTTAACAACCCTGACAAATTTGCTGGGCTAGTGGCTACATTGTCAGGGCAAAGAGCAGTGGGGAAAGGGGACCGCCCTGATGAGTCCCCATACACAATCTAAAAGAGGGTGACACTTGACTTGGGCAGTTTGCTTGGTATGAAAAAGACATATGTGATTTTGAAGCTGCCCTGCTATGTCCAGTTTTGACAGAGTGGTAAACATGTACACACATTTGACGGAATTGAATGCTTTCACCAATTCCAGCACTGAGCAGGCTACATAGGGACACCTCCCCTGGACCAGCTACAGCACCCTACTTTGCATATGAATGTTAAGCGTTGTGGATCTATCAGGGATAGAAACCTTTTGGATACCATGCACTAGATGCTGTATGTGTACCAGCAGGCGAGGCGCCACTATTGTACTAAGGATTAGCAATTTCTTGCAAGAAACGACAAAGGATTTTTGGGACATCAGTTCAGCTAGGTCACTATTAGGTTTTAACAATGTTCACCAAAAAGATAGCCAAATGGATTGTGGGTGTCTCCAATCACTCAAGGTGGCTGTAGAGAGCCTCAGTCACCTGTGGGCAAGTACAAGCTCATAGGCCTTATCGAGACTGGGCGGGAGGCTGTCCAACGCATGAGTAGTCAATGTGGCAGTGCGCATAATTACTTTGGGTATCTCTTGTACCAGCCAACGGTTTGTTGATCACTGCACGTGCTGCCAGAGCAAGTACAGGTAGATGCAATCCAGTCAGGAATTAGGAAACATCTACCGTGCGTTCAGACTAGTGGGGAATGTATAGGCCACAACAATATACCGTAAAGGATTCATGGATGGCTGCTTGACTATTGTGGATCTGGGGCAGGTGATCCCTAATCATCAACATCTGCTGGGTTGTTGTTAAGCAACAGAGGAGGCAGAACAGGAGTGGCCCTGACTTATCTCCCTCCGTGTGCAATCCAGCTTGTCATATTGCAAAGTAAAAGAAACGCAGTTGCTCAATCAGATGGGTGTGGTGTGTTTGAGCATCTGGCAGCATAGGTAACTTCCCAGCCTGCAACTAGACTGCAGTCTATTGATGACCTAGAGATGCCTCTGTTTATAGCAAAGCCATGTGGATATTTGCCTAGACATCACCCAAGCCCCACACACCAGCCACTCAGTACTGCTTTCAGTGCTTCCAACTCAAACAACCTAGAAGTGGTTGTGTCCCAGTAGTCAGTGAAATATTTGGAGATGGAATCCCTCAGGAATGAGTAAAATGCATGGGCCAACAACAACGTACAATGCAGTCAACATGTGTGGACTGGGGAAGCGTCCCACTAAACCCAATGTGTATGTGTATTGGGTCATCTTCTGAGAATGATATTCACAGCTATTCAGTATATAGCTCCTCAGGCTGTAGTGCGAGCTGCTAACAAATAATTCCATTCCAAATGTGTAGATTGTGTACTGCAGAGTAGTAGGAGCACTCATGAGTCTCAGGACGTAGGATCCACCAACAATGTTGGAGGGACCAGTGTGCAGCCCATTGTGTAAAGTACGCTGCCAGCACTGCAGAGGATGCCAGTGGGAGGGTGCTTAATCTTTGGCTCTCGGACACAATTGACATTGCCATCCTCAAGCCAGGGGATACGGGTACACCTTGTGAGGATGAGGGATATGTGCAGAATGAAGTCTGGTTTGTCCACATTCGGCACTGAAACACTGCCCCCTAATCTTGGAAAATATCAAGGAGACCCTCTACAAAGACATATTGCCCTCAGGCTCAGTGGCAGTGTCTAACGGGCTAAATGGGACCTAGTATGGACCCACAAAAGGGCTACTCTTGCCAAACCAGAGTAGAGGATCCAAACATATTGGCAATGCAAACACTTATGGAACTGGGTATAATGTTCCAGTGTCACATGTGTCTCTTGTAACAGTGCAATGTTTCTTTCCCTGCACATCCAGAGATATCCTTACAATGCGTGTATCTCCCTTGGTGTCCCCATACCTCTGACATTCAAATTCAGAATGCCATGAGAACCCCTGTGTGTGTAGTATACTGGGAAGTGTGGTAAGGCGTTTTCATGAGTATTCTGGCCCCAGGTGGCCCACCAAAACACATCCTGGAGTGTTCACTTGGGAGGGCTATGACCCTCTAATCAATGGACTGCCATTCAATGTTTCTGCATCATGAAAGTAAAATATGAACCTTCAACACCTACATCCCAGGGCAGTATTCAAGGGGACGAAGGAGCAATCAGTAACAACATCTACCTACAAAGGGTAACTTCGCAGTTATGCCCACAAACAACTCAGCCAAGGCAAGGCTAAGTGGAGGGAACGTGTCCTGTGATGCCAATAGGTTTTGCATATGCTAGTGTTCTCCTAGCGGCTATGTCAACAATCTGTCATGAACAATCAGTGGCAGGCAGCAAGCTGCAGCTAACACATACTACATCCTCAAGTTTGATCTTGCAACTGTTTTTGCATACTTACATACAGCTAATCTCTGCATGTGTACATTTTAACATTACCTCTTGGCCTGCATAATCTCTACTCATGCTTGTCTGACCCCACTGACATCCACCTCAAAGTACATGCTCATCTCCTAACCTATCCTTCAGATACAAGCTCTTCATAATCACCCTCTGGTACAGCTATCCTTAAAACCATTTCTGCCCTCCAAGCTCCACCCTTGCACTCTATCTCTTCCATCAGACTCTCATCTCATCATGGTGCTGCCCCTCTGACATTCACACCTATATTTACAGCACCACTCTCCATCACTATGTACACAACAAGTCTCCCATTCATGCTATGTACACAATGTACTGTACTCATCACCTCCTCAGCAGACGTTAAACATATCATGTCAAATGTTCACCTCTCATCCTCATTTTGCCCCTCACTAATGTCTTGGACTGCATTTTTATCACTATGTGCAGCATCCCATCCAACTCTGATATTCACACTTAACAACTCACCGCATCTCTCACCCAGACACTTACATTGCTCAATGAATCTGTCCACATTCATTTACCTCTCACCATTCACTCACCCTACTCTGCTTAAGGACTACTGATAGTCATTTGACAAACTAGTGCATCCCCAGTTCAAACACAATAAACATCAACTGGCCAACACCTCGCATCTCCCCATACAGCACCCTAACTTACACAACTGGTGTATACCCTTGACATACACTTATCTACTTTGTTGCAAATAACAAGTGTAACCTTGTTTCACTGTATCACTGTCACATCCACATCTGAGTTCCATGCTCCATACCGCCATTGACTTCTGCACATTAGCAACTACCTTTATCAATGACACTGCCCTGTCACAGTCATCTCTCACCGTAGTGCCACAGACTACAGCTCCCATCTCCTGCCAGCCTCCAACCATGTCTAGCTGGTTCTACCTCAATCACATCTATCTATTCCTAGCATACCTTGCCCAGGCTTTAACCAGTCGTACAAGGTCCCACACTCTGGTTCCCACACCCCAGCATTTCTAACAATTCACATTGTAAGAATGAGGATACTTCACGTCTCCTATCCAAGAACTGCCTTTGACCTTAACTCCTCCCTTTCACTCTCATAAAAATGCTAACTTGTTCTGCCCCCATTACGTCTGAGACTCCACTCCATTTCCAAAATGGAACACAAGTCTCTCTCACCTCCTCTACCCTTGGTAAGCTAGCTCCGCCCATGCAACATTAACCTTGCAAAACACATCTGCAGCTAGGCCTCACATTCCAAGATCCACCTCCTCCCCTATTTGTCAACTTAGTGCATGGGTGTAACACAGGCTGCTGTAGCATCTGCACAGCAGATGGGCCCACAACACTTCTGTGCACTCACAATACTCTCGGCTTACCACATGTAGCACAGGGCAATCCACTTGACATAAAATCACTCCAAGTACATCTCTATATGATCTTAGGCAGCATCAAGCATAGCACAAAAGTACTCCATCCTATGCACAAATGACAACATACACACAAATCACATACTCAACTACAAATGATGTGTGGTTAAAATTGTAAAGTCCTAGCTTGTACAGACAAAACAATCGTCAGTGGAATAGTGTGCAAAAAACCCAAATCTCAACCATTCTCCACTCTTCTCACTCAGCAGTCATCCCTTGTTGAGCAGTGCCCAAAGTGCTACAATGCCATTATGGCTGTCAGACTTCAGGTGTGGGGGTGAACCATAGGATTCCCTGATGTTCATCCAGGCAAGGTATAACACAATGGGGTAACCCAGTGTCCCTCAGAGCCTGGGTGAGTATATAGCAAGATACAATGGCTCTGTCGGGGAGCAACAATTACTTTGTTTCTCAAGGGTAAATCATGAAGAATAACTTTATAACAGTATACTCAATGAGTCAAGTGATACTGTAGATAGAATAAATCAGCGTGCGCAAAAAGGTAAGTCTAAGGACACCCCAGTACAAATAAAAAACACAAAGTTACTTTGCAACAAGGATTTCTGTTATTGAATTGTTCCATCAGATATCACAAATAGATATATTGTAGGGCTGTCCAAATGAAAATAGGGTATAAAAAGTGACAAGTGTTTTAAAGTGACATGAGTGCTCAGTGCTGGTGACAAGGTGTATATATACAATTGTGAAGCTATGTACAAGTATATACAATTTCAGGAATGGTCAGAACAAAGATTGACAGAGTCTCTCTGGTAATGGCAAGGTTGCTCTGCAGTAGAAACCAGAGGTATGTAATGGCTGAACCAACGTTAAGCGTCGACGTTTCGACCCTGATATCGCATAAATAATATGTCGTAGCGGGTCTTCTTCAGGACAGGGGGCAGCCTGGAATGAAGGAGACATAGTGTGAAGGGGTGTTCCAATTGAGATCAACCACCATGTTGGGCTGGCGATGACAATTACTCACCCCAGACTTGAAAAGGCGTCCCGGGGAGAATGGGGGCTGCCAGATGAATCTAAAAAATTGGATCAATGTTTGATTATGGGGCTCATGGGATTGGTAAGTTAGGTGAACAGCGCGCTGGCATTGAAAATGTCAGGTCTTACCTGCATATGACAGGGAAGACGCAAGTAGGCTCAATCACACGAGTGAAAAAAGGACAGCATCAATGATGCTGGGCAGAAGTCCTATGAGAGAGGGCAGATTTTTAGTTTGGCGCTGTACTGGGTGGATTTAATTAATTAATGAACAAATTAATGTTAAATTACCACATCGGTAATAGGGGCTTACCTGTGGTTTGTGTAAAATACAGGATTATTCCAATAAGGTTTGTTGGCCAGTGCCCTGAAAAGAAGGGGGGCTAAGATTTAGTATTACCAAATTAATTACAATGACCAATTTATGTATAAGCCCACATCAGTATAACCCGCTTACCTGGGGCTTGAAGAGCAAAACGGGGGATAATTCCAGCACCGAATATTTCAAGAGTCAAATCAATCCAGGCAAAAAGTCCTGCAAAGATAGTGCACAGGGATTACTAAATGAGAGGAAGACAAAGCGCCCAGCAATCAGGCAGCGATGCCGGGAGCGCTTACCGTGGAAGGAAACAGCCGCTCTGCAGTCTTGAGACTGGGTGAGTGTCTCGCGAAAAAGTAAAGAGGATCGCGTCAGCGTGCACGTGGGCGCGCAATGCCGATTACGCAATCACGGACTCCCATGCAGCAGCTGGATGCTGTGCATCGACGGGACCGGATCAGCCAGTGTGACTGGAAAAATCTCACCGCGGTTTAAATGAGTTCAATAACATAGGCGCATGAGCAATCTAGTGTACAAAGACCGCTGGGGGGGATTGCAACCAGATTTAAAAGGATGTCAAAATCAAGATGTGAATAATTAGACTAATAGTGGAAGTGGGTAAAATTACTAGCACTTTAGAGACGTATGTAATTGCGGTCCATCAATCCAAGTCCCGTTATTGAACAGGCGGTACATAGAGGTATGACATGTGGTAATGACAGGAGAGTCAATTGTCTGCTACTGTACAAATTATAATTCATTAAAAAGCTGTACATGAACCAAAAGTGCATGCTGATTTGGTTATACATAAACATGTGAAACACAATGAAAACAGGAAAGACACATATCTGCTAAAACAAAGATTAAAAATTAACATGTGTCGACCTGAATAACCGTCATTATGCAGATTACTGTATTTACAATAAGTCAGTTTCATACTTTACATACAATCAATAGACAAGCACCCCCTGGGGGTGGAGTGGGTCATACCAAAGTCGTGGATATGTAAAGTGATCCGTACAGCAGTTGTGGGTTGGTCGGTCACATGCATGGCGATAATGACGTTAACATAGGATGTGAGGGGGTTGTTTATTAAGCGTAGGTACATGTGATGCTTTATATCTAGAGTAGCCCCATTTGTCTCACTGTCTCTTCCTGTTCGTTCAGACCCTTACTGACTGTGTCAAGATAATGGATCCATTTGCACTCTTTCAGATTGAGGACGGACGCAATTGCACTGCCTCGCGGGTGTGGTCGGACCCTCTCTAGAACCCACCACTTAAGGCTTTCCAGGCTATGGCTCCTTGAATTAAAGTGTTCCACCAGTGGTGCCCCTTGTACATTGCATTTAATCCTACTCATGTGTTGTAGTATTCTGGCCTTCCCTTTTTGGGTGGTTTGCCCCACGTAGAGCATGTCGCAGGGGCATTTAATGGCATATACCACATTAGTACTGTTGCAATAAGTGTGCAGGGATAGGTTATATGATCTGCCGTCATGAGTGAAAGAGGATCCTACAACAGTCCTGGGGCAAGCCTTGCAGTGGCCACATTTATGATGTCCCGTCAGTGGTGGCAAACTCAGTTGGCTCCTAATGTCAGGTGGTTTAGGGGGTTCCAGATACGCTTTAACCACTGTGTCTTTCACATTTCTGCCTCTCTTAAAGGCAAAAATGGGGTCTTGAGTGATACCAATTTCTGTTGACACCAGGCCCCAGTATTTTTTGACTATCTTTTTAATGTCCTGGCTGCGTGTGTTGAACATAGTGACACATACGATGTTATCCTGTATAGGTGCTTTTTGTTTCACCTGAAGGAGAAGGTCACGAGGGCAATACCAGGCACGTTTTCTTGCCCTCTTAAGTAGTCCCAATGGTTATGCTCTCTCTCGTAGACGCTGGTTAGGGTTTCTGTCTCCTTGGAAAAATCAATTCTACGTGTGCAGTTGCGTCTCAAGCGGAGGAATTGTCCGTAGGGGAGGTTATTCCTAAGGATGCGTGGGTGGTGTGAATCGTATTTGAGGAGAGTATTACGTTCCATTGGTTTTCTGTAAAGGTCCGTGTATAGTTCTCCCTGATCCGTTTTGAAGGTGAGGTCAAGGAAACTGATGGAATTGTTGCTATGTGTCATGGTAAATTGTATGTCAGGGGATCTGTTGTTGAGCCAATCCTTGAAGGCTAGCAAGTCGGTTGCACTTCCTGTCCAAATCATTATGACGTCGTCAATATAGCGCTTCCACACTTCTATCTGGTCTATGAATGGGTTGGTGTCGCTATACAGGTGTTTGTTCTCGTAGTGGTCCATGAAGATGTTCACTAGGCTGGGAGCGAATCCTGCTCCCATAGCGACGCCTTTGCACTGGTAATAGTGTTGGTTTTTAAAGACAAAGTAGTTCTTGGTCATGGCTATGTCTAACATGGCGATCAGGAAGTCGGTTGGTACCCAATGTGGCCTTGGACGTTTGTCTAAAGTGATCCTCACTACTTCTAAAGCCAACGCTTGCGGTATACTCGTGTAGAGGGAAGACACGTCCAGCGTCACTAGAAGTTGGGTATTGGCATCAAATGGTTGTCCTTCCAGGAGTTGGATAATGTGCATTGTATCACGCACATAGGACCTTGTCTGTACAACCCATGGTTGTAAGAATTCATCAATATACTGGTTCAAGGGCTCTAAGATCGAACCGCAGCCCAAGACTATGGGCCTCCCTAGATATATAGCATCACATATACCTACGCTTAATAAACAACCTCCTCACAACCCCCTCACATCCTATGTTAACGTCATTATCACCATGCTTGTGACCGACCAACCCACAACTGCTGTACGGATCACTTTACATATCCACGACTTTGGTATGACCCACTCCACCCCCAGGGGGTGCTTGTCTATTGATTGTATGTAAAGTATGAAATTGACTTATTGTAAATACAGTAATCTGCATAATGACGGTTATTCAGGTTGACACATGTTAATTTTTAATCTTTGTTTTTTTGCAGATATGTGTCTTTCCTGTTTTCATTGTGTTTCACGTGTTTATGTATAACCAAATCAGCATGCACTTTTGGTTCATGTACAGCCTTTTAATGAATTATAATTTGTACAGTAGCAGACAATTGACTCTCCTGTCATTACCACATGTCATACCTCTATGTACCGCCTGTTCAATAACGGGACTTGGATTGATGGACCGCAATTACATACGTCTCTAAAGTGCTAGTAATTTTACCCACTTCCACTATTAGTCTAATTATTCACATCTTGATTTTGACATCCTTTTAAATCTGGTTGCAATCCCCTCCAGCAGTCTTTGTACACTAGATTACTCATGCACCAATGTTATTGAACTCATTTCAACCACGGTGAGATTTTTCCAGTCACATTGGCTGATCCGGTCCCGTCGACGCGCAGCATCCAGCTGCTGCATGGGAGTCCGTGATTGCGCAATCGGCGTCGCGCGCCCACGTGCACGCTGACGCGATCCTCTTTACTTATTCGCGAGACACTCACCCAGTCTCAAGACTGCAGAGCGGCTGTTTCCTTCCACGGTAAGCGCTCCCGGCATCGCTGCCTGATTGCTGGGCGCTTTGTCTTCCTCTCATTTAGTAATCCCTGTGCACTATCTTTGCAGGACTTTTTGCCTGGATTGATTTGACTCTTGAAATATTCGGTGCAGGAATTATCCCCCGTTTTGCTCTTCAAGCCCCAGGTAAGCGGGTTATACCGATGTGGGCTTACACATAAATTGGTCATTGCAATTAATTTGGTAATACTAAATCTTAGCCCCCCTTCTTTTCAGGGCACTGGCCAACAAACCTTATTGGAATAATCCTGTATTTTACACAAACCACAGGTAAGCCCCTATTACCGATGTGGTAATTTAACAATAATTTGTTCATTAATTAATTAAATCCTCCCAGTACAGCGCCAAACTAAATATCTGCCCTCTCTCATAGGACTTCTGCCCAGCATCGTTGATGCTGTCCTTTTTTCACTCGTGTGATTGAGCCTACTTGCATCTTCCCTGTCATATGCAGGTAAGACCTGACATTTTCAATGCCAGCGCGCTGTTCACCTAACTTACCAATCCCATGAGCCCTATAATCAAACATTGATCCAATTTTTTAGATTCATCTGGCAGCCCCCATTCTCCACGGGGCGCCTTTTCAAGTCTGGTGTTAGTAATTGTCATTGCCAGCCCAACATGGTGGTTGATCTCAATTGGAACACCCCTTCACAATATGTCTCCTTCATTCCAGGCTGTCCCCCTGTCCTGAAGAAGACCCGCTACAACATATTATTTATGCGATATCAGGGTCGAAACGTCGACGCTTAACGTTGGTTCAGCCATTACATACCTCTGGTTTCTACTACAGAGCAACCTTGCCATTACCAGAGAGACTCTGTCAATCTTTGTTCTGACCATTCCTGAAACTGTATATACTTGTACATAGCTTCACAATTGTATATATACTCCTTGTCACCAGCACTGAGCACTCATTTCACTTTAAAACACTTGTCACTTTTTATACCTTATTTTCACTTGGACAGCCCTGCAATATGTCTATTTGTGATATCTGGTGGAACAATTCAATAACAGAAATCCTTGTTGCAAAGTACCTTTGTGTTTTTTATTTGTACTGGGGTGTCCTTAGACTTACCTTTTTGAACGCGCTGATTTATTCTATCTACAGTACCACTTGACTCATTGAGTATACTGTTATAAAGTTATTCTTCATGATTTACCCTTGAGAAACAAAGTAATTGTTGCTCCCCGACAGAGCCATTGTATCTTGCTAGTTCATCTAGGCAAGGGCAGGTTGCAGTCACATCCATAGCACTCTCAAGTGATGTGGCCACATGCCGTAATGATGACGATGCATTGTGTATGCTGAGTGAGCGCAAGTCAAGTATGGCATAAAAGGAAACTCACGTTTAAAAATTATCTTTCTAGTCTGTAAACTGAAGGGCTGTTTGTGCTAAACACATTGACATCTCAGCCCATTCCTAAGAGTCCCAGGTGAGGGGTGTTGTGTGTTGATTTTGCATCACCCTGGTGCACTATGGATGAAAACCCAAGGGAGGGGTCTGTCCATCTGTAGCTCGTAAGAGTGACAGCACACTAAAGGCAGTGTTCTTTCCTGGGTTCTGTAGTCATTAGCATTTGTGAGGCCCTGGACAGCTGTCCACGGGCAGCGTCAGCCCGGACTGGCACACAGCATCCACCCTGAACTAAATCCACTCCACACCACTCCTGTTACCAACAACTGAGGTTCAGACTACTTGCATGAGCTGAGCAAAGAAGGAGATTGTTGCAGTGCATTGTCATACTGAAAAGCTACACCTTTGGCTGTGTCACATGAGGGGGCTGGAAGGGGTATTGGATGACCAAGCACAGGAAAATGTCGTTCACTCAGAATGTACTAACAGGACTTGACATAGCCTAGCATTCCCAACCGGACAATTAGATGTACACAAAAAATACCCTCTGAAATGAATTGAGTTTGCATAAATGTCTGAAACATAAATGACACACAATGACCATGCAGTTCCCAGCATTGTCCCTGAAAAAGTAGATGAAATATCTTGGACACGGCAAGCACAATCCACCCCTGACAGTATTTTGACAACTCCTAATCCATATGTAACAAGGTCACATGTGTGTCACCTAACTGATATGAATATCACAGCCTTTGAGAAATACAAAGCGCATGCCATCTTAGGTAAAATGTTAGGCATGCCATATCCCATCTCAGAACCATATGCCTGAAACAACAACATTTAGAAATGGTACCCATATGTGAAATGCACTAGCAAGTTGCTCAGTTTGTTGGAAAAGGTAGACACATACTCATGATACATATCCCTATGATGACACACAAACAAACCCTTGTCATACCAGAATACACAGTAGGTTTCATTGAAGGAACAACATAAAGCTAATCACAATTCAAAAAACCAAGTTGAATAAACTACAAAAACACAACCCTGAAGTACCACGCATTGTGTCTTGGTCACAGTTAGCTTGTCACACATCCTCTCTGGCCATGTAGACACACTCAAAGTCACTTATCGCACAAATACTTATTGAAAAGCTTGGACAACATATTGCAACTAACATCAGCTTGGGATAGACCATACATCCCCATACCTCTGCTTAACATACTTTGGTCTGGTGCATCATATATCTGGCTGTAGGAGCAAGCACACAGCTATGCGTGCTCCAATACAGAATCCAAAGGAACATCACATGAGCATGATGTAGCCAAAGTACATTTGCTAGAATTGGGAAATGGCCCGACTCTCACACTCTAAATGTGGCATAGGCCACAATGAGATTCACATTACAATGCTAGGTACTGTACAACTCTACAATCATCGCATGCCACCACTAGCATTCCAATTGTATGACAACCATTCATGCACCATATGCTGTGTATCCATGCAACTAACACCTACAACAATTGTGTCTCTGTAAGGACTGTAAACACTATAACCTACTGAGACAAGTCATGGACACACACCATCCACATGATGTCCCCAAACAAAATCAGGATGGAATGACTGATATCTCATTGTACAGGCCCTGAACAATACAGACCACAGACACCTTGCCTAACAAGAATATCTGCAGAAAGTGGAGTCCTGGGAGGCAACAGGGTCAGGACACTGTCAGAATAATGCCTACCTTACACTCACCTTGGACACAGGAAATGTATCATATAGGTCCACAGCCTTGAAGGGTATTGGCCTACAGTGGCACGCCACCTGTGGCAAGTTTGTCATTGCCACTGGTCTACCAGATCTATAGAAGACACAGACATGGGTCCAGCACTATTAAGTCACATACAACAATTGTACCATTACTTTGTGTACATTGGTGTGTCTAAACTCACTACCATGTAGTCAAAGTCCATATGTATCCAGGTGTATTGATGAGACAGTTGCCTTTCTGCACATTGCAAACATATGCAGCATGCTTCTCCTAAACTGTTGCACTTTGCAACACTTGCACTGCATTGACATCTGAAAGTATGAACTATGTAGAAGTGGGATTAAAAAATAAAAAGGTGTGACACTTCATGTCACACTTATAGCCAAAACGAATGTTGACATTGACAGCCAGCCAATGTAGGCACCAAAATCTTGACTACATACTGACCAAGTGCTCATACTCCATGGACCATATGCAATCCATGCCATACTAACATCATTGTATACTTATATCACAATTCACACATGAATGACAGTTGACCGCCAATCCATTTTGGGGACACACAATTCTGAATTCAAAATTTGAACATGCTTTATTCAGCACAATAAAGGTGACTATAAAAAATAATTCAAAAGGCCAATGGCCAATCCAATAATGTTCCATGGTTTTATGGGCCACAAACATCATGCCCATCGGATCTTGCCTGCACTAGTTCTGCAAAAGATCACCTCCCACGGGAGGGGCATCTAGGGGGCAGGGCAGGCACCAAGGGGACAAGACTAAGGAGGACTGCATGGGTTTTGGGAGGGATGGAATCAGGAGGGGTATGGGTCAACTGCAGTGGCAGGCTCAGATGGAGGGGGTGGGTCAACTGCAGTGGGAGGGTCAGATGGAGGGTGGTGGGCTCGGCTTGATGAGTTTGGGGATCCTGTAATGGGTAAGGGTCTGCAAAGGAATAAGGAGGGCAGTTGATTTTTTGGGGCAGGATTTCTTGGGTGTGGAGGAACTGGGCTGGGATGGTGAAGTATGGGTTTCTGGAAGGAATTGGGACTCCTTAGACTGAGGGGACTTCCTTTTGGTGGGAGGTTTGGGGCTACTTTTTTAGCAGTGGGTAGGGGGTCCGATGTAAATGGCATGGGCGGGAGGGTGGATTTCTTCTTTTTGGAGGGGGTTGGTAGGTTTGGGAAGGGAAGAGGTCAAGGGCAAAGAGATGTAGTTTCTGGGCAGAGTGGGTACGAGGAGAGGCAAGGGTAGGGGTTGTGGAAGCAGAGGGTTGTTGTGAGATTTGCGGCATGTCTGTGGATGCGGGTGTGGTGTCTGGTGGTATGTCTATGGTGGTGAGTGTGATGTCTATAATGTGAGTGTGTGTGTTTATTTGTCTTTCTGTCTGTGTGTATGTGTGCTGCGTGTGGCTGTTGAGGTGGATGCATGCTCATGTTTGCGTGTTCTTGGGTCAGGGAGGGTAGTAAGGACTGTGGATGAGGAAGAGGCAGGAGGGGGGTGGGACAGCTGGATCTGGGATAATGCTGCCGTCAGTGTGGAGGCCAGAGCCTGATTGGATCTCTTTAGAGCAGACATGTCCAACTGAATGCCCTCCAGGAATTATACCATTTGTGTAAGATGATTGGTATGCACCTGGAGGACATTCAGTTCTGCTGTCTGCCCCACAGAGATCTGCCTCAGGATGTCGATGGCCTCTACACTCAGGGCAGCAGGGAAGACAGGGGCAGGGGGTGAGGTACCTGGCGAGAATGAGACACCCTCCCTTCTATGGGGGCGGCCACAGACAAAGGGCTGGGGAGCAGCTGGGAGGGTGGAGATGATAGGGGTAGTGGTGGACTCTGATGTAGAGGATCCAGTCCCTGATTCATCCACCACCACATGGGAGCTTGAGCTTGTCATTGAGCAGACAGATGATATGTCCGACTTGTCCTCAGTGTGGATCCCCTCACCCTCCGTGCCACTGGTTCTCTCTTGCTCGGACTCAGCACTGGAACCAGTCTGGCGAGCTGCTTCCCTAAGTTCTGTGGTGCTGCCTCCTCTGCTGGCCAGTTCTGGTGCTGTGAACAAGAACTAAAATTAATCACATTAGTCGTCCATATGTACTTGACAGATAGGTTTTATCACAACTCTTCCGAGATTACCCAACTACATCAATTAGACTGGTGCGAAAAAAATTGATACTGGTCCATAAATACAACATGTTGTATGCAAGTAAACCTATGCACCCTTCACACATGATGATGTGAGTGACACTGTGTGTAGCAAAATCAAATTCCACAACCACAATTTCAAATACTTCACTGTACCAACTGATATATTGTCTTTCGTTATTGACGGCCTTGTGTCATGAAATACCTGTCTCATCTAATGCAAGGGAGTTTAGTCCTCACAATGGGAATAGGAGTCACACAATTGAATTGAGACATGGTATCCGTTTTGCAATCCCGATTCATCCATTTGGGAACCATTGGTTCTAGTGTTACAGGTCACATACATTTCTTATCATACATCAAGCTGGTATAGTCATTGCATAGGCCATATCACACAGATAATATTGATTGTGCTCATCTGTCCTGCAGCCTAAGTTGCTGTCTGTCAGGTCACACATCTAACTCTTATCGTGGAGGCACCAAGGTAGTAGGCATAGCTAAAGTGAGAGGTACATGGCCCACAATCTTGTGTCATTAATGCACAGTGTTAGGAAGATGAATCAGAATGTTGTCCATATTGGAAACATTTCACAAGTTTCACATGTGAACAATGATCAGCACACTGCCAAGTCCAATGACTGCATCTTCACAATGCTTCATGTGGATCACTATGCCACTGGGCCATCTGTATGCATAGTCGAGACCACTAGTCCTGAACATCTTAATTGCAAATTCTTAGTCAACACTTTGTACCATTTTGTCCAGACTGCAGAAGTCCACATTTGTAAAGGCCAAGTCTGAATGTACCTCACTTTGCCATTGTGCACACTTTGTACAGCTTAAATGCTCTTGCTTACCATCTCATTTTGTTAAGTTATTTCCAAATGATGCTTATGTGATATCTCTGAATCTAACAGTGATGCATCAAACACATGGTTTAAAAAGGCATCAAGTATGACCAGTGAAGAGGATTTACACACATGGGGACCGTTGTGAATGTGTATCGAACATCATGCCTTACAATCCAAGCCCTATTTCTACCAGTGACCAACTTTGCTAGCCACAGAATGGCATGTGTTGTCACTGTTACAGACTCAGACACATGGACTCACTCTTTGGAATATTGAGAATGGAATCTTACACCCAATCATGTGAAAGACCAGTGGAACAAGTGACATGAGCTAGCAAACCTATAATTTGCCCATGGGATACATTGGAATATACTGTGCACCAGGGCTGGGACCTAGCATTTGCACACTGACCAATCAATACTCACCAAGGCCTCAACATAGACATCACCTGCTACCTGGATGTATAGCATGGGATTTTACACTTGAGTACTCCAACAACAACAACATACTTCACAGATTTGGTGTGACCACACAGAGAACAGTTCAGAAATTAGTCAACGTGCTGACACATGTTGAGCAATCACAATATTTCTGAAGGTTGTCTCCATGCACAAGTTGTTGTAATGCATTCAGATCACATGAGCATGGTACTACTGTCAATACTCTGAACATATTATCCTCACATGTTCCAGAAGAAAGGGGCATAACCATGCATCTACTTATCCTTGTGCATATGAATCTTTTAACACTGAACAGTGGTTCTGTGTGTCTTACAACCTGAAAAAGGGCCAGCAGGCTAAGATACTTAAACATGCATGGGTTTAAATGTTGTGCAAAAAAGGCAAATACTCACCCCCTTCTTGCTGTTTTCTGCCTCTCAACATCCCAGCCAGGTCAGGAAAGACAACCACAAGGCTGCGGAGCATGTGGGGGGGTCAGGGTGAGGCGCAGGCACCTCTTGCCTGGAGGTGACAGGCCCAGCTGGACTCTCGCAATCTTCTTGGTCCAGCCTCTCAAGTCCTGCCACAGTTTCCTGCAGTGGGCACTGCGCTGACGGGTGACCCCCACGGAGTGCACCTTCCGGGTGATGGTCCTCCACAGCTTTGCCTTCTTATGGGAGTTGACCTGTAAGGATGGCATGGTGACAGGCCCTTAGTTCACATGCAACATGTACAGAGACAAATACTGGTACACATAGGTCATGAACAGCTTGCACACACAGTCTAAAGGTGAGCAAAGTGGCATTCTGCGCACTTCACTAATGTTCAATGAAGATTCTCTCCCATGAGAACAGTAACATGATGTTTATAACAGTACATACACTTCTACAGCAGTGTACTTGCCAAGAACAGTTATGTACACACTTTGAAACTTTTCACACAACAGTTTAGATGTTTGTCTATAAGATTCCTAATGCCAGTAGTGCATGGTTATTGCACATGTCAAATTACAATGCTGTGTGATCATCACTCACCTGCTCCTCCTGTTTGCCATAGAGCTGCCTGTACAGAGGCAGGAGCGTGTCCAGCAGCATTTGGTTTTCCTCAGCTGTGAATGCTGGGGCCCAGCACTCTGTACAGCGTGCCATAGTAGCTTCCAGAGGATGTGGACAGCAGCAGAGAGATGGGGAGGTCTAGGAATCATGCAGTTAGTGTAGGCAAGTGCACTCTCTAGGGAACCAACAGACTTATATCTAAACCGCAGAGACGGTCTTCAGTCCATGCGGCCAAAGCGAATCCGTCCAATTCATTCCATTGCTTACAGATGACACGCCTACCGTATGATTCAAAAAATATTATCGGACCGCAAGTGACTTTGATACATTACAAATAGGTGTTTACAGCATTGGTTTCCACACGATTTGGACACAATCTGAAACCCGCGACTGTCACCATAACAACTAACAGCCAATGGCTCTGTCTGAATCGGTTATAATGCGCCTACTGCATCCTTTGAAAAATCAGTCGGCAGGGCAACCACTTTGGTAAATGTGAGTTTGTGAGATTCCATGGCTGGATGCAGCATTTTTCTTAGGAAAGATAATCTAGCTGAAATGCTCACACTCCCATGATGACCTAAGCTAGAGGGGCACATGACACACTGATTGGGAGGCTAATACCAACACGAAAGGGAACTACTTCATTTTGCCTCTTAGGGTTTATCACACTCAAAATGCATTTTGGGAGCATTCCAAGAACTCGCTTGGCCTAGTCACTGCATTACAGGACAGTGTGGCCCAGTGTGCAGTCTGTGTGATGTGAGACTTGAAAGGTGGTGTGTGTTTCAAGTCCTGGATACTGCATTTTCCAATGAATGACTACACCATGACATTAAGCAGCCACGTACGCTTAGCTTTGATATGAGATTTTCTAGTGTATCTTTGTGTGCTACACTTAAGTGGACAACTGCATTTGATGGAACTTCTACATAGTAAATGGTTTGTGTATGAAATTGTTTGTATAATGCAGACATGACAACATGACAGTGTCCACCCTGTGACAGCAGTGTGCATAATTTACATTGTGATACGCTGTGCGTATGTGGTGTCCCACATATCATGCATTACATGATCCTATTGTGTGTACATATGAACCATAGGATTGTTCTCACAAACCTAAATCTATGCTTTTTTGGTTGTGAGTTGTGGAGTATGTCCTGCTTGCTTTACATGAACAATCACTGACACTGGTGAAGTCTAAAATACTGCACTCTAATTGATGTGTCACCAAACCTTTAAAACAGGTCTAGCAATGATCTCAATGTTATGATATGTATCTGAGGTCAACCTAATTCATTGAAATGTGTATTTACATTGGCATCTTGTTTTAGGTGTGGTCTTTTTTTCTGGGCTGTTGGTCTAATTGCATGTTCCTTGGTACATTGTGAACTAACACTAACTTTGTATGCACTCTACACATAGGTATCGCAGATGAGGTGGCAGACAGCCTCCTGTGTACAGGCCCTTTCCAGACCTACAAACATTGGAAGAATAAAACATTATCAAAAAATACAGTTCCACAAAGGGAACAATTGATGAGTTGTGCCAGCAGTTGTCACCTCATTTGAGGCCTGGTTGCACTTATCCAACAGCACTAACCCCCAAGGTGAAGGTGATGGCAGCATTGTATTTCTTTGCCACGGGTAACATTCCAGTACACAGTGGCAACATCGGGTGGAATGTCCCAGCCCATGTTCAGCAATGCCCTTCGGAATGTGTTACAGGCATTGATCCGTTACCTGGGCCACTACATAAAGTTTCCTAAACCAGGAGAGTTGTCTGACATCAAGGGTGATTTCTATGCTTTAGAATGGATATCTCATGTAATTGGATCTATTGATGGCAGCCATATTGCATTGATAGCACCACAGGCCAATGAATAGGTGTATCGCAACCGCAGACATTACCACTCTATCAATTTCCAGGTGGTGTGTTTGGCTGACATGTGCATCTCACACGTCTGTGCCCATTTCCCTGGCTCTGCACATGCTGCATATATCCTGTGTAACAGCATCATCCCCCATTTTATGAGTCAACTGCAACCTGACCGGGCCTGGCTTGTTGGTAGGTGATATTGTACGTGTATGTTGTAGTGTGTGTTGGTTGTATATCAGATAGTGATCTGTTGCCAGACAACGGAATTATTTTCTGTGTACAATGTAGGAGACTCTGGATACCCCATCCAGCCATGGTTACTGACACCACTGCTCAACCCAGTCACCACAGCAGAAGTGCGCTTTAATGAGGCCCATGGCCGGATCAGGCGGATAGTGGAGCAGAGTTTTTGCCTCCTGAAGTCCAGATTCCGGTGTTTGGATAAGACGGGAGGAGCCCTCCAATATGCCCCATGAAAGATTTGCCAGATAATTATGGCTTGCAGAATGCTACACAACGTGGCAATACATAAGGGCATACCTCTGAGAGTGGACGATGGAGACCAGCAGGTGCCACCAATGAAGAATCCAAGACTGGGCCATTATGACAGTGGTGATGATGATGATGGAGTTGATTTGAAACAACAGCTTATCCACAACCTTTAGACAGGAGTGTAAGTATGAAATGAGAGGAGGCGACTGACCACAATTGTTTGTTGTTGCGTTGCTGGTGGACAATGTGTTTGTATGCTTGTGAGTGTATGATAAGTGTCCTGAGTTTTGTTCTAAGAGTAGTCATTGACATTGTCAGGTTAACATGTACAGTGTTACCGTGAAGCCTAGCTAGTGTTCAGAGTGACATTTTTTTGCTTTAGATGACATACTTTGCTGCATTGTGCTTCCATATTCCTAATTTTCTAACTCTGTTTTTTACCAGGATACTTTGCCATGTCGTCTACAGAGTGGACTTGCAAGTTGTGACCTCACCAGACACATGATGCTGTAACAGACACCGACATGGAAATGTTGCCGAACTCCCTGGCACGCAATTCCTTCAGACCTGATAGTCTGATGATTTTGATTTTAGTGCCTTTCAGTACTGTGTGATGTGATTTGACTTTGTCTTCAGGCACCAGGTTGTATCTGGAGAATAAACATGTGTTCCACATTGAGGTGTGCCTTGTCTGATATCACACATCCAAAAATATTTCTAATCAAAGTTTGACCATGATGAACTGGTTTGCTAACAATGATTGTTGATTGGGCTGGCAAATAGTGATAGTTGTGTAGACAATTGACTTCCTGTGAATATGTACCGTGCACTATGATGTGTGTGATAACCTGGTTGTGTATATCTATCATGCTGTGCCAAAGTTCATTTACTCACAAGCACTTAGTTTACTACTTACAAGTATTGGTTACCTATGTTGTTGACACTTTCCTCTTTGTGATTAGAGGGTGATTACAATATGTACACTTTGAATTTAAAGTCACGACATGAGCAAGTATTGCTGTGTAAAGTGGTTTATTTTAGTACATAGAGTGATAAAATGAAGCCTCACAATGGTGGTGTGCTCACAAAAAAAAAATAAACGTGCAGATTGAAGTTGATAGTGTTTGTAGATGAAATTCACCGCAGACAAGCCACAGTTATTTGAGACCAAAGTCCAACTTTGACCCTCCATCCGATGTGGGACAGTTATTTATGACAGTCAACAATGTGAACGCTTGGCACACACTGGATGAAATCAAGAGCACATTTTCACTTCCTAGGGGTGGTGCATTGCCATCGGACTCTCACTGATGTTTCTTTGAGTGGCCCTTCCCACGTTTTGGTGGGGGACCTGCAGCTGCAGGCTCCTGGGGTACTGGGGACTCTCCCCAGACTCCACGTCCCTCCCTGTTGTTGTGCAGATGTTGAGGCAACAGATGTTGTGGGCACACAGGGAGGTGTGGTCAGGTGACTAGCAATCTGGCGGAGGCTGGTACCAATATGCCGCAGCACCCCAGTCATGTCATTCATTTTGTTGTTAAATCTGTCCAGTCGTTGGTTTTGGGTTGCCTGCAGCTGCTCGATGTTCCTGAGGATTTCAATTACCTGGCCCATTTCTCCCTGGTAACCCTCATAGGCATGGATCACCCGGGAGAGGTTTGGGTGAACATCGCAGCACCAGCTGCTTGATGGCATGGATCCACATGGCCCCTCCCACCACCCCTACCCACACGAGCATGCACAGTTGGTGTTGGCACAGTCAACATTGAGCCTCCTTCCTCATTGACGGGGGCATTGTTGTAGGTCAACTCCAGAGTGCTCTGTGTTGCAGTACCGTTGGCATTGTACCGGGCTGCTGTATCCATCAGAGTAGGGGTCAGCTTGGTGTTATTAGCTGAGGCGAGAGTTGTTGCAGTGGATCCTGCTGAAGCTGCTGGTGTTGTGTGCCGACCCAAACCTGATGGGCCAGGTTGCTCCTCCTCGTCCGAGAATGTGTGAGAGTCTTCAAGGCCGAAGAGCTCCTGGTTGGTTGGAGTCTGGGACTGGCTGTCATCATTTTGGCCGGCGGTGTTCCCAGCTCGCCTTGTGGGTACAGAAATGACACAGTCATTAACGTGAATGTCCACTGCACCTCAAATTATACCCATTATGTAAATGACTGGACCTAAAAATAAGTTCATGAAGATAGATTGGCCTCTTTCATCCATGATACTCGCCTATGTTTTTGAAGAACAATGCAAGTTTGAAAAGATGTGGATTGGTGATCAGCTCCACCTATGTGCATAAATGGGCATATTGTGTTTAGTTCTCATGACATGCCAAAGACATTGACTGGTACCTGACACTCTGCAGATGACACTGGTGGGTTAGTGTTCTCCACATCTGTAGGATAACAATGACATACGTAATCTTTAGATCCTAATATTAGAGTTTGTCAGGCCTGTGTACTGGGCTTAGTCCATGTCTCAGTAGTCACAAAGGTGTGGCTGCATACACACTCACAGTCGGTTGCTTTCCCTGGAAGTTTGTTTTCATGGTGTAGTGAGGTGCTTATTATTCTCATCTCATGACACTCAATTGAATGCCTGTAAGGAGCCAAATGTGTGATTGCTTAGCTTTGTGCCTACACAGATCATGTAGGAGAGGAGTTGGCCTAACGGCTAGGGCGGTTGACCTCGAATCTGGGGAACTGGGTTCGAGCCTCGGCAATGGCGCTGAACATCCTGTGATTCTGGGCAAATCACTTAATCTTCCCGTGCCTAACAAAAAAATGAATGTGTCCTCATGTAATGCAACTGGTGTTATGTAAAGCTCTCTGATACCCGATTCGGGTCAAGTTCGCGCTATATAAAACTCTGTTAAATAAAAAATGTATTTTGTAAATTGACTCCGTAGTTAGATGAGTTCTCAAACGCTTCTTTTTGCTAATTTGTGGTTAAATTATTTCATGAGCTGGGGTTTGAGTGCTGATGGTCTATTTGTGAAACCTAAACTCCTCCTCCCACCCAGCCCAACCAGGCCACCAGAAAGAGTGTTGTCCAGACAATGATGGGAAGTGTACTTGCAAGATGGTTGTCACTGGTGCCTGGTGTTTGGAGCACAAGGGACAACTTGGTAGTTGTGATAGGGTCAGACAGCACTCACCAGTGTCAGCCATCTTGCTAGTAAACCTCCACTCACTGTCAGGTAGCCATAGGCCCAGATGATCTTGTTGGGCTGGGTGGGAGGTGAGTGGTTGCTATTACTCCAACTCCCATAATTATTGTGTGGTTTATAAACAAAAGACTAATGGTTCATGTTGGGCACTCTGTGTTTGCTTATTATAATAAGCGGGTCTTAAGACGGAATGAACGTATTCTTGGGTACGGCCATTGATAATTATACAGTCACAATCAGTCTTTTGTACAGTCCACCCGGGTCAGTAGAATCACTTCTCTGTGTAAATAATTTACAGTCCACCTGGGTCAGTAGAATCAGTTCTCTGTGTAAATAATTTATGTCTTTAGTATAGTCCCTTAACCAATGGATGCTCTTATTTTTTACTGACTCCAAAGTTTCTGTAATGGATGATTGCGGGACATTTCAGATGGTGTGTTTGAGGAGGAACTGTATCTGCTGTGGGTTACTTCCCTTTAGTTAGTGAGGCATGAAATTAGGATTGCTAGGTTTAATAGCCTCCTTATTTATAGTTGTCATATCCATATCATGATGTCAAACAGATTGATAATGATTACTGTCCACTATGATGGCTCTCTTACTGGGTTGATTGACTTGTACTGAATCATAGTTGTTTGAAGTATTTGTCCTTAGGTTGGTTCCTCGTACCCTTTCAACGTTATTTAATGACCCATTAGTACCTATATCAGATCCAGGTAAGACCACTGAATTGACTTTATTACCTTTCAGTAGCCCCATAAGAAACTGAACAAGGGACTTAAGATTTTGAATTTCTGTTTTTAAATGTGTTACTTCAATCATAATACTTTCATTACTTATCCTTTGCTCGCCATTACCTAGCCCATCAGCTGATCTAGTTAATTGGATGGGAACAGTGGAGGTTACATCTGATTGTCCTGCTCATATGTTTCCGTTTAGCAAATTCCATTGAGCCTTGCTTCCCCATATTAGATCAATTGGCACCCACTGTTACCTTCATTTGAGTGCTATTAAATCCCCTTGTATGTACTATAGCAACTTTAGTTGAACAATTAGCATTAGGTCCCTTATTGCTTGCCTCCATACCCTGGGCACTAGCTTTTTCAGCATGACCTCTATCGGCTGAATTTGCCCCAGTGGCTCTTTCCCCAGCAGATGTATTTGTATTTGATTTTGTCTGCGCCTCCTTAAATATCTAATAAGTTGGCTGCCTCTCTGGGTCTAATGGGAGTAGAGTGTTCAAATCAGATACCAACAAATCTACTTCTTCAATGAAAACATTGACTTCCCGCACTGTACAGTTAATGGCTGCACTCTGTGTGCAAACTCCTTTCTAGCTTTCTTCGGCCAGAAGAGGGTCAATGGCCTTTTGTTTGCCCATAATAACAGATGAAAGACAGAACTTCATAAAAGAGGACATATGACACCGACCTTTCTTAGATACATTCCAAATACAAAAGTCAAAGCAAAGAACCACGGGGTGGCCCAGTCCAGTCTCCTCTGGGCCCTGACGGGCATGGATGGTCCTTCTTTTGGCCCGGGCTTTGCCAGGGCACGGCCCGCTTGTATCCCATGATGTGGGAGATTGCAGGTGCTTTTAAGAGCTACAGGTGACTCTCGCTAGAGCTCACCTCTCCTCCTTTCTTCAGAGGATCCTGGGTCTTGCGGCCCAGATGATGGGCTGCAACAGCACATTTTTCCGTGGGTGTGTCCCATGCCACAGTGCCTTGCAGGAGCTTTTAAGCTCTAAATGTGACTCTTGTTAGCACTGCCGCCTCCTCCTCTGCCCAGATGATTCTGGGTCTTGCGGACCAGATGATGAGCTACAACAGGACAAAGTGCCAGTTAGCACGTAACTATATTAGCACTCTGAATGATCCTCAACTGCTTCTGGGCTCTGAAGGAATGACTAAAAGGTATTCAAACCCTCCCACAGATGCCAGTAAGTTGTTGACTACCTTTACTTTTTTATGAAGTCCTGCACAATTAGGTTGACCCAATGAGCTAAAGATAGGTCTCTGAAATAACCTCCATCCACCATAGCTTTAACAATGTTACTGCCATTGTCAGTTGCATCAAATCCAGCAATGAGACTTCTGGTTCATTAATATATTTTAATATTCAACTCTTCAAGGATGTTAGAATATGTGTTATTTATCCATGGAGAACACTGCAATGGTTACATATCACCGAATGCCTTAAAAACCATCAGCAATTGAGAACATCGGATAGCCTTTGTTAACCTCCTTGAAGAAGACCCAGTGTGAAATGATTCACATGTAGTTTGCGGCTTGACAACTCAGTCACATGTCTATCAAGAAGTGTACAGACTGAACAGTGCTCTCCTTTATTTCCTCACTAACCAGTTCCACTTGATGGTGCAGCTTTGGCCCACCAACAGCCAAAAAGTAACTCTGTTTGGAACTTTCCATTTTTGACAGAGGGTCCAATAGCCTCTTGCTCTATGCCACTCTCCACATGAGCAATTACTGGCTCATCTTCCCTGCTGCCAAGGATGTTTACAAACTTGTATTTCCCGGCTCGGGGTCCTCCATGCCATTATTCTCTGATGTGGGTCTTAGAGAAGATGGAGGACTGCTCCTTCTTTTCATGAAAGGAGAATAAAAGAAGATAATTTGCCAAATGGAAGAACAGTCACAATGTCCTGCTCTTCTGCAGCAAGCTCAACTTCCTGCTCTGCTCCCACCTCCAGAAGATCAGGTGTAGCATACACTAGTTGCTGTTAAGTTTCCTGTGAAAATTGGGTTTGCTTTTGGGACAATTCAATTTCATATTGGCAGCTCTTAGCCCTGACGGTAGTCGCTCCAGCGCTTAGACACATATGCTTGGGTTTTTATGGTGGTGCTGTAATTGATCCAGAGGTGGTCTTACTTCTAGCATCTTCTTTCTCAGAAGAGAGTGCAGTAGGTATGCCTCATTCCTGGAAAAGGGATGTGGGCTTAATGATAGTAGTGACAACAGACATTTTATTTAACAGGCAGCTTTCTTGGCAGGAGCCTGTTTCTTTAGAACAAGTTTCTTTATTTATTTTATTGTTCTTGAGCAGCATGAGCAGAAGCACTTAGCAGAGAGGACTATGGTATTAGCTGATTCACTGACTTCTCTACATCTCAGTCAGAATACTCTTCTGCACTTACAGGCAATAAAAACTAAGAAGCAAAAAAGTTAGGCTTTGCTATTCTTGTCAATGTGACACAATTCATCCTCAGTGCACTGTCGCTATCATAACAATATAAGGAATATCACGTGGCTAGGTTAGGCCCAGGAAGAAACACTGTAATTATACATGTATGTGTTTCTAAAGTTGTCTTTTTCTTGCACATGATGACTTTTGACACATATTTGCTTGCATGACGGTGCAGGATTAGTTTCTCTGAAACCACATTGCTTACAATACCACTTCTTAAGTGCGCTATCATGACACCATGAACATTCAGTACAAGGCCTGAACACACTGTTCAAATGTTGTTGTTTATTATTCGGCCATAAAGCAATGGCGCTACCACATAGACAATAAACAATGTCAGCTTAACTGGAGCCTCGACACGGAAGCATGGATGCTGTTATTATAAATACACATGTTCTTTCGTGCTCAAATGAGAGGAGCAGTCCGCTGTCATTTTGAGATCATCATTATTGTCATCGTCTCAGCACAGCTGATTCCCGTTTCGCTCCACGAGGAGCAATGACCAACTTGTTACCAAGATGGGGACCTACATGCCTTGCCTTCAGGTAATGGGGATTTAAATCATCCAGTAGGGGATTCTTGGCAGAGCACCCACCCTAGGCAACTAGGTTATAGAACGCAAAGTAGGAGTACCCTATACATAGTACTCATATACAAGTATATATACACTGTTTTTGCACGAGGGTGGAATTGTGCATTCTTTTCACTGTCCCTATATTGATAATCACTTTTGTCTGCTTCTGTCTATTAACCATTGCAGCCCATATATTTTAAAGAAGAATAAATATTGAAAACGCCTCTTTGTGTATTTTTTGTATATCTCTCTGAGTAAGCATGAATAACTGAGTGAAAAGGTTCTATATCTGTTACCTCGATTCCCTGGGGAGTCAGGGTTGTCATGTTCTGAGGTTACTCATACCATTTGTTACCTTGTCAGGTTTTAGGGGTACTTATGGTGGCACTGTGAGCTAGCACGTCTATAGGCCAACATATCCTGAGGGAGTGCATGGAATCTGTCTGGCACCACCCCAACCTTTATGTTGTCCAACATATGAACAGTTCCTATTGAAAAGTTAAAACCGGACAAGAAAATCAATTAAAAAAAATGTGTCCCTTTAGGGCCCCTGGAGTGCCTATGATAGGCAGATAAAGGCACGCAAAAATCAAATAAATTGATGAATAAATGCCTCATAATCCTCTAGTGCCCATGGGGCATCTGTAGGAGGTTGTGAAAAAGAAAAGAATACATGGGAGGCAGACAAAGATCAAATAATTAACAACTAAATAGCTGGTGTCCCTCCAGATCCACCATGGGGCCTCTTTAGGAGGGAGGGCGTGGTGGGCAAAAAAACAGAATGATAATAAAGGGGAATGCAGTAAAAAGCAGAATTAAGATACATATAAATATCTGGTGTCCTCATTGAGATGTGGGGAAGGTAGAAAAAACTGTATCTGCCACATCAATATACACCTTCAAACACAGCCCCTGCTGTGAAAGTCAGCCCCTAGTTCCTATTGGTTGCATCAACCATTAATATCAGTGAGTCACTCGTCTTGGGATCATGCACGAAAATACCTCTTAAGCTGTTCCGCTGAGTGTGTAAAGCCAGCATTCTGCTCATCTGGGTGCTCAAAAGCTGATACTAACAGCATTCATAAATTGGGTCATAATTTGATCATCTGGCATCAATCAATCAATCAATCAATCAATCAGGGAATTGTAAGCGCGCTACTCACCTGTGAGGGTCTCAAGGCGCTGAGGGGGGGGGGTCCGCAGATCTGTTTAGCCGAAGAGCCAGGTCTTGAGGGTCTTCCTGAAGGTGTTCAGGGAGGGGGCGCGTCTGATGTCTGCCGGTAGCTCGTTCCAGGTCTTGGCTGCAATGTGAGAGAAGGATCTTCCGCCTGCTCTGGCTCTGTGGATGCGTGGGGTTTCGGCCAGTGTGAGGTTGGAAGATCGGAGGTTTCTTTTGGGTACGTGGAAGTTGATTCTGTCGTTGAGGTATTTGGGTCCGTTGTTGTGTAGGCATTTGTAGGCGTGAGTGAGGATTTTGAAAGTGACTCTTTTCTCCACGGGGAGCCAGTGGAGACTTCGTAGGTGTTGGCTGATGTGTTCGTGTCGGGGGATGCCGAGGACGAGTCTGGCGGCGGTGTTCTGTACTGTCTGGAGTTTGCGGAGTAGGGACTTGTCGATGCCGGCGTAGAGTGCGTTTCCATAGTCCTGTCTGCTGGTGATGAGTGCGTGGGTGACTGTCTTCCTTGACTCAGGGGGGATCCACCTGAAGGTCTTGTGGAGGATGCGGAGGGTGTTGAAGCAGCTGGAGGTGACGGCGTTGACCTGTCGGTTCATGGAGAGTGATGAGTCGAGTACGATGCCGAGGTTCTTGGCGTGGTCTGAGGGGTGGGTGGGCTTCCAAGGGCGGTCGGCCACCAGGTGCTGTCCCATGCAGAAGGGGGTGGCACCGAGGACGAGGACTTCTGTCTTCTCGGCATTGAGCTTCAGGCAGCTGTTGGTCATCCAGACTGCGACGTCTTGCATTCCTTTCTGGAAGTTGAGTTTGGCAGTGGTGGGGTCTTTGGTGAGGGAGAGGATGAGCTGGGTGTCGTCGGCGTAGGATACGATGTTGAGGCCGTGTTGTCGGACGATGGCTGCGAGGGGGCCATGTAAATGTTGAAGAGGGTGGGGCTCAGTGATGAACCCTGGGGGACTCCGCAGGTGATTTTCGTGGGGTCGGAGAGGAAGGGTGGGAGTCTGATCCTTTGGCTTCTTCCGGTGAGGTATGATCGGATCCAGTCCAGGGCTGTTCCTTGTATGCCTGCGTCGTGTAGTCTGACGACTAGTGTGCGATGGGAGACGGTGTCGAAGGCCGCTGATAGGTCGAGTAGGATGAGGGCTGCGGAGTGGCCTTGGTCCAGGAGGGTGCGGATGTCGTCTGTGGCGGCGAGTAGGGCGGTCTCTGTGCTGTGGTTGCTTCGGAATCCGGATTGGGACGGGTCATGGACGGCGTTCTCTTCAATGAATCGTGTCAGTTTCCTGTTGACTGTTTTCTCTGCAACTTTGGCTGCGAAGGGGAGGAGTGAGATGGGCCGATAGTTCTTGAGGTCGGTGGGGTCAGCTGTGGGCTTCTTGAGCAGGGGTCTGACTTCTGCGCGCTTCCAGTCGTCTGGGAAGGTGCCTGTTTTGAAGGTGGTGTTGATGGTGCGTTGTAGTTTGGGTGCGATGGCGGCCACGGCTCTGTGGTAGATGTGAGGGGGCAGGGGTCGGTGGGGGCCCCGAGTGGATGCTTTTCATGGTCGAGGCGGTGTCTTCGGCCATGATCGGTGTCCAGTTGGACATGGTGGGCTGGCTGGTGTTTCTGGGGGGCGGGGGGCCGTCTGTGGCGCCTGGTGGATGGTCGATAAAGTTGTCGTAGAGGTTTTTGATCTTGAGGTGGAAATAGGTTCCAAGCTTGTCGCAGAGGTCTTGGGATGGGGTGATGTCTGTGGCTTCGCTGCGTGGGTTGGTGAATTCTTGAATGACACTGAAAAGTTCCTTGGAGTTGGTGGAGTTGGCCAGGGTTTTGTTGTGGATGAAGTTCCTTTTGGTGGCTCTGATCTGGTTGTGGTAGTCCGTCATGGCGTCCTTGTAGGTGGTGTGGTTTTTGGTTGTCTTGGTGTTTCTCCAGTTCTTCTCCAGGCGTCTGCAGGTGCGTCTGGCTTCTTGGAGAGTGGTTGTGAACCAGGTGGCTTTCCTGGGGCGTTGTCTGTCGGGGTTGCGTAGAGGGGCGAGCTCATCTGCGCAGTTGGAGATCCAGGTGTGGAGTTCTCTGGCTACGTCGTTTGCGCTGTTTGCGTCGGGTGCCCAGGTGTGGTTGTCTCGGCTGAGGGTGGAGTTAAGTTGCTCGTCGGTAACCTTGCTCCAGTTCCTTCGTGGTGGGCGTGGGGCTGGTTTGGGTGCCTTGGGTTTGTTGATGGTGAAGTGTACGCAGTGGTGGTCGGTCCATGGCGGCTGCGTTGTGTGGCTGAAATGGACGCTGTTTCCTGCTGCGAAGATGGGGTCGAGGGTCACCCTAAAACACTGTCCATAGTAGCGGCGGGCCTCATAATATGTGAATACTGACAGTCTCTATATCATCACTGCCTGAGTTGAAGCACAAGTAAGCGCTGGTATGCCAAATGCCGACACAACACCAACAGAATACAGAGTACCACGTGATCGATATTCGCGGGCAATAGAGGCACTGAAGAATCGTGATGCACTGCTCAATAAGGCCACCTAACTCCCCATGGAAAACCAATTAAGTGCACCAGCAACATATCTAAAGCTGGAAGGCTATCTAGCTGTAACATAACAGGTCTCAAGTTCCTAGACCGCAATGTCCTCAAACAATCAAAGACAACTGGTAAATTCTTCATACACACATGGCCATCTAGACAGTCTGGAAGACCCAGAATCGAATGGTACTGAACGGAGCTCAGAAAATGCAGAATATACCAACACAAAGCTGAAACACACTTATGCTGCATGGTGGGGCGCTTTTACTGAGTGGTGTCCATTGTACAGTTTAAACAACCAGCAGTATGCAAAAATCCTCTAGCTAGATTGGGATCAGTGCATAGTCAGAGCGCCGACTCAATCACAGCATTTGCTGAAGATCAAATGAAAATAATAAAGCAACTGCAAAAGTAAAGTATAGACTAAGATGATCTCACAACTACAAAGCAAGCAGCAGAGGGACGTAAAGAAATAACTTATCAGAACAGTACAAATCCCATAATGATGGGGGAAAGGGGGAACAGAGCGAGCCTGAAAAGAGTAAAGCAGACCCCCCCAAACCCAGATTCACCAGTCAAAAATAAACAAGATATCAATGCCACTATGGGGCTGATTCTAAAAAAACTTGTGGATGTCCATGACCTTGCCAAATCCACTAAAGCTAACACCGACATAATGCAAAACAAGATCTGCACCATCCGACAAGACAATAGAGAAACCAACACCAGAATTTCAGAGGGTGAAAGTAGAATCAGAAACCTGGAGAACTAAGAGACCAAAAAAAACAAAAACATTTCGTTCCTCAGCAATACCACCCATTCACTCTCAAAAGATCTCGTAGAGATGGAGGACAGAAATGTAAGGGGAAATGTACGCATTTCTGGAATTTCAGAAGGGGAGGAGGACTCAGCGAGATCGTACATTCTCTTTTTTGAGAAATGGTTCATACACACTACAGACTTAATATTTGATAAAGACCTAGGTTTTGACTGGGCTCACAGAGTTCCATTGAGAAAGATTCCTAACCAAACATACCCACGGCCAATTGTTTGTAAGCCATTGCGCTATCAACATGTTGAACTTATTCTCTCCTACATGAGAAAACACAGCCATGCACAATGGAAAGATAAAAAGATCTCAATTTCTAAAATCCTCTAAAGCAACGGTTGAATCAAGAAAAGGCGTTTTGGCTCTTCGGCCTAGACTGAAGGCAAACAACTACCAGTTCTCCTTCGCTGACCCTGCAAAGTATCGAGTTGTAATACAAGGCACCCTATACATCTTCACAGACCCCACAGATTTCAAAATGCTCCTCAATGTCAAGGAAGAAGCCACCATGGACACCTCACCTATTAAAGCCCACAACTCAAAACAGACATCAACCCTTGCCGTAAAATTGCTACTCTAGCCACAAGACACACTCCAAGTTGGTGTGTTGCTTACCAGCAACTCTAGTGCATATAGGTGTCATAGAAGTTATGCCTATTTAGTAAGCTTTTAAGTAGCTTATCTATAGTTTATGTGATACCTGCTAATCACATACAGTGATTGGGTCTCTGACGTACACGATTAAGGTATGATATTACTATTCTTAGACTGCTGTTAATACCTACCTAATACCTGGTAAACTCTCAAACTGTTATTCGTCATCCCCATCTACAGATGCTGTTTGGAAGGCTAGCAAATACGTTTAAGGTATGAGACCACCATGTTTTACATTTCAGACTAATTCTGATATAAAATTTGTACTATATAATGTTGAGATGCTCTCAGTACGTGAGGTCGGAAATAGTAGTACAATGTAGTAGAGGGTAGCTCAAACTGCTTGTATTGAATTAGCAATGTCAATAGTTAGCAGAATAATTAGTTTAGAATATGCGTCAGGTGTTTAATAACACATTATACGGTGTGCTTGAATTACAATTATACTTCGGTTCAATATTTAAGAATAACACTGTATTGTTTTAATAACCTTACTGATTGCTCCCCTCACCGAGAAAATGTACATTATTCCATAACCTTGTCTCGCTTTTCTGTTTCTCTGGAGGAGAAGTTTTCCCCCCCCATCACCATTCCTGTAGACTACTTGGGTAGGAGAAGAAAGGGTGGGGGAAGGGCAGAAGAGAGAGGGATTCTTATGGTTTAGGGTTTTACTTTACTATCTTCATTTTCATCTGTTGCTTTAATTCTTCTCTATACATATTATTTATCAGCACACATATAAAATGATTGTCAAATACTATTGTAAGTACAGGGCCCTGGAACTTTTATGTACCACTCAAGAACCAAATATGGCTCAGGTACTTACTTCATGGTCATTAGTTTAGGGATGATGATATGTATGTTACACCACACTTAACCTCTATCCAGACTCCACAAACAAACCGTACTCACAGAATCTTTAATACGTGGCCAATGAAGGGTAACTCAAACAAGGGTCTGTATGTACAAAAAATATTCTAATTACACACCCTTCACAAAACATTAAGATAAAATCCATGAATGTGAGAGGAATCAACCACCCGATCGAAAAAGGAAACTTCTTGACTATCCATACATACAGAAAGGCGATATCATCCTTCTACAAGAAATCAATGTTGCTTCTACACAGATCACCTCACTTCGTAACAAGCAATTTTCAGGGTTAGCGTGTTCCACCTTGATTGGCAAGAAAAATTGGGTTTTAACACTGATCACTAGGTAATCAAGAATATATATAATGGTTTCAATTCCTTCTGACGTGCAGGGGAGATGAATTATTTTCAAACTAGCCAAAAACAATACTGAATTCTTCTTGATCAAAGTATATGCTCCCACAAAAGATTACCCTTCCTTTTGGGATGAGCTCTCTACTCAACTCAAGATACCAGAATCAGCATCACTAATACTGGCAGGGGACTTCAACTTACCCTTGGATCCTACACTAGATAGGAATTCACAATGTACTCTCAACCCTAATAAATCCCATAAATCACTCAAAATCCTCTGTAGTAAGTTTAATCTAATTGAATCATGGAGAACACAGAATCCTTCAGAAAGGGATTATACCTTTTACTCATTCCCCATAACTCCTACTCACGCATTGATTACCTGCTAAAATCTGGTCATTCTCTAAGTAAGGTCGATCAGACCACAAATGAACGTAGAGTGATTTCAGACCACTCCTGTATAGCTTTGTCTAACACTGACCCTGCACCAAACCCGTAACAAACACAATATAGATTTAATGATGAGAGCTTATCGTCTCAAAACAATAAGCTTATTGATGAGTCTATCAAGAACTTCCTTACAGACAATAAAGAAAATGACTCCTCAGATCTCGTGAGATGGGAGGCACGGAAGGCAACAGTGAGAGGGGTTATCCTCAAAATAAGATTAAATATGAATTAAGAAGCTAACAGCAAACTCATGAATCTTAAAAAGGAAATCATAGAACTAGAAAGACAACATACTAATAGTAGAGATAATAAAAATCATAAGCATTAGAGAGGGCATATGGGTAACAAGCAAAAAAGTATTAGGTTATGTGAATCCAACAAGGCCAGCAAATTGTTAGCAATGTATCTAAAATTTAAGCTGCAAAAGTAAACTATCAATGCAATTAAATGCGAGAAAGGAACCATACACACCAATCCCAGTAAGATTTCGGATGTACTCAAAGACTTTTTCCAAAAGCTATATGAAAATAGCACTACATTAGACCATACAAAATGTAAACAATACTTAGAAAAAGTAACAGAACAAGAAACAGAACAAGAAAAAAATTTGATAAATGGTCCAATATCTCCTGAAGAAATAGCAGAAGCCATCAACAAACAAGATCGGCAAAGCTCCGGGCCTGTATGGCTAGAACGCGAAATTCCTCAAGACCTTCTCTACATCTCTAACACCACCCCTTTTAAGGCTCTACACTCTTTTTGCAATGTAGGTCAAGTCCCAGGCACCTCAGCAGAAGCTATTATAACAGTAATTCGAAAGGAGGATAAGGATTCCCTACTCCCACAAAACTATAGACCAATTTCATTAATCAATCTGGATTGTAAAATATATGTTATTATATTATCCAATAGACTACAAAGATACATTGCTAAACTCATTCACCCCTCCCAAGTGGGTTTCTTGAAAAACAGACTATCCAGCGATTACACAAGAACTTTCTTCCAAGTCCCAGAGAAAGCAAAATCAATAAAATAACCCACAGTAGTGATTACTTTGGACACAGAAAAATCATTTGATAAGGTTGATTGGTAATACCTAAAATTAGCCCTGGAGAAACTCAATCTTGGTGAACCTTTGATTCGCATGATTATGGCTCTCTACCGCAAACCAGTAGCTAAGATTAGAGTGGGTGGCACAATCTCCTCTACTCTATTGTTGAAACAGGGACTCAGACAAGGTTGCCCCCTAACTCCCCCTCTTTTTCTATTAGCTCTAGAATCTTTCTTATACCACCTGAGAGGGAAACAAGTCATACCTGGCATTACATTCCGTAAAACCACAATCAAAATCGACGCCTACATGGATGACATCTTAGTTGTCTCCAAAAATGCCACCTCCGCCATAGCTGCCTTAATGTCATCAATCTAAAAATTCTCTGAGTTCTCCGGATACACCCTTAATAAAGATAAGCCCATAGTAAAACTATTGAATAAATATGGTAACAAGGACAAATCTGGGACCTCTGGGATAGCATAGCTACCTGGCTGTATTAAATACAAGGGATTAGAATTCACCAATGATCTCATAACAACCTTACAGATCAACGAATGCTCTCTGCTTAAAAAAATTGACACACATCTTGAGGGATGGTCACCTAAGTTCCTTTCATGGTGGGGAAGGGCGGAAACTTTAAAATTGATGATTACACCCCTGGTTAACTACCTTATCAGTATGCTATCTATGACTCTGTCTGAAGATTTGTTAAAGAAGTTTCGACAACCCTTTTAACAAATTTCTCTGGCAAGGAAAGAAGCCTAGGATCTCACTTAAAAAGCATAGGATTTTCAAGTTTGAGAAGGTCTAGGCCTCCCTAACTTCAGAAACAATCAAACAGCCTATCTCTTCAAACAAGGCACCATTTGGTTTTCCGACGAATCAGGATATCAGCCAGTTTGGGTAGCGGTGGAAAAATCCCTCTTTAAAAATATACCCATTACTGCACTCCTGATAATGCATGCCCTACAACTCCGCCACTCCAAATACAAAATTCGGAATACCAAAAAAGCTCTCTTGACAATAAACTACCTTTCAAAGATCAAATGTGTAACTCCAACATAGCATCCATATGGCTTAATTCCAAATTTAAAATAGACGACCAACCGATATATTGGTCAGACTGGTCAAGAAAAGGAATCAAACTAGTCAGTGACATCTCTGAGTGCAACCCCGACAGCCCTTCTCTACTCTAGAGGCACAATTCGGCCTAGATAACATGGACTTCTACAAATTATTGACACTGGGAGTACAAATCACAAAATCCCCGCAACAAACTGATAACCCCTTATTGCCCGCACTAATCAGCCACTTACTCAAATCCGGGACACACTGTGTGCAAAATATATAAGCTACTCCTACTGAACCACCGTATGACCCACACTCATAGTGAACAAAGGTGGAAAGCAGAACCAAATAGCAACAACATAAAATTTGACTGGAAACGTATACATAGGTCCCCTTTCACAAACAAGATTTCACCTTCACTATCCCAAACTAAATACATGATTATTAATAGAACCTCTTGGACTCCAGTTAAACTCCACAAACTTAACCTTACTCAGGACCCCAAATGCTGGAACTGTGGCTTACATGATAGTAATATGACCCATATGCTCTTTTACTGCCTTATTCTACAAAACAGCTGGGATAACTTTTTCGAATTCATGAAGTGCAGCTTGAACATCAACTCTACCTAGGAATTCTCATTCATAATGCTGGGCTATTTGGGTACTCACCTGAAAACGGAAAATGACAGATGTTTGCTGGATTTAATGCTCACTCTTGCCTGCAAGTTGATTCATAACATTTGGAAAAATTTTACCATAATCTCTTTTCAGATGTGGCAAGATTGGCTCACCTTTCCTAGAGGTGCAGACAACGCCTCACTACCGCTCTCCCCATGGCACCCAGCACACAGACCCTTGTGGAATTCACTTGACGCCACTTCCTTTAACTTTGATCCCCCTTGAACTCAGAGGCACTTGCCGTGGGCAGAAAACTATAGCCCACATCCACAATATTTTGAGTGATTTTACCCCTCAACTTGCCCTCACAGGCCCTTCAGAGAATTCAAGAACGCTGGTACTCACTCCAATTCCATTTTGTTATCTTTCATTTCTGTGTGCTGACAATTGTTTTCATTGTGCATTCATAATATCTGCTACACCTCATTAATATAATACTCAATGTAAAAGTGATGTGATTATCATGAAGATACACATATGCTGTAATGTACAGGAATTATATAGAACCACACCAACAGGTGACAGAACTGGATTTTGGTGCAAACGTATGCACAGTCTCACCCCCCATCTTCCTTTCTGTACTCCTTATATATACGTGCCTAAATATGCAAGCTCTTAATACATCATGCTCCCTAATGTCGATGGCATTCTTTTGGTTATTTTATTTTGCCACTGTCTTTAATTTGTTATTCTTTACAATAAAACCAATAAAAGTTATTTGAACAAAAATGAAAATAGTCAATCATCTCACACAAACGCAAACACACCCATGGATGGTAAGTAGATGCACATAAAAACGAAAAGGGAACATGTCTGGCTACTTGGCCCAAGACTTCGGGAGCCATCCGAACCTTGCAGCCCAAAGAAACATTCAGGCAAAAAAAGACCTTTATTTGCATAAATATAGGGCCATCCACAAGCAACTAAAAAACTAAAATTAGCTCTGGCACAGCAGCAGTGAGAATGTGAAAAAAACATTAAAAATACATCTGAGAACAGCAGCAGAATAACAAGTAAAAAAACACCATAGGATAAAGATACATATCGACACAAGTCAAAAAAAAAATAAGGAAAAGGAGGAAATATTATTAACTTCAAGCCTCCACCATCCAAATATGACCATTATCACCTTGTCTTACATGGGACTGCCTTCACCCATCCGACTCCAAATTCCAGGCTATGAGCAACAAACGAAGAAAATGAAAAACAAATTAAAAAGGGTCAAAAATAGTGGTGGTTGTCAACTTAAACATTATGCAATGAACAGCACAGAACATACTTGAAGATGATGCAGCAGAGATTACAAACAAAGGAAGACTGTTGATTTCAAACCAAAAAACAAATCTAAAATGACAAAAGGCTGAACAAAACATAAGTAGGAGACTTAAGGACACGAAGATATAATTGATACTCAGGCACATGCATCAAAGCTTTTTGCGATCGCAAACGGTGCGAATCGCAAAAATCGGCCGTTTGCGATCGCAAAATTAGCTTTTGCGATGCATAAAACAACTTGCCACTCGCAATTTTAAAAATCGCAATTATTTGCGATTTCTTAAATTGCGATTGCATTTAAGGAATCGCAATTTGCGATTCCTTAAATGCAATGCAAGAACTCACTTTAGATTAGCGATTTCGCTAATAGGGGCGCAAATTACCATGAAGTTGAACTTGATGGTAATTTGCAAAAACTTTGAAAAATGCACTTTAGTGCATTTTTCAAAGTTTCATGTTGCGCACACACATGCCCTTGGGGCATGTGTGTGCGCAACATGGGTGCACATCACTATTTCAGGGGTGCAACAGGGTGTCATTTTGACACCCTTGCACTCTTGAAATTGCATGCGCAAGGTACTCGCAAATTGCGCATGCACTCTCCCATTCATTCCTATGGGCCTGTAGGCCCATAGGAATGAATGGGGAGCCATTCCTTAATTGCGACTCGCAATTTGCGAGTCGCAATTAAGGAATGTGTAGGAATCGCTATTTTTTTAGGGTTTCCTACATGCATAGGCATTTGCGATTCGTTGTAAGCGAATCATTATTTTTCGCTAATTAGGAATCGCAAGTGACATTTTTGATGCATGTGCCAGACTGTCTTTAAAGTAGCGCTGCTCTCTATAGCACTTCCTCTGTAAACCAAAAATAAAAATAAAAATACTCTAAAATTACCCTAAAGGTATGCTCAGGTAGAAAGTTAAATCAAAATGAATTTTCAAGTTACTTTTATGGGTGCCCATTTTAAAGAACTGCAGCTTGCATTAGGGATGATCGCATTGTTCCTGTGCGTTTTCAATTATCAGTGGTTAAAGGGGTGCTGCGCAAGTCTGAATTGTTTGGGCAAGCACTAGTAAATCATTATTAAATCGACTTTTCCCAGTGTGCAGCACAGGAAATTTGGTAGCCGCTCGTCATTGAGTGAAAAATTATTAAATGTGGACCATGGACTTTAAAAATGTGTAGTTTTCTCAACTGCTAATAGATTAATCTGTGTTTGTTTTCATTGCTTTGATAGTTGAGAGATTATTGGCTTCGATTTAATTATTTTTCCATTCTGTGCCGCACAGCAATCTAATTTGTGCCACTGCATGGCGGTAGGGGGAAAACCCGGATCATCAGTATATCTACTAAGATTGAAGTGCATTTGCAAATATTCCCGGTGTTGGCCCGTTAGCAAAGGTCCCTTCATGATGCACAGCTTCACACTATGGTGCAGAGATGAGTGTGTGCTTTCTAGTATAAGATTTATACTGGAAGCATAACTTTCCAGCACAAATTCCTATGCCTAGACAAACTCAAATAGATCGTACACATTTGGTATGCTCTGTGCACTGCAACACACACGCAATACATTGATTTTTTTCAGAAATAAACACATTTTTTACAAAAAGGCCAGCCTGGCTATTTCAATAGATTGAGCTTTGCATCAAAATCTAGCGTGTTTGCAATTTTCTACCTCAGTGACACCTGCTTAACACAAAGCAAAGTCCTTTTGGCACTAGAAATAGCCACCTTTCCAGTGAAAAGCATCTTTTGCTTTGGATAGTAAGTACCCTGCGGCAGTGGCATGATGAAACTTGAAGGGGGTCACCTGCAAAGTACACGGAGGTGGCCCCCCATGCTCCGGACCAAGTCAGGAGCTGTCAGCTGCCACCCGTGCACAGTGCTGGAGGGGGCCTTTGGAGCTCAGGCCCTCTGCATCGCGGGGCTGCAGGGGCTATTGTTATGCCACTACCCTTAGGTGCTTAGTGTTGCTTTGCGCCTGTGAAAAACCTTGGTAAATCTGGTTCGTTGTGTTTAATAGAATGTAAACATCCATCCATCCTTATTAGTGGTGGAGGTTCTGCGTTACAAACCTGTGTGCTTGTGCGTGATGACCTCTGATTGGTCAAATTATTACCGAGTTCTGATAGCTGTCTCTGACTCGTACAATATTCAGATGTAGCAGTGAATGGTGCCAAGTTTTCCGGTTCAGTTAACATTACAATTTATTTAGATCAGTTTCAGTCACGGTGCCATTTTCCAAACAAGAACTGCCCTGAACTCGTAAATGAATCTTCTAGTAATCACCCCACCCATTGTCCCGGAGTTTCCCCTCCCATTTTCCCAGCTCTCAGTCTTGGATCCATCACACTCTTAATAAATAATTCTTTGGCTGCATGCATCACGCTAAAAAATGCACGTGGGCAGCCAGGTTTAAACTACAGATTTGAAACTGCAAACCTTCTTGAGTTCTTGGTGCTTAGAGTCCTTTCTGCTGTAACAGCCATTTTTATTACACATTTGCACATACTAAAATCATGTATGCAGGATCTGTGCTGTAAATCCCCGCAGGTTAATAAAACCTGAACCATTACATTTCACGAAGTAGCAGCAATCCGAGTCATTAATTTATATTACAAGCGACCGTAGAAGTGGATTGAAAGGACGAGGAGTCTGATACGCTTCCTAAAATGAACTGCAGTATGGAGGAACTCGCCAATAACATTAATTAACAGTATCATCCAATCTGATATTAACACAGAATTCCAATCAGCATGTGATGAGTGCAAAGAATCATTGTTCTACACCACTTTAATTAAAATCTAAAAGCAATATATTGGCACAGAGACAGGCCAGAGGTCCGAACAGCTGTAGCTTATGTTTGCGGCAGCGATCTGAACTGCAGGTTGGAGGGGGGTGGGTGGGGGGTGTTTGCTGCAGATGGGCGGGGTACTTGGCTACTTGGCCTTTATGTAGTGCACCATTTCTTAATGGTCGTCAGCTCTGCTCTGAAAGCTTAAAGGGGGCTCGCTGGGTCATGTTCTCATGAGGTTTTATTTGCTTTTCAGCCATTTGATCACCAGTGATCAGCAAACTCTGGCCCAGTAACATATTCTATTCGAGTGAGGAGTAAAGAGAAAGTGTACAAATGCTACTTGTGCAAGGTGTTGCACTTTGAACTAGTTACGAGATGAACACAAATACCCCCATATTTGGATTTCGTGATTCTTGAATTTACTGCAAGATTGCCTGATTTCCAGCAGATAGAAATCAAGAAATCAGTACATTAGCGTGGTGTGCTTGTTTTCGCTCTCGTGTTCCCTTTTTAAAAATAAATTGTGCCAAGCCACCCCCCAGACACCGAACGTAACACAAGTGCCTCTCTGCTTGCTGCCTTCAGGCTAGGTGCAGTCACAAGCTCTCTCCTCTGCACCAGCTTGGGTAGATTCCTCTGACACACCAACCACCTGCTTCTTGACGAAAACATAGTAGCACCTTTCCCACCAGAATGCTGCTGCACACAGTGCTCCTGAGGACACAAGCTTTAATATTGGAAGGTAAATTCAAAATAGTAATCCAACATATGATTATTGTAATTAAAGTTCAGAGATGTTGTACTTGAATTTCATTCTTCAATTCATTTTATTCCGGTTCAGTGCATCAAAAAACATCCAATTCTTCTTTCAACTCCAATTTCTCAGGACCAGCCAACACGTGTTTCGAGGTAACACCTCTTTCTCAAGGCTGAATATTCAAATTCTTTGATCTGTTTAAGTGCCTCAAAATGCAATCCACCAATCTCATAGATTAGATACATCAAAAGCATTTATGAGCTATCCAGTAGATAGAATTTTATCTGTATTCCACACTTGTTAAAAGTATTCCTCAATTCTGAGGCTTAAATGCCAAATGCCCTCTGGTGAGGCATAAGGAGTGTTCAATGGGCAGCAGCTCCTACTTCAGGGTCTGTTTACCTGAGGACCCAGCTAGTTTTGGGAGCTCACTGACTGCCAGAAAAAAATGACCTTCCCTCTCTCTTCCTGCTCCCAACTTTAGAAGCTACTTGAGATAGAGCGATAAAGCCAGGTTTATCTTTTCCATCACCCGATAGCCCTCCCTACTGAAGCCAGTTGGGGGAGGAGTTCTGCAAGGTTTCACAAGAAAGCTTTGAGTAGAAAACTTTCAATATCCTCTTGAGAGCTCTTCTTAAGAAAGATGTAAAATTTGAAAGAGCAGAGATTCGTAGATCTGATTTATTTGCATGTCAAGAACTTTATAGTAAGAAGCTCCCATATCAGCAAGACTTTGTTTGAGTGCACTTTTCTTTATTAGAGACGTGAATTCTTATGCGGTAGGCCTCTTTGTTAGCACAAGTACAGGCCAAGAAAGTGGTATTCGCTTTTATGTCAAGTGTGTTGAGGCAGAGGGTGAAATTTGGATGACCAAGAAAGAAACATTAGATGAGTATAAGTGATAAACAAGACCAAACCCTACACTTAAGGAGGGATATTTGTTCTGAGGATTGACCATAAACCATTTGGCCAATTTTCCTGAATAATGATTTTGACAGTGCATCAGCTAGGATATGCAGGTGGATACCAGATACCAAATGCCACATACTTTCAGAGACATTGGTGTAATGTGCAGTATGTGGCAGGGGTTACAAATATGACTGCTTTTTGAGATTACTGACAAAGAGAAAAAGCTCCCCGGGCAGTGGATTTGAGGACCGGAAGTGTGAACAAATATTTCAGGTGGTAGAGGTAGACATGGGAAAGAAAGGGTATCTGGGGATGGCTAATCAAGATAAGGTTTTCTTGCAGGTGAAGAAGTATGGAAGACAGTGGTGGTGATCAAAAGCCGAATTGGCGGTAGGATTTCTGTGCAGATGTAGCAAATGTTTTTTTCTAGAGGCAATAAAAAAATTGGGGTATCCCACGCAGGGTATTTGTAATTCACTCATACTAACTCACATTTAAAGAGGACTATTGGTGTCTGGGAAGTATGAGGGAATAGAAGTAGTAGTGAAGGGTTACATTGGCGCTGCAAGGAGTGATGTGGTCTAGATATCAAACATGTTGCTAGTGAGAAGTCCAGGCATGCCAGATGTTTTAGTGGGCCCAGTTGAACAAACTGAAGAGAGGATTTAAAATTAAAAATTAAAGAGGCATATTTACAAGTGAATGGCGACGCGTAGCATTAGGCAACAATTGCTAACGCCACGCTCCGCCCATTCTGAAAATGCAGGAATGCACCGTATTTACAATGGTAAGCACATCCTTGCATTTTCCCTAGCACTGGTGCTAAACTCAGCTGCCTAGTGCCAATGCAGGGGTGCCTGCGTTGAGGGAATGATTGTTTATGTGCAGGAAGGTGTCTCTTTCTGCACTTAAACAATCACTAATGCCAATTTGTAACTCCTTTGTGTGCTGCATTGTGCAGCACACATATAAGTTGCAAATCGTCATTTTTTTTAATGATTGTTTATGTGGAGGAAGGGACACCTTCCTGCACATAAACATTCATTCATGGCTATTTGCTGTTTCTAGGTGTACTGCACAATGCAGCACACATAGAAACAGCAAAAGCGAGGAGAAATTAAAGATTTCTCCTCATTACGCCATGTTAAGAGCAGGTTTTCCCTGGTCTCAATTTTGGCGCTGCCCAATATTTACGCCACCCTTGCAAATAGGGGCGCAGTATCAAAATCAATGGATGTTGCGGCAGAACACCCACCGCCCGCCCCTTTCACGCTAAGTGTAGCGTGAAAGAGGGCCTTATTTACAAGGCAGGGTTAAGCCACGTTAAGTGGCTTAATGCTGCCTTGTAAATAAGGCAAGAGATTATCGCGACAGGAACGCCACAAAAAGTGACGTTCCTGTGGCGATAAGGCCTTGTAAATATGCCCCAAAATGCCTTCTAGGAAAAGTGAAAACACAGCAGAATTAGGGACAAATTTACATGTTCTGTGTGCTGTGGGAACATCACTTTTTGGGCCGTTCCGATGGCGCACAGGGCTTAGCCATACCAACCAGGCAACATAAAGCCACCCTGCATGGCTTTTCTTGGCCTTGTAGATATGGAGTGAGGCGAGGCAGCGCAAGTTGCTGCCTTGCCTTACTCTGCGTTGCATGGGTGTTTCTGTGGGTGTTCCCACTTAACACCCATGGAATTTGACACTGACTCAGATTTACAATGTCAAGTACACCTGGGCAGCGCCAAAACCTTGCGCCTCCCTAGAGCAGGCATAATGAGGAAACATTTTTACATTTCTCCAAGTTTTTTCCTTTTTCCATGTGTGCCACATTCTTCAGCACACATAGAAAGAGGAAAATGCCTCCCTTGATTGTTTTTGTGTGGGAGGGTGCCCCTTCCTGTACAAAACCAATTGTGGCAACAACACAGACACTCTTGCACCATGGTGCAAGGGTGCCTGCATTGGTGCACGGCTGCAAAATGTGCACCGGCTGAAAGGACAGGAATGAACCGTATCTTGTAAATACGGTGCATTCATGTCCTTTCTAATTGGCAGCAGAGCAAAATGACTTGCGGCGCTGCCCTACTCCAATTCTTTGTAAATATGCCCCTGAGCCTCTTACATCATCTAGTGGCATTAGTCGTGATAGCTTCCATGTCATTAGTAAATAGGCAGTTTTATTATAAAATATATAAATACATATTTCAGCATGGGATCTGATAAAGAGCAGGGCCTGCTTAATAAGGACCCTTAACCCCCGCTTCTGACAGGCCTTGTGAAGCCTGGAGATCACTACTATAGGTTGACAAGGGAAAAGGTAGATTAGGCATTCAGGGACCGATAACAATCACTGCAAAGTCTCAGAGGGCTGTGATTTTGTTGGTGGATCGAGAATGTTGTTACAATTCTAAAGTGTGAATTGTTTCATGTGATGAAATTCCAGCTCAGAGTTGGCACTCCCTGTGAAACTGGCCCCTTCAGTTCACCCTTTTGTTCTCCATTATACTTAGTCTAGTAGTGGTGTAGAGTGCAAAAATATCACGCCATTTGACTACAATTAACCATTTAAATATGTATGCATTTTGAACTGTCAGTAACTCATTTCTCTAATTCTGCACATTTTACAGAAGTGTCGCATTGGCAGTCTGGCTGAGCTGAAAACCAGAGACTGGCTACAAAGTAGTCATGTAAACAAAAGCAAGATAGCGTGAACTTTGTAAGAGAGGCCTTCAACAGGGGGTGTCAAAGGTGCACAGTGCCTTTCACTCCTCCTTCTACTCACTGCTATATGTACATTTACTCACGTAATAGTTGAAAGTATTATGCATGAACAAGGCCCATGTTATCATACAATGGTTTGCAACATCTCTCAGTAATGTTTCTTCTTCTCCTGCATCTGGGTGGACCCCAGATAGCAGTGAGCTGCTCTTCCCACTCAGTTACATTCCTTACAGCTCAAGCAACATATTGGCAGGTAACTCATGTCCTTCCCAGACAAAAACTACTCAACATGCATGCAGTACCACTTCTTTCACCCTATGCCTCCACCCCTATCCACATTGCCCTTTCACATACACTTTTTCTTCCCCACCCCTTTGCCTCCATCTCATCATTCTGCCCACACTCACTCCCAGCTTACTGACTATTAAAACACTGATCAGCCATTGTCTCTTTTTTCCACCGTGTACTACACAAATGTATTTCTAATCTCTTCCTTCCTCTTCTCTTACACCTCACTATTTCCGCAAAGTGCACCATGAAAGACATCAACCTACTTCACTTTTCAGCATCGGGGCACCCTTCAGGGTATCAGTCAGTGCTTTATAAATTCAATCCATTCATTCAGTTCTTTTCCATCCTCTGACCATTCCCTTACAGCAGTTTATCCTATCTTACCCCTCACTACTTCTCTGCCATTGCTAAACTTGAAACTCTTATCAATAACTACAGCTCATATCTCTAATCCAAGTTCTTCTCTGAACTACAGTTCAGTGTGTCTTTGTTAAACTCCCTCAACTTTTTCTTGTCCTTTCTAACATTGACCTCAGGGTAACCAAGTGAACAAAAATATTTTTTGCACTATGAGAATAGATAGATAGATAGATAGATAGATAGATAGATATCTTTTATTTCGGCACCAAGCTATAAAAAGTTTGCATAAATAAAAAGAATATCAAAGATTATCATACATAAAAAATTATTACACATTTATTTATTTATTTATTAGGAAGTTTTATATAGCGCTAGCCAGACCCGAAGGTATCAGAGCGCTTTACAACACTTTGTAAAGAGAAAAACAACATAATTATAACAGAAGTGAACAGGAAGCCTCAGGATGCGGTGGAGGACTTTGCGCGTTGTATAGCGATAGAGGGAAAGTTACAATAGTCACGTAATAGTGAGCATCAAAGTTCAAGCCACGAATCCTTCCGATCCAGGGGAAAGTGGGGATGAGTCGGGCTAGGTATGAGGCAGAGGTCTTGGATTTGAAGTGTCGGAGTGTCGTAGTGTGCCCGCTTGTGAGTTTTGATTGCAATCTATCCATTTGGAGAGGTACGATTGAGGTATAGGTCTTTAAGTTGACTCTTGAATTTTAGGAAGGAGGGGATGGTCCTAATATGGACTGGGATGGAGTTCCATATTTTGGGCGCGTTTCCAGAGAAGGCTCGGGATGCAGTTTTTTGTTTGCGGGTTTTAGGGGGGATGAGGAGTAGAGTATTGGAGCTCCTGAGGCTCCTTGTCTGACCGGCCTTCGTGAGTTTGGAGGCCAGGTAGGCGGGTTTCCCTGTGTGGAGGGCTTTGTGCGTGAGGCAGGCAGTTCTGAAACTAGCTCGCAGTTCAACTGGGAGCCATTTTAAGTCTCTGAGTGCGGGCGAGATATGGTCATATTTTTTTACTCCGGTGACCATTCTTGCAGCTGCATTGAGAGTTGAACGGAGGGGAGCTAGGTGTGATTTAGCTGTGCCTGTGAGGGTAGCATTCCCGTAGTCTAATCTGGAAAGTACCAAGGATTGAGTCGCTTGTTTGAGGTTGTTGGTCGGGATGAAGGGTTTTATCTTGTTAAGTAGTTTCAGGTTGAGGAAAGCGCTCTTTGCGGTGTTCTGGATGTGTTTGTCCATGCTTAGTTTGGGGTCCAGGGTGATTCCCAGCGATTTGACTGAGTCGGCCCGGGATAGATTGTTGTTGAGAGCGTCAATTGCTTTTAGCCATTCTGTGACTTGGGGGTTCTCCGTTTTGTTGGAGATGAGGAGGATTTCCGTTTTGTCTTGATTCAATTTCAGGTGGTTTAGAGAGAGCCAGTGTTGGACTTCTCTAAGAGTGTCATTGAGTCTCTGGATGTCTTCGATGGAGGAGGTTTCGAGATAAATCTGGGTGTCATCCGCATAAAGGTGGAAGGGAATGTTGGATCTCTTGAGTATAGTGGTGAGGGGTTCCATGTATATATTGAACAGTTGTGGGGAGAGGACTGATCCTTGGGGGACGCCTCTGCTGACAGGGTGTAGGTCCGACGAGAAGTTTTTGATTTTGACTCTTTGAGAGCGATTCTGGAGAAAGGAGCCGAACCAGCGTAAGACCACCTCTTCAGCCCCTAGCCTTTCTTGGAGTACCTTAGTGAGTAGTTGATGGTCCACCGTATCGAAGGCTGCCGATAGGTCTAGAAGGATGAGTAAGGAGCATTGGTCAGAATCGAGGGACTTGTATATATCGTCTATGATAATAAGGATCGCTGTCTCTGTGCTGCAACCATTTCTGAAACCCGATTGGTGGGGGTCCAGGAGGTCGATGCTGTCCATGTGTTGAGTCAGTTGGAGGAGGACGCATTTTTCCAAAATTTTGGCCAGGAGAGGGAGATTGGAGACGGGTCTGTAGTTGTTCAGATCCTTGGTGTCCAGGCCTGGTTTTTTTAGTAGAGGAGTGACCTGACCAACTTTGAGGCAATCCGGAATGACTCCAGAGCTCAGGGAGCTGTTTATGATCCTGGTCCAGAGCGGTGCTAGGGAGAATTTTAGCTTCTTGGCCAATTGGGCAGGAATAAGGTCCAAGGCGTGTGTGGAGGGTTTCGAGGTGGAGATCAGTTTGACTATCTCTCTTTCCGATACGGGATTGAATGATTTCCACTGATTAGGGGGCTGATTGGCTGTGTTGCCCTCTGCACTTGGGGCCAGGCTCCTATGGATGAGGTTAAGGTTGGAGACCAAGGAGAGCTCAATCTTGGAGATTTTATCGTTGAAGAAATTGGCAAAGTTCTCGCACAGGGCATCGGAGGCCTGAGTTGAGGATACGGGGGGCTTGGAGGTTTGTTGCCTGATGAGGGTGAAAAGCTCTTTGGGTCTGTTTTTAGCGTTTTCAAGGGCGTTGCGAAAGAAGGAAGTTTTTTCACGATTGATGTGGATTTTGTAATTCTTGCGTTTTGCTTTGAGTTGGTCCCGGAGGATTGGGGACGGATTGTTCTGCCAGAGTCTTTCAGCTGCTCTGAGTTGTCTCCTTTTGGCGTTTATGTCTGTGTTAAACCAGGATCTGGAGGGAGTGGCCCTGGCTCTTTTTCGTTTTAAGGGGGCTAGTTGGTCCAGGATGTTGATCATAGTGGAGTTGTAGTGGGAGGTGAGATCTGTGGTGGATAGGTCGCCGGAGGCAGTGGGGAGGAGAGAGCATATCTTTTCTTCCAAAACATCCATGGGGATTTGTTTTAGATTTCTTGCCCAGTGGGGATGTTCCTGATTGGGGGGTAGGCGTAGGATCGATTGATTGAATGGAATAGGATGATGTGATGATCAGACCAGTCGACGGGCATGGTGCGGTCGATCGCGACTGCATCAGGGTGAGCAATGATGGCATCCAGGATTGATCCTTTGTTGTGCGTTTCCTCTAAGCAATGTTGTGTGAGGTTGTTGTTATGTAGGAGTTCGTTCAGGTTGTGAATTAGCCGGTTGTTTTCCTCATTCCAATGGAGGTTGAGGTCTCCTAGAATTAGGTTACTGGAGTCCCGAAGTGCGCAGATAGTTATCAGATCGGATAGATGTTCTCCAAAAGAAGAGTTGTTGCTTGGCGAGTGATAGAGGAGATGACAAGACAGGGTTTTGTTTTTCCTCGTCTTGATATTAGCGGTAAGACATTCAAAAGTGTCATACTTGAGGGCTTCGGTTTCTGTCACGGAGATGGTGATCTTGTGAATGATTGCTATGCCCCCTCCGCGGTGGATTTTTCTGTCTTTGTTGATGATTGCACAGCCAGGGGGCACAAGCATGTCCATGATTGGAGAGGAGAACTCGTTTAGCCAGGTTTCGGTGATGAACGCGATGTCTTAGTCGTGGGTCAGAATGGTTTCAGCCAGCTCTGTGGCGTGTTTGATGGCTGATCTGCAGTTAATAAGCATGCAGTTGGTGTTGGTCTCTCCGATTTTGAGTTTCTTCGTTGTGTCGGCCCTCGGAATGGTGGTGAGGTATGTTGGGGGTCTTGGAGATCTGGGTGGAGAGCGATCTCTTCTAAATCCAGTGATGACCTGGATCTGTGGGTTGGAGGGGACAGTCGGGACAGTAACGTAGGAGGAGGCGAGGTCAAGAGCTCCACACAAGGACATTGCAGCAATTGATCTTTTGGGTCTTTGTCCGGGTCAAGGAGTGGGGTTGTGTTCCAGCAGGGCCATGTAGCCCTCAAGTGCCTAAGGCGTTTATTGTTGGTGGAGGAGGGGGTCGGGAGCGGGTGTTGTAAGGTCCTACGGAGTGAGGAGAGGTTCGAGGTGATTTCTTTGAGACCTAGTAGTGCCTTCTTTAGCTGACTTTCTAGTAGGGCAAGACAAAGACTCATCTTCTCGGTAGAGGAGATGAAGGTGTTTAGGGGAGAGGCGTCTCGAGACGGCGGGAGCTTGTCGTTGGCAAAGTGGAATTTGGTGTTCGTGTTGTCATTGTTGACTCTCAAGGTAGTCCTGGGATTGGGGTGGGAGGGTTTACGTCTAAGAATCGGAGGCCTCAGCTTGCGTGAGGGAAGGGAAGAGGAAGTGGGCGACATAGGTTGCGGGTTGGCGTCGCTGATGGATTGTTGAGGGGGGCATGGATGGACAGGAGGGAGAAGGAAACGGGCCTCAGGGGGTTGAATAGCCTCACTTATGCAGTACCTTTTACTGAAGATTGAGGAGGGGTCAGGAGGGAGCGTGATTGGTGCGGGGGGGACGGAGAGGAGGTCACGGTCTTGGGGGGAGCGGTAGGTGCTGTGGGCATCCGATGAGGAGATACAGATAAAACCAACTCAAAAAGGAATAATAGCGGCTAACAAATCATTATTATTAATGCAGTCGATCATGGCCATATCACTGGTATATGATAATACTGTTTCCTTATAAAAAAAAAAAAAATGAAAGTGTATCCTCTTGTAAAACACACAGTCTGAAAAGAAAAGATATATTATGGAAATAAAAGACATACATATGTCAATCTAAAAACAAATCATAAAATAAGTGTCAAACAATATCCTGGGTATAAAAAGAAGAAGGCGGACACTAGACAGCCTGTTTGAGTATTACTCGGCAGTTTGGTTATCATAGTTAGGTTTTATCTATGCAAAACACACAAGATGATGGACCGAATGCTGCACATTGGCAAACATTCACCCCCAGTCACAGATCTGGGTTTAATCCATCGTTATTTTGCTTCACCACGCCACCCCAGTTCAGACATGGCCATATGCAAATCAGTCTTGACCCTGTGCCTCATGGGAACAGTCCAGACCGAACTGCCAAGCCATGTCTTCCATGGACCGGAATCAAGCATCCTAGGACCGGTTTCAGGCTATCAGCCTTCATCAGCCAGGATAGCTTGACTCCAGTGGCGTAGTGAGCACGGGACCCACGTCTGGGCATACCCTTCCCACTTAGGGCGAAATGCAAAACACACAAGATGATGGACGGAATGCTGCACATTGGCAAACATTCACCCCCAGTCACAGATCTTGGTTTAATCCATCGTTATTTTGCTTCACCACGCCACCCCAGTTCAGACATGGCCATATGCAAATCAGTCTTGACCCTGTGCCTCATGGGAACAGTCCAGACCGAACTGCCAAGCCATGTCTTCCCTGGACCGGAATCAAGCATCCTAGGACCGGTTTCAGGCTATCAGCCTTCATCAGCCAGGATAGCTTGACTCCAGTGGCGTAGTGAGCACGGGACCCACGTCTGGGCATACCCTTCCCACTAAGGGCGAAATGCAAAACACACAAGATGATGGACGGAATGCTGCACATTGGCAAACATTCACCCCCAGTCACAGATCTGGGTTTAATCCATCGTTATTTTGCTTCACCACGCCACCCCAGTTCAGACATGGCCATATGCAAATCAGTCTTGACCCTGTGCCTCATGGGAACAGTCCAGACCGAACTGCCAAGCCATGTCTTCCCTGGACCGGAATCAAGCATCCTAGGACCGGTTTCAGGCTATCAGCCTTCATCAGCCAGGATAGCTTGACTCCAGTGGCGTAGTGAGCACGGGACCCACGTCTGGGCATACCCTTCCCACTTAGGGCGAAATGCAAAACACACAAGATGATGGATGGAATGCTGCACATTGGCAAACATTCACCCCCAGTCACAGATCTGGGTTTAATCCATCGTTATTTTGCTTCACCACGCCACCCCAGTTCAGACATGGCCATATGCAAATCAGTCTTGACCCTGTGCCTCATGGGAACAGTCCAGACCGAACTGCCAAGCCATGTCTTCCCTGGACCGGAATCAAGCATCCTAGGACCGGTTTCAGGCTATCAGCCTTCATCAGCCAGGATAGCTTGACTCCAGTGGCGTAGTGAGCACGGGACCCACGTCTGGGCATACCCTTCCCACTTAGGGCGAAATGCAAAACACACAAGATGATGGACGGAATGCTGCACATTGGCAAACATTCACCCCCAGTCACAGATCTGGGTTTAATCCATCGTTATTTTGCTTCACCACGCCACCCCAGTTCAGACATGGCCATATGCAAATCAGTCTTGACCCTGTGCCTCATGGGAACAGTCCAGACCGAACTGCCAAGCCATGTCTTCCCTGGACCGGAATCAAGCATCCTAGGACCGGTTTCAGGCTATCAGCCTTCATCAGCCAGGATAGCTTGACTCCAGTGGCGTAGTGAGCACGGGACCCACGTCTGGGCATACCCTTCCCACTTAGGGCGAAATGCAAAACACACAAGATGATGGACGGAATGCTGCACATTGGCAAACATTCACCCCCAGTCACAGATCTGGGTTTAATCCATCGTTATTTTGCTTCACCACGCCACCCCAGTTCAGACATGGCCATATGCAAATCAGTCTTGACCCTGTGCCTCATGGGAACAGTCCAGACCGAACTGCCAAGCCATGTCTTCCCTGGACCGGAATCAAGCATCCTAGGACCGGTTTCAGGCTATCAGCCTTCATCAGCCAGGATAGCTTGACTCCAGTGGCGTAGTGAGCCGGGACCCACGCCTGGGCATACCCTTCCCACTTAGGGCGAAATGCAAAACACACAAGATGATGGACGGAATACCGCACATTGGCAAACATTCACCCCCAGTCACAGATCTGGGTTTAATCCATCGTTATTTTGCTTCACCACGCCACCCCAGTTCAGACATGGCCATATGCAAATCAGTCTTGACCCTGTGCCTCATGGGAACAGTCCAGACCTAACTGCCAAGCCATGTCTTCCCTGGACGGGAATCAAGCATCCTAGGACCGGTTTCAGGCTATCAGCCTTCATCAGACAGGATAGCTTGACTCCAGTGGCGTAGTGAGCACGGGACCCACGTCTGGGCATACCCTTCCCACTTAGGGCGAAATGCAAAACACACAAGATGATGGACGGAATGCTGCACATTGGCAAACATTCACCCCAGTCACAGATCTGGGTTTAATCCATCGTTATTTTGCTTCACCACGCCACCCCAGTTCAGACATGGCCATATGCAAATCAGTCTTGACCCTGTGCCTCATGGGAACAGTCCAGACCGAACTGCCAAGCCATGTCTTCCCTGGACCGGAATCAAGCATCCTAGGACCGGTTTCAGGCTATCAGCGTTCATCAGCCAGGATAGCTTGACTCCAGTGGCGTAGTGAGCACGGGACCCACGTCTGGGCATACCCTTCCCACTTAGGGCGAAATGCAAAACACACAAGATGATGGACGGAATGCTGCACATTGGCAAACATTCACCCCCAGTCACAGATCTGGGTTTAATCCATCGTTATTTTGCTTCACCACGCCACCCCAGTTCAGACATGGCCATATGCAAATCAGTCTTGACCCTGTGCCTCATGGGAACAGTCCAGACCGAACTGCCACGCCATGTCTTCCCTGGACGGAATCAAGCATCCTAGGACCGGTTTCAGGCTATCAGCCTTCATCAGCCAGGATAGCTTGACTCCAGTGGCGTAGTGAGCACGGGACCCACGTCTGGGCATACCCTTCCCACTTAGGGCGAAATGCAAAACACACAAGATGATGGACGGAATGCTGCACATTGGCAAACATTCACCCCCAGTCACAGATCTGGGTTTAATCCATCGTTATTTTGCTTCACCACGCCACCCCAGTTCAGACATGGCCATATGCAAATCAGTCTTGACCCTGTGCCTCATGGGAACAGTCCAGACCGAACTGCCAAGCCATGTCTTCCCTGGACCGGAATCAAGCATCCTAGGACCGGTTTCAGGCTATCAGCCTTCATCAGCCAGGATAGCTTGACTCCAGTGGCGTAGTGAGCACGGGACCCACGTCTGGGCATACCCTTCCCACTTAGGCGAAATGCAAAACACACAAGATGATGGACGGAATGCTGCACATTGGCAAACATTCACCCCCAGTCACAGATCTGGGTTTAATCCATCGTTATTTTGCTTCACCACGCCACCCCAGTTCAGACATGGCCAGGTTCGAGGTGATTTCTTTGAGACCTAGTAGTGCCTTCTTTAGCTGACTTTCTAGTAGGGCAAGACGAAGACTCATCTTCTCGGTAGAGGAGATGAAGGTGTTTAGGGGAGAGGCGTCTCGAGACGGCGGGAGTTTGCCGTTGGAAAAGTGGAATTTGGTGTTCGTGTTGTCATTGTTGACTCTCAGGGTAGTCCTGGGATTGGGGTGGGAGGGTTTACGTCTAAGAATCGGAGGCCTCAGCTTGCGTGAGGGAAGGGAAGAGGAAGTGGGCGACATAGGTTGCGGGTTGGCGTCGCTGATGGATTGTTGAGGGGGGCATGGATGGACAGGAGGGAGAAGGAAACGGGCCTCAGGGGGTTGAATAGCCTTGAATAGGTTATGCAGTACCTTTTACTGAAGATTGAGGAGGGGTCAGGAGGGAGCGTGATTGGTGCGGGGGGGACGGAGAGGAGGTCACGGTCTTGGGGGGAGGGGTAGGTGCTGTGGGCATCCGATGAGGAGATACAGATAAAACCAACTCGAAAAGGAATAATAGCGGCTAACAAATCATTATTATTAATGCAGTCGATCATGGCCATATCACTGGTATATGATAATACTGTTTCCTTATAAAAAAAAAAAAAATGAAAGTGTATCCTCTTGTAAAACACACAGTCTGAAAAGAAAAGATATATTATGGAAATAAAAGACATACATATGTCAATCTAAAAACAAATCATAAAATAAGTGTCAAACAATATCCTGGGTATAAAAAGAAGAAGGCGGACACTAGACAGCCTGTTTGAGTATTACTCGGCAGTTTGGTTATCATAGTTAGGTTTTATCTATGGCCTTCTTTCTTAGTTTCCACGCACAATGCAGATACCAAGATACTGCAAAGGCTAGTTGTTCACTGGTGTCGCTCTTAAAGAGTCTCATGGTCTCCCAATGGTGTCTTAGACCCACAAGTTTACATACAGCTAAGAGCCATTTCTTCCGCACAAACCAATATAAAGGACAGAAAAGCATAAAATGTACCTCGGTTTCTTCAATGTTAGGGCAGTTAGGACAGAATTTTGAGGGGGAAGGGACATTGGTCCATGCCGAAGTGTGGATTCTCAAGGGTAGAGCCCACATCTGAACTGAACATATAAACGTTTGGCCTGAAAAGGGTACATTCTATCCATATAGGGTTCAAGGCTTGGGAGACACATGATTTAAGAACTGACCTGTCAGGCTACTATCTGGGTATGTTTCCAATGTCTGGATCAAGACTGCCTCCCAATACAGCTGTTTTACTTTTTGTGCATTACCCTTAACAATCGACTCAGGGGATGACCATAGTTCATCCCTGCCTATTCTATGAGATGTTTCTTTAATATTCTTCAGCCATGGGGTGCACAGTGACCTATCAAGACCTATTAGGTCTCCTACACAGTCTCTGTAGGTTCCTAATTCTTGCGTGGACCACAATCTAATCCAATATAGCAATGGTTTTATTAGGACTGTTAGATGTATAGGACTAAGTGCTAGGTCAAGTCGTAATGGGGTGGTGGGCGAGCTTGGGGGAAGTTTAAATAGACCCTTAATAAACTTATTTTCGATCTTAGTTAGGGACGCTGAGGTAGCATAACCCGATATCTCTGCTCCATATATCGCCGATGGTACCACTGCTGCTCTATATACCGTAAGAACTGGAGACATCGCACCTCCTGATGCGGCCCTGTGTTTTCTCGCTATTGCAGAGGCTTTCTGTTGGAGTATAGCTTTGCTTTTTTCCAGCTGCGGACCCCATGTTTGACTATCGCTTAGCCTCACCCAAAGCTAATCGAAATGGGACTCTTTTTCTAGAGGAAGTCCCTCGATATGCATGTTGCCTCTATATTTTTTATGTGGATTTATAGTCATTACCTTGGATTTGGAAGGGTTTAATTCAAGTCCTCTTCCCTTGCAAAAACTATCAAAAGCATTCAATTCTGTTTGCAGACCCATAGGCGTACGAGAAATCAACAGGGAATCATCTGCGAACATCAGAATAGGGGTGGGCACACCAGCCAATTTAGGGGCATCATTCGTACATTCCTTCAGCTTCCTCGCTGCACCATTAAAATATAAGCTAAAAAGTGATGGAGAGAGGGCGCACCCTTGTCTGACTCCCTGGTTAATCTTTATCCTTTCAGTCAGATCACCTACATTGTTCCATCTAACCCTTGCGTAGGTGGTAGCGTGAAGCTCTATCAGTATTCTTAGTAGCTCTGGGGGGATACCATATCCTGCCAATACTTCCCACAGGGTTTTTCTTGGGACCAGGTCGAATGCCGCTCTCAAATCGATGAAAGCGACATATAGATGGTCACGCTTCAAGGTGACATATTGCCAAGTTATCACCTTGAAGCGGAGGCCCTATGAGAATATTACACTAGAAATACTCTCACCTTCAGCTTTTATCTTGTGTGACCCATGGGATCCTGACTTCAAGAGAACTTATATTTTCAACTCTCTGCCGATGTTTTTGACAATGGGCTCCTTAGATATCTAATCAGCAAACTACAATGTAAACAGAATGCTGCTGCTTGAAAAGTACTAAAGCAGAGAGAACTCAATCATGTTACTCCTGCTCTTAAGGCCATACAATGTCTCCACATCATAAGAAGAATTTAATTTGAAGATCTCTGCATCATCCACTGATTCATTCATGGGACATGGCCCATATTCCCACAATCGAATGTCAGACTCTATTCACAAAGGAGGAACTTCACATACAGAATGACCGCTCTAGACCACTCCCCCCTTTTTGAAGAGGCCAATTGGCAGGAGAGCCTTCTTTGCAGAGAAATGCATGCTCTGAAAAACCATTAAGAAAATAAGGATAATGAGCAATCACCTAAAATTAAGAAAAGCAATACGATCTGGCCATTCCTCCAAAAATAAATTGATCTGCCCTCAACCTACAGGAACTACTGCTCTTTGTATGCAAGCTGTGATCTCTTTTTCTCTCTCTAGTGGTCCTCATCCATGCAATACCATGCTGAAACATGCCTGCTGCAATAACATTTCGAGCACATCACTGAACCTCATTCATAATTTCAAATCATACCACCTATAGGTCACACGTCAAGGAACACTCTTGCAACCATGCATACGAAACAGAGTAGATACTTATTCTTTCTATCCTGACACCGCTATGGGCCTCACAAGTGATAGGAAAGTACTACATAAAAGCCACTAAAGTACAATACAACAGATAAAACCAAAACATACTATCAGCATGATTGCCTTAGGATAGGATGTGTCTACTGCCTTAAAATGCAACTTTTATAAATGTTTGGGCAATTCATCAAGAGCCCGTTTGCTGTTTATACCAATAAAGCTGATCATTCCAAAAACCTATCTGCCCTTATTGCCTGCTCCATATCCTCTGTATTACTCACAGAACCCATCCAAGGTCAGGTCAAAGACCCGCATAGACAGGGTCTGCTATCTCAGGGCTGGTTTCCACTGCTGTTGAGAGGTCAGAACCTGAGAAGGACTGAGCCAGTTATCAAGCGCAGGGAAGGGGTATTTTAGGGTGGGGGGCTATCCATTTATCACAGTGACAGACAATGTTGTGCAGCTGGCCCTGGATGCATCAGAGACTTGTTTTTCTTTCACAACATTGGTGTTGTATCACACAGAGACTGCTGTTCTAGAGTTTGAGTAGAAAGAATGTGGAGTGTGTGAAGATGGTGATAATAAGTGAAAGGAATTGGAGGACAGAAGTGGACGCGATGGTTTGTGGTCAGGGTAACTATTCATGGTATGATCCAAGGGTCTGTTTGAGATGCTGCAAAAGAGCAAGCAGAACATTCTAATATATCCATGGTTGATGGAGAGAAGTATATTATGAACAGAGACATAAAGGTTACTAGTCAAAATCACTCTGGTCAGAGTTTCACTAACTAACAGAGTTTGCAAAATTTGTGGGGATTTGTCTAGTGTTCAGTTTAACAACTCTCAGTAAAAGACGCATGTTTTGCTTGAGCAGAGCCAAGAACACTGCATATTTTCTGAGAACACATTAATGTTGCTGCTTTATAATGTCTCCATTGCAATGTTTTGTGCATCAAGTGCCTTTCGAAGGGTGCACAGTATGGCACACACCATAGAATTCATGGCACAGTTTTGGGGGCACAGGCTTAGGTGTATTCTGTGCATTTGGGATTCCAATCTTCAGACAACCTAATCTGGAGCCATGAGGACTAGAGGACATACAGTCATGCTGGAGGATTGTGTGTCGGAACGAGTTCCTCAACCCCGCATACCTAAACAACGCGATCGGTATAATGACCACATCTTAACCACGCATTGCTTTACCACGCATGCCTTTTCCCACAAATAGTCATGGTAAAGGCATGCATGGAAAAGGGGTATGCGTGGCTAAGGTTATCACCACCCTCCCCATCGCCTAAAGTACAAACTCCCCCCGTCCCCCTAGTGCCCTGAAGTGCAAATTCCCCTATCCCCTCCCAACCCCCACGCTGTGTCATCTCCCTGCCCTAATACCTAAAACTGTGTCCTAAATACTACCCAGCCCTCCCCTAAGCCCAAAAAATGTACCCAACCTCCCCCCGAGCCCTAAAAACGACCTGCCCTCCCCAAATCCCTACAAACTATGCCATCCCCTTCCCTGAGCCCTAAAAACAACCCCTAAAAATACCCCGAACCCCCCTGAAAACTACTGCGAACCCTTCCACCCCTGAAAACTACCACGAACCCCACACCCCGAAAACTACCCCGAACCCCCCTCCACCCCTGAAAACTACCCTGAATCCCCACCACCCCTGAAAACTATCCCGAACCCACCTCCAACCCTGAAAACTACCCTGAACCCCCCTCCCCCGTGAAAACTACCCCAAACCCAAACCACCCCTGAAAACTACCCTGAAGCCCCACCACACCTGAAGATTACCCAGAACCCCCACCACCCCTAAACACTACCACGAACCCCCACCACCCCTGAACACTACCCCGAACCTCCACCACCCCTGAAAACTACCCTGAACCCCCACCACCCCTGAACACTACCCCAAACCCCCACCACCCCCAAAAACTACCCCGAACCCCTTAAAACTATCCCGAACCCCCACCACCCCATAAAACTATCCCAAAACCCTACCACCCCTGAAAACTATCACAAACCCCCCCAGACCCGGCCCTTGCCCCACTTACCTGTTCATGTCCGCTTCCCGATGCTCCTCTTTTCCCGCCCATTTTGAACACTAGACCGCATTTGCCTTAACCACGTATGTGCGTGGTTAAGGCAAAGTCGTTGTTCAGGCAAGCGTGGTTACGCTTGCGGGTGTCCAGAGCTTGTGGCTCTGGCATCGTAGTTCTGAATGTTTCCCATGCTGGAGCATGCAAAGTGGTACTATGTATCTATGAAAAGAGAAAGGTTGATTTTGAAGCTGAAGAAAAAATGACATTTGATGGTGGGCAGGAGACTGCACTTTGGGTTGGTTGCAAAGAGTCACAACATATATGCATGCCTGTTTCATGTGTTTGAGAGCCCAGGCACGTCATAAATATATGAAAATTACCACTTGGATTCCAATCAACTAGATCCAATGAGAAACTATGCGCCAATCCAGGCAATAGGTAACCAAAGAGGAAAAGATATAGTTACTTACCATCTTGAAAAATGTCCAGGAACTGGCAACATTAGGCTAATGTTGCATGCACATTTGCACACCAGTCACCCCTCTGTATGCATTGAGGAGTTATTCTTTATTAAGGACTCCCTCAGCAACCAAGAAGACTGGGACAAGAAACCCTTATTGCCCTCTCAACGCAAACTTTGGAGGAAAAACAATCTGAAGAGGTAAGCAAAGGAAGATCAAAAAATATGCAATCCATATGTCAAAATACCAACTACTACCGTTGGATGTGATTAATCTGTTGACATATACCACTTCACTTCACCATACTGTTATATTTCATATAGGTACCCCAATATAGGTCTAGGTAACATCATAACCCTTCACCTACATTCTCTCCTATACTACGTACATAACGGATTTGAAGGGCTGACCTTTTACCCAGTTACAATACAACACACAAGTACGTAGGGTTTTTCCCTGGACACTGGCCTCATAAATTATGCATGAGGATTCTTAGTTTCTTGGAATCACAGCAGGACCATCATTTCCTGCATAATAACTGTGTATAAAGTTCATTCCCGATGTCATTCTAAGTCCGACACTGGCACAGCAAGGTAGAACCCCCTGGGGATACCTTAGGGTATATAAACACCACATCTTTCTGAGATAGGGAGAGGGGATCACAACTTCCATGCTGACACACTGACGCAAGACTCTGAGGTTCCTGCATGCAGATACTCCAGCTCACAGTGGTCTGACATCCCTCGCGGGGTGTTCAACTCGAGACCAGAACGGGGTCCCACAGTCTCACGTCAGGGAATGGGGTTGGCTTTATCCTAGAGGGATTCTTGGCTTTACACCTACTCACATGCTAGGTACACTTAGGTACATCTAGTTAGGGTGCATCGTAGGAGTATGCATTTTATTGCCATGTATTTTATATACTCGCCTATATTTATGATTTTAGCAAAATGATAGAAACCTACCATCTGTTTACTTTCTTAGTGCTGCTACTCATTTATATATGCTACTGTCTACTGGTGATTTCAGTGCACTTATTTTACGCTAGAATAACGACTGTTCAATAAATACTTATTGAAAACGTCCTAACCGTTTATTCTGTGTATCTCTCTGAGAACAAGTGAGCACTAGTGACTGAGCAAAAAGTAAGTTACTGTTTCCACGGTCCTGTGGGATCAGGGTTGTCTTGTTCGATAGTTGCCAAGAACTATTCTCTCCTTGGTAAGAGGAGGTTATAGTGGCATTGCGAGCTAGCTGGTACACAGGCCAACATACCCGGTGGGGGTGTCTGGAATCAGTCTGGACACCAGTCCTGCAGTGTATGTTGTCTAAACGTGCAGATCCTATATAGGTCTTATAGGAACTACACGACATGGTGCCCAACGTTGGTATTGGCACTTATTTAACAGTCAAATCTGAGTAGTTCGGTCGTGCTATTCTCAGACCCCTACTCACATTTCCCCAGAGACGTCTGGAGTGGGAGGGAACAAATCCGCCGCAGCTGAGGAGGAAAATTCCTATATATTAGCTGTTCGTTTAATCAAGCTTGAATGATACAGTGTTCCTAATTGTGCATAACACCTTATCTCAGTTCCATTGAAACGCTCTCTTTTCTAAAAAATAATGACCGAACAGGGAGACGTAGATGTAGGGAATGCCCTAAGCTTCACAGCCGAAGAAGACGATGCAGATGCAATATACATTGCAGATAATGTTAGAAATGCCGTCACCCTAAAACTAGTACCATATGGTGTTACAGTTAGGGGTGGGCAAGTGACTTTCGTGATTGAGGCACACGAATCACATAGAACAGAGGTATTCTATTCATGGATTAAATTCCCGCAGGCAAATGCACAAACGAAAACATTTCACTACTATGTAGACGATGTAATACCAAATGAGTATAGTCTGTATGAGGACATTGAAATTCTACCCACTTACGAAGAACACCTCTACTGGTTTAAAGGCGCCCTCCCCCATACAACAATTAGAGTAAGACTCGGTCCGCTCAGAAGAGACAGAGCAACATGGCCAGTTTTAGCGGCATACACACCACATCTTGACATTGACACAATGCCAGGAGGAGACTTACTTGTACAGCATAAAGACTTGATAAGACTTTACAGAAATATGACACAGTTTGTGTTGAGAACAATCACACTTCAGCCCCCACCGGCTACACAACCAGGACCAGTCCAAGCTCCTACAACAAAAATTACACCACAGACACTGCAAGCAGTAATGGGTAAAATGCCCACAAAACGTAAACAAATGCCCTTCTGGATAGCACAAAAAATAACACAGCTGGAGGCAGTGTTTCCACACACTGGTCCTAAGAAAAAGCATAGAATACTTACTATTTGCTTGACAATGAGGATAGCTCTGTCTATAGAGGATTGTGCCTCTTGGGGCACAGTCTTCGCTGCAATATATATCAGGACTCATGGTATCCCTTCTTTAGCGGTAATACCAGATGTATTAAGACAAATACAGAACGAGTATGGAGCAGAGCCTGCTCTAAATTTAGGGATGAAGTTGTTAAATAACTTTGCCCAGGTATCTGCGATAATATTGGTGAATATTAAAGGAGAAGCAGCATCAGTGGCAATACGCCAATGCCTGAGAGAGTACACTCCATTACAACAGGAGACAGAACTACCTAAAATAATTGAAACTGCTTATGCAGAGTTGGGTAGAGACAGTCTGGGAGCTAGACCTGTAAAACCCCAACTAATGGGAGGTTCAGATAAAGAACAGGCAAAGCAAACACCAGTTTCTTCAAAGAAGAAATGGGAAAATAATAAACAACAAAAGAACAGATCACACTCCAGGGGAAGGTCTCCTCAGTAGGAGCCCCCAGAAAGGAGATATAATCTTAGGAATAGAGATAACATTAAAAAACCTGACAGGTATTAGGATACTGATACTTGTTCCTCTCTTTCCTTTCAGGGTCCATCAAAAAACTCCAAGAGGGAAGGAAGGTCAGAACAAAGACAAGAAGAGCGTACAAAGTCGTGAGACAAGCAACACACTTCAGACTACGCTTCAAAGAAAGAAGAAAAACCTAAAGCAAAACTTCAATTTAAAAAGAAGGTAGCAGGTCTCAAAGATAGACATGCCCAGAATTCTGAGGACTCCGCTACTGAACGGGGAATGGGCTCTGACGATGCTAGACAGCGCGGCACAGGAAACAATAGCTCGCCGGAACCTGATGGAATCTCTGGTGACAGCGGAGTTGAGTGAGTATATCACGGTGGAAACACCTGATACTAGGGTGAGTGTCCCACACAAGTTACAATAAATAACACTCCAAATGGAGGGGGACAAGCCGAGATAAGTTAAGGGTCTCTTTTGGGAGAACCTGACTTTGGGCTATGACATCCTATTAGTGGAAAAAGATTGGCCGCCTACTATTGTTATGGAATGCCCAAAGGGGAAACTGTCATTTTTCCAGCTTTCTCCGACCTAGGCCCCGCACACCTAAGACACACATATGCACAGGAGTGGGCGGTAGCCCTTGCTCCAGCATTATACCGCAACCACGTAGGGTGGGATGAAGCGTCACCCCACCACGTAATTCCAATAAAAACAAACCCAACTCCACAAAGACAGTATCCCATAAAACAGGAAGCTAAAAGACAGGTCGGGGAGATCTTAGATCAACTTGAATACCAACGTGTAATTAAAGCATGCACCTCATCAATGAATAATCCTTTGTTTCCTGTAATGAAACCTGACAATTCATATTGTCTAGTTTTAGACTATAGACACCTGAACTCATGTACAAAAACATTTGCGGTTCAGAATGCACACAGTGCCGCATTAATGAATAACATTGTGTGGAAAAAATACAAAACAACATTAGATATCTCAAATGGATTTTTCTGCCAAAACATATCGCCTGAAAGCAGATATTTGACAGCCTTCCCACCGCTAGGGTCCCAGCATCAATTTTGTTGACTCCCCCAAGGGTATAAGAATAGCCCGGGGTTATTCTCGAGGAGGGCAACAGAGTTACTACAGAATTTGGATGAAGAAGCATTTTCCTATGTAGATGATATTTATCTGATGGATGATGACTTAGGGGAACACTTGACCAGGGTGGGTACCATAATTTTGGGTTTCGCCTCAGAGGGCTACAAATTTAATTTAAAAAAATCAAAAATAGCCTACCTCAATGTCCTATTTTTGGGATATGAGCTTTCAAGTGAAGGCAAAAGCCTGGCAGCCCACTTTTTAGAAAAGTGCGCACTGCTACAACCTCCAAAATCATTAAAAAACTTACAGTCCATACTGGGATTTTTGAATTTTGGCAGAAAATACATTTTGGATTACGCAGAGAGAGCAAAACCTTTCTACGACCTAATAAGACCTGACTTTTCAGTTAGACAATGGACACAGGAACACACGAATATCCTTCGTTTCCTACAAGCTGATATGATATCATCAAAACACTTACAGACACGCGTAAACGTACGCAACCTGGTGATCCACGTAGTCGCAGGTCAATCTGGGTACACCTACTTAACCTTTAATGAAGGTGAAACAGTACCAATTGCATATAAATCGCATTTGTACACCAACGCTGAAATGTGTTTTGCTCCTACAGAAAAAAGTCTGACAGAAGTACAGACTGCTGTAGTGAGAGAAAGAGCACTAGCTCAAGGGAAACGAATAATTGTCGTGACCCCGGTACCGGCCTTAGAGGCTGCCACAAAGGCAAGTGTCCCAAATGCAAAAGCGTTACATCCAAGATGGATACAATGGGCTAATTCTCTCACTGCAACAGATGTCGAATACAGATATGACCCTAGTTTAAAAACACAAGCATTCCTGCAATATGAACAAGAATATCCTCTACCAAATGAAATAATGCCTCTAGATCGGTATGAATACATTATTTATAGTGACGGATCTGCTCAACCGGCCATAGGGAGTAAGCAACAATACAGTGCAGCATGCGCTATTGTAAAAGGTAGGATGCAGGACGACAAGTTCCGTCCAAGCTGTACAAAAACGCAGTCTCTAGGAGATTGCACGGCTCAGTTAGTAGAATTAAAAGCACTACTACTGGCACTGATAAATACGGATCCCGAATTCCCCACACTAATAGTGTGTGATTCCTTTTACTGTGTCCAGTCGTACAACAAATTTCTCCACTATTGGGGACAGAATGGTTACAGAGATGCAAGAGGTGGCACAATTAAACATAGAAAACTATGGGAAGAGGTAGCAGAGTTGAAGAACGAACTACCAAGGGCTCACGTGATACACACACTGAGTCATCAACGTGATACCGTTCACATTGAAGGGAATTCATTGGCTGATGAAGCCGCGAAGGGGGCAGTACGCACTGTGTCCATAGCTGCAATAACCCGTTCAAAAACGAGGGTAGATGGTAGCACAATGGTAGCTGTGATTGCTTCACGCAACAACAGTAAAGCACTACCTAAAGGTTTTCCACTCAAGTACTCCTACAAGTTAGATGCAAACAACGTTCCATTTGCTCAGATTCCTGGAGTGGGGGATAGAGTAATACCAAACATGGATCGCAGGTTAGGTTTAATCTTGGCTGCACACGAGAGTTACGACGACAGTTTCTTTACTGAAACAACACTATTGGTGACCAGGGTTAACAAAGCAGACCAAAGACTTCGTCTTAAAGTGCGATATCTGTCAACAGATAAAAGGGTCCACCTTAGCTCGCCCAGCGCAGACACCATTCTTAATATCAGACAGACCGCTCGCATGCATTTACCTGGACCACTGCAGCCCCCTACAATCTGACAAGGCTTACAAGTATATCATGATTGCAGTGGATTCCTGTTCAAGATTCTTATGGGTATGGCCTCAGCGCTCAGCTGACACCCGAACTGTTATAAAAGATTTGCGAGTCTTTATAGGGACATACGCAGTTGGCACATTACATTCTGACTGTGGCCCCGCGTTCAGCTCTAGGGCTTACAAGGAAGCCATGGGAGGTTGGGGTGTAGCATTGCGGTACTCCTCTCTGACCCATCCCGAGGGAAATTCGGTTGTGGCGAGGAAAAACCGGGACTTAAAGCAATCTTTAACAGCTAGCCAAGAAGCTCTCTGGGAGGTGCAACTCCTTACGAGGTCCTGTTTGGAACAAGAATGTGGGTACCTGATCTCGATTGTGAAGGCACAGTGGCGGATGAAAAACAGTTTGACATCAATAAACGTTTGGCTGTTTTACAGGATCTGAATGAATCCAGAGCCTCCTTAAGTAACGTCGAGACAAAGAAAACCGCCATTGGGGAAGTCAAGTCAGCCACGGCAAGACCTGCCTGGATCCCTAAAGTTGGGGATCTGGTCAGAGAAAAGATTGTGGACAAGAAAGAATTCGGGCATCCTATCGAAAGCCTGTACCTGTCCTGGCCATTGAGGGATCAAAAACTGTACTTCTACCGCCTCTTGCCGGAAAAGAAAAGAGATTTGTCTCAATCGATCTGATCAAACCACACTATGTGGCCGATACTAAATAGTAGGCCTCGTGGGCTCCTGAGTAGCCGACGTCCTCCTCTCGTTACAATACAGGAAGTTCAAGCAGAAAGACTCATAACATTTGAAGAGCCACCTTTACAAAGCAATGGAATCAATAACAATGCAATGGAACTAGTTACCCTTGACACAAACTCTCAAAATCAAAGTGAAAGACAAATTTCAATTCAAGCTAATAAAGAAGTCTACGTCAACATGCTTCTTCAAGAGCAATCTATAAGTTCAACAAAACCTGCTGAGCTACCAAAGATAGATAGGACTGCATCTGGCTATTTCATCAACTTCGATACCTTCTCATTGGATCCAAGTGAACCTGAAACGACGCCAGCCCAAATTTCTCGCAAACAACGGATCAAAGACTTTTTTAACATTCTTAAGAGAACTTATTTAGTATCACCTTGGCTAGAACTTTGGATAATCACTGGTATCTTATTTTTTCTCTTCTGGTTAGGATTAGTAATAACTTTCCACTTGCTCATCAACGGAACTTATCTTCAACAGAGCTCTGCAACGTCAAAAGTAAACTTTATTTTAAAAACGAATATTTCATCTCATCATGAACAAAGAGACTTGTCCTTCGTGAACATTTCAGCAGTTCCTATACCGGATGGTATAGTGTGGGACAAAGTAAATTTTGATATATTTGGACCGACTGAGCTTTTAAAAATTCCACATTTGTTTAAAATTTCATTGAACGATATCATTACCTCCAGTACATTTTCTGATGATTGGGATTTTGAAACTGTTAATAACTTATTGTCTGATTTGGAACAATCTGCTGCATTTTCTAGCACTGAAATGCTAGAGGATAGATCAGATTTTGACAAAATGTATTGTTACCAACATTATGGTCATCATTTCTTGCATAAATCCAGCAAACCCAGAAATGTTTTCACATACCACCAGTGGGAACATTGCCCTACACCACCGAAAGGTAGTTCAAAAACGTTTGCATAGAAATTCTCATATTTTTCAGGGTTTAACACTTCTGACCCAACCTCGTACTACTATAAGGTTGCACCAATATCTGCAGAGAAAAATATGTTAACAAACACCAAACAGATTTACTCTGCTTCCTTTATCACCCAGCTGTCTGAACAGGGTTTTGACTTATGGTTGGACACTGTAGACTTGAAATCAATCTGGGGTTCTAGGGACTGGCAAGTGCAGGGGACAGAAGCACTGTTTGGAGCATGCCTCATTCCACAGCAGATGATCTTCCTGAATGACACTGTGCAACAGTCTTCCTGTCTTGGAATAGCCAAGAATAAGGACTTGAACACGCCTCTAATTCCAACACCTTTAAACATCGAGGGGAATTTTACATCAGAAAGAGGGACTAATTTGGATAACATACTGCAATACAATAGATCAGACCCCAATTGAAAGGGATGGTTGGTTTGGCCTACTGACACAAACAGATGTCAGGAAAGATTCAGGGGTACCACCGAAGGGTTTAGTATCCATAGACCAGACCCACGTTATGTACAACGAGAACATCCGGGGGTAGTGACATCATACAGTGTTGGGAAGTTGTGCCTTGATTAGCTAAAGACCTCAACACTATCCCAGGTGAAGCAACACTTGTCCTTACTCACAGAGGATGTGGACCTATGGGATTTTTTATTAGGTCCCAGGAAACCACGTCAGAAGCGCTTTTTGTATGCTGTCTATAACGAACTCTGGAAAATCTCTCAACAAGAAGCTGCAGAGAGATTAAGAGAAATAGATAGAGTTAACCTAGAAAAGGCGTTAGCCGTAGTTGACAATGGTATGACTACATTAACATCCAGGATATATTCACTGGGCAACACTGTATCTTCTGCTATCGATGTAATAGAACAGGATTTTTCCATATTGCAAAACGGACAGTCGCAGTTACGTTCCTTTATTCTGTTAAGCTGGACGCTGCAGTCATTGCGCGCCGGTTATGTGCCTTGGTGTTTTATCAACATTATGTCATTATTTTCTGCATACAATCTAACAGAAAAACAGATTAAAACGGTACAGAGAGGGGCAAAATATACAATGCTGCGCATTGAGAAACTGGATAGGTTACCCTTTACTGTGGCAAGGTCACCGTCCACAGAATGGTTAGTCCACGGCCATATAACATTACCGGTCGCAACTTTCCAATTTCAATATTGCCTAGAACAACAACAGGTAGGCAGATATGAAAAGATAGGTAAGGAATTCATCAGGGAATCCTGGGATTTACCATACAGATTTCGATGCAGGAGTGGGGATCTGAAAGTGTTTCTAAGCGGAATTAACTGCGAGAACGCTTTAAGTGGATCTCTCATATGTCAGGATATTATGCCTACACGGAGCTTGTAATGGGTCTGTGGCGAACTTGTCCTGTCACTTGAGGGGTACCCCGGCAGCTGTGATTAATCCGGTATTCAGGCTTCTCTCGAATGGGAGTTACTTGATGCTGAATGATCAAGGTTGTTGTGGGATGCTTCCGGGCATCGCATATCTAGTCACCGTGAGCTCCAGTGTTACTTGCTGTATGCAAGTATTGTTTCCGCCGACACATACAGTCAGGCAGGCGCCGTTATGGCCTTCGCTAAATGTTTCCTTTATACGGTTTGATACTCTGAGCAGAATGAAAGCCATGCTTTTACAACGAACCGTGCCCTTAACCTCCGCTCAGGAGACTTTTGATCTCCAGATCGCAAGGTCCTCGGCTGAGATACAGGCACTTATAAGTACAAACTGCCCTTTCCATTTCACAGAAATGGTAAGTCGTATCTTTAACATGTCCGATACGACGGGTATTGTACACCTATTTAAGACCATAGGTTCAGGACTGTTAAGCACCTTTCAGACGGTCCTCAGAGTTATACCAAACTTTATACACTCCGTCTTTGGAAGCATTTTTGGAGGGCTTCCGCTGATCCTGTTTCTAATAGCAGGAATCCTGATTCTTGCCTTTCTGCTAGGCAATGGATGTCCCAGCCATCAAGGAAGTAGCTACAGCTCTCCTGGAGCGCAAATACCCTGATCGCATGGTACAACATCTGGGCACACCTCGCCTACGAGAACTGAGCGCCTCTTGGTTCCTGTCATTTAGACCAGTCTGGATGAACTGTGTCCTACCTGTTCTCCGTTGCCTGTTCTGCGGAGAAGAATGCATGTTGGACCTCTGTCTGACACTTCCATCTGCTGCGCCACCGGACGTTGATGCATTACTGGACCCGATAACGGCCCATGTTCTGCAGTGTCCTCAGCGCATTCCCATGTTGTTGGCAGCATTCTTAGAGCCACCACAGGTAGTTTCTGCTCCTGTTGGTATGGACACCGGCTCCTCCAACACTCAGGCCTTGGATGTGGCACAGACTGCCCCAGCACCTGCTGCAGGCAGTACGGAAGATCATCTATGCTCAATTGACATTCTTTGTGAGGTGTTACAGGGATCGTCAGCTGCGTATGCAGACAGCAGCAATGTTGCGTCTACCAGCAAGGACACATAAACATTTGGGATGTCGCACGCTGGGAAGATTTGGCTTTTTAATTTTTTCGAAATTCTAAACTGAACTCTTTTGACCTGCATGGCTTTCAAATGCTTGTAGTTGTTCGGACTATATAAACTGACACTTTTAGAGCCACTACTTGAATGATTTTTGTAGAACACTTTTTATAGGGTTTTTTAAGATTTTTTAACTTCTCTTAACAATGTTTTTATTAATTGCTGCGTACCAACCTCTAGACTCCTTGGTAATACGCTAGAATTTAGTAATGTCGTCCATTCCGATGAGGAGTGGGTGTTATATTTCATATAGGTACCCCGATATAGGTCTAGGTAACATCATAACCCTTCACCTACATTCTCTCTTATACTACATACATAACGGATTTGAAAAACTGACCTTTTACCCAGTTACAATACTACATACAAGTACGCAGGGTTTTTCCCTGCACACTGGCCTCATAAATTATGCATGAGGATTCTTAGTTTCTTGGAATCACAGCAGGACCATCATCTCCTGCATATTAACTGTGTATAAAGTTCATTCCCGACGTCATCCTAAGTCCGATACTGGCACAGCAAGGTAGAACCCCCTGGGGATTCCTTAGGGTATATAAAAACCACATCTTGCTGAGATAGGGTGAGGAGATCACGGCTTCCATGCCGACACACTGATGTAAGACGCTGAGGTTCCTGCATGCAGATACTCCAGCTCGCAGTGGTCTGACATCCCTCGCGGGGTGTTCAGCTCGAGACCAGAACGGGGTCCCACAGTCTCACGTCAGGTAATGGGGTTGGCTTTATCCTAGAGGGATTCTTGGCTTTACACCTACTCACATGCTAGGTACACTTAGGTACATCTAGTCAGGGTGCATCATAGGAGTATGCATTTTATTGCCATGTATTTTATATATTCGCCTATATTTATGATTTTAGCAAAATGGTAGAAACCTACCATCTGTTTACTTTCTTAGTGCTGCTACTCATTTATATATGCTACTGTCTACTGGTGATTTCAGTGCACTTATTTTACGCTAGAATAACGACTGTTCAATAAATACTTATTGAAAACGTCCCAACCGTTTATTCTGTGTATCTCTCTGAGAACAAGTGAGCACGAGTGACTGAGTGAAAAGTAAGTTACTGTTTCCACGGTCCTAAGGGATCAGGGTTGTCATGTTCGATAGTTGCCGAGAACTATTCTCTCCTTGGTAAGAGGAGGTTATAGTGGCATTGAGAGCTAGCTGGTACACAGGCCAACATACCCGCAGTGTATGTTGTCTAAATGCGCAGATCCTATATAGGTCTTATAGGAACTACACAACAATACCTTCCATTTAATTTTGGGTCTATGTCAGACTTTGTAATAGCAGAATGCTATCCCTCCCAAAGACTACATTTACTAAGAGAAACTGGTGGTTTATCATAATACTGATTTCCAGCTTCCTGGAAAACAATCAGGACTTAGCTTCCCTTCCAGATTTGTACCACCCTTTATGCTTTTTCTGTCAAAGTCTGTATTATCGTCAGTCCAACATTGGTCATTGTGGTAGTGTTACAGAGCTATTGTTAATCTTTGTTTACTTAGCATGCACTATTTTGTAGTGCATCCTTGTTGCCAGAGGTATCACTGTTCTGTGGTGTTTCCTTTCATTCTTGAGCTGGAGTTATTCAGGGCTGATTCACTGAACCTGTACTTCTTCTATGGTTTCGCATTTTGCAATTCTTGCCTTTCTTTACCATCTCCCTTAGTTCCCCGTGTTCTGCCTCCCTTTTCCTGCTGCTTTAGCGCTCCTCTCCCTAGTGTGATATGTTTGCTTGCATTTTGCAAATGTTACCTATGATTTCCTTTCTGTCATGTTAAGAGCTACTCCTCTGTAGTTCCTTGTTGCTGTGTATTTAGTTTGACATCCTTGTTGCTACATCATTACATGTTTCTGTGTGATCGTCAGGATTCATGGGTGCAGCGAATTACCTTGGTGGTTTTTTATCACCCACTGTGAGTATTGGCTTTAAGTTACTTTTCATAACAACACCATTAGCACTAGGTCCACTAACCCTGCCTTTGCATGTTCTCCTGTAAGTGGATGTCTTGCAACCATTATGTGTTCTCCTGTAAGTGGATGTCTTGCAACCATTATGTGTTCTCCTGTAAGTGGATGTCTTGCAACCATTATGTGTAACAGCAGTTGAGGGAGGGAATTACTGAGATTCACTCTTATCTTGCAGAACTCCTGAGTAGGGGTCTGTGACCTTTCCACAAAATCACACACAATTCTGCGTAATTATACAAAATACAAATCTGTAATTTTTCGCTATACATGATAGTGCAAAATGCATATTTGCGTTTTTGGGGCAAGGATGTATTTAAACTAAAACACTGTGAACAGCTGCTCGTGTATTATTGTTTCCATGCCTTCACAGTCAATTTTTACAATGAATGGCGAATTTTGTAGTAAATTTTCACAGCAAACGGCCTATAATTACTCAAAGTGCCTTAAGGGCATAATTTCAGGAGTTTCATGTAACAATCGTAACACGAAATTCCAACTATTATGCTAATTATCCCAACATAATTTAATTTTCACCCAGGCCTCCTCCTGAGTGCTTTACTCCATATCACCTTTACCATTACTACTATTACTTGTATGTCGTGCATGTTCTGCTTGTTAGTTATTCTGAACGCCGAATTTCTTCTTGAGTGCCTGCTTTTTAGAAGCCCAATCTTTCTTTGTTACAACATATAGAACTTCTTTATCGGATCCCTATTATCCACTGACTCCCAGGTTAATATTGGACAACTCTGTTACCAATATGCAATTCCCTTATTCTACCTTGCACCAGTACTTTCCAAATCCTTGACATCACTTTATGACGGTAAAGAGCGTGTGGAACATGAACCAACTTATAGAGAATCAGATCAAGATCTGACGAGGAAATAGAATACATGAAGATTATAGAAGCCATTTTAACCCAAGAGAGAAATTGGATAGGTCCCTAAACCACGAGATCCCTTTTTTCAGAAACACAGCAACAACTATGCTATAGTTATCTAAACAAAGCAAACAAAAATGTGTACGACTCCTTCTTAACCATTTATTTCAAGTATCCAATATATTCAACTACAAATGGGAAAATATTTGAACACATTCCTACAACAAGTACTCTGGAGAGCAGCTACATACATCAAGAAAAGCGCGGATATTTTTGTAAAACTGAATCAGTTGGAATGCGAAGAAGAATCTGTTATTTGTGCACCTTAGATATAACAGCACTATACGCAATAATACCCAATTCAGAGCGAATGAAAGCTGTTGAACATTATCTTATGAAATATAGTATATAAGCAGAAAATCACAAACTTTTCACGCAGATTTTACACTATTCTCTCTCCTAGGACTATTTCAGTTCACTAGACCTGTACGTTATGCACTGAACTAGGGTCAAAAGCTGCCCTAACCTATACAAATATTTCGATTTGAAGAACACATTTTACAGGAATAGAACCGAAATGGATGGGAAATCTAAAAATGTCAATCGGATTAATTGACTGTTTATTCTTGGTTGAGAATAGAAGTGAAGACAAAGTGTAATTGAATATAGAGCAGCTGCATATCAAGCTTAAGATAATTAAATTCACATCAACAAAAACATGTTGAGTGTACATTGTGTGGATGTTAATATAACTTATCGCAAAAACATAGGCAATCTACATTATTCAAAAAGTCAACAGACTAAAACAATTTGCTAAATAAAAGTAGTTTTTATCCAAGGCCTTTGATTAACCATTTTCTTTCCCTCACATCCAAAACGTAAATACAATGATTTTTTAACAAAAATGAATTAGAGATTAAACAAGAAAACTAGTGCCCGTGATTTAAGCAAAGAAGTTATATGAAACAGCAACATGAGGTTCAAGGGTAGTGACAAGACAATTGCTACTAACGCCCATAACAAACAAGCATTTGCAATGCAATCGGTCTCGCCTTTGGGACCTTATATGTATTTAGCTATGCCTCACATTAGCCTGGGCGCTGCAACATCCACTGTTCTTTAACATGGAGGGAAAGTAAGCACCAAAGTGCGTGACACGCCAGGTATGGGAACACATGGAGAGAAATATTGCCTTTCAGCAGGAAATTGTATAGTCCAAAGCTCTGTTTTTAATATAAAATCAGGTCCTTCTGTGGTCATATCACTGAAAATACAAGATTTGAAAAAAACATTATTGTCTACGGGTGCTCATGGAAGACAATTTCTATGGACTAGAATCTAGAGAATGCTAAAGTGATTCTGGTATTTTACTGACCTTTGCTGGTCGTTTTCTATCAAGAAAGTTAAGTAGAGGCAGTTGCCAGAAAAATTTAAAAAGAAAGTCCCTCAGCAGAAATCAATTCTGGTATTTTACTGACCTCTACTGGTCGTTTTCTATCAAGACAGTTAAATAGAGGCAGTTGAAGAAGCAGAAAGCAATTCTGGTATTTTACTGACCACTACTGGTCGTTTTCTTTTAAGACAGTTAAATAGAGGCAGTTGAACAGAAAAAAAGTCCCTAAGCGGAAGCAGACAAGTCCTAGGGCTGATCTCCAGAGCCCACAAAGTACATACACATATAAGTATATACTAAAGTATATACAAGAGGTATCGAATGCTCGACCTAAAAAGAAGGAAACAAAATTAGTATTTCCATCAAAGAGTTAATTACAATGTTTAGAATTTCTAAAGATGATTAAAAAAGTTAGAAACCAAATCAAATCGATAAGGAATTAATATCCATCTTTAAGGATGACCTGATGCATGCATACAGAACCTTAAAGAATTATTAGAAACAACTGATTAATTAAAACAACCTTAAACCCAAATATTACTCAAGATACAAAAAAATACTTTATATAATATGCGACATGTATGTCTACATTTTGTTCTCTCAGTCTGAATTGTTTATATATTATAAAACATATCCATATGGTATAGATTCTGCTCATAAAAAGACTAAACAAGTGAAAATAAGGTACACAGAACACAAGTGTACCTACCGTACAATTATAAATGTGAAAGAGCTGAATGTAGTACACTTCAACCAACAACGAAACCTGGTGAGATCAAGTTTTAAATATTGGAATTGATTTATAAAATGACCAAGGAGATAACAATGTTAAAATGATTTCCAGAAGAGAGATTTTTTCAATAGAAAAGGTTAACGCCTTGCTCGAAATGGGCTTGAATGGCCAAGTTCCACCTAATAATTTTCTTTAGGAGGCTAATGCTTGGGGCTCAAGCTAGGGTCCACTTCACTAGACCACCAGAGATTATTGAGGGAGAAACGCCCCCCTATAGGAATGTGCTCGGCCCCCACTCACCTTGGCATATCAGTATTTCTGTCCTGCAGGTGAGCAGATAAGGAGTGATTATCCCCAATCACTCACAGATGAGCAGAAAGTCCACAAGGCACCAGTGAATCTGAAAGGCAAATGTCTTTTGGGTAATGCAGATTTGGTAATCGGCCTGGCCCCGTGTCCCCTCCCAAACACTCCACAACAGTTTTCTGCAGATAAGGGATGTTTACCCTAAATCACCTCCCAGAGGATTAGAAAGCCCACTAGGCATCAGGGAATCTGAAGCGCACTGTACTTTGTGAGGGTAATGGCTCCCCATGGGCATGCACCTGTGCTCCTCCCCAAACCGGGTGCAAAAGTCTTTCTGCCCCCTTGGTGGGTAGAAAGGGTGCATTTATCCCCATTCTCCCCCCAGGGGTCAGAAAGCCCATTAAGCACCAGGGAAGGAGCAAGGCACAATTTTATTTTGGCAGGAGTGCCCATCCATAGCGATGGGCCTAGGTTTTCCCCACCACAAGTCTTTCTGTTCCCCAGGGGTGTATAGGGAGGGTCCGCTCCAAAACAGCCCACTGAGGGCAGAAAGCCCACTGAACCCCAGGGAATGGTAGTTGTAATTTTTTTGGGGAGGTAGTGGCCACCCATGGGTATGGACCTGTGTTATCTCCCATCTGAGTACAACAGTCTTTCTGAACCCATGGCATGTTTACCCACAATCTTCCCCCCAGGGTGACAGAAATCTCTCTAGGCACCATGTAATGTGCAAAGCATTGTTCTTTGGGGGTGAGCACCTCCCACAGGCATGGGCCTGTGCAAACACCCCGCCCCAGGAATGACAGTCTTTCTGTCTCGCCGTGGTGCAGATAGATGGTATTTACACCTAATCTGTCCCCAGGAAGCACAGAATCCACTAGGGATTGGTGTTTTTACTGTTGTTTTTGGGAAAGGGACTGGACTCCCTGGGCATGGGTCTGTGGTTCTTGGCAAAATAATCTTTCTGCCATCCAGGGGGGTGGATAGGGGATGTTTATTCCCATTGTACCCCTCCCATGAGGCAGACAACCCACTAAACAACAGGGACAAAGGATAGGAAAAAAAGGCCAGGGTGGGGGTTGGCCTCTGCCCCACAAATCAGAATGGGCCCAACAATCTTTTTGCCCCCCCCCAGTGCAAATTATGGGAGTTTACTGCCAATCTGTCCCCAGGGGAGCAGAAAACCCACTTGCTCACCAGTGACAAAAGGTCCCAAAAAAAAGAAGACGTTTGGGGCCACCCACCCAGGCATCAGGCTGCCCCTCACCCCTGAATGAACCCAACAGTCTTTCTGCCCCTCCCCGGGGTTGATTTGGGGGGGGGGGGTTACCACAATTCTGCCCTCAGAGCAGAACAAAAAGCCCACTAGACGCTAGGTATATAATTTTTTGCTTCAGAAAAGAAAATGGGATGTGGGCGGGCATCCTTGGTTTGGGCCTGTCCTCCCATCACTAAAGCCACAACAGTCTGTCAACGTGGGGCTCAGAGCATTCCCATCTCTATGGCAAGTAAGAGAAAATGTGCATTCTTTTGTGGGTGGTTTGACATTCAGGCCTGGGATCTACTACCACCAATAGAAGCCTACCAAAATCCAGACATTTTTGAAAACTAGACACCCAGGGTGATGTACTTTCCGTGGATCCTACAACATTTTCTGACCCTCAATGCCCTACAAACCTCAAACTTTGCCTAAAATCATGCACTTACTCACATGTCTGTGACAAAACTGCAGGAGCCTGCAGGGATCCACAAAATTCCTACCATTCAATTTTCTCACATTTGTCCTGATAAAGACCCTTCTCCACCTATGTGGTCGGGCCTACTGATCATGACAGAATGGGATCAACCCAGCGACAATGCAAGTCCTTGGCTTAGTGCTCACAACTAGAACAGATCATACCGGGGGCAATGTGAGTCGGCAAAAATAAATGGGTTTGGTTGGTTTCCCTGGCTGCAGCCCAGCACAGGATCTAACACTGCAGCTACCCCTATCATCAAATCATTTCATTTTTTGACAGGAAATGTTGATGTCTCCATGTTGCATTTTGGAACATGTTGTGTTATGGGTACTAGAACGAGCCACATCAGTCAAGTAGCATTCTTATAAGGAGAAGTGTGGGAATGTTGGGTGGTAGGATTTGTGATGGCCCCATGATGATTCTGGAACTTTCTCTCAGAGAAATGTGAGGAAAAAGCAAGTTGCCTAGGATTGAGGTCTGATGGGTATTGTGGGTATGTAAAGGTGGGGGGATCCATGCAGGACCCACTATCCTGGACTCCACTGGCATCTAGTTTAAAAAAATATCTGAGTTTTGTAGATTTCTCAGGTTGGTGGCTGAGCCCATACCCAAAATTCACAGATATCCACAATGCAAAAAAAGGGTTGGTTTTGTGTGGAAACCTTTTAACATTCCATGTTTTGTTTTGGGGCCTTTCCTGTCCTGGGCACCGTGCCCAACCATATGAGTGGGTAGTGTTTTTATCGGGACAAGTGTGTGAATGATGGGTGGCAGGATTTCTGATGGAATGGCACAGATTCTGGAACTTTCTTTCACAGAAAAATTAGGAAAATATTTGTTTATTGCCCATATTTGAGGTTTGAAGTAAACAGTGTGTAAGAAAAGGTAGGGGATCAATACAAGGCATGCCTTCCCAGACTAGAATCTGCAACGAGTCTAGTTTTCAGCAATATCTAGGTTTGGTAGGTTGTGCTGGGCAGCAACCGAGCCCAGGCTCAAATAATGGTGCTACCGCCAACCTCCAAATCATCTAATCTTTTAACAGTAAATGTTGGTGTCTCCATGTGCCATTATGGGGCCTGTTGTACTGTTGGTGCTATGCCGAGCTACACAAATAAAGTAGCATTTTTATCAAGAGAAGTATGGGAATGATGGGTGAAAGGATGTTTGATTGATATCAATGATTTCGGAACTTTCTCTCACAGAAATGTGGGGGAAATGCATGTTCTTTCCCCCTGTGTTTGAGGTTTGATGGGCATTGTTGGGAAGAAAAGGCAGGGAGACCCACTCAAGGCTCACCACCCTGGATCCTGATGTCTAGTTTTAAAAAATGTCTGGCTTTCATAGATTTCTCTGGGAGGGGCTGATCCAGTACCCAAAATCCACAGCTACCAACATTGCAAAGAAAATTGTTGGTTTTGAATGGAGAAAGTTGATTTTTCCTTTTTTAGTTTTGGGGCCTTTACTGTCATTGCCACTGGGCACCCACACAAGTGGGGTAGTGTTTCTATTGGAAGAAGTGAGAGAATGAAGGGTGGCCATTTTTTGGCTGGATCCATGCAGATTCTGGACTTTTATCTCACGGAAAAGTGAAGACAATATGCGTTTTTGACTATGTTTGCAGTTTGAAGGACACTGGGGGTATGAAAATGTACGGGATCAATAGAAGTTATGGTTATGTGAAGCAGCCGAACTAGTGCTCAAATTCTGCAGCTACTCACTTTGTAAAAATTTTTATGAATTTTCTGGGTGAAATTTGATGGTTCTATGGAGCATTTTAGGGTGTTCTGTGTAATAGACACTAGGCCCAGCTACACAAGTGGGGTGCCAGTTTTAATCGATGAAATGTGGAAACACAGAATAGTAGAACTTTCATTATAAATAATTGGATTTTTCTGCATTTATGGCTTCCAAATGTAAGCCAGTGTCCAAGAAAGACATTTTGAAAAATACCATCTGAATCTTATGAGCCCCAAATTAAGAAGTGTGCAAATACCCACTGTTCCTAAACTCAGTATCTGCTGCACATTTCAGAAATGCATATGTTTCCTTCATACCCATTTTTCCTTCAATATAGTGTATCGTATGAATGACTGTATTGTTGATGCCCAATAAAAAAGTATTATAAGCTGCAGTGTTTGGAGTACCTAAAACCCTATGTCTCCCTACTGCTGGAAGGGTTTATTGAATGCAACAGTATATTGCTTTTATAAATTGGCCATTGTGACAAAAATGTACATCTGAAAATGTTATCACCAAAGGCTATTTATTCCTACTCATTTTCATTACTTATTGGGAACATGGTAATCCTATCACAGTGAACCTTTCATTGATGTCTTTTGTAGGACGAAACACATGCTTTCTTGCACAGCTCCTTTTCCCGTTTTTCACAAAAAAACTATAAAATTGGTATATTTTGGCTATTTTCTCAGTTCCCTCTAAGAAAATCCACAAACCCTAGGTACCTTTAGTATCCAAAGGATGTTTGAAAAAAGTAGTCACTTTTGGTTTGGATACCATTTGTGGGGGAAAAACGTATAAAGCCCTAAGTGTGAAGTGACCCAAACTGGGGGTGGATTGGCTACAGAATTTTAGGAGATAGTTATGAGTTTGATTTGCCTTGGGGATTTTTTTCTATTAATCTGCCTAATATGTGTATGTTAGACCTGGCAACCTTGGCGTGGTTTTCCCTGACTTTTTGCCTCTACCTCCTGTGTTTTGGATGCTGTGCTGGATTTCGTTTTTGCTGGCTTAGATGCTTTGTGAACTTTGCCACTGCTAATCAGTGTCAAAGTGCAAGTGCTCCCTGTGTAAATTGGTATTGTGATTGGTTCTCCCTGATTGGCATATTCGATTTACCAGTAGGTCCCTAGTAGAGTGCACTGAGTGTGCCAGGGCTGGTAAATCAAATGCTACTGGTGGGCCTGCAGCACTGATTGTGCCACCCACATGAGTAGCCCTGAAAAGATGTCTCAGGCCTGCCACCGTGGTACCTGTGAGCAGTTTGTCAACTGCCATGTCGACTTGGCAAGTGCAACCACTTGCCAGGCCCTACGCTTCCCTTTTCTTACACATAGGGCACCCCTATGGTAGGCCCAAGTTACCCCCCTGGACAGGGTGCAGTGTATGTGAAAGGTAGGACATGTACTGGTGTGTGTAACATGTCCTCATAGTGAAATACTGCCAATTTCGTTTTTCACTATTGAAAGGCTATCTTGCCCCATAGGACAGAATGGGGAATGTTTTGTACCATTCTACAAGCATATCTTCCCATAGGGAAAAGATTAAAAAATGGAGTTTGGTATCCCTGAACCCAGGATTTAATAACACATCTTTTAGTAAAGATGGTTTTTAAATTGTGTGTTTGAAAATAGCACTTTTAGAAAGTGGCTATTTTCTTGATCAACTATCCTGTGTGCCTCTGCCTGTTTGTGGATTGACTGCTTGGTTTCAGTGTGACAGAGACAGAGGAAGTGAATTCCCTTTAGACAGCCTCTGGGGGGGTTGAGGTGTGCCTGGCCCTTCCTGGATGACCCAGCCCTGAGCTGAATAGACCCTGGTTGCATATAGAGTGGTGGGAGGAGATTTACCTTGCACCTGAATGGAGCCTGTCTCCCTTGCACAATGCCGTCTCCACCTCCTGTGGTCATGCTGCACCAGTAAAAGGCAGAACTGGTTTGAACTGGGCTCAGAGCCCCCTTCACAACGAGAACAAAGACATTTTGGGGTATAAGTATCAGACCCAAAACCCCAGAATTTAGACTACTTCTGGAATCAAGATGAACCTTTGCCAAGGAGAAGAGCTGGAGAAACTGAGGAGAAGTACTACTCTTGCTGTGTGTCTGGGGTTGGCCTGCAGTTGCTGTTTCTGCCAAGGAAAGGAGAAGGACTTTGCTGTGTGCTGTGTCCCCTGCTTGAGGAAAGTCTCCAATGGCTTGAGTAGAGCTTGCCTCCTGTTTTGAAGTCTCAGAGACGCTGTCACGACGTCGCAATAGCCCCAGTTGGTGCTATTTGGTTTCTACAAGCTTATTTTTGCAATATCCTTTTGAAAGTCATTTTTCTTAATACTTGTATGTTGGATTCTTTGTCATATTGGTCTTGTTTAGTCTAGATAAAGATACTTTATTTTTCTAAACTGGTGTGGTGTCCTTTTGTGGTGTTTTCACTGTGTTACTGTGAGTGTTCGTACAAATACTTTACACATTGCCTTTAGGATAGCCTGTCTGCTTGTGCCAAGTTACCAAGGGGGTGAGCAAGGGTTATCTAAAGTGTGTATCCCCCTTACCCTGACTAGAAGCAAGGGTCCCTATTTGGATAAAGGTGCCTACCTCTGTCAACTAAAGACCCCCATTTCTAACATTGGTGGCAGCGGTGGGATTTGAACCTGTATTTGTACTTGACCCACAGTGATTGGTGTACATCACTAGTTTAGTGCAGACCACTACACAACCACATACTGTGTTTTATTTTTGGTTCTATTTTTGAGTGACCTTTAAAGTATCCACACATCATGTCTCAGAAGGGTAAACCAGCAAGTGAGATGGCAGAATGGGAGTTTGATATTGAAATGTTGCATTCCTACAAAGTAGATTAGCTCAAACAATTTTGCAAAGATTTTGGATGTCCCATGAGGAGCAGCTCCAGGAAGGAGGAGCTATGAAAGGCCCAAAGGGCCTGGTGGGAGGCCAAAGAGGCTGGGGAGACAGGGGATGCAGAGGTGGATGAGGATACACAAGGGAATGGTTTCAGGTCACAGGATCTGTCTGTGTCAGGAGAAGCCTCCAGGGCTGGCAGCAACCATTCCGCTAGAAGTCTTTCCCCAGAGGAGCTGGAGGAAAACCAAAGGGTCAGAGAGCATGAGCTAGAAGTCCTGAGGCTTAAAATGAAGCAGATGGAAATGGAAATTCAGAAAAAGGCAGAGGAGAGCAAGAACGTTCATGCCTTGGAAGAGAAAAAGATGCTTTTGGCTCATGAGTTGAGCATGAGGGAACTGAACATTAAAGCTAAGCAAGTGGAGTCCAGTTCAAATGGTGGCAGCGTGCAGCCAGTGCAAGGGGGTAAGGTTTAGCCTGTCTGCTCTTGCCAAGCTATCAAGGGGGTGAGCAGGGGTTATCTAAAGTGTATATCCCCCTTACCCTTACTAGAAGCAAGGGTCCCTATTTGGACAAAGGTGCCTACCTCTGCCAACTAGAGACCCCCGTTTCTAACAGTGTATTAACTTGCACATCTAATTCTTCTATTAAAGCTGTATTCCTGAATTGTGAGATGTTTGCTGTTTGAATTGAAAAGGATCATATGTTTCCCCTAATACATGCTTTGAGATAGTCTAATTTGATGCTAGCCATGATGGTACTTTTATTAAAATTGATGCATTTGGACACATCCTTTCTCAGATAGTAATCTGTAGACAACATTTTCCATCTTCAAAGGAAGAAAGCAAAGTCGACCCATTCCCCTTACATGCGCTATGTATGGAACCATATGGCAGACAACTTACAGAGAAGCTTTTTGAATTTTAACATTGTTACTCCTTTCAAGGTATATATGGAGGATGTTTCCATATACTTGCACTCAATAACATTACATTAAATACATTAAGTAGGGTAGAAAATGTAGCTAAAGAGTTCAAACAAGTATCCAGATAGAGACTCAATATCCCAATAGCTACAAAACTCAAATTGTTCATGCAGGGGGAGCAAGAGAAGATGGCCCAAGAATCACTCAGAAAAGCATAACTTGGAAGTAATGTCACACCTAAAATTGAATTATGTTTTAAATACAACTATACAGCTTTGTTACAGTCAACTAAAGCACCGCTATAACTATGGAAGTATTTATTAATATCAATAATTCGCAGGATCAAATTAATCAGTGTGAATGTTCTCCCTAATTTCTTGCATCTTTTTTATGCATCTCCATTATTCAAAACTGCTTAATACTTTAAAAATCTGAACTCTATCCTAGCCAGATATTTTTCGTGTGGCAAAATATTCCATAGATATGAAAATCATTAAAGTTACCGATCAGCAGATGCAGCTGGGCATCTCTGATGTGGAGATTTTGTTAGAGGACTGGCTGGGTGAACAACTGCATACTAAACCAATACATATTCTTGTTATGTGGTACAGGTAATATTTACCTGTGAAGAATATCATGTTACAGAGACATTTGGGGATCTAGGTTCTTCAAAACATTTAGGCTAAAAGTCATATACACTCTTGGGAAGAATTGGTCAAGATCAAACAATATCTCAAACTTCTGAATTTTTAATTGCAAACACTCTTAAGATACAACTTTTCCCATCTACAAAAACCATACCCTTTGGAGATGGTATCAAGCATGGATTATGAAATTTGGACCTTTATGTGAGGGACAGGTCCTCAAATCCTTTTCTAACTTGCAAAATGTATTCTATCTACCGAATTAGGTTTTAATCAGACAAGACAACCAATACAACATAGCATTTTTAAATTGATCTATAGCTATACTTCACCATCTATAACCACTTTATATACTTGCTTGTTTGAATCTACGCCTGGCGATCTAACACATTAAGCTGAAAAATTGTCTAATTTGCTCTCTACCACGAATATAGCAAACCAAAGTTCAAAACCCTGACAAATAGAACTATATATGGCTTTTATACAACTCCTGCTAAACTAACTAAAATGTATCAGCTCAATAAATCGTGCCCTATATATTAAATGCAAGCTGCTGATTCTATACATATGCTTGTTACTTGTCTAAAACAGAGTGAATTTTGGATCCTCATTCTTACAAGATTAAGTAGCATACTTTTTTTTCTTTAATCCTTATTCAACCTTTAGATGATTATATATCATTGTAACTGGGCACCCATAGCCATATACGTGTTTCCTGCTGAATAGTCCGGTTCGAGGAAACATGTATATCCGATTATTTCAGCTAAAACTGGCATAATCACAGGACCTTTATTACTTTTGGTAGGTTGCTTACCATAGTTCATGCCAAGACCATAAATCTTTGTTTTTCCTGCTTGCAATACACTCTAGGTCTAATGTGAGCACCTTAGCTAATACTTTTAGCCAATTATGCAGTATAAGTGGGGTTGAATGCAGTCAATTTAGGCAGAATCCTCCCTTGGCTGGAAGTATCATGACAACGAGAAGTCTTTTTTGAAATTCAGACATGTGCATGTTGAGCTAAACATCAGTTCCTAAAAGAATCAAGAAATGGGTTACCTTGATTCTGCGAAGTATAATTTCTGAAAATGTACTACTTACACACTCCTAGAAGTTGATTAGGGCTGGAAAGGTCACAAACATATTTTCGTCACTGGTGAATTCCTCCCCATACCTTATGCATCAGGGTACTTCTCCTTTAGTAAATGTTGCCATCTTCTTTGGTATCAAGTATATTCTGTGAAATACATACAAATGATTCTTCCTTAGGGAAGAAGATTTAACTGTGGAATAAAGAAGACTTAAAGATACTTGCCATGAGTTTGACAGCTCGTCCACAGGCAAGTATCCTTTACAGGGGTGGTGAGTGATCTTCAAGCTCTTGTCATCAGCATTTATTAGCTTCTGGTACCAAATAGAAACTTCTTCTGTTTTTAGTGGCTTCAGATCCTGTATTCTCTCTTCGTATTCCCAGCTCTTGCATGTGTTCCATTGCTGGCCCAACAGAACACATTGTAGTACTTATCTGCTATACCCAGGTTCTGAGGGATGCAGTGTTGCCCCATTATATTTAAGGGCTGACCACTAGGGCACCAATTGCTGATATTTATACACCAAGATTGAACTTTTGGTTACCCCTGTTAGGGCATCCCATTAAATTGGGTCTGTTTCACCGTAAAGCTGCCCCCAATATTTTCTAACTGTTTTAATCATTGTAATAATGAGCGTAACTTCTAAAAAGACAGGGGTAATGGGGAAACTCTAAATTGGGGCATAAGTTGTATAACTCAATGCCTAAAGTTTTCTTTAAACTGTGCCAAACTTCTAGGAAGTATTGCAGTACTTTCAACCCTACTATTTTGAGGAATATAAAAACACCAAATTTGTGTACAAATGTATCCTGCCCTACAGAGTCTAACATTCAAGCATATAATACTACTGTACTTGAATGGTCTGGTCTTGGTAAGAGCATTCTACAGTTACTAAATTGGAAAGAATAACTACATTTGAAGAGCTGCCATTTTGGTCCTGTGTGTGTGGGGAACATGGTTGCCGCCTAATGCGCTGTTGCACATTGGAGCCGGGGAGGCATTTGCAGAATGAATTGGACTGTATTGCTAAAATACAAGGCAAACTAGGTAGCTTTATATGGGACTCCAAGGGAATCTGATTTAGGGCCCGATTCCGATGTCATTCGGAAGGCCTCCGAATCGGATTTGGCTTTGCCAGATCCGATCCGCAGCCCTTGTTTATGACCGAATTATACACAGGTCCGAACGACCAAGTACGATGCGAAGATCGCGTAAGCGCTGACCGAAACGTTTCCGGACCCGAACCGCTCCGTACAACTCATTCGCAGCCGGATCGTACAGCGCAATGGAGCCGAATTCCGACCAAGCGAGTACAATGCACAATTTGGACAGCCGTTTCGCCTCGGTCTTAGCGAGACGAAACAGCTGTCGGAAGCATACTTCGGGGGGCTGTAGCAGGCCCCCCTGCACCCGGGGCCCTCCAAATCTGTCATGGGGGTGTGCCCATGGGTCCCCCCGATCCAGGCATGCACAGTGTGGCGGGCAACATGGGGTGCCCGCCACAGGGTGTACGCTTTTCCCCACCCACCCCTTTTCTGCCATGGGAGCCTGTGCACGTGTCTGTACACAGGCTCCCATAGAGTTAAATGGGAGTCCGAGCGAACCGAGTCCGTAAGCATACAGCAGCATCGTACTCGCTCGTTCAGACTCCAGGAGCACGTCTCGCTCGGAAAACTCTCCTGATCTGAGTCGCACGGAGGGCTTTCCTAGCGAGATCGGAATTGGGCCCTTAGTTGGAAGAAATTAAAAAGGAAGGATGCTTGAAAAAAGGCAGTCTGACATTCTCCAATGTCAAGATTGTCCAGGGAATATACTACTGAGTAGTGAAATGGATGAATTCACTCTGTATGCTGCAGCCATCGCCAGATTGTTACTTTAAAAAAATTAAAATATCAAAAACTTCCTTGAATGGTGGAGAGAAATTAACAAAGTTTTTGAAATGTAACATCAATCAGCCATAATGCGAGGAGATTTAAAGATTTAAAGAAGTTTTACAGCAGATTGAATAAAATGTATGCTTTCACGAACATGGTGTCAAATCACACCCTTCCACACTTTCTTAGAAATAATGAACAGCTTTGCATAAACTTGTAAGATGAAGTCAGCATGTTACAATATTGTGTATACTCATGTATTCTGTGGTAATACTCAAAAATATCTTGGTCACAAGAATAATTTGGTACAGAATATTGCAGATAAGAACGTCTTTATTAAAGTATTTAATATATATATTTTTTTAAATAGTTGTATATAATATAATGTTTGTATCATTACAGCCCTAACAATGCCAGTATCACCAAATGCATTAGTGACAGTTGAGTTGGATGTTCATGCATCAATTGATCCGGTCCTCACGGACGGCCACATTTCAGTTTCAGGAGATCCGGAGAGGGTGCATGTCAGTCAAAATAACATGATCACCCACGGAAGCCTTTTCTGGAACATTGCGGGCTTGCAGAGTAAACTAGAAATTGAAGAATTGATAGGTTTCATTGGAAAATATAGCATAGTATGCTTTCAGGAAACCTGGATGTGTGATATTGCATATTTAAATGGCTTTTATTCCATTCACACATCCGCCAGAGCTTCTTTAGGTGGTCATAATAAAGGAGGGCTTCTTACTTTGGTTTCGACAACTTTAAATAGAAGACTGGGAAAAACTTGTCTTGATTCCCCGCACTTTCAGATTATTAATATTCTGTATAGGAAAAATTTGACGCTGGTAGTTGTCAATTTTTAGCATAACAATTTTAATGTTTTAAATACTAGTATTGCCCAAGAATTGGAAACTACACTAACAAAGCACATTGAGGAGATTAATATGGATTTTGTTGTGCTCTGGGGAGGCGATTTTAATTGCAAGGTGTGCCCCCTTTCTAAGTGTTCGGCTTGTCATTTACCGATGGGGGCAAGAGAAGGTGGCCAACATTTTGACCACAACCCTTGTGGGAATATATTTAACTCGCTGCTGATAAAATATTCTCTTTTTTTAACTATTGATCTCCTAGAAGAAACCAGTGCAGATTTAGTAACATATGTTGGGAGAAGCCGAGGCACCCTAATTGATTTTATTGTCTTATCTGATTATTTTAACCCGTACTCATTGTTTTTTAACATCCATAAAAATGGTTTTAGCGACCATTATCCTTTGTCATTAGAGCTGGTGACACCCTCTGAAGAATTAATTGTGTCCGCTAGAATATTGCCTTTGACTTATGACAGAAATAAGGGGCTTTTACGAAAATGGTCTGCTGTAAATCCTGACTCTGTCCTCAAGCAGATCATAGAGTCAAACTTAAGCCAAATTCTAGATTGCCTGGAAGACAACATCAATCCAGAATCTATGTTGAAATCCTTCAAGGCAATTATTGAGACAACAAGGGTGATACTTACCAAGAAATCAAGCTCTAAACAACATCAATAGGTTGTTTAATAGCGAATGCACCCTACAGCATAATAAATTGGTAAAGGCCTTAAAAGTAAAACCCAGAAACCCCATGGAGATAAAATATTTACAATATGCCTATAAACATGCGCTGAAGAAACGCAAAATGGAAATTAGGCAAGAAGCGTGGGGCCAACTCCATGTGGCATGTCAAAGTAAAGATTCTAGGCTGTTTTGGCGCACCGTAAATCAGGAGCACTTCAATAGCTCCAAAAATGGCAGTACTGACATGACAATTATGCCTGAATCCTGGGTAGACCATTTCTCTAGTCTTTACAAAAGTTGCATTAACTCATATGACAGCCCTAACTTTCAATATGGGGCTCCCACCCTGGTACCGCCGACATTAGATGAAGTGGACAGAGCCCTATCCCAGACTGTGAAAAATAAGGCATCTGGTCCCGATGGTATACCTGCGACTCTGTTTTTAGCCAACCTTCCCCTGTGGCTACCGCTGTTAACACATTTATTGAGATGTTATGCAGCCCAGGGTCCCCCTGACTCCTGGAGAACAGTAATAATAGTTCCTATTTTTAAAAAGGGAGACAGGTCGGACCCTAAGTGCTATCGACCCATATCTTTAATTGACAGTACCTGTAAAATTATGGGCCTAGTTATATTGGAGAGGTTGGAGACCTGGGTAGCCGAAAAGGGGAAGTTCTCTGATGTCCAATATGGGTTTAGGAGAGGTCTGGGCACAGTTGAACAGTGCCTCAACCTGCACCTGGTCATCGGCAAATACACCTTAGCCAGGCCTGGACCACTTTATTTAGGGTTCATGGACCTGACGTCTGCCTTTGACTGGGTGCAGAGGGGGAGACTCTGGGAGAAGATGCTATCCACGGGCATTGAACCACCAATTGTCCACTTTTTAGCAGCAATGCATCAGGGTGTCACGGGTAGAGTGCGGTACGGTACAAATGGTGAATTAAGCGCTCCAATAAAGATGGATCGCGGGGTCCGTCAGGGTTTCGTCCTTGCCCCTTTTATATTTTGCCTATACATTAATGATTTAGAGAGCAATCTTGATAATGGGAATATAGACGCACCGTTAATAGGCCGCAGATCTCTCCCAGCACTTTTATATGCTGATGATTGTGTGATAATGTCCAGAACTGGGGTGGGGTTGCAGAGGCTTTTAACTGGTTTTAATAATTTTATGAGTGACCTTGGCCTGAAAACAAATGTCGCAAAATCTCATGTTATGGTGGTGGGCAAACACCCCACAATTTTAAAAACTTGTTTTATAAATAATGAAAAATTACTTTACGTACCCACCTTTTCTTATTTGGGCATTCTTTTTAATCAAAAAAATTCTTGGTCTCACTTAATTGAGGCAAGAATTGTTTTTTTTTATCAAAATATTGAGGCCATGTTCAGATTTACAAAAAAACTAGGCTCTCGGCCCCTAAAAACCATTATAGACATCTATAAAGCCCGCAAGTGTGCCATCACTATGTATGGTGCCGGTGTCTGGGGATTTTGTAATGTTACGGGATTGCAGAGGGCTGAAAACATGTTCTTGAAAAGATTACTGACAGTCCCGAAAAGTACTGCTGCCACGATTTGCCATAACGAACTAGGTGTGACCCCTTTATCTTTTCGTTTGCAACTAGCACCTCTTTTGCTTTGGCGTAACATCTGGGCAAAAGAAGAGACAACCTTGAATCGTGCCATAATCACTGACTGTTTAAAGTTGGATTGTGTAAAGAAAATTCCTTGGATTATGTATATCTGTGATTTACTGGGGAAGTTGGGTTTATCAGAATGTATCGACACCCCCGGAAACATAGTCAAAATCTCAAGAGCTGAATTGAAAAGAGTTTTCCTATTTTATTCCTACTCAGTCAGAGATCATAAAGAGTTGACAAAGAAAAGGGTTGTTGAACACTCATTGTTGGTTTGTTCCCCAGGCACTGAGCCCTATCTTTCTTTTATTTTAATCATGTTAAGATGTTTTATCTCATAAGATTTAGGATGGGCACTGCTTATTTACTGGTTTCGTACCCAAGTGATGCACATTGTGATGCTAAATTGGACCTGTGTCCTTGTGACTCAGAATCGGAACAGAGCACTTTACATTTTATGTTTTTTTGTAAACTTTATGCTATCCCAAGACGTTCTTTTTAAAACCATTATTAAGATTTTTAAATATAAGAAAGTGTAAAGCTGCGCTACATCATCTCCTTCTTTTAAAAGATGAATTTATCTGCTTAATGATTTATAAGTACATTTCTTCCGCTGTTCGGCTCCGGAACTTTGTTGGAAAATGATTTTATTGTCGATTGATTAAATGGTTTTATTGTATATATGTCACAATTTTGGTTTTGTTAAATGCACAAAATGTTTACTTGTTTTATGCAGTCTTTTATGGTTGAATCTGCAGCCGAATAAAGATTTGTAATAATAATCATGTTTGTATCATTACTGTAATTTATTATTGCAATATTTTTAGTTGTACACTTTTTCGTAGTTATTTTATTTTGGCAAATATTGTAAAGTGCTGGTCTTCGGTTTATTTTATTTGTTTTCAATTTTACATTTTTACAATGTGGAAAATGGAATTGGTTAAAATATTATGTAAATTATTTGTTAGTGTTTTTAATTTATACTATTCAAAATTGTTCTTTATTTTAAGTTGGTTAAATATTAGTTATATGAATGTTTTATTTCAATATTAATGTATTTCTGTTAACTAACATTTTAATTTGAATTGTATAATTATGTTAATGATATTTAAAATATTTAGTTTGCTATATTCATTATTATTAGTATGCTTTTTAGGTCGAGCCTATAGCGGCAGCGCGCATGCTCTGCGAGGCATGCAGTAATGGAGTATGGAGTGTAAGTTCCGCCCACTCTCCGCCCATGTTTTTAATTGGCTCGTGGCATTGCCTATCGTAAATGCTGCCTTCTGATTGATTGTGAGGCTTGTTAGACCCTCCTTATTATGGCCATACCGTCATTTGTACCCTCCCATGGCTACTGGCCCCTTTACTTCAAGTTTTACACGGTACCGTACGTGTTATTTAGACTGTGAGCACTACTTTGTCCCACATGCAAATGCTTTTTTTTGTAGGAGCGCGAACCGGAGCAAGCAGGCCCAAGGCACGTAGGTATTGCTGCTCCTAATGTTTACGTTTTACGTGCGAATGGCGACATGGAGCATGCTCGGCTGCTTGTTATTCTGTCGGGATGGGTCTGCGTGGTGTTTGGGCGGGGTGGGGGCGGCAGCCACCACGATCCGGTTTATTGTAGTGGTGTGATGGGGCTGCTGCCCGCGCGCTCTGGTTTAGGCTGGATGTTGTGTTGAGCTGCGCCCCTCTCTCGGGGCTACTGGCACTTTCTGGGCTCTGTGTGTCAGTTTCACGCCTTTCGTGGTTATTGTTTTTAAACGTGGGGCTCTCGCTGGGCGCTCTTTAGAAGGGAATGAATAGCAGCGTGCAACCTCAAACACCACCAAGGTTTACCGGAGGTCTGGTGGCTCAGTGAACTAATGCATCCACTGCAGGGGCCTGTGTTTGACCTCATGGTCACAGGTTCAAATCCTGGCGGGTCCACTCAGCCTTTCATCCATCTGAGGTCGATAAAATGAGTACCATTGAGTTGGGTAACAATAAACATCTGTTATTCAGCACCAAGAGACCTCGTTGGGGTAAACGTGCGCTTTACAAATACACATGTTATGTTATGTTACATCACGGTGTGCCTCAAAATAAGGCTTGAATGGCTGTCCCCGGGGCTCGCACTCTCCGTCAGATCAGATCGTAGTTCTGGTTAGAGAACTGTGAGATTTGGGAATAAACTCATCTATAAAACATTGCTGGTGTTTGTATTAAACAGCATACCTTATATTCCACTTGGCCAATACCGCAGACATTAAAAACAATGTATGCTTGAACCGGGGTACGCTCTAAAGCATCTCACAATAAACTGTGCGTGAATGTCGGCGAGAGCTTTTTAATAGATTGTTTCTGACTTTAGTGTGAACTGCAGTAGACTGCGCCTGTATTCCATGGAGATGACTGCCATGAATCGTGCCATTTTGCATAATGGAGAGAATTTGCAATAGAATATGCCTGCCTTACAGCAGCCTGCGCCTGCATTGCGTGGGTTGGAGGCACCTCAGATTGAGACGAGTGTATTTCAGAGAGACAATTATCTGCAGTTCGGGTAGTTAAATGCCACAGATTGTCTGAGCCCCAGAGACGGGGCTGCCACAGGTTGCACCTGCATGCCATAAAGAAGCATTCATGAAATTGGGCCTTGAGTTCAGAAAGAAATTATATATATTGTATGAACACCTCGTTGGGTTACCTGTGATATGTACTGTACCTGCATTTCAGAAACAGCGGTCATGTACTGTACCTGCACGGTGTTTAGTGGCAGTATATGATGCATTAATTTCAGTAGGGGAACTGCTGTAGATTGGACGTGTTTCGGAGAGAAGCTTGCAGTACTGTGCACGCACGGCACAAGAACCTGCAATAGTTTGTGTTTGAATTTTAAAAAATCTGTAATAGATTGTTCATGTAGTTCATTTTAAAAATGTCATAGCTGGTGTCCGCATTTCTGAGAGAACGGCCGTGTAGACTGCCTGCCATTGTAAGAGAACCTGAGTAGATTGTTCTACATTTTAAAGAGAATCACAGAAATGCAATAGTTTGTGATTGTATTTCAGATAATTCACTGTAATGGTCGACTATTGCACTTCAGAGAGAAAGATAACTGCAATAGATTGCGCCTGCATTCTAGAGACGTGAAATAAACCCTGCTTGCATTTTAGAGCGAGAAGTGCAATACTGTACTTCACAGAAGACACTGTCATAGCTACTGCCTGCATATTAGAGGGTGCGCTGATGTACAGTGACTTTCAATATTGAAGACGAAACCGCACAAGTGGTCCTGCATTCCAGAAAGAGGACTTTAATAGATTGTGTATGTTGTTGACTAAGAAAAGTGCTTTAGGTGATGCCAGCATTTCCTAAGGGACGGCCAGATAGCGCGCATTTGAAAGATGCCCTCGTTAGAATTGTTCTCGCATTTCAAGAGCGTCTAACAACTGCGCCATTCTTTTGCCTGCGTTTCAAAGAACGCTGCAATGAAAGAAAACGCGGACACAATCCCGGCACAGTATCCCTTAAGAGACGCACGTGCAGAATGGAAAGTTGGTAAGCCGTTTCACAGTTTCAAAGCGGTGCGGCGTGTCCTGTTAATGGTATCAAGGCAGCTCGCGCAGGAAGTTCCGAGACCCCCAGTCACGAGAGCGATCTTCAGATGGCAGGCTGGCGCATCCCTACAGGCTAGCCTTTAATTGGTTGCAGTTGTGCTTACCTGTCACAGCTGGAGTGTTTACACGAGCTCTAATAGACTAGCCGGCGACGTGCGCAGAATATCACTCACTGCGTCACGGGTGACACTCGTACGTGTGCTGAAAGCGAGGGCTCCTCCGGCCCGGAGTACGCCAAGGACACTGTGGCATACATGCCATTAGACCCGAGTCATGTAGGAGACTCCAGATTTTGAAGCACAAAATGGCATTTTGGCTGTCTGTCCCTTAAATTGCATCTAATTCAATAGACGTCAATGGGGGAAATACATTTTCTCGATTATTCTTATTATTTTTTTTAATCTCCCACTGTCCTCCTCCAAAATGTTGGCATGCATGCTGTCGCAGTACTCGCTCAGCGGCTGCCCTCCACCCAGGCCCGGCTCCAGGAATTTTTATTTGGGTGGGCCAAGGGTGCATTTGGGTGGGCCACTGCGGGCTCGATTTGTCGCATATATGTCTAGGCAGGCCTGCTTCAGGGCCCTCCTTTATCTCTTCTTAGTCTTACAAGGCCCAGTAAAACGCACTCTTTTCCAAATCTCTTTCTAAATATTATCACTCTCAAAAAGTGTTTTTTCCATGTAATGTTCCTTTGATGGGAAGAGGAGGTTTCTGAGGTGGGAGTATCAGGCAAGTGACACATCTTGCGCTCCCTCTGTGCGAGCCTTCAGGGAGAATCCCTCTTCATCACTACCTCCACCTGACCCCGGACTCTGCAACGCACTCCCTTACAGGCTTGATTATCCACTACTCCTCTCCAGTGCACCTTATCTCACAGCTGACCTTGGGCCCCAGCCCCATATCAGGCACCATCGGGCTCCACTTTCATTTTTCCCGGTAAAAACATTAGTAAAATCACCTTCAAACTTAAAACATTGAATATAGCAGTAAATATGATTAGCACGCACTTTAAAGTATTTTCCACAGTAGCCCTTATGACCCGACTGCTAATTAAATAAACAAAAACAGAAAGGCCATGACAGGGCCGGCTTCAGCGCTGATGCGAAGGTCTTTTTGGCGCCGCACCAATAACCTCTTTCTCCGTAAATACCTTTACTACCACCTTCCAACAGTGCCCCTCATCTCTCCATGGCCCCCCATTGACCTCCTCCTCGGATTCCCTCACTGCCACACGCCACAAGTGCCCCTCATCTCCCCGTAGCCCTCCCCTCATGACCTCCTCCTCGGATTCCCTCACCGCCACCCTCCACCAGTGCCCCTCATCTCTCTGTAGCCCCTCCCCTCATGACCTCCTCCTCAGACTCCCTCACTACCACCCTCCACCAGTGCCCCTCATCTCTCCCTAGCTCCCCTCCACCCCATGACCTCTTCCTCGGATTCCCTCACTGCCACCCTCCAACAGTGCCCCTCATCGCTCCATAGCCCCTCCCACTACCTCCTCCTCGGATTCCCTCACTGCCACCCTCCAACAGTGCCCCTCATCTTTACGTAGCCCCTCTCTCATATGCATTTCATTTGTTGTATAGCGCTACTCATATCAGTGTAGTGTGTGTCAGTACTTTACACCACGCACACATTATACAGAGACAATGAAGGGTCAGCTTTACTGATAAAAATGTATATCTGCCCAAACATACTCATTTTAGCAACATTAGAATAATGAAAGACTGGGGAAGTTCTAACTATATCACAAAACAAAAAAGCGAAGTTTTAACTATACCATTCATGTTTGTATGCAGCTCTTTGATGACAGTTCAATGGTCACTGTCCTATGTTAGGACTGTAACTTCTGAACTGAAAGTAACACAAGGATCTCTGTGACAAAGGCAGTAACCCACTGAGCTTCCACATAAAATACAGTTCATCTGCATTTAAAAACTACTAACAGACAAATGATTGCTCTCCAGCAGGATCATTAATCACCAGCGTTATCTGGGCATTTTGTATTGTCTTATTGTTGTCCTGCATCGGCCATGATAATGATAAAAACTGTTTAAATGAAGCACACACGAAGTATGTGTCCTGCTGGGCCTGTGCAGATTTTAAAAAGAAAAACAAATAGTAACACATTCTCTTACCTACTCCATTAGTTAAACTTTGTGTCACAGCCTGATGTGATCAGGAGCTGCAGGGGTCAGGAAAGGTGAATAGGAATAAACAAACTTATTTTCTCCTGCGCTGCATAGAAAAAGAAATATCCACGCAGCAGAACAGTAGGCAAAGGTTACCGTTGTCAAAGAAAGGATGTGCCGCCTTTCGCCATGTGGAGATGAAGGGGTGAAAAAATAAACAAAGCCTCGTTAACATGTAAATGGTCTTTTAAAGACCTGTTAAGTACTCGGGTGCGGCTGGGCTGCGATAATCTCTAAAACTGTCTGTGTGTGTGTGTGCGCCCGGGAAGCTGTCTCGGCCCCGGCTGACACACACGACGGGGGGGCGGGGTTGAAGCACTTTGAGCCCAATGGCGTTGCGCGCCTGCCTTCAAGCCCTCACTGCGAGGGCCAAGGCTCCTGTTTGGGTGGGCCAGGCTCATGTTTGGGTGGGCCTGGCCCACCCGGCCCACCTGCTAGAACCGGGCCTGCCTCCACCCCGAGCCGTGCACACAATAGCCGGGCACTCCCCGTGCCTGAAGCATAAACACAGCGTGGGTGGTTGAGCTCAAGATGGCGGACAACGGGGTTTGCTCCACAGGCTGTAGTTTCACTTAACGAGGGGTGAATCTAGTTCAGAGCTCCCTGTTCCAAAGCGTTCCTATGCTACTTGGCCTTTACTCTTGGGTACTAGTGCGCGGTATCCCGGGCGACACACTTTTATAATTGCTATTAGTTTAGCTGACAGCTTTGCCAATGCTTAGTGTAGCAGCCTCTTATACTTAGCATACATAAGGATTACAATACCGGCAATTTAGGTTGCCAATATTGTGTGTGATACGTTGTCGTGCATTAATACCTGGAGAAGCAAAACTACACAGATCATAGTACAAAACTAACCCGGGCTAAAGTTTCCTGGGGGAAATTCCAGTTGACTAGTTACAAATGGTTTATACTGAATCCAGCTCTCTATGAAAGAAAAACTACAAATAACATGATGCAATGCTAGATAAGTTCCTTATCTCTCTCTGGTGGAAATTCCACCTGACCAGATACATAAGATTTCTATTTATCCAGTTGCTTGAATTTAGGGTTTTATACTTTTCATAGACACCCCCTTTAGGTTCCATTTGCGCCTCGAAATGGTTTACTCATACCAATGCTGCATGTACACCTCTATGGAAGGTTACGAGAGGCGAGGTACCAATACCCTGCTTACCCCAGGGTAACAGTCCCCTTTCGATGTAATGTATATTTTTTCAAGGGAGATGCGCGTATAGATGCTGGAAGATCCAGCTTACCTTTATGACACATAAGGCCCTCATAGCGCTGACAGGGGAATCCCAGCTCTTGATGGTAGCTGTCCTTAACATGCCGTTGTGGCTTTCAGAAAGGTATTTATATAAAATATACTCAAGTAGATGTTTCCTCCAACGTTAGTCCCCAGTTGGCTGCTAGGCACGAGTAGCATGTGCAGGCATATGTGTCTGTAGCGTTAGTGTATATTTAAAGCTCAGGCAAGCTAGTTATTTAAACACAAGGACCCGCATTCTAACCTTTAGTTTCTGCAAAATACGAACCAGACCCTAAATGTCCTGGTGACCCTGCCTTGCTGCTGGAATGTCCCTATAAGGTCTCTGTACCAAGCGGTGTCCACCATCACAGATCCGCATGGGATTTCTTAAACCGTGTGGAGGGGGGCATATACCCGAAGCATCCACGGCGCGCAGTCTGCACAGGTCCTTGGAAACTCGACATTAAGGAAGACTTCTGTCACATTTCAATAGCTGTTCAGTTAACACAAGTCTAAATTACATAAATCCACTATGACGCGTAATGTATATATATACATTGTCGTTTTGAAACAATAATGTTCGTAATATACTCTTTAAGTATTCGGAATGTCATCGAACCCTTAGATTTAGTCTTTGCGTATACAAATGCTGATTATAAGAAAGTCTTGATGTATATATGATCTGATAAGAAAGTCCTAATGTTTACATGATCGGATGATCAAAAACCCGTCGATAACAAACCCAGGCGCCCGGCTCAGAATATTACCAATCTTTCTGGGAAATAGTCATCATCACAGTCGGGACTGGTAAATCTTTAAATGATCATTAAATCAGCCTTGTTAAAATGACATTATCTTTAGAGTGAATGAAGCCCCAGGCTGAGGAATGGTTGGGGCTATGGAGACCCAAGGCACTATATATGAGATGTATGGCGACGATCGTAGGAAGGCCGGTTTCCAACTGGGTCCGAACCCCTCTGCAGCCATAGATACAGGCTCGGGAAAAGCGAGCTGCCAGGATGGAAGAAGCCCCTCAAAGCAGCCCGCTGTCAAACAGGGGCTTGCTGCAGGAGTAATGTTGGCACCACATTAACTAAAATGTGATCTGAGTAAACATTTCACTGAGTGAGATGGAAGGTGCGCGAATGGGAGTGCAGCTTCTCCTCAGCATCACTCAATACCACCACAGCACCATCTCAGCGTCAGCACAGCATCACCTCCACATCATTGCCCCACAACCGGAGCAGCACCAACTCAGCCCCAACATAGCCCCCCACAGCATCAGTGCAGCACGACCTCAGTACCACCTCATCAGCAACCCAGCACCAACACAGCACCACCTCAGCCCAAGCACAGCATCACCTCAGCACCGGCACAGCACCAACTCAGCACCACCTGAGCACCAGCACAGCACTACCTGAGCACCAGCAAAGCATCACTCAGCACCACCTCAGCATCACACAGCACCATGTTAGTATCACTCTGCACCACGTGAGGACCACCTCCGCACAACCACACTACCACCTCAGCCCACGTCAGTATCTTTCAGCACCCGCACAGCATCAGCACAGCACCACCTCAGCATCAGCGCAGCACCACCTCAGCATCAGTGCAGCACCAGCTCTGCAACAGTGCACCACCTCAAAATCAGTACAGCACCCCCTCAGCATCACCGCAGCCCCACCTCAGCACCACCATAGCACAACGTCATCATCAGCACAGCACCACTTCAGCATCAGCACAGCACCAATGCCTCATCAGTGCGCCACCACCAGTGCAGCACCACCTCACCACCACCTCAACATCAGCACAGCACCATCTCCACATCAGTGCACCACCACCAGCGCAGCCCCATCTCAGTACAAGTGCAGCTCCACTTCAGCACCAGCGCAACCCCAACTCAGCAACAATTGAGCACCAACGCAGCACCACTTCAGCATTCGCGCAGAATAATCTCAGCACAGAACCAACTCAGCACCACCTGAGCACCAGCTCAGCACCACCAGAGCATCATCTCAGCACCACCTGAGCATGACTCAGCACCATCTCAGCATAACAGAGCACCACCTCAGCATCACTCAACACCACCTCAGCATCACTCAGCACCATCTCAGTATCGGCACAGCACCACCTCCTCATCAGTGCGCCACCACCAGTGCAGTACCAACTCAGCATCAGCGCAGCCCGAACTCAGCACCAGTGCAGTACCACCTCAGCACCATATCGGCAGAGCACTACTGCAGCATCAGCACAGCACGACCTCTGCATCAGTGCACCACCACCAGCGCAGCCTCAGCAGCACCTCAGCAGAAACACAGCACCACTTCAGCATCAGCACATCACTACCTCAGCATCAGCACAGCATCACCTCAGCACAGCATCAACTCAGCATCACTCAGCACCACCTGAGCACCAGCGCAGCACCACCACCTCAGCATGACTCAGCACCACTACAGCATGAGTCAGCACCAGCAAAGCCTCACTCAGCGCCACCACAGCATCACTTAGCACCACCTCAGCACCAGCACAGCATCTCCTCAGCATCACTAAGCACCATCTCCACATCAGTGCACCATCACCAGCATGGCACCAACTCAGCACTAGTGCAGCCCAACCACAGCACCAGCGCAGCATCACCTCAGCACCAGCATAGCACCACCTCAGCAGCAACTCAAAACCAAAGCAGCACCACTTCAGCATTAGCGCAGCACCACCTCAGCACCAGTGCAGCATCACCTCAGCAACAACTCTGCATCATTCAGCACTACCTGAGCACCAGCACAGCACCACCTGAGCACCACCAAAGCATCACTCAGCCCCACCTCAGCATCACTCAGCACTACCTCAGCAGCAGCACAGCACCCCCTCAGCATCAGTGCAGCACCATCTCAGCATCAGCACAGCACCACCTCAGTGCCAGCGCAGCACCACCTCAGCACTAGAACCGCAGCACCAGTGCAGCACCACCTCAACATCAGCACAGCACCATCTCAGCATCAACACAGCACCACCTCTGCAGCAGTGCACCACCACCAGCACAGCCCCACCTCAGCACCAGCAAAGCCCGACCTCAGCAGCAACTCAGCAACAATGCAGCATCACTTCAGCATCAGCACAGCATCACCTCAGGTCGGCATCACTCAGCACAACCTGAGCACCAGCTCAACACCACCTGAGCACTAGTGCAGCACCACCATCTCAGCATGACTCAGCACCAATACAGCATGACTCAGCACCAGCACAGCCTCACTCAGCGCCACCACAGCATCACTTAGCACCTCCTCAGTACCAGCACTTCGTCTCCTCAGCATCACTCAGCACCATCTCCCCATCAGTGCACCATCACCAGCATGGCACCAACTCAGCACCAGCACAACCCAACCACAGAACCAGTGCAGCATCACCTCAGCACCAGCACAGCACCACCTCAGCAGCAACTCAGAACCAAAGCAACACCACTTCAGCACCAGTGCAGCATCACCTCAGCAACAACTCCCCATCATTCAGCACCACCTGAGCACCGCCAAAGCATCACTCTGCACTACCTCAGCAGCAGCACAGCACCACCTCAGCATCAGTGCAGCACCATCTCAGCATCAGCACAGCACCAACTCAGTGCCAGCTCAGCACCACCTCAGCACCAGAACCGCGGCACCAGCGCAGCACCACCTCAACATCAGCACAGCACCATCTCAGCATCAAAACAGCACCACCTCTGCATCAGTGCACCACCACCAGCACAGCCCCACCTCAGCTCCTGCAAAGCCCGACCTCAGCAGCAACTCAGCAACAATGCAGCATCACTTCAGCATCAGCACAGCATCACCTCAGCTCGGCATCACTCAGCACAACCTGAGCACCAGCTCAGCACCACCTGAGCACTAGCGCAGCACCACCACCTCAGCAAGACTCAGCACCACCTCAGCATGACTCAGCACCACCTCAACATCACTCTGCACCGCCTCAATATCACTCAGCATCACCTGAGCACCACCACAACCCCACCTGAGCATCAGCGCAGCACCACCTCAGCATCAGCACAGCACAACCTGAGCGCCACCACAGCACCACCTCAGCATCAGCACAGCACCATCTCAGCATCAGCACAGCACCATATCCTCAGTAGTGCCCCACCACCAGTGCAGCATCAACTCAGCATAGCATCAGCGCAGCACCACCTCAGCATCAGCACAGCACCATATCCTCAGTAGTGCACCACCACCAGTGCAGCATCAACTCAGCATAGCATCAGCGCAGCACCACCTCAGCATCAGCACATCACCATCTCAGCATCAGCACAGCACCTCCTCTGCATCAATGCACCACCACCAGTGCAGTCCCACCTCAGCACCAGCACAACCCCACCTCAGCACCCGCACAGCCCTACCTCGGCAGCAATTCTGCACCAATGCAGCACCACTTCAGCATCAGCACAACATCACCTCAACATCAGCACAGCATCACCTCAGCACAGCACCAATTCAGCCTCACTCAGCACCTGCTCAGCACCACCACCTCAGCATGACTCAGCACCACAACATCACTCAGCACCACCTAAGTATCACTCAGCATCACTTGATCATTATCTTCACACCAACATACCACCACTTCAGCATCACCCAGCATCAACTCAGTCTGCCCTTGGAATCCGGCATCTGCTGATTCTCCTCTAGTGTCCCTCCACTGCTTGTGTTGTAATTCAGGTACTATTTCCCAACCTCCCCCCTCCCATTGTTTATGCCACCCTCCCTCATAATAAAAAAAAGGCTATAACAAACAAGAATTTGAACAGGCATGGAAAAGTTGCCAACATTGCAAGGACAAAAAAGCTAGAACACATTTTTTGTGTTAATTCTTTTTTTAATAGGGTCGTTCACTTAAACATAATGTCTTCTTGGTTATATATAAGGTGACAAAAATGCTTATACTTTTTTTATTATAACTTTTCAACATGCTGTGCAACAGCCACAATGCTCTACAACACAGCTTAAAGCTCTGTCTAAACACTTATAAGGCCCCAAAGGCGAGACCTATTGGCTAAGCCAATGCTTGTTTTAAAAACATTTACTTTTTATTGTTTTGTTGTGATTCATTTAATTTTTTTGATGCCAATTTACTTCTTTTGTGAATTCTTGTGAATGCATGGGAATAGGATGGAAAGTGTTTGTATTTTTTTTTTTAATTAGTAAATGATATCAATCAATTGAGCCATTCTCTATTTGCATAACAGAGGTATGCATAAAAGCAAAGTTAAATTTTATACAATTGAGTAAATGTAAATGTTAGTAATTGAAAAATTATAAAATATGTGAGCCAGCACGAGATACTCAAAATCAATGCTAACAACATATAAAGGGGATTCAATAAGCCATACTTTTCCATGAGTAGACAGCGGATTTCAGGAAAGAGTCAACTCCGGGGCAAACCTACTCGATGCTTAACAGTTGCAATTAGTGAAGGGCCAACTTGCATTGAACCAGGTGGCATTTCTTTAGCAGCTGTACCAGAAATTGTTTAGTTAAAATTACATAATATTTACAACAAAATAGGAAATGAAGCAAGGTTTGCTCAGTGATACCATCACAAGGGCAAGCGCCCTGGGGTATACACTGCTAAACCCCAGAGGAAAGCTAAGCAGCTAAAAAGAAACAAAAGTGACCTTTCCCACCTTCCCATTTCCCAAGTTAAATAAAGCTCCGAATCTTCGGTATCATTGAGATTAAAGTAATACTCCACAGAAGTTTAAATTCTTTCAATACTCTCCCTTTGGATTCTTCTTTTTCCCGTAAAAAGGCATTTCACAACATGTTTGTTCTCTTTATGTATGAGGGATGATGAGTGGAATAGCTCTGAGGGACCTAGGTCTTTCAAAGTTCAGTCAACTTAAGCAATCCATGGAATAACAGCCCCCTTATCTTTCGCTTTCCAGTCCTTAATGGTATTTCTGTTCAGGGTTGCCTCTGCATTAGTCCAGATCGAAAGCCATAGCCAAAAATGGGCCAATTTAATACAGTCTTCCAGTTATGGCAAACCTAGTTCCCCATGATAAGTAAAATGCAGGCTGGTGGGCAGTAAGTGCAGCAATCGCCTACAAAGGCGCTTTCCCGTGATTTGCAAGATATGGCTATTTTAACAGCCCTAAACTCCTGCACCATAACTAGGTATTGGAAAAACAGAGACTTATATATGGACAAAAGAGGAGTCAAGGTCTTGTGACCAGAAGGCCACAGAAGATTCAGAGGAGCACCTATCACCCTGCAGAGTTTTAAGGTGCTGCTAGAAGTATTGGAACCCCATGTGCCCGAGGTGCCAAACACAACTCCCAAACATGGGATATTGTGCACACTAGTTAGATGTATGCTTCCACATGCTAGTGAACTAATCCTACACCTCTAACGGTGGCATGCCATGATCTGGGATTTATTAAAGTTGGTAGATAAATCCAGATCAGCCATGAATTTAACAAACTATTCTACTATCTTATGTAAGGCATTAGGCATGTGAGCCATTAAAATTGCATCGTCTGCATATAGCAACGCCGGAATAGCTACCCTGCTTATAACGGGGATGCCCTTATATACAAACTGGATCAATTTGTTAATTTATAAAATAAAGAGTAGCACCACCAACACACAGCCTTCTTAGATGCTACGGACAAAGCTGAATGGTTCTGTAAGTTCCCCATTAAGTCTGAACCGCACTCTGGCTGTCAGTTTCTCCTGAAGGGTATACAAGAATGCACCCACATTGTATCCAGGTTCAGATACAACAGCAACTTCCACAGCGTGTGGTGGTTCCCACTGACGAAGACAGTGGAGAGGTCCATGAATGCCAGATACATTGGGCAGTGCCTGGCATGGTGTTGTTCCCCACAATATGTTGCAAGTTCAAGCACTGCTACACCATACCTAGCAGCTGTCTGAATCCCTACTAACGTAGATGGAGTATATTATGGTCCCTGGCAGAGTCGGTCAACCTGGTGAAAATATCCCTGCCTATTATTTTAACAGAGATGTCAATCACAGAGACAGGTTGGTAGCTCCGACCAATCTTCCTTCTTGAAAATTGGCAGGATCGTCGAGAATGACCAGGATCCTGTTGCGTTGTGAGTGGAAATATTGGCAAATACATTGGTAACAAACAGGGCCCAAAGCTCAACATTGCTTTTTATAAATCAATTGGCAACCCACCTGGTCCCAGAGCTTTGACAAATGGTTTCTATTACCTCTTCAATAGAAACGTTTTAATTAGGGTGTTTCCCAGCATGTTTCTCAAAATAATAAGGCTTAGGACCCTCTGCAAGGGTGCAATAGATTGACAATAAGTGCTTGATCCAGTCGCCAGAAGTTATATTGCAGCACATCTTGTTATCCGGAGTACCCCTTGACCTACACTATTTAATTGTCTAGATGGCCTTATGGTCGTTCTGTTTGGCAGCAATGGTAAGGCGAACCCAGTTCTTGTTATTAAGCTCATTCTTCCTTGCCCTTATTTATTGGTTAGGGCCTTATTATGACTTTGGCGGTCCTCCTGCGGGCTTCCACGCCAGCGCCTCGCGGGAGGACTGCCAAAGCTGATCCAACACCACCCGACGGATTACGATTGTAATCTGTGGTGGGCAGTGGCATGGCTGTGCTGCAATGGCAGCAGTCTGTAAGGCTCATTGGAGAGCCTTGCATGCAGACTGCCGCAGTGACAACCCCATCTGAAAGTTCCTGCATGGTGCGGCATGCACCATATGGTGCATGCCACACTGTGCAGAAACTGTGGTGCATAAGTACAGGGGGCACAACATGTGCCCACCTGATTGCACCCCCAGGCCCTGGAGTGGCATGGGGCCGTGTTAGGACCCCTTTTGTTGCCTCTCCGCCACCATTTTCATGGCAGTTCCCAGCTTTTGAAGTGTGATAATAAATTTCATATGCAAATAAGTTTACTGAAATTGAAAACAATGGAGCCTCCTTAGATGTCTTCTTTGAAGTGGCTCATCCATCTCACTCTTTTAACCATAAGAGTGTTGGCAGAGTTAATCTTCAAAAACCCCCTGTGTTTGGTCAACCAGTGGAGAGCCTTATTAAATAGGTCATCGTTGGATTCTGCCTCTTCCCTTATAAGATGAGGGTCATCAGCCAAAGCAAGGACGTAGAGGCTGGCAGCTGGAGGGAGGTTAATAACAGCCACGATTGGAGCGCTCTAGATGAAATTGTTATGCTCCCATATTCAAATTATAATTTTTTTAGGTTCATTTGTTTTGATTACTTTTTAACTAACTTATTAGAATGTTTGATTGCTTATAGAAATGTGTGTTTTTGTAAATAAAAATTTAACTTTTTAATGAATATCTTAAAATATTTGTATATTCATTTAAAATGATGTGATTTATTAAATATGTTTTATAATAATTATTAGATATTATTGCAAACATTCCCAACTGTTGCTTAGGTTGGAGTAGGAATAGTAAATCGGACCCAACCAGTATCTAGTGCTTTCCCTACTGTTGCATTGATTGAAGTGGGAATAGTAAATTTGACCCTCCAAGTCCAACGCTTACCATACTGTTGCTTACATTGGAGTAGGAATAGTAAATCTGACCATTCCAAAGTCCAACACTTACCCTACTGTTGCTTAGGGTGGAGTGAGTATGGAAATCTGACACCTCCAAAGTCCAACACTTTCCCCACTGCTGCGTAGATTGGTGTGCAAATAGGAAATCTGACACCTATAAAGCCCATAGCTTTCTCTGCTGTTTCATAGGTTGGAGTGTGAATACCAAATCTGACCACTTTCCCTTTTGTAGCTTACTGGGAATGGCACATTTTAGCTTTTTAAAGTGAAATCATTTTACTACTGTTTTTTGGTTGAGGTCAGGGTGGTAAATTTATTTTTCAAAGTGGATTTTTGAATATTTTTTGTGGTGAATTTGGAATGTTAACTTTGTTTCATGCATGTTTTTGGTTTAATTTTTATTTTAATTATGTTTTATGGTTTGATATTTGTTTCCGAATTTTATGTTTTTTACTTTTTGATGAAACATTTAAAATATTTTTGTGTTTTTGTTAGAGATATATTTATTTTTATAAAATGTTGTCGTTTTTATTATGTCATTTTTAATTGTACTTATGTTTTTATTTTAATTGCTTTTTGCAATTTTGGGGGTTTTAATATGTTTTTGAAATTTAATTTTATAGTGTATTTTTAATATAATTTAATATTTGTATTTGTTTTAGTACGTTTTCTTGTGTAACTTTGAGAATCTGCTTGTATAGTGTCAGTGTAATTATTTTGGTATTACATTGCTTAATTACAATTTTTTAATTGCTTATTGTGAATATATATTATATAGATATCTCGTGTTTTGAAAACATTTTTGATTATGTGATATTTGTTTTCATTTTTGTAAAAATAATTTTGTTTAGTTATAGATTATCTATTTTATGTGTATTTCTTTATATACATTTATTTCTAAGGATTATATGTATTATAAGTACTTTTTATATATGTGCACTATATATAAAAATGTATATGTATATTATATATATATATGTGTGTTTATATATATATGTATGTGTGTATATATATATATATATATATATATGTGTGTTTATATATATATGTATGTGTGTATATATATATATATATATATATATATACATGTATATATATTTATAGGCGTGTGTGTCATATTTTAACGATATTATATTTTAATTACAGATGCTCACCTATACAATGTTATTTAGTATCACGATATTTTGTAAGCTATAATTCTGTATTTACATAAAAAATATGTTGACTCAATATTTAGTGGCAAGATACTTTGCTTTGATATTTGTGTGGTGCAATATTTTTGACAAAGATATTATGCTGTAGAAGCAGGGACAAAGAACATGTCACTAAATAAGGGTAAGAATGCATTGCTATGCCTCTTTCCCTTAGAACTATCTGCTAACATATGGTCGAACAGAAAAATGACATCACAGGTGTAGGAAATTTCGCTTTTCATGCGGTCACATCCCACTTTTTCACTGGATTTTATTCCTTATGTATGGACTGTGACCACTGGGGTGCTGCAAGAGCACAATTTTTGTGCTCTGACCCCTAAAAACAAGTACAATTGGCGAGTCCCTGCATGGCACATTTAACTTACCTGTAAGTCCCTTGTATATGATACTAAGTGCACCCAGTCCCTGTAAGTTCAATCTTCCTAGAGGACTGCTGTACCTACTGTGCCGCCACTAAAGTGACAGGGCAAAGCATGTCTTTAGGCCTGCACCTGCAGCCTCATTGTGCAGTTTAAAAACTGCAAATTCGACCTGGCAAATAAACCCTTTGCATGCCTAAGCCTTCCTTTTCAATATTTATAAGTCACCCCTAAGGTAGCTAATTCACGACGGTGCAGTGGTATGGTTATAGGTAAAATGGCGCTCCAAGAATGAGTAGCACTTACACTCTATTTAGATTTCTGAGAAATTTATATGGACGGTGCTGAAAGGTGAGAAGAACCACCAGTGCACTCGAGAACACGGCGCTGATGTGGGGACCTACACGTCCTTTTTAAGTGCTCTAGGTTTGGCTCATGACGAAGATCCACGGTTAAATGCGACGTGGACATCGGAACATAGATTTTAATTTTCCAGTGGGATGGAATTATCACCACTTATAAAGGAACTTTTTGGACTCTTGTAAGCCTTGAGAAAGTCGCGGGACAAAATTCCTTTGTGTGACGAAACACGTGTTGGCTGATGCAAGAACAAAGAGAATAAAGAAAAGAAACTAAGCACGAAAATTTCTCTGTATCATTTATGCTTGACTAAAACAAATTGGATAATTGTATATTACTTAAAAGACGTGCACCCCTAAGGTAGGCCCTAAATGCCCACAGGGAAGGGTGCACGGTATTTTAAAAGTAGGACATCTGTTTTACATGTCCTGGAGTGTAAAATCTTGATAATCATTTTTTCAGTGATGCAATGCTGGATCATCTATAGAAAAGTACTCAGTTCAGGGCTGGACTGGCAGTAGCGGGCACCGGGTGTTTACCTGGTTGGCCGCCAGGGTGGGGGCCGGTTTTCGGCCCCTGGGTGGCCGTTTTTGTTACCGGGGGTCGGCAATATCGGCCCCCTGTAACAAAATCGGCCGAAACCGGCCCTAGCAAACAGCTCGGCCGCATCCCCCTTCCCCTCCTAGGGGGGCAGCCGCGCAGTTTGCCATGGCCGGTGTCTGTTCCCAGTCCGGCCCTGACTCGGTTACATTAAAACACCTTATAATGCATAACGTCGGTTTGGGAATAGCAAGAACCATGGTTCAAGGACTTTAAAATCCAATATGATGGTCAAATTGGATGTTACATTTCTGTTTTTAAACTGTTACTTTCAGAAAGTTGTAATTTTTCTGACTAAAGGCTCTAGTAGTCCTTTCATTGTTAGTCCCCCAACTATCACCTGGCAGCCTGTTGGGCAGTCAATGGCTACCAGGAAAGGGAACAAATGGGCCTTAGCTTGAGGAGGTGTGATCTCTTCCTGACAGGATGGACTGGGGATATTTCAACAAGCTTTAAATGGACATCTGCTGTCAAAGGCAGATGTAACCCACACTTAGGCCTGTTCCTGCCATTGCCCAAATAGCCAGAGTGGCAGCAATCCCAGTGGGGGGAAAACCTATTCCAAACTGGTTTGCATGGGGAGTTCCTCATATTCCTAGACACATCTCAGGGTTGTGCCCAGAACTCTGCCAAGGAGAAGAAAGATCTGCAATGTTGGATTTTGGCAGAGCAGGGCACTGTGGCATTGTTTAGATCCAAACCCCCAAGAAATGATGTAAAAGTGGGTAGAGGTGCCCCTGGGCACATTTTCGCCATTGAAGAGGGAGTGTCCCCCATGCACAAACCAGTGCCATGCATAAAATTGGCACCACTGGATACATTCTTCAGAACACTGCTGCACCTGAGGAAGACATAATAAGGACTGAACCTGCTGAATCTTTTGTCCTTCAGAAAAAGGAATGCATCTCCTGGAACCTCTGGAGAGATACCCCAAGGATTGGACTGGCTCCCAAGTGAACCTAGATAGAAGAGTGCACTCCTATGGTTAGTTGGCTAGCCTCCTGTTAAGTCACAGGGACACACAAGTTGCAAGAAGCCCAACTTACTGAAGAGTCCAGCTAACCAGTTCCAACTTGACTTGCCCTGGACACTACTGTTATCTTCCCCTATCATGAGTCATGACCCCCAAGTGTTATTTTTAAGGCCCTGGGGTCCTTGGATGAGTGTCAAAGTATATTCCTCCTGCTTAACCATAAAGGTTGAGACTTACACATTTTTTCAAGTATTTTTGCCAAAAGATTCAGAGACTACCAATCGATCACTGCCGAGCTGCAGCAGCAAATGTTGCACTGTTAGTTGGACTCAACTTGCTGGTTTGCCTCGCTGAAAGAATTCTGATTTGCAAATATATCTCCAAGTCTGAAGGTAGAAATCTTAACCGGACAAAGGCTCCAAAGGTATCTGGCTGGCAAGGGATCTTCCTTGGGCATAGTTTATGATTACATAATTGGTACAGTTGGAAACATAGGCAATGTGCATCAAATTCAGCCTGTCCAGTGTGTCCTGTTTTCTAGTAGGATTACAAAACTGTGCCAATTGTTTGAACAATGCTCTCCACTTCATCTTTAAATAACATAATCAAATAATATTTTATCAACCCATCAAAATATCTTGAGGAAAATGAATCCTCTCTGAGAAGCAGCACAACATGGCCTGAAAGATGTTTTTTATATTGGCTGTCTGAATATCAGGACAAAATATTGTCCTACAAAAATACTGTCGACAAAACATTGGCCAGTAAAATATCATATATATAGATATGTATAGGTTCCCTATAGTTATTTCCACATATATGTTTCTTGGCAATACATACATTTCCAAGGACTGTGGTTGTGGAGTTAAGCATAGGGAATCAATACTTAAGAATACATGCTTACCTACACAATATTTTGGTTCTTGACATTTAGGACACACTATTTTGTAGGACAAAATTTTTCAGTACTCTGCCATAGTCCCAACATATTGACAAGGACTGCAAGTACTCTCTTTTAATATCGCCTACCACGAAAAGGGATATTTCTCACAGTAGTAAATTGCTGAGACAGTGGTTATCTTTCTTTTCCTCAAACCACATTTGATGGCCACTGATTAATCAGTATCACTATTGATTTCTAAAATGGCAAATCTTCCTAAAACAGGTAAACAAATATCTTACATCTTTTTCATTGAGAAAAACCAACTCAGTGATATGAGCCTATGCTAAATGAGTGAATGATTGAAATAACTTACATATCAAAGTTTTAGCAGGCCTGAACGAAAAGTAATTTATGCTGGCATAGTGCTCATAACTTTCCTAGTTTAGCATTATGCTTGTTATGCAAAATGTCTAGAATTATGCCATTATGTCACTTGGCATAATTACACACCATTATCTGTAAAAGTTATTGAAAAATTTGAAATTCACGTAAAAAATTTGCAGCAAATGCTTGCAAGCCACAGAATGCAAGCATCTGTTGTTAGCAGTGCTTTTGTTATGTGCGTCCTTGTGCCAAAAATTGACACAAGGACTCATTTCATGCAAGAATACAGCGCAAAAGGACAGATTTGTATTTTGAGTAATTTTGCATAATTTCTAGCATTTTTGCTAAACATTTGCATAATTACTCTAAAGTAAATTATACAAATTTGGCACATCCCTCATTTTTAGCTATAGGAACTCATTTGGAGCCTGGATGGTGATGCTCCAGGTCAGGCAAAGTCCTTGCCTCATTCCTCCTTTTGGAGGACTGCCAGTAACATTTTGATATTTCTGCCTGCCTTGCAGAGATCTATTTGATGACAATGCATCCATCACATTGGCAAATGCATTTTTGTCACAACTATATGTTGAGTGGGCTACCATTACTTATTAGCTTACTCTGCATTTTAGCTATGATGAACACTCACTACATAGAAAGTAGAGCCCAACTACAGAGATGAGGGAAAATAATTAAGCTTCTCATTTTGACTATTACATATTAAAGCATGGGGCATAGAACTGGCAGTGCTTAACATGTGCCTGTGTTTTCTAGTGCTCAGCACTGCCACTTATGGGCTGATTTGGAGGTTGGTCGAAAGACTTCGACCGCAGGTCGGAGGCTTTCTGACCGACATCAAAGGTTTCAAATCCAACAGCCTTATTACAATAAAAGCTATTGAATTTGAAACCCCCCAGTCATTCCGGCTGGCTTCCGATGGGCACAAGGAGCCCGTCGGCCAGTCAAAACCGGCACGTAATCCCTCAATGACTGCGTTTCCACCATCAGGATTATGATGTTGGTTTCCCACAGGCTTTTCATATCGGGCTTTCTGACATGAAAAGCCTGTCAGAAATTGATTTTGAGGGCCCCAATCCCTCAGCGGCCTCCTGTTGGGGGTCTGGGGGGCACATATGGTGCCCCCCTGGCCATGTGGTGCCTGCCACCCGGTGCAGGGATTAACAAAAACTCAAATTTCTCTATGGGAGCTTGTGCTGCAGCCGGTTTCCGACCACAGCATAAGCTCCCATAGAGAAATGGGAGTGGGCGACCGCACCATGTACGGGCGCATCCTAATACTGCGGTCCAGACCGCGGACCGGAGGTCAGTCGGTCCCAATTCTGCAATGGTGTTGGGAGGACGTGAGTCCCCCCGACATCATAATGAGGACCTTAATTGTAAACACCCGCACTTACTTATTACAGTCCACCATACAGTGACGCTGGCTGCCTATTTCTGTAGGATCGCACCAATTTAACAATTACATGTACATTTAAAAAATAATTCTAGAGAGTCTAACCCATTTTTACTCTCACTCTTTAATTGAAAGGGCATCTCCTAATGAGACAGCGGTAGGAGAAAGCATAACTACAAGAAACATATTAATATTCTATCCTATCCAGAATTATTTCCTTAATGGTCATGAGTATGAAGCAGATTTTTTAATTCTATATTTTGTGAACATTCTGGTACACGCAGTAAAAACATATTCTAGTGGTGCAACAGAACGAGGAAACATGTGCTAACACTTCATTGAAGGCATCGCCTATTGCTAGATATGCCTGCTGCTTCAATGCCTACTGGAAATTTTCATGTGCAACTAATGTACCCACTCACTGATAGCCCACTGTTTCATCCCTGTATCTACTAACTTCCCCTTCCGACTCTTCACCTCCTCCTCCTCAGTTATTTTGCATAGATCTACATGGACAATGTGATGTGCCTGCTCGCTGATGGCCTTCAGATGCATTCTTGCCTATATCCGCCACAATCTCCAGCTCCTTTCAATACTTCAGTTCTCCTCAGATAACCTGTAAATCTCCCAATGAGCAATGTGATGTGTACACTCACTAATATACTGCTGCATCCCAGTATCTACTCACGGAGGTTTCGATTCTCTTCAATTTGTCCTCTTCTCCACCTCAGATATCCTGCACAAATCTGTTTACCATGCAATTTTGCTCTTACGGATGGCCCACAGCAGCATCCCTGTATCTACTTACTGTAGTCTTTTTTTTTCCTTTCGGTCCTGATATCCTCCTCCTCAGATAGTCTGCTTAGATCACCATGCTAAACATAATGTCCCCACTCGGTAATGGCCTAGTGCTGCAACTCTGCATCTACTGAGCGAAGTATGCATTTCCATCTGGTCCTCCTCTCCTCCACCTTGGATATCGGACCCAAAACTCCATGCAAACTGTGTGTAAAAGAGAAACAAACAAGGCAGCAATCCTATTCTATCCCTGCACCAAGGATGTCGAACAATATTCCTAGATTTACAGATCTTCTGATCAAGTAGAACGATCTTTTAATATGTCCATGCACGTAATATGACATTGGTGGAGGGTCACTTAGCTGGACTGATCTCTTGAACTCACTGTTCCGAAGATCATCAAATGTGTGACAGTCAGAACTTGTTTTCCATTCACACACACAAGGTATTTTTCTATGTCTTTAAAGTCACATTCTTCTTCTGTCTCAGCAAATCCTTTTCGAAACTTCACAGGTTCAGCAGTTAAAGCTCCAAGCTTTGTTCCAATTTTGCTCATAATGTCATCACCCATAAGAATATATGCCTTGATAAGAACATTGGGCATCTCGGGGTCAAGTTTCTTGTATAGAATATGAAGCGTGATTAAGGGCCTCATTACGATGTCGGTCGGAGCTGCCTCCAACCGACACTGTTGCAGTCACGGGACCGACCGACCGACCGACCGACCGACCGACCGACCTCCGGTTGGCAGTCCCCACAACGCAATTACAATGCGACCAAGCATGGTGCGGTCGCATACTCTCACTTCTCTATGGGAGCTTGTGCTATGGCTGTATACCGGTCGCAACACAAGTTCCCATAGAGAAATGGAAGAATCTGTTCACCCCTGCACCGCATGGCAGGCACCTCAGGGTGGCTGCCACACAGTGCAGGGATTAACAGCGGGCACCATAAGGGCCCCCTTGGCCCCCAACTGGAGGCCGCAGGGTGAAGGGGTCCCTGCCAGGGGCCCCCAATGGTGCTTTCTGATCGGCTTTCCACGTCGGAAAGCCTGACATGGAAAGCCAGTCGGAAACCTACATCGTAATCCCTATGGCGTAAATGCCATCCATAGTGATTGCATGCCTGTCTCCGACTGGCCGACGGGCTCCTTGAGCCCGACGGAATCCAGTCAGAATGACCGGCCAGTTTACTTTCGACAGCCTGCATCGTAATGTGGAGGTCCAACTGAAATCGCAATTAGAGTCAGAAAGACTTCGACCGCAGGTCGGAGGCTTTCCGACTCTTATAGTAATTAGGCCCAAAGTGTTTTTTCTCACCTGTTCCATAACGTATCTATAACTCTGACAATGCTTGACTTATAAACATTGCAGCAAATCTAAGCAGCACAATAATAACATCTGTACCATTTGACAGTACAATGACTCAATTGGAACCGATCCAAAAAGCCCATTCAACATGTGGCACAACATGAAGGCCAGCTTATTCCAATTTGCTGTAAGTTCTTGAACAATATGGCCCATGCCTTTTGAATATATCTGTGCAGTCACCAACTCCTCATTGACAATCATTCCACTTGCAATAATTAGATATTCAGTCTTCTCTGAAGCATCAGAAATTTTTGGGGAGTTAACATCTCCAAGTTCATCTTTTTTGATCTTGATGACCAAAATATTTCAACTTTCACAGGTATAGGTGTTGAATTTTTGATGCAGACAAGGTCAATTGTTTCACTTGTAGACGCTTGTCTGATTATTTCACAGGTAGTTCAAGATAACTATAAAAGACAGTGGGCAGTTCTTGCAGGTGCACACTGACTTTGATATCTGTAGAACAGTCTGAATGACCTCGCCGAAGTTTTGCATGAAGGAAATCTTGACCTTTCGCAATTGTGACATATAGTCCACAACAACAGCAGATTTCAATAAGGACACCATTTCGAATTGAAATTCTTCAGGTGATTAGTTTTTTTTTAGCTCTTGTACATATGTGTTTCAGGTGTTTGGTTGCAGCATCTCTATCAAATAATGTGTTTGCTGGAAGAACATCATGCGACAGAATGTCCTTGATAAATTTAACCCTTTCTTTTGCTACATCCATCTCTCTATATGTTTGCGAAAGTTGTTTTTGTGTAACCTGTTTTGTAGTAGCTGGTTAGACGAAACTCTTCCTATGGCAATTAAACCGTGGAAGTTTAGCTTTAGTGATTATGTCAAGCAGCTTTTTCTCTTTCAATACAAATCTCTCCTGCTTCTGTTCTGCGCATAGTTGTGATCCATGTTCCAGGACATCTAGCAGGCATGTCTGTATATCGTTATCCATATATTGTTTGGTTATGAAGTTGTGGAGTCGCACAGGCTCAGTCATTTCAAAGGGGTTTCCTTGCTGCTGCGTGAAATGAAGAAGGATGTCAACATTTTATTAAAATGTTCCCCTCTCTTTTCCACAAGTTCGTGGTGAGGAACAGTTTCACGATGGTCCATTAATTTTGAATTTGTCATCTCTCTGAAAACATTGCAAATAGAAAGGACTTCATGCAGGGGCAACTCCTCCATTAAGGTGGAAGAGCATCACCCCTCTGCTCTCAGAGCAGTGGAAAAGAGAAAAATAAAATGATAATAATAACATTATTATAATTTTATTTTTCATAGCTACGGGGCTGGGTTAGGGCAGGGTGGGGCTGGTGGCACAGGGAGGAGGAATGGTTTGTGCACAATAAGTGCGCATGACGGTTTGGCCGGTCGCCTTGGGCTGGCCAAATAGTCATGCGCACTTTGCATGTTCTCCACCGGGGTGCAATACACAGCCTGGTGGAGAACATGCACAGGCTCCCAGTCCCTGTCTGAGCACTGAACCATGGCACTCAGACCAATCACAACACTCCTAACAGCAGCGTTGTGATTGGCTTAGGGGAGCCTGTGTGCTTCCTGCTTCTTCCGGACTTGGAGTCAAGAAGAGAAGCAGAGAGACGATGAGGAGAGATGGTGGAAGAGGTACGCTTTTTAAATATTTTGCATTTTTCAACTCCCTCACCATCCCCGTTTCCTACCGGCCGCCACTGGCTTCATGGTAAACTAGCTGCCTTTGAGCAACATATTCACTTTTGTGTGTCTGACCAACAATTCCCTTGGAGCTTTTCTGTGATCTCTGGGTCATCTGTTTCAGTTTCACATCTGGAACCACAGCATTGAGCCATCCCTTTCTGTCTTTCACCACAAAATATCTTTGGATTAATTTTCTGTAGAAGTATGGTTTTCCTACCTCTAGCTTTTTTACTCTTTCCGAATACCAGGACCTATATCTCAGGTAGTTTATGCAATCAAATTTGTGAAACACAGTAAACAGTGACTCCACAGTCTTCACATGCAGCTCACAATCACCTTCCCGATCAGTATGTACCAAGTTTTTCACTAGAGCAATCAAGTGTAAAACATTTCCCCAATACTTGCAAAGTTCAGATTCTTCTTCACATTCTTTGACAAACTCTACGAACTTTGTTTTCAGGTTTTCTGATTTTGAATTGAGTGTATTGAACATTGCCTGGCTTTGCATTATCTCTTTTGAATGAAGTGCACCCTGTGTCTTGTTCACTTCTGAGATAAGATATGCAAAACCTAATTTGTCATTCTTGTTCCAGAAAGCATTCCAACGCAATGTTTCTATAGCCTCAGATATGATGAGCATACTTTGTAATGCCCTAACATAATGAGTTCCGCTCATTACTGACTGGACAGTTTTGCTTCCAAATATTCCAGCCTCAATAAGTGCATAGTCTATGCCACATTCATTGAGATAACTTCTGTCATGTGGAAAACACCCATCATTGGATAAGGATCATCAAATTCTACTGGATTGCTCATAGCAATGTCAGCTACTATACAGAAAACATCTTCATCACGGAAAATTGGCAAGATAAACTGGCCTTCAAGCTGAGCAAGCACATTTTGGAATTTTTTAGAGCTGTGTATACTGTTGTGTAGTTTTTGACTGGAGATGGTGTTACTGGTAAAAACCCAACCTTCTTCAGCGGGATGGTATTCTGGGAGATCAGACCATGAATTTCAGCCCACGGAGGAACTGGCTTTTCTTTATCCTTCAGTCCAGACCGAATATGTGATATGATAAATCCAGTTAAATCAGCTTTGCAGACAGCAACATCAGGTAGAAGAAGGTCCATGTCCTCAGCCACTTTGGAACTTTCTGGTAGACTGGGACATTTTGATGGCTTGAAGAAATTTTGCACATGTTGGCAAGGCAGATGGGTTATAAGTTTACAGCTTTGTTTGTTTATGCCTACAGCTTGTTTTCCAGCAGCTACTTCATTGGTACAGTCTTGAGAAAGCACCCTAACAGTAGCATATTTGCTGAATGCTCCAGACAAAGAAGAGCTGTCTTCGAAATCAAAATTATCAAGAGCAGCAATTGTAAATCCTTTCCTGGTAAAGTGACTTGGAAGTGGTGTTCTATCGGATTCACAAGACATTACAGCATGAGCTGCTAGCAAGTTCCTGCTCTGTACAATGTCATTATAACTTGTTGATACACCAATCCTATTCATTGAAGTGATTAGCTCTCTACTTTTGTACTTGTCATAGATTGCGTGGCAATCATCATGTGCAGCAGAGTTTTCCTTTAGCCGTGATGTAATTCGTAAAGCATGATTTGGAAAAGACAGTACATTTGCACAGCATAAGCCTGTCTGTTCATGGGATTGTCATCCACTTCTTCGCTTATATCTTCAAAGCCATCATCAATGTTGTTGCTTCTGTTCCAAACTCAAGCACTTTATTTTGTAACAGTTTTGCTTTGCTAATATTAAACAATGATGTAAGAAAAATTAAGACAACATCAGGCATTCTTGTTTACTCCCACGATTTGCAAAGCTCTGTGGCATCGCAAAATTTGTCATTAAGTCCAAAATCTAAATCTTTTAGGATGTTTCTTAAAATGGTTCCTGGCGATTTTACTCCATCCTGTGATCTTATTTTGTCAGCAAAACGTAAGGAGTCAAATCAGCTGAGAACACCATAAGTCGCTCATTCTCCTCACCAGAAAAATCTTAATTTCATTATTATGAATCAATAAAGTATCATCAATATTGACCAATATTTCTCTGATCTCACTGAGTGTGAACACGCAGCCAGCACTCAAGAGTGGCTTTAAAACTTAATTTGTTTTTTCAAAGAGTACAAACTTAACTGAAGGCTGGCTATTACGTTGCTGCTGGGAGCTCATTGTACATTCATATTTTCGAATGTACATTTCACCTGCAACTGAATAGGGCTGTACCTGGCCACTCACAATGCTGTCTCCACCCCCTGCTGTGTGTCTGGAGCCAAGACAAGGCAAGACAAGACTTGGGCACTACAAAGACCGTCCATTGAAGAATGCCTACTTCAAAGGTCAGAAGGGGTATAAGTATTGGACTTAAAACCCCAGACTTTTAGAACACGTCTTGATCAAGAGGAACCTCTGCCAAGAAGAGCTGTGAGTAGGAGTACTGCTTCTTTGCTGTGTGTTGCTTTGCTGAGTTGGCTTGCAGTTGTTGCTTTTGCTTTGGAGAGGAAAAGGACTGGACTTTGCTTTGTATCCTGCTTGTGAAGTTTCTTCAAGGGGTTGTGTGTTCTTACCTCCTGTTAAGATGTCTCAGTGCCAACAAAGACTTCACCTGCAGCATCCTGAACTCCACTGCTGGGAGTTCTGACATGCCAAGTGGTGCCAATTCCATTTCTGGGACCTTGGAGGCTGTTCCTGCTGGAAGACCTGCTTGAAACCATCAAAAATGACGCATCACCCTTCCAGCGCCTGGGTGATATGGGGTAATACCCCGAAACCGGTCCTAGGATGCTTGTTTCCAGTCCAAGGAGGACCTGGCCTGGCAATTCGGGCTGGACTGTTACCATGGGGAGCAGGGTCAAGACTGATTTGCATATGGCTGGGTCCAAACTGGGGTGGCATAGTGAGCAAAAGAACGATGGATTAAACATAGATTTGTGACTGGGGATGAGTGGTTGAAAAGTTTCAGCACTTCATCCATCATCTTGTTGTGTTTGCTATGTTTTTGCAGCACCGCCATGCAGGAGAAATTTCCATGCACCACTGCCGTACGGCCAAAGAAACTGATGCAGTGTCTGCCTGCGGCCAAAAAACCCACCGCAGCTCGAGTTCAGCGCACTGTATCTCCAAAGTCCGAGACGACCACACTTACTCCAACACAGGCCCTGCTATACAGGTGACAAGAGTGACGCATCGTGGGACCGCGGCTGAAGAAACCAACACAGCGACTGTTTACCGCCTCCAGCGCATCCAGATTTTGAAGCATCACACCTGTGCGACAAGTTTCCCGATGCATCACCTGCAGACCAGAACTATCTTGGATTTCGGTGCATCGCTTCCCCCTACAGTCCGGATTCAACGCAACACTTCTCCAAATGCAGCAGAACTGACGCATCGCCTCCCCAAGGACTCAGGAACTGACACATCACTGTGTTTTCTGACGCTTCCCTGCTCTGCGGCTGTTTTGCCTTGTGGATTTTGACGTATCTGAGGAACTTTGTGTAAAATCACCACATCCATAGAGTTCTATGAACAGAATTGCTTGAAACCTTTTAAAAGTCATATTTTGAGTTGTGTATGTTGGACTTTTGTCATCTTGGTTGTGTTTGGTTTAGATAAAGATACTTTATTTTTCTAAACTGGTGTGATGTCCATTTGTAGTCTTTTCACTGTGTTGCTGTGTGTTATGTACAAATACATTACACATTGCCTCTGAGATAAGCCTGACTGCTTGTGCCAAGCTACCAATGGGGTGAGCAGGGGTTATCTGGGTGTGTAGCTCCCTTATCCTGACTAGAAGGAAGGGTTCCTACATGGACAGGGTGCAAGCCACTGCCAACTAGTGACCCCCATTTCTAACAGTATGCACGCATGAGGTTCGGGTAGGCATACCAATCCACTGCAAATACATTCACCTCACTGTTTAGATCAGCTACTTGGCTGCAAAAGTCCTCTTGGAAGAATCTAGCTGCGGATAAAAACATGTTTGCCCTTTGAGACTCACATACTCTGTACTTTTTTCTCTCGTCAATCCCTTTGGGCCTTGTTCTGGCTATACCACATATAACACATTGAAAATCCTGTGCTTTCTTATCAGTGGTTGGAGGTGGACAAGGGGTAGCCATCGATCTAAGTGGATGGGCATTGGGTTTGGTTGTCGTCACTTTCTCAGAAGACTTGAATTCTTGTTGTGATTCACTGGTTTCTGCTATTTTTGACAATTTTTTTCCTGGCTTTTTGCCATTGAATAAAATTTGTAGCACTTGTTACAATCATAAAATATTTGATCATCTTCACCCATCCATTTCAATCTTTTGTGAACTTCGTCTTGCCATATTTCTGCAGTATCTCGAACTCTCTTCTATGCACCCGCAGTTGATGTTAGCTTTTCTCTAGGATTAGTTTGGCATATGACAAATTTTCTTTGTTGTAGGAGTCCTCAGAATTTGTAGTTAGCAGCACTCTGCCAGGAGGTAAAGATCGTCTGCTACCACCTGCTTTGCTCATGTTTATGAATTTGAGTCAACGGAAAGCCTGAAACAAAAGAATATTAAAATAAATTACCACTATGATGGCTAAACCACATCATTATAGAGCTGCCATTTTGGAAAATAGCAGAAGGATTGCTCTGAGGAGTTAGTTTCTGTCTCTATAAAACTACTTGACCCCCAAAACCTATGTTTTGACACCAAAATGAAGTATATAGGTCTTATGGTTACTGAAATGTTACATCATCACAGCAACACATCTGCCATTTATAAAAATGTCATCCAGAAAAATTCAGCCTGGATTATCAGTGTCTACCCAAGCTACATGACTTCTCTAATGATACAAAACCACAAATCAAATATGAAAATCTCTCAACAACAATTTTTTTACAGAGGTATATCAAGGGACCAGGACTGCACCCACCAGATCTTCTACAAACTTTTGCAAGCCATTTTGTCTGGAATGCGTACACATCTCAGTCTTCTTATTGCATACGTTATATCTGTATGTTCCTCAGGCCAAGTCTAAAGTTTTGTTACATGAGCAAAATATGTCATTATACCAGATAGTTAGGTTTGGCATATTTTGTGAACTTTTTTCTCCCGATTACTCTTTATCGTGTAATTTTCGCCTTCAGGAGTACAGTTCAATTTGGCAATGCCTTCCAGGAACTGTAAAACTGATGTGTGCTGCGGCTTCGAGACATTTTTTGCTCAAACCATCCTTGCAGTTTGTATCTCCTGTGATTTTTGGACAGAAGTTATGTCCTTGCATACAATATTAACGAAGACAACCGGCGGAATGTTTCACTTAACAGGTATAATTTTTTTGACATTTCCCTGAATAATGCAAAGAAAAAAATGTAATTTCACCCACTCTATTCTTGAGTCTGTGCTCTCTGAAAGTTGCTTGTGCTGAATCAATATCACAGTAAAATCTGTATCACGATAACAACTTATTTTTATAGTGTTTTATGCGTTAGCCCTGCCTTTCCAAGTGCTGTCAAAAACAGAGGCAAATGTTATCTTATTTAATGATAATCAATGTATCAGCCTCGGAAGGATGGATGGCTAAATTTGTCCGGTTGGAACATGAACTGGTAACCTGTAGGCCACAGCAGAAGTCACTAAGGAGTATTTATGTCGCAGCCATTTTGACTAGATGGTAGTGTCTGATATTAAGAGTGTCTGACGACTTCATGGGCCTGGTTTAAGATACATAAGATTGCTAAAATAAAACGTCGAAAAAAATGTCATACATATTAATCATCCCTGGTGTCACAAGGACATTCGGGAGACACTGAAGTGTTCTTTAAGGTGCAGAGCATCATGGATCCACGCCTGCCCTTAACATGCTGGATATCTTAGTGAGGGATGCGAGCCCCTTTGATTGATGTGTCTGTAAAGTCGACCATGACAGTTTGCCTTTCAGATGTCCACAAAACCTCCTTTGTTATGCAGGTCAGGAGTGGAAGGGATGTCGATAGTGAATGATAAGTCTCTGTGAAAGGGCAGCAAAGTATATATAAATTGTGTGTTTACCTGTCAGTTTAAGCAATCAATACCACTTTTTTGCCTTTCAGGGTATTGATTAATATTTGTTTTACTTTCAAGTCAGCCATACGCGTCCCCTGGAAAGCACCAAGGTGGACGGCCTGCGACAAGCCAGCAGGTTTTTAATTGTCCTTCGTGCACCTATGTTGATTTTCAAATCAGTTTCACCAACAACTTCATTATATTCAGCGCAAGCAGCCCGTTCTTAGCCTTATGAGTACTGATCATCCAAAAGACACATGTTAACAGAATTTACCCCATGGATTACCTAATTTAAAATATAACAGTCAGTAGAAGTGGGCGAGCCAATAAATTAACAGGGAGAGCCCTGAAGGTAGGAGAGCAATTTAAGGCTCGAGGCGGGCTCGAGCCAGGCGCCTCACTCTTGCTATGGCTTGCAGATGCTCTTGGACCCTCGAGCTCAAAACGAGCCGAGCTTTAATGTGGCTTCTGCCGGGAAACCCACGCACTACCATCATGCTTATAGCATTCAAAACAAAACATAAACCTTTGGGTTTAAGGTGGTGAGAAAGAGGTAGCCATCTACTAGGTGAATTGCATAATGTGAAATCAGAAAATATGGAACCAATACTGGCTTCCTCGCTTGTACAAATTGTGTGATCCTTGACAATTTTTATTTTATTTTACAGAGCCGCCTTTTTCTTCATTATCTTATGAGACCACCGCCCAATACCTGAGTTCATGGAGTGCGCTGTACGAAAGTATTCTGATGTATTAAGGTGAAATGCTTCTGCCTTGTAAAGAAATACCTTTTTTAAAATTTTTAAGATATTTTCCTATGATGTTTATCGCATAATTTATATCACAAATAATTTCTGGGCTCGGCTCTGTCTCCCCTCTCCTAGCTAATTTGCTGATTTGCCCACCTCTAGGAACGCAATGCTAGAGTGGAGGCAAGGATCGGCTCTGATTCTAAGAACCTGTACACAAGCCGAGCCGATGAAAAATATTGCCATGCAGATAATGCAAAAAACATCATTAAAATGATAAAGTGTCTTTAAAATAAAATAAAAAAAAGGTACTACTTTACTATGCAGAAGCATTTCACCTTAGTACATCAGATCACATTACAGCATTGAGAAGTTTGGGCCCCATTATGATGGTGGTAGGACATCCTGTCGTGAACGGGACCGCCAGCCTAGCTGTCTGCGGTCCCGCCATTGGTATTAGGATGCAACCACCTTCAAGGCAGTCGCAATGTGTATCTTTTGTATTGCGGCGTGTGCTGCAGGCTGCAGCACACGCCGCAATAAAAAAACCCACATTTCAAACATCCCTGCACTATGTGGCAGGCACCATGGGGTGCCTGCCACATGGTGCAAGGATGTTTAGGGCCCATGGCAGAGGTCCAGGGAGAAAGGGGTCCCCAATATGGGCCCCCAAGTCACTTTCCGCCTGCCTTTTCATGGCTGGTTAACCGCCACGAAATGGCCGGCGGAAACCGACTTTGTATTCCCTATGGCGGTGCCTGAGCAGGCACTGCCACCATTGTAGAGATTACAGTCTGTCCGAGGGTTCATCGGGCTCAAGGAGCCCGTCGGATTAGTGTTGGAGGGTCTCTCCGCCCGCCGACCATCCGCCCGCCATTCTAATGCGGCGGGCGGTGTTGCATGGTCCAATGGCGGTGGGACCGCCACAGACGGCCTGACGGTTGTGGTCCCACCACCATTGTATTGAGGCCCTATATATTAAAAGTGGGGTTTTAAACATCAAGAGAGAGAAACATTCCTGCCCCCTAAACCACAATGCTATTAGTGAACTAAGAGGTCCCGAAGTCAGTTGTCATGTGTACACTATATGTGGGCTAGATTTCTTTGTAGATGGAGCAACACTATGATTAATAGAGATGAACACAAGGTTTTTACAGTGCACTTTTAGACCTTGCTACATAACCATTTTAGCTTATGAAGACTCAGAATGTTAGCATTGAGTTTTTCATTAATTAGCCTTAAGCATTTGATGGTACGATTGGACGTCTTATTCTTTTGCGACATAATCATTTTAGCTTATGAAGACTCAGAATGTTAGCATTGAGTGTTTCCGCTGTTCATATGTTTTCTTGCTATGACTTTGATTAATGTGACTTTGATTAATGTTTGCAATAAAGATCATGCATTCATTGCAGTGCACATCCTGAACTCTTTTATTTGAAGGTCTTCTCATATGAAATAAAAAACAAAAAAAGGAGGTTTAGTAAAGTAAAGTATTTACCTATGGTAACATAGTTTGGTTAAAGAGGAAGCCTGCATTTGAATCAAAGTTTTCCAGTTTCACTTTTTTTTGTAATTTAGGCACTAAACCGATATCTCTTTCTCACATCAAAGGTTATTGTTTTCTCCTTAAATCTTGAAGTATGAGATTAGAGCATTGGTGATAGAGGAAATCCAATTGTTATTTTTGGCCCTTTTACATAGCGGAAACCTTGGCCGAGGGCATTTGCCAGGGTTCACAGGAAGCTGAGTCAAGGCTGAGATTAGAACCTAGTTCCCCTTATTCCATGCTCGGCAGCTGTAACACTAGACCACATCACCTACTGTGAAAGTTCGACTTGTTTTGAACTCAGGGCTCCAATAGCACCTAGAGCTGAGCCAGAGCCAGGCATCCACCTGTAATTGCCCACCTCTAATAGTCAGACCCTAAAGTATTGACCACTCATAGCACTTCCTAATGTCACGATAGGTCCTGAAGTGCAACACAAACGGATTATAAATAGTGTGCCCATAAAGCATTGCCTGCTACCAATACCTGAGGCTACCCTGAAGTCATATTGGCCAATGGCTGCACATTCCATTCTAAGGCCACTAATGTTGCTCATGGTGAGAGTAGCGTCTCGTCAAAAGGCACAGCCTCTTGAAGTACAATAGTAAGCCGTTTATCCAAGGATGGTGTAGAATGATGTTCAAGAGAGCAAAGTTCTAGTTTAAGTCAAGCCAGTGCATGTTAAATGTGCTATCCATACAGGCCGGTCACTGGTCGGAAAGTAGTTGATTTTGGGTCTCGGAGCAGGAATGCTCCTCACCCTGCTTCGTAAACGAAGTGTAGTCAGCTCAAGCAGCTTATGCTTTATATATTGTGATCATTTGTAAGTTGTTGAGGAACGAATGTGAGATCCTGTCACTTCCTCCAGAGCAGTTGAAGGTTTCCCTCATTTTAAAATGTCAAAGTATTTTTCGAGATAATTCTGGTCCTATCATTTTGAGAATTATTGCATCCTCCAATGGCTGATAAAGTACTGTTTTTTATCCTGTTCATTGGAAGCAAAGCCGCCATCTATTTTCTTGCTCGAATATTGATCATGCACAGAGAAATAATTGGCTGTAGAATGCCAAGGAATAGTTGATTGTGTGTCTTTTTTCCTTTGTTCTTAGGTACCAGATCATACACAGGAGAAGTGTGGCTCAATGGTTAGAGCGGCAGACCCTGATGCAGAGATCTGGCCCGGGACCAGGGTTCAATTCCCGCCTCGGCGGGTCTTGGGCTCAATTTCCTCGGACTTGATAATTCTCGCCTCGGTGCCTATTCTAATCATGGGTGCAACTCTGGGCAATAGCTTGCTTAATCTCCACAACGGCCCCAACAGCGCTGGGATGCCTGGCTTCACCCTGGGGGTGCCCAGGAGTGGACATTTCACAGGGAAAAGCCAGGAAGGGTTCCACAGCGGTATGCGTACAGCGCCAGGACACCTCTTTGGGGGTATAAGTGAGTTTTACAAGTACAAATTTCATGGCTGGTAATGGAGACCGTTTCGTCATTATGATTACCAATCGCATATCTGTGCTTACTTACAGAGTCTGTGGTCCTTCTCTGTGCGTATATGTGTTGTCCAGACATCCTATCTATTTTAGAAGTAATAGGAAGGGAAATTATATGCTTGTCAGTCGACTGCAGCTTTATTTGATCTGGGTTGATCACATTGTGGTTTTAAATGTGCGTTCCTCATTTTGTGAGTAGGCTATAGGAATGCTGAGTGAGGTTGTTTTAGTCAGGGGCTCAGCGAAGACGATGATTAGAGAGGATATGGCTTTATTTTAGAGGAGATTGTAGCTGTCAGTTGAATATGATCTGAGGAAACGTAGACATCACCTGGGAGGAATGTATAAGTCTCTACACTCAATCAATCAATCAATCAATCATGTCACTTATAAAGCGCACTACATACCCGCGAGGGTCTCAAGGCGCTGGGGGAAGAGGGGGGTGGTGCTGCTACTGATCGAAGAGCCAGGTCTTGAGGAGTCTTCTGAAGGCCAGTAGGTCTTGGGTCTGTCGGAGGTTGGTGGGGAGGGTGTTCTAGGTCTTGGCGGCGAGGTGGGAGAAGGATCTGCCACCTCTCTTGCAGGTCTTGAAGTCCTGGGCGATCTCCCTCACCAAGTAGGAACAATTGTTGGCAGGTGTACTGGTGACTTTAAGCCTTATACTGGTCCTATTATATATCATGAATGGCACTCTTGTGGTGAGAGCATCCATCAATTTATGATTAGACTTGATTGGTGATGCGTCGCGAGTAAGCGATTGAGCAGAGGCAATGGTCAGGCAAGCGGCATGCTCCCAGAGTTGCTCCCATAGTTGCTTCCAGAATGAGTTGCTCAAGAAGCTGACCATGAAGCCCAAGCCTCTGGCCTTGAGCCCTCAAGCCTAAACCAGAGGCAAAATAGAGGCACTGGAGCACCAGCCGCGAGACCTGAGCAGGCCCGGTTCTAGCGGGTGGGCCGGGTGGGCCAAGCCCACCCAAACATGAGCCTTGGCCCTGGCACTGACGTCACGAAGGCCAATAGAAAATGGTCACTTTAATTTAAAATGTTCCTCCGAACGTTGTTTTTTTTCTGTCCTGGGAGTTGCTTGATTGGGCCTGGGCTCTTCCTCACAGGCACCCCCAATCGCGCATCTCCTTTTAAAAAGGTGGGATGTGTCCCCGCCCACTCGTGCAGGTAAAATAGGGGCATGGGAAGGGGACAAATATTTTCTTTGGCACGGCTAGCCTTTGCCTACTGTCTAGCTGCGTGGTTATTTCCTTTGCTATTCCACGCTAGAGAAAAGAAGTTTGTTTATCCCGATTCACCTTTCCTTGCCCCTGCAGCTGCTTAACAGAGCGGGCTGTGACATAGAGTTTTTAAAATCAGGGAAGGCCCAGCAAGACACATACTTCGTGTATGCTTCATTTAAACATTTTTTATCATTCTCAAGGTGGGCTCTGCCACTGATGCAAGACAATAAAAAGTGTCCAGATAACTCTGGTGATTAATGATCCTGCTGGAGAGCAATCATTTGTCTGTTGATAGTTTTGAAATGCAGATAAAATGTATTTTATGTGGATAGCTCAGTGGGTTACTGCATTTGTCACAAAGATCCTTTTGTTATTTGCAGTTCAGAAGTTAAAGCCCTTACATAGGAAAGTGACCTATGAACTGTCATCAAAGAGCTGCATACAAACCTGAATGGTATAGTTAGAACTTCACTTTTTAGGTCTCGCCTACGCAGCGCGCATGCGCTGCATAGGTAAAAAGACCTTTTGCAATCGATTCGGCTTTTCAGCCAAAAACGTGCACGCGTTCCATTGCCTTCAATGGCAACGCGTGCACGTTTGGCGATTCACTTGCGGGAGCGAGCAGCTGGCGCCATATGGTAGCAATTATCGCTCCTGGTGCCGCTCGCTCCCGCAAGGGAATCGCACTCCCCCCATCCCTCTCACTTCTTTAACCCGGAGTACTGTTTCACTTTCGCGGCCGCGGCCGCACTTGTGTTTCAGTGCTTGTTCAGTGGTGTGTTGGTATTTTACAGGTTTCGTGACAGCAGCAGTACTTCGTAATTATGTATGCAGGATTCAGAGCCACCAATGCGGTGGCACCTTCTGCCGCTCTGTTTTGTAAACTCACAAGCTGGTTATTTGGTACTTTTATCACCTTTCTGTGGCCCTGTCGGTGCCCCACGTGGAAATCTGCCAACTTGTTTCTGCTAAGCTTCTTTCTTTTGAACGCTACTTTTTCCCCCTGACTCTCCCGGTATGTTCCTGTTTCCGTCTTCTGATAGAAGTTACTTCCGGTGGTGTTCCCTTTTTGCATTCCCCTTCCAGATGTGCTTCCGCTGTGCTGTTGTTATTGTTCCCCCTCTGGGTCCAAAGATAGCTTCCTGCTTCTCCATCCTGGGGGCGGATGGCGGCTCGGGCAGCGCTGCTGCTGCTCCTTCTGGGGGTGGCCGGCGCCTCCCAGGGGGACAGGGAGCCCATGTACCGGGACTGCGTGAGCCAGTGTGACCGGAGCAACTGCACCGGGGTCCGCGGGCGGCAGTGGAAGGAGCGGCAGCCCTTCTACATGAACCTGACGGGTGAGTGGGGCTCGGGGGCGGCGAAGGGAGGGCAGATGGAATTGTGACTCGGTGGGCATATTCGTTTTCTCGACAGCCCGTTTGCACCGTTTACTTTGGACTATGACATTAGTCTCCTTTCTATATTATAACATAGAATAAGCTACCAGCCTTTGAGAAGCAAATTAATTTATTCATGGATTGTTTGAACCGCACTTTTACGCAAAAAACCACGACGGAGCGCCACACAACATACAATTACACAAATGGTATTCTTATCTGTGTAGTTCTCCACGTAACTGAGCAAATGGATTTAGAGTGCCTCACTGACCTTGAGGGATGTCAGTCTATTTGGAAATGCGGGTCACATCAAAAGGTTGGAAGACGCTTACAGTTTAGGTATTGATCAGTGTACTTCGTGTTTGACCAGGCTTTTAATTCTATGGCAGCAATGGTTATACTGTTACACTTTACAATTTAATGGCAGCCAAAACACAACAACACTATAATGTCCTATTACTTACCGGTAATCTTCATTACTCCTGGTCCCGTTGCCCTCGTCCCCTTCATAACTAATGAGATAGTCCTATCTCGCATACAGAAAAAAGAACGAAGGAATGCTGGACCTACCCCTCCCCCTCCCTCTGGGAGTACATAAGCGTACAGGTCCCAGCATTCCTCCTGACAATACCAAGCCCAGATGAAGGCCGGCAAGGCAGGGAGGGAGGAGGGAAGCCATGAAGGGGACGAGGACAACGGGACCAGGAGTAATGAAGATTACCGGTAAGTAATAGGACATTACCCCCAGGTCCCTCTAGTCCTCGTCCCCTTCATAACTAATGAGAATACCCAAGCAGACACCGGCATTCATCAACAATAAACCACCAGAACCAACAGAAATGCAAAAGTCCAGGGATTTATTGAACAGCAAACACAAGAAATTCAGGAGCACACAGCATGCAGTACACCCAAACCAAAATTAACATCATCCCCCAACAAATTCTGAAGGCGATAATGCCGAATAAAGGTATTAGAGGACGCCCAAGTGGCCGCCCTACAGATCTCAGAAAGGGGAACACCACCAACCTCAGCCCAGGAAGCAGCCATCCCACGGGTAGACCTCCCCGAACCCCGCAGGAGGAGGAGACCCAGAAAGAGAGTAAGCCAAAGCAATGACCTGCTTCAGCCAACGACCAATGGAGGCAGAAGAAGCCTTCCCCACGAGAAGAAACCCCAAAGGAAACAAAAAGGGAGTCAGACTTCCGAAATTCCGCAGTGCGCTCCAAGTAGAAATGCAACGCCCTGCACACATCCAACAAAGACCAAGGAGGATCCCCCGGAGAGTCCAGTTCAGACCCCAAGGCAGGTAACACCAACTCCTGAGAACGATGAAACTGGGAGGAAATCTTCGGAACAAAAGCAGAATCCAAACGGAGAACCACCCCATCCGCGGAAAAGGACAAAAAGGCTCCCGGGCCATCAAGGCCCCCAATTCCCCAGGCGACGGGCAGAAGTAATAGCCACAAGAAAGACCACCTTGAGAGTCACAAACTTAACGTCCACCTCCGACAGAGGCTCAAACGGAGGAGCCACTAAAGCCCGAAGAACCAAAGGCAGATCCCACAAAGGAAAGGAAGGACGCACCACCGGTCGAGACAGAGAAAAACTACGAAGAAGACGTGAAACCAGATCTTCGACATCAGACAAATTCCCCCAAGGGGAACGGAAAGCCCGAACAGCAGCCCACTGAGCCCTTAAAGTGGAAACAGCCAAACCCTTCTCAAAACCTTCCCAAAGGAATTGCAGCACCACCTGCAAAGAGCACACCAAAGGGGACAAATCCAGAGCCAAACACCAACGACGAAAATTACCCCAATGACGGTCATAAGATTTGAGGGTAGACGTACGACGGGACCCCTGAAGAGCCACTGCTAAATGCTCAGGGAAACCCCTCCGACGCCAACCCTGCCTTTCAACTTCCACACCGACAGACGCAACCTCAGAAGAGACAGCGACGGAGCAGACCGCAGGGGGGAAGGAGACAGAGGAATAAACCAGGGACCCTGTACAGCCAACAACCGCAGAGTCGGAAACCAAGACCTCCGAGGCCAAAATGGAACCACAACTACCACCACTCGATCCTCCCGACACAGGCGGGCCAAAAACCGGGGAATCAGCGCTAGAGGAGGGAAAGCATAGAGGAGCCTGGATGGCCATGGAATGGTCAGGGCATCCACTCCCCAGCAACCCTCCTGAGGACCCCGGGAGCAAAACCGGGGCAGCTGGGTATTGAGCCGGGAAGCAAAGAGGTCGAGAAAGGGAAGACCAAACCTCCCGCACACAAGCCGAAAAGCCACCGGAGTCAGAGACAACTCCAGAGAGGCGGGGAAACAACGGCTGAGGGCATCCGCCACCCTGTTGTCCACGCCCCGAATATGGACCGCCGACAGAGACAACAGATGCCCCTCCGCCCAACAGAACAGGGGGATCACCACCGAGTTCAGGGAGGAGGAGCGAACACCCCCCTGATGATTCAGGTAAGCAACCGTCACCGTGTTGTCTGATCTCACCACAACATGGTGACCGAGTAACCGAACCCGAAACCCCATCACAGCCCGGAACACAGCCGACAGTTCCCTCCAATTGGACGAACGACGACTCTCCGGAAGGGACCAACGACCCTGAAGGGACAGGGAACCCAAGGTCGCACCCCACCCGAAAGAACTGGCATCCGTAGTCAGGACGACCAGAGAAGACGGTTGCAGAGGCAGGCCCCGCGATAGATGGGCCGACACCGTCCACCAAAGAAGGGCAGGGCGGACCGAAGGGGACACAGGAAGAAGACAATCCAGCTCGCGAGACACAGGATCCCAGCGAGACAGAAGGTACAACCAGAGAGGACAGAGGTGAAAACGAGCCCAGGCCACAGTAAACACCGTCCCCGCCATGAGGCCCAGAAGATGCAACCAGAGGCGAACCGGAAAGGAACCCCCCGCAGGAACCTCCGAGCCAGAGACACCAACATCAAGACCCGAGGCACGGGCAGAAACACCCTGCCGAGATCGGTCCGAAACCGGGCTCCAATGAAAGTCAAGTCCTGGGAGGGCGACAGCTGACACTTGGGCAGATTTAGAAGAAACCCATGATCCCTCAACACAGAACACACCACCCCCTGAGCCTCCAACAACAGGGACCGAGATGGAGCATGGATCACCACCAGTCGTCGAGGTAAGGGTACACTAGGATCCCCCGAAAATGCAACACAGCCACCACCGGAGCCACCACCTTTGTAAAAACACGTGGAGCAGACCTCAGGCCAAACGGCAGGACCAGCAACTGAAAGTGACGCCCCTGAACACAGAACCTCAGGAAGCGATGGGACCGGGGATGAATCGGGACATGGTAGTACGCGCCCTGAAGATCGAGGGTGCACATGAAATGGCCTGGAAGCACCAACGGAATCACCCGCTGAAGAGTCTTCATGCGAAAAGGCAGACGAACCACCCATTTGTTCAGGGCCTTTAAATCCAGGACCAGGCGGAACCCCCCTGTCACCTTGGGAACCAGGAAAATCCGAGAGTAAAACCCCAGCCCGACTTCCAGAGGAGGAACCTCCTGAATCGCACCCTTCCGAAGAAGAGCATCGATCCCTAGAGACAGCTCGGACCTCCTGGACAGACAAGACGGCCAAGGAGTCGGACGAACCCCCGAGTCTGGAGGAGGACAGGAGAACTCCAGGACATGACCCATGCGAATGATGTCCAACACCCAAGCGTCTGAACAGGACTGCACCCAGGCAGGCAGGAAGAAGCGCAGCCGACCTCCTACCAATGATCCGAGATCCCCAGTCATATAGTCAGGAACGCGGCTTGGGAGGGGGGAACTTAGCCTTCCTATCCCGGCCACGGCCGGAAGAAAACCTTCCCCGTCCCCCAGAAAACTGCCTACGAGAGGAAGGACGGAAAAAGGATTTAGGCCTAGAGGAAACAGAAACAGTAGAGGCCTGCTTAAAAGAAGAAGAATGCTTCTTTTCCTTAAACAACTTATGCAACTTATCCTCCAACTCCTCCCCAAACATCATTCTCCCATTGAAAGGCAGACGTAAAGCGCAAGCCTTCTGGGCAGAGTCTATCTTCCAGTCCCACAACACAAGATTGCGATGAGCAGCCACACATGCCCCACTGGAAAGGGCAGAGGCCCGCACCACATCGAAGGACACATCCGACAGGAACTCCACTTGTCTCTCAATATGCTCCAGAAGACCGGAACAGTCAGTAGCATCATCCATTGATTGGTACAGGGACTTGAGATCTGAAAGCAAGGACTGCGAAACATAGGTCCCATAAATGCCAGCCCTCAAAGCCAAATGAGAACCAGAATACACCTTCTTAAGGGAGGAATCAACCTTCTTATCAACAGGATCCTTCAGCACCGCATCCTCCGCCAAGGAAGTGCGACCCACCAGACTGGCCACAAAGGAATCAATAGGGATTGAGTCCGGCAAATCCGCAGCCATATCCTGCAAAGGATAAAGTTTAGCCATGAAACGAGGGAGCAAGATCCGATCGGGATCCACCCACTCCCGCTGCAGGACATCCTTAATAAAAAGATGAATAGGCACATCAACAGTAGCAGAGCTTTGAAACTGGTGCAACAAGGGACCACCAGACGTACTGGGAGCCTCACCATCTGGAAACCCCATGTTAGACTTGACATGCTTCAGTAACCCAGCCAACACGTCCTTGTCAATGTACTTGCCCTTGTGCTCAGAATCCCCCGACCACTCAGCCTCGCCACCAGAGGAGCCAGAGGACACCGGACCAGTGCCCTTAGAATGAGCACCATCACCTCCCATCTCGCTAAGAGTCTCCCTGATGAGACGCTTAATTCTGGCATCACCGCACTCCCTGCGACGCTGAGACCTGGCAGGAGAAGGGGAGGATGAAGAATCAGAGGAGGAGGAGCGCTCCCTATGGCGGCTCTTACGAGCATGTTTCCCCATGTCGACTGTGCGTCAGCAACCCAGCCAACAAGGAATCCAAGAGCCCACCAGGAACAGGCGAAGACTAGAAGAAAGCACCAATGCCCCAAAACTGCAGAAAGCAAGATACCGGCAGGAGAAAATGACACACAGCCAAAACCACTATGCGGTACTCACCCGCGCGAGCTCCTAAAAGCTCTCAAACGAAGGAGCCCGCCTCGAAATGCCTGACTTCTGCCGCACCGCTGAACCCGGAAGACAGGCAACACGACCCGGAAGGCGGAACCACAGCAACCCTCCTTCCGTCGGCCGTACACGCCGCGCTCCCCCCGGCAAAGCCCGGCAAGCCAGGAGGGGCGGCCAGAAGACCCCAGCAACTCCAGGAGGTAAACGGGGCCCGCACCACACCCCCCAAGCCCGGCAGGGAGGGTGAGGAAACAGCAAAAAAACACGAGGACACTCGCCCGGCAGCATCCATGTGAGTACACCAGCACAGACAGGAGCAGAAAGCTCCTGCAACGTTCTCTCTCCGATAGGCAGAGACAAAAAAAAAGAACAGGAGGAATGCTGGGACCTGTACGCTTATGTACTCCCAGAGGGAGCGGGAGGGGTAGGTCCAGCATTCCTTCGTTCTTTTTTCTGTATGCGAGATAGGACTATCTCATTAGTTATGAAGGGGACGAGGACTAGTGGGACCTGGGGGTAATACACATATTTCCATTGGCTAAAAGTACAATAAATGACCACAATCAGCCCTACAATATTTACATACATCTTCTCATTTTTCTCCTTGTTCATGGCATCCAAGTACTCTCTATTTTATTTGATGCTGGACGTTTGCATGCTTGGGGCAAAGAGAGCATACCTGTCAAGTGGCTGCATGATTATTTTGCCAATTTGTGAGGGTGATTGCTGGGAGTGGCTTTTTGTTCCTCCAGCGCACGGGTAGAATATCAGTGGCCCTTCCTGTATCCTTTGAGGTGCACAGTAAACTCTTCTGCTAGCTGGCCATTAGCTGCTGTGGCATCTTGGGCTGGCCCCAGGTTCCCTTTCTTAACCCTTCGAAAGGTGCTCTGATTGGCTTAGTTCAGGGGATATGAGTGTGAATAATCCCAACTCTCACCTCTCCCGTCCATGGCACTATGGCATCAGTGCAAGCACTCCTATAGTCTTTCCTTTGCATCAGCAGTTTCAACCGAAGTACGTCTGGCTATTTTAATTATTTGTTTAGCTTCTGGACACCTGTTTTAAATATTTACCAGTTTGGGCAGCATAGCGTAGATCTATTTTTTTGTCTATCCTAATTAAAGTGTAGATAATATTTTGTCACATGGTGTCCACATAGGATTTATGTTTTTCCTCGTCTACAGCTCACAGATTAGAATGCAACACGGAGCGATTACCATTGGTTAGATTTATAGCAAGCATTCCTCCCGTCACCTTTGTGTGTTTGACGACCTAAGTGGCTAAGGGTATGCCCAGACATGGGTCCTGTGCTCACTGTACTACTGGAACGAGGCTGCATCCAACTGAAGAGCAGCAATAACGGTGAAACCGGTCTTTGGTTGATTATGTTCTGCTTCAGGAAGGTCCTGGCAGTTCAGACTGTACTGCCCCTATTGGAGCAAAGTCAAGACTGATTTGTATACAGCTGCGCCAAACTGAGGTGGACCTGGAACGACCTCCCCCTCTGGCAAAGCCCTACACTGCTCAAGTTCAGGAAAGATCTCAAGACCTCGCTCTTCAGATGACCTCAACGAAGCTGCACACACCCCACCTAGCGCCTTGAGACCCTACTGGGTGAGTAATGCACTTTACAAACCACTGATTGATTGATTAATTGTTTGAATGATGGGTTGGGATGCCACACTGAGCGATTGCCAGTGGTTAGACTTATTGCAAGCATTCCTCCCATCACCTTTTGTGTTTCTGCGCCATAATTGTACATTTTTTGTTCTGCCTTCACAGTGCAGCTCTCACTATACTTTGAGTGAACACCAAAAAAAAATTTAAGAAGAAATATTAAGATAGGGTCTTAGCTTCTGCCTATGTGTTGATCATTTTCTGTACAAACTTGATTAGTCAGGAGGTGTGTACTTCTACTGAAAAAGAGTGCTTGTTTTGCCTTGTGGAAACGTTTTTTCTCAATACAGTGAGCTTGAGTTGGATATGGCTACAGGCCAGTGGCAATGGCTATAAGCCTGATTGGTTTGTCAGGAAACGTTATGTCAGGTGCTATAAGTCTGGTTCACTTACAATGAGAAGGTAGAAGACCTACCTTACTAATTGTGAAAATATATTGAATCCAATAGACCTTTTAAGGGTGAGTAGTAAATAAATCTGTTAAAGCCTGCACCTAGGTGTTTTGTTACCTAGACTCTCACAGCTTAGCATAGAAAGACAGGGTTTTGGTTTTTCCCCTGACAAACCTTAGGGGCAGAAGATTTGTACTAAGAAAACCTTTTTAGGCTCTTTTTTAAAGAGGTTTCCTATTTTGCCAACTGTAATTTTGTACATATTTCTAATGTCACGACTATATACCTGATGGTTGCCTAGTGCAAAAGCTTTTTTTCTCAATATAGTAGACCTGGGGTGGTTCTGGTGACCGGTTAGTGTTAAAATCTGTGGCTTAGTTCGTTTGTTGTTTAAAGTTATGTCAGATGCCATAGGTATGATCTGTTTATTATAAAAAGTTGTGACAAAGACAGTAGGCCTGAATTTTGTATTGTGAAAAGAATATGTTAAAGCCAATTGACCTTTGGGTGTGAATTGTTATTTCAATATGTTAAAGCCTGTCACTCAGGGACACAACAATATCAATCAGCACCACCACAGCGTCACTCAGCACCACCACAGCGTCAATCAGCACCACCACAGCATCACTCAGGTCCACCACAGCATCACTTGGATCCACCACAGCATCACTCGGGTCCACCACAGCATCACTCAGCACCACCACAGCATCAGTCAGCACCACCACATCATCACTCAACACCACCACAACATCACTCAGGGCCACCACAGCATCACTCACCTTCACCACAGCATCACTCAGCACCACCACAACATCACTCAGCACCACCACAACATCACTTAGCACCACCACAGCATCACTCAGGAACACCACAGCATCACTCAGCGCCACCACAGCATCACTCAGCGCCACCACAGCATCACTCAGCGCCACCACAGCATCACTCAGCGCAACCACAGCATCACTCAGCGCCACCACAGCATCACTCAGCGCCACCACAGCATCACTCAGCACCACCACAGTATCACTCAGGAACACCACAACATCAATCAGCGCCACCACAATATCACTCAGCGCAACTACAGCAACACTCAGCACCACCACAGTGTCACTCAAGCCCACAACAATATCGCTCAGGGCCACAACAGCATCACTCAGCGCCACCACAGCATCACTCAGCGCCACCACAGCATCACTCAGCACCACCACAGCATCACTCAGCACCACCACAGCATCACTCAGCGACACCACATTATCACTCAGGGCCAACACTGCATCACTCAACACCACCACAGGATCACTCAGCACCACCACAGCATCAGTCAGCACCACCACAGCGTCACTCAGCACCACCACAGCGTCACTCAGCACCACCACAGCATCACTCAGGGCCAGCACAGCATCGCTCAGCACCACCACATCATTACTCTGCACCACCACATCATTACTCTGCACCACCACAGCATCACTCACCTTCACCACAACATCACTCACCTTCAACACAACATCACTCAGCACCACCACAGCATCACTCAGGAACACCACAGCATCACTCAGGAACACCACAGCATCACACTGAAGCACCACTGCATCACCACCACAGCATCACTCAGCACCACCACAGCTTCACTCAGCGATACCACATCATCACTCAGGGCCAACACTGCATCACTCAACAACACCACAGCATCACTCAGCACCACCACAGCATCACTCAGCACCACCACAGCATCACTCAGGGACACAACAATATCACTCAGCGGCACCACAGCATCAATTAGCACAACCACAGCGTCACTCAGCACCACCACAGCGTCACTCAGCACCACCACCACCACAGCATCACTCTGGTCCACCACAGCATCACTCTGCACCACCACAGCATCAGTCAGCACCACCACAACATCACTCAGCGCAACTACAGCAACACTCGGCACCACCACAGCGTCACTCAAGCCCACAGCAATATCGCTCAGGGCCACAACAGCATCACTCAGCGCCACCACAGCATCGCTCTACGCCACCACAGCATCACTCAGCGCCACCACAGCATCGCTCTACGCCATCACAGCATCGCTCTACGCCACCACAGCATCACTCAGCACCACCACAGCATCACTCAGCACCACCACAGCATCACTCAGCGACACCACATTATCACTCAGGGCCAACACTGCATCACTCAGCACCACCACAGCATCACTCAGCACCACCACAGCATCACTCAGCGACACCACATTATCACTCAGGGCCAACACTGCATCACTCAACAACACCACAGGATCACTCAGCACCAGCACAGCATCACTCAGCACCACCACAGCATCACTGAGGGACACAACAATATCACTCAGCACCACCACATCATCAGTCAGCACCAACACAGTGTCACTCAGCACCACCACAGCATCACTCAGGGCCAGCACAGCATCGCTCAGCACCACCACATCATTACTCTGCACCACCACAGCATCACTCACCTTCACCACAACATCACTCAGCACCACCACAGCATCACTCAGTACCACCACAGCATCACACTGAAGCGCAACAGCATCAGCACCACAGCATCACTCAGCACCACAACAGCATCACTGAGCACCACCACAGCATCACTCAGGAACACCACAGCATCACTCGGCACCACCACAACATCACTCAGGAACACCACAACATCACTCAGGGACACCACAGCATCACTCATTACCACCACAGCATCACTATGCGCTACCACAGCATCACTATGCGCTACCACAGCATCACTATGCGCTACCACAGCATCACTATGCGCTACCACAGCATCACTATGCGCTATCACAGCATCACTCAGCGCTACCACAGCATCACTCAGCGCCAGCACAGCATCACTCAGGAACACCACAGCATCACTCAGGAACACCACAGCATCACTCAGGAACACCACAGCATTACTCAGGAACACCACAGCATCACTCAGGTTCACCACAGCATCACTCAGTACCACCACAGCATCACTATGAGCAACCACAGCATCACTCAGCGCCACCACAGCATCACTCAGCACCACCACAACATCAAACATTGGCAAAGTCAATAGCTCTACCTAAACACTTATAAGGCCCTCCAATGCATAGCCGATAGGTCACGCCTTTGGGACATTATAAGTGTTTAGTTATCCAGTACAATATCCTTGATTAAACAACATCAATTGTTGCATGGCTAAACACTTATAAGGTCCCAAAAGCGAGACCTATTGGCCATGCCAATGCTTGTTTTTGTGTGTGTGTGTTGCGATATAGTTAGAACTTCCCCACTCTTTCATTATTCTAATGTTGCTAAAAAGAGTGCGTTTGGGCAGATATACATTTTTATCAGTAAAGCCAACCCCCAAGCACTGGATTAATCTCCAAATCCTGAGTTTGTGCTTCTCCAGACCAAACCCTCTTAAAATATTCTGCCCACCAGTATGGATGACTTGTGATTCCTACACCTTGTAATCCTCATTGGCTTATGTGTCATTCCCTGTAGATTGATTTACATACTTGTATGATTCATTGTCTCTGTATAATGTGTGTGTGATGTAAAGTACTATGACACCCTACACTGATATGAGTAACGCTATACAACAAATGAAATGCATATGAGAGAGTGGCTACGGAGAGATGAGGGGCGCTGGTGGAGGGTGGCAGTGAGGGAATCCGAAGAGGAGGTCATGAGGAAAGGAGGTACAGAGAGATGAGGGGCGCTGGTGGAGGGTGGTAGTGAGGGAGTCTGAGGAGGAGGTCTTGAGGGAGAGGGGCTATGGAGCGATGAGGGGCACTGTTGGAGGGTGGCAGTGAGGGAATCCGAGGAGGAGGTAATTGGGGGGGAACTATGGAGGGAGGAGGGTGGTAGTGAGGGAGTCTGAGGGGAGAGGCTATGGAGAGATGAAGGGCACTGTTGAGGGTGGTAGTAAAGGTATCTACAGAGAAAGAGGTCATTGGTGGTGTACAAAAAAGACTTTCACACCAGCGCTAAAGCCGGCCCTGTTATGGCCTTTCTGTTTTTGTTTATTTAATTAGCAGTCGGGTCATTAAGGCAATTGTGGAACATATTCTAAAGTGCATGCTAATTATATTTACTGCTATATTCAATGTTTTAAGTTTGAAGGGGATTTTACTAATGTTTTTTACGGGAATAATGTAAGTGGAGCCGGATGGTGGCTGATATAGGACTGGGACCCAAGGTCGGCTGTGAGATAAGGTGCACTGGAGAGGGGTGTTAGAAAAGTGGATAATCAGGCCTGGAAGTGAGTGCACTGCAGAGTCCAGGGTCAGGTGGACGTAGGTATGAAGAGGGATTCTCCCTGAAGGCTTGCACAAAGGGAGCCGAGAAGTGTCACTTGCCTGATAGTCCCAATTCAGAAACCTCCTCTTCCCATCAAAGGGACATTACATGGAAAAAAACACTTTTTGAGAGTGATAACATTTAAAAAGAGATTTGGAAAAGAGTGTGTTTTACTGGGCTTTGTAAGACTAAGGAGAGATAAAGGAGGGCCCTGAAGCAGGCCTGGCTAGTCATATAAGAGACAAATTGGGCCCGCAGTGGCCAACCCAAATGCACCCATGGCCCACCCAAATAAAAATTCCTGGAGCTGGGCCTGGGCCTGAGCCACAGGAGGGCAGGAGCAGCAGTTGGGCAGGCAGCAGCTGATTAGCTGAGCAAAGCGGCACACGGATGTGTGGGTAGTGAATGAGAGCCATGGACCGTGGCCACCGAGTATCAGAGAGCATAGTAGCATACAGTGCAGTACAGCAGAGATGCTGTGAATGTGCCGGGTGCTGGCCATTCATCCCTTCATTACCCCTTGCTATGCCCCCCAGGAAAGAGAGAGGTCACCTGAGGTCGCTTGGGGGGAGCGGCAGAGGCCAGGTGCAAAGAGAGAGCACTCTTCCTAATTAGCACTGAGTTTCTCATCTTCTTCGGAGAGGCGCCGGCAGTTCGGCCGGCAGGGGGTGTTTAACTCGATGCGGAGAGTACAAGCAGCTGCTCCGATGGAGGATTTCCCAGAAAGGGGCCTTGTACCTGTGGAGAGCTGCGTCCTAGGGTCTGCAGCGCACGCCGGGCTATAGCATCCAAGGAAGCGGCCCCACTAGGACTGGCTGTGGCTTGCGGTGCTGGTGCAGCATGCTCCCAGTTCACTCTGGCTGTCACTCCTGTGGATATCTTGCAGTGAGGATAGAAGTCTCCAGCAGTCCTTCAACACTGGTCATTTGTTTTGATTTCGCTGGGTTTTTTCCACTCATTCAATTTAGCCATCTTTGCATCTCAGTGCACTTCTCAGTGAGCCTGAGTCCACGTGTGAAGAGTGTTGAGAGTCATTTGTTTAGAGTTGTCTGCGTCTGTGTTTTGTACTAGAACAGATGAATGGAGAGGCTCTCAGAGTCCTCTGGTGGCAATGAAACTGAAGAAACTTCACTCTGGGCATGTAATTTTTTGAAATCTAAAAACAAAAATATCTGACAGCAGAAGCAGAGGCTCCCAGTTGCAATTGTATAAATCCCTTTTGTCTATCCCTGTTTAAAAAAACAAAATGACTCGACTATGTGATAGTATCCTATGACATTTTTGGGGCTTGTTTGAAATTTACTGTGTTTCCAACTGACTTAAGTGATCATATCTTAGTGGATATGACAGTTGTCTTAATCTCCAGGAATTTAATAGGTAAACCTAATAAATGGTGAGGTTGGCTTTAATAAGTCGAATTGATGTACCTTTTGGGAAGCTAGGAATATTGAGTTCTTAAGTACTGAAATTCAAGATGTACGTGTTAGATCTAATGAGTCCTCATCAGGCGACGCTATATCCTTCTTTGAATCTCACATGGTTAGTTTTCGTAATGTAGATTCTAAGGATGAAGGTCCTAGACAGCTTAAAAAGTGGAATCTGAAGCTGAAGGTGCTAAACCAGTAAATACACTTCCTGATGTCACACAGCATCTACTGTTTTCCTCTTGAAGACAGCATGAGATCTACTGTCTTAAATGTATTATAACTAGATTAATAGTGCAAGAGTGCAGGAGCCAAAGTGATGCTAAATAGATTCATTTAATGGAAGCCAGGAATTCTAGGGACTCAAGGAAATGTTGGAATTTGATGGTTGAATACTGTGATTCTAAGGTGACAGCACATGCAATTCCTATCACTTAAAATGTTTGGATGAGTTACATTTCTATATTTGTATTCTAGTAGTTCTGGGGAAGCTTATCCTTTTGTGTTCAATATAGATGAAGAAATGTTTGTAGTGTATGGGGCCCCTTCTCAAGCCAAGATTGTTGGTTTTATAAAAAATGCAAGAGCATCTGGAGTAATGGGGACCAATGAGATTCCTACTGTGGATTTAAAAAAGGAGGCCATAGCTTAGGGAGTCTTTCTTTCCCATTTTTCGAATATTGCTACTGAACTGGAATAATTCCTTCATCTTGGAATTGTAGCGTCATTGTATCACTTTTTAAAAAGAGCTCAAAATACTCCCCAGCTAGATTTAGACAGATAGCATTGCTAGATGCGACAGGTAAACTCTTTGTTAAGAGTTACTTTCCCATTTAAAACAATGGGTTCAAGAAAATAACATCATTCCCCTCGAGCAAGCTAGCTTTAGGAGGAATCATGCCACCATCGAAAATATTGCTGTCCTCCAAACGATTATTAAAAAATATCCTTTTTCCCGGGGTATGCCATTGTATATGGCTTTCATTGACTTCTCCACAGCATTCAATAGAGCAGATCGTGGAACAGCTCTGGTGAAAGCTCTTTTGTTTAGGTAGCCCCCAACACCTCTTAAGGCTCAGTATTGAAATTTACTCTGATACCTGGTGCCAAATTCCTATGGGAAAAATTGAGAGTTTATACCGAAAGGTTACAACTCAAAATGACTTAAAACAAGGCTGCTTCTTGGCCCCCTTATTGCATTTACTCTATGTATATGGTCTAACTGGTATTCAAGGTCAGGTGCAGGGGGATTCGCTAAAAATTGGCAACATGCCTAGTGTCTGCATGTTGTATGCTGACGACATGGCTATAATGGATTTAACCCCTATTGGCCTTCAATGTCGCCTTTCTGCCTTGATTGAAGCTCGCAGAAGCCCACTTTCTGAAAATGAATATATTTAAATGTAAACTTTTGACTTTCCATAAGAAAGGTACAAGAACAAGGGGAAGTTCAATTGGTTTCAAGGGGAAGATAAATTGGAAAAAGTAGACTTGCAGCTTTATCTGGGTGAGATCTTTTCCAGAAGTGGGTGGGATGACACTCATGTTAATTTTTGTTCAATCCTCATCATGACCAGCAAGGTCGGATCAATGGCAGTTCTTCTGCCTTCCGGCTAAGTTTGCCAATGTGGTGGGTCACTATCCCTGTGGCCACTTCAACATCTGCCCCTTATTACAACCAACGAAGAAGATCCAATTGACTGACACCCTGACATGGACACAACAAAAACATACCAATTGCAATACAACACAGCTAAAATACATAGGGATGACCACTCGAGCTGTTAAAGTACAAATCACTGTGCATCGCAGTAACATTAGGTGCAAAAGAACAAACACCAAGATGTGTGCCCATTACACCACTGTTGGGCATGCATCCGATGACCTAAAATGGACTATACTGGAGGCACATCCACAGATAAAATAGGAGGCACTCTTCAGAAAGGAGCAGAAGTGGATTTTCAGACTGTCCACACATAAGGTTGGGCTGAACGATGAGATCCCATGGGGAGAACTTAACAAGTAACTAACCACACTACCCTACCTCTCGTGCCCATATCTGCTAAACAATGCATGGCTTTTCCAAACTGAACACCATGAATGGAGAACGTCATCCACACCACTGATGGGTTTGGTTTCAATGCAGGTGACTTAAGTATGTATGACTTATCTCAGCACTTGATCCAACTTAATTGATACACCTATTCCCTGCATACTATATGCTCGATTCCCATGCTCCAACTCCTTAAGAGCTGGATTTCGAATGTGAATGAGTCATTACCTACATAATCCTCACAGGCTTACCTCTGCACTTGCAAGAGGACTACACCTGAGATGAGTCCTGACAAATTACAATTTCATTTCTAAGCTATTTTAATGTTATTGCATTTTCAAGTGGTTGGTCATAATACACTCAATATTCCTTGATGATGAGGGATTAGCAAAAATGAAGACCCTACAAAGTTGGGCTCTTGAAGTTAGGCTTACGACTTTAGTTCAGCCGATTTTCGGCACATCAGAGTCTAATATGACCCAAGGTCCAGTCCGCTCTCCCTAAGATGGCCACCGTGGGACCCTCACCAGTCTCAGAAAAATCAACAGGAAGTTCAGGAAATCCTATAACTCCGCCCTTGTCAGATCTATCCCATCATGGGACACAGAGCCGAGGTAGGTGCATAGGTGCCAACATCGCCGCAAATGAGTGAGTAATGACCCTTCAAGTGACTGCCTACAAAATCCAGGGTAAGGCACACGATCTTTGTTAATTCCCCCCATGTACATTACACCTTAGGTCACAAGTGAGCGCTCTGTTTACCGTCAGGCCCTTACTGACTCGAAAACGGGTGAGTGAATGCCAATAGCATTGCGATACATACTCCTGTGAGGAAATATACAAAACGGCACACAACCTTGTGTAAGCGTAAATATGCATGTATGCAAGGATTACTAACTGGTGTTACGTGTTGGACCTGACCAGGGACACTTGTAGTTTCATGTCGGGGGCGCCATCCACACATGATTGGTAATAGGATTGGAAGTGATTTTTTAACAAAGAATCCGAGTTTACGTGATTACTGGAGCCTCTGGCATGATGCTGAAGCACACACATCACATGGTTGTGTCCGAAGGTGGGTTGCACAATGGTGGTGCTAGAAGTGTGTTTTTTAAGAAACTGTCACCGTAAACGACAATACGGGATATAAAATGAATAAGAATAACAAAGAAACAACAACACTTTGTTTAGCCCTACTATTGCTAGAATCAAAATAAGACTTTCTAAAAGTTACATGTCTTATCTGTCTCTTTTTGTGTTTCAGGTCAGTTTGTAAAAGAAGGTAGAATCATGCTTTGTAATTGATGGCATGACTGATAACTGGGTTTCCCATGACACATTGGTAAATCAGTCACTCAATAGTGTAGGTTGCTTTTGTTACCGATGCTGACGTATTGCCTACAGACCCCTTGTGGGCTAGAATAGGCAAGAAAAATGTTGACCTCACGTTTTAGAAAACTTATCACGATAGCGCTTTAGGACCATAGTATCCCATACGAGCACCACTGCTTTTAATTAGGTTAGTGAGCTCCACTAGTAAAGTTTACTGAAACCTAGCATCACTAGACCTATTTTAAACCACTTTTTTCACCGCACTACACACTCTCCACACCCCTCATACCCACACTTCATCAAACGGCAGAATTAAAAGATCTCCTGCATAGAGCCCCTTCGTGGGTGCCCGTCGGGCATTGCAGAGCCAGCCCAACGAGGAGCAGGCCCAGATAATGGAGCATGACACCTTTCGGGGTGTGTGAGGGCACTTGCTCCTATTGGAGCGTATCCCACTGACCTGACATACTACTAATTTTCAACCTTTGCCTAAGGAACTGCACACTCCTGTATTCAAGTTTGTATTTAAATTTGCCTGTGCCCAGGATCACAGACAGCAATGAGGAGATGATAGTTATTATGACCATGATTTTCAGCCGTGTTTCTTATTTATTTATTTTAAGAGTTTTATATAGCGCTGGCCAGACCCGAAGGTATCGGAGCGCTTTACAACATTTGTCAGGAAACATTCGAGTACATAGAATAACAGTAGTAAACATATTGATTCGTGCAGGATCTTGTTCAGGGGGGGGACAAAGGAGCAAGTCAGGAGGTAGATGCTTTAAGAAATTAATCTTATCATAGTGTCTGTATGCTCCGATGGGCGCGATTCTGCCTCGTGGGTCCGCTCTTACTTCGTAAGAGCTCGATTGAGGAAGAGGGCTTTGAGTTGGCTTTTGAATTTTTCGAAGGAAGGGTTCGTCCTGATGTGTACTGGGATGGCGTTCCAAATTTTGGGAGCATTTCCAGAGAAGGAGCGTGATAAGGTTTTTTGTTTGCGAGTTTTTGGAGGGATGAGAAGTAGAGTGTTAGTACTCCTGAGATTTCTTGTCTGCCCTGCTTTGTTGAGTTTGGAGGCCAGATAGGCCGGTTTGCCAGTGTGTAGAGCTTTGTGAGTGAGGCAAGCAGTTCTGAAGTTTGCACGTGTTTCTATTGGGAGCCAGTTTAGCTCTCTGAGAGCAGGAGAGATGTGTTCGAATTTCTTTACTCCAGTCACCATTCTGGCTGCTGCATTTAGGGTTGATCTGAGAGGAGCAAGGTGTGATTTTGCTGTGCCTGTGAGGGTGGCGTTTCCGTAGTCCAATCTGGATAGCACAAGGGATTGCGTGGCTTGCTTAAGGTCTTTTGTAGGGACGAAGGGTTTGATTTTGTTAAATAGTTTAAGGTTGAAGAAAGCACTCTTTGCTGTGTTTTTGATGTGTTTGACCATGTCTAGGTTAGGGTCCAGAGTTATTCCCAGTGATTTCACAGAGTCGGCTGGGATGAGAGTGCAGTTGAGAGCATCAATAGATTTTAGCCATTCTGTGATTTGGGGGGTTTGCTCTTTGTTGGCTATGAGGAGAATTTCAGTCTTGTCCTGGTTGAGTTTTAGGTGGTTTTGGGATAGCCATTGTTGGACTTCTATTAAGGAGTCATTAAGTCTTTTCATGTCCGCCATGGAGGAAGTTTCTAGGTAGATCTGGGTGTCGTCCGCATATAGGTGGAAGGGTATTTTGACTTTTCTGAGTATGGTGGTGAGGGGCTCCATGTATATGTTGAACAGTGCGGGTGATAGAACTGATCCTTGGGGTACACCCCTGCTTACAGGGCGTAGGTCAGACGTGAAATTTCTGATTTTTATTCTTTGCGAGCGGTTCTGCAGGAAGGAGGTGAACCACTGTAGGACCACCTCTTCTGCTCCTACCCTTTGACGAAGTACATTGATGAGCAGTTTGTGGTCAACAGTGTCGATGGCCGCCGATAGGTCTAGTAGTATGAGTACACAGCAGCGGTCCTTGTCGAGTGATTTGTAGACGTCATCAATGACATTCAGGATAGCTGTCTCTGTGCTGCAACCTTTTCTGAAGCCCAATTGGTGAGGGTCTAGGAGTTTGTTGTGGTCCATGTGAAGGGTGAGTTGTCGGAGAACACATTTTTCTAGTAATTTGGCTAGGAATGGGAGATTGGAGACAGGTCTGAAGTTATTGAGATCGTTTGTGTCAGAGCCCGTTTTTTTCAGCAATGGAGTGATTTGACCGATTTTGAGGCATTCTGGCATGATTCCTGTTTTCAGGGAGCTATTTATAATCTTTGTCCAGAGCGGGGCTAGTGAGAGTTTGAGTTTTTTGGCCAGTTGAGCAGGGAGGGGGTCTTCAATGTGTGACGATGGCTTTGTTCCGGTAGTCACTTCCAAAATTTCTGTTTCGGAGATGGGTTTGAAATGATTTCCAGCTATTTGGGGGTTGCCTGGGTGGGTTGTTGACTTCTTTGCAGGGGGGTGGGCTTTCGTTGGGTGGTCGGTGGTGGACCTCCAGTGTGCGCTCAATCTTTGAGATTTTTTCGTCAAAGAAATCTGCAAAGTTGTCGCATAGGTCTTTGGAGGCCGGCATTTCGGGGAGGGGTTTAGATGTTTGCTGTCTGGTGAGATTAAAGAGTTCTTTGGGGCGATTTTTAGCATTGTTTAGTGCACCACAGAAGAAGGAGGATTTTTCATTTTTGATGTGCTTTTTATATTTCCTGCGTTCCGTTTTGAGTTGGTCAAGGTGGATAGTCGAGGTGTTGTTACGCCAGAGTCTTTCTGCAGCTCTTAGTTGTCTTCTTTCCGAGTTTAGGTCTGTGTTGAACCACGATCTCGAAGGAATGTTCTTGACTTTTTTGTTTCAGCTGAGCTATTTGGTCAAGTATGTCGGTCATTGTCTCATTGTAGTGTGAGGTGAGTTCTGTTGTGGAGCCGTCTCCTGCGGTGTTGGGGAGCAGTGCACTTATCTTTTCTTCTAGTTCGGCGAGGGGGATCTGGCTTAAGTTTCTCGTCCAGTGAAGGGGTTCATTTGTGCGAGGAAGGCGTTGGGTCTTTTGATTGATATGAAATAGAATGATATGGTGGTCTGACCAGTCTACAGGGAGGATACGGTCAATGGTGATTGTGTCTTCGTGTGCTATGATGGCATCCAGGATTGAGCCTTTGATGTGGGTCTTCTCTGTGCAGTGTTGGGTCAAATTATTATTGCAAAGAAGCTCATTCATGTATTGTATCAGGGGATTGTTTTCTTCATTCCAGTGTAGGTTTAGGCCGCCTAGTATTAGGTTGTTCGTGTCCGAGAGTGACAGGTGTTCTCCAAATGCTGGGGAGTTGCCTGGTGGATGGTAGAGGAGGTGGCAATAAAGCGTTTTGTTGTCCGTCGTCTTAATGGTGGCGGTTAAGTATTCAAATGTGTTATATTTGGAGGAGTCTATTTCCGTTACAGAGATGTTAGTTTTGTGGATGATTGTGGTGCCCCCACCTCGTTGGTTCTTTCTATCTTTATTGATGATTGAGAACCCTGGGGGTACAAGCATGTCGATGATGGGGGGTGAGGATTCATTCAACCAGGTTTCTGTGATGAACGTGATGTCAATGTCGTGGGTGAGGATGGTTTCTGTAAATCAAGAAGGGTACGCAGTTCCCCAAAAGAAGATAGGATAACGAGTGTGGAGGCGAAAGGAGGGGAATCCTCCTAAACGGAACTAGAGTCCTCACACACCCAGCCAGCTAGGTGTCATGCTTCATCATATGGACTCGCTCCTCGTCGGGTCGGCGGTGCAATACCCGACGGGCACCCATAAAGGGGCTCTTTAGCGGAGATCTTCTGTTCCTGCCGTATGGTGCCGTGGGTGTAAGGGCCCTAGGGGTAAGTGTAGATGTGAGTGAGTGGTTTTTTAAAAAAGGTTAGATAATCCAAAAGGAGTTTTTTTAATAGAATGGTCATCCACCTTTGTAAGCGTTGGGCCTCAGTTTTGTAATCAGAAAGTGTGCTGCAATTTCTCCTAAGACGGAGAAACTGTCCAAATGGGAGGTTGTTTCTCAGTGCCCTTGGATGATGGCTACCATATAGGAGGAGGCTGTTCCTATCCGTGTCCTTCCTATATAATGTGGTGCTCAGACCAGTGTTGTTAAGTAGTATCCTCAAATCCAGGAAGGGGATGCTAGAATTGGATATGGTATAGGTGAATTTTAAGAAGGCATTTTGTGAATTAATCCAATTGCAAAATGCCTCACAGGTTGGTATATCCCCCTTCCATAGGATGAGGATATCGTCGATATATCTCCTCCATAGTGTCAGATTGCCTCTGTACGCGTTGATGGGGTTCATAATGACATCTTGCTCAAAGGTTGCCATGTACAGACAGGCCACACTAGGGGCAAAGGTACTCCCCATGGACGTACCTTGAGTCTGATGGAACAGTAGTGTCTCGTACTCGAAAAAGTTTTCAGTTAGGGCCAGGGTAGCGCAGTCCATAATGAAGGAGACGGGGGTTGGCGAAGACCAGTCCTCCCGGAGTAGGCTAGATTCTACTGCCTCAAGGGTGGCCCGTTGTGGAATATTAGTATATAACGCCTCCACGTCTAAGGTGACCAAAAGGTCCACTCCAACTCTACCCTCAATGTTGTCAATAATGCGGAGGACGTCAGTAGTGTCTTGTACAAAAGAGGGTATCTTCCTAACCAAGGGTTGAAGGAAGTGATCACAGAATTTGGCCTGATCGTTCCTGGCATTAAGCTCTGGTAATATACACTGACTCAGCCAGGGTGGGGGCGTCCTGACGCTATGCTGGTCCACCATGTGGGGGTCCTTTTGTGCCATACGCCACCAGGATTGGTCTTCTTTCCCCCCCCCCTTTTTTTGACATTTTTTTGACATTAGTTTGTCATCGATATTGTTTTACTCCCCTATGTTTAGGACACCATCCACTGAGGTGTCAAGAGCTGACAATACAGTAGAAGCAAGCGCCATCACCTAGTTAGGTGAGGCTATCAACTATTTACTTGTTTTAGATTCATTTTAGTTACGTTTTCCTCCAGTCATTCTGTGTTTTTACCAAATGTCATCTGTTTTGAAAGATGAGTGCATTCCTTTCACATACGTGCACTTATTGGATGGACTACTTGTTGTGGAGCTATGAGGTTGACTATACAATATCACTCACAGTTTATTGTTTATATTTTATTGTCTATGCTTTTTGTCATCCCTGTCTAGGATATCACTAGGCTTGTCGGGACTACATGCTCGCATGTAAGATTAGTGGTAGGTAGGTTTTCTTCCACCGACCCACTATGTGTAGATAGTTTTTATAGGTCCTGAAGAAATGCACTGTATCAATTATGAATACACAGCGTGAAACATGTCGACCACATTTGTAGAGTTGAGCATTGCTCCCCTGGATAATTGAAGTAGTGAGCAGCCACTCTTTTGTATATTTTTAATAAGGTGGATGACCATTCTATTAAAAAACTCCTTTTGGATTATCTAACCTTTTTTAAAAACCACTCACTCACATCTACACTTACCCCTAGGGCCCTTACACCCACGGCACCATACGGCAGGAACAGAAGATCTCCGCTAAAGAGCCCCTTTATGGGTGCCCGTCGGGTATTGCACCGCCGACCCGACGAGGAGCGAGTCCATATGATGAAGCATGACACCTAGCTGGCTGGGTGTGTGAGGACTCTAGTTCCGTTTAGGAGGATTCCCCTCCTTTCGCCTCCACACTCGTTATCCTATCTTCTTTTGGGGAACTGCGTACCCTTCTTGATTTACAGTATCTGGGCATGTACGCTGGACCCCGTAAAACAGCCCTATCAGTCCCTTCTTTTTGTTAAGATGAGGATGGCTTCTGCCAGTTCTGTTGCGTGTTTGGCTGCATATCTGCAGTTTATGAGCATGCAGTTGGTCGCCTTCTTGTTATTGTGTTTCTCATTTGGGGGGGCCATGGGGATATTGGTGAGGTATGATGTAGGTCTCAATGTTCTCGGTACGCTGTGGTCTCTTCCAAATCCAGTGATTACCTGGATCTCGGAGCTGGGGTGGACAGCTTAAGTTTCCTTATAGGATTCGGCGAGATCCTCGCCTCTTTCATGGACATTGCAGCGCTTGTTCTTCTGGGTCTCTGCAGCTGCTTCCTGGGGGGGGTTGTGTTCCATCTGAGCCTTTGGGCCTTGTGAGGTCTTGTGAGTTTACTGGAAGTGGATGTGGGTGTGGGGAGTGGGCATTGGGTATGTTCCGAGGGTGAAGTGCGGTTCAATAGAATTTTGTTGATACCCTGTATTACGATCTCAAGCTGATATTCCAGCCGTGCCAGTCTTTGGGTTGTATTCATAGAGGGGGGTGAAGGGGAGTTAGTTTTCGGGATGTCCTGAGCAGGGCAATCTATGGGTGGGAGGGGCTTGTCGGGGGAGGAGTGGCTCATCGTGTTGTTGATGTCTATGTTTATGGGTGGAGTGATCTTATCAGTGGCGTTGTGGTTCATAGTGTTGCTAATGTCTGTGTGGTTTTTGGGGATAGTCGTGGGGGAGTGTTGTGACAAATTAGTTCGATGTTTCATAGGTTTTAGTGCATGGAGAGAGTTAGGGGCTATTATCTGCGGGTCTGTTTCCCTTGTTGCTTGATGGGAGTGGTGACGAGTAGTGAGGGGGGAGAGGAGTAGGCTGTTGGAGGGGGAGGGGAGGGAGGCGCTGGGGGGATAGGTTGTTGGGTTGGAAGGGGAGGTTGGAGGGAGATGGGGGAGAGGAGCAGGCTGGGAGAGGATTGTAGTGTCTCATCCGGGGCATATCTCATGTTTGTAGTGGCTGGGATGGATGTAGTTTGCGAGTTGGGGGCGAGCTGGAGGACGATGGGAGGGAGGTGCTGGGGGGGATAGGTTGTTGAGTTGGGATTGGGTTGAGGGGTTGTTTTGATAGTTTACCAGGAGGGTCGGTTGGTTCGAGGATAGGGTTTTGTTCCAGTGGGAGTGGTGTAAGTGAGTGAAGGCGTTGCGTAGTGTGGGGAAGAGAGAGTCAAATGCGTCCAGGTTGTCATTGTTGGCTTGGATCAGCACAGTGCAATTGCTGTAGATGGTCGCAAAGGTGTTGCCATTGCGTGTATGGTGGTTTGGGCTTAGGAACATTAGTTTGCAGCTGAGGGGGGTGCTAGTTGTTTTAGAAATGTGGAGGTGGGATCTAAGGATGTTGATCCATTTCGTAGGGCTCTGGGTGTGAAAGATGAGATCCATTTTCTGCTGGCCTTTAGAGGAGCAGTGGTATATGTCTGCGAATAGTGTTTCCTGGTGTTGCCTTATCAGCCTGTGTTTAAAGTTTCTTTTCGCTTTTGGCGAGCGATTGGGTGGGAAGATGATAGAAAAGGAGTTCAGGCCGTGGGGTTTTAGGGCGTTCGCTGTGTCAGCTCGGTGGGAAGTTGGGTTGGCCGGTGTCATTTTGACTCTGTTAAGTGGGTGCAATATTGTTTTATTACAAGCTGGGGTGGCCATTGGTAGGTGCCTTCTAGAGCTGGTGCTAACTTACTAGAGTCATCAATCTGTATTATAGGTCTAGGAAGGTGCAATCCGTGGCCGGTGTCTGCGCTGTAATGCTTTGGCCTCCCTCCTCGTTAAAAATTGGAAGCGATCCGTGTTTCCTTGGTCTTTGTAGCATAGGGAGATACAGTGTATTGAGTGGTTGATGGCTGTGCTACATTGATCACACCGCACCTCGACGTGAAAGAGGCATATAGCAGCAGGGTTGCCTGACCTTGTGGAGTCGTCTTTTGGGGTCAGTCAGTTGTGATATGGGCATAGAGTGTTGCCTATTGTGACCTGTGTCAGTGCTGCAGTGTTCTGGCTTTATCCTGTGGAGTCGCTTTTTTGGGGTTAGGCAGTTGTGGTATAGGCATAGAATGGTGCTTTCTGTGGCCTGTGTCCGCGCTGCAGTGTTCTTGCTATACCTCCTCTTTTTGAGAATGAAGGCGTAGGTTCATTCGTTGATCTCTGTCTGTATTCGGTGCCTGCACTCTCCTGATCAGGCCGTACTTTTTCGTTAAAGAGGACATTGTAGCCAGATTGCCTGACCTCAGGGAGCCGCCATCTTGCGGTCAGGCACCCATGATGTTGATTTTAAGTATTGGATGCGCTGATTCTTTCCTCTTGCAACTATGTATCTTGGCATACACTGGTGCTTTATGTGGACCCTGTGTGTTCTTAGCTGATTAGGCCACACCTCTTCATTTAAGACGTACGTTATAGCCGGTATGCTAAGCCCGGGATGCCGCCATTTTGGGGTCGGGCATCACGGATGTTTTTTTTTTTTGTTCCCTTTCTGTCTCTTGGCAAACAAAGGGGTCACAGGAGGCCGCTGCATTTGGTGGTGGCTGCGCATTAGCAGGTCCGGCCGTACCTCTTCTTTGGATTGGACATTGCCTCGGGAGTGCCTGTATCTGCCATTTTGTGGTCAGGCATCCCGTATGTTATGTGTGTTTGTTTTCTGTCTCTTGGCAGACAGAGGGGGTCTCAGGTGACCGCTGCATTAGGTGGTGGCTGCGCATTAGCAGGTCAGGTCGCACCTCTTCTTTTGGCTGGGACGTCATCTCGGGAGTGCCTGTACCCAGGGAGCCGCCATTTTGGGGTCAGGCAACCCGGGAACGTTAGTTCGGATCTTTACCGCCCCGCGGGCCGCTCTTTGTGAGGGTCTCAGGTGGCCGCTGCATTGGGTGGTGGCTGCGCATTAGCGGTCAGGTTGCACCTCTTCTATTGGCTGGGACGTTGTCTCGGGAGTGCCTGTACCCGGGGAGCCGCCATTTTGGGGTCAGGCATCCCGGGAATGTTAGTCTGGATCTTCACCGCCCCCGCGGGCTGCTCTTTGAGAGTAGAGCCGCCCCTTGGGATTCCGGTGCATAAACCCGTGTGTTAGACTTGGCATCTTTTGGCGTGTTTCCCCTGACTTTTTGCTTTCTGACCTCCCGGTTTTGACTCTGTTTTTGCTGGTGTAATGATTCTGCGCACTTTCCTCACTGCTATCCAGTGGGAAAGTGCAAGTGCTCCTGTATAAAATGCGTTATGGATTGGTGTTTCCATGATTGGCCTATTTGGTTTATGTGTCAGTCCCTTGTAAAGTGCACTGCGAGTGCCAGGGCCTATATACCAAATGCTGTTGGTGGGCTGCAGCACTGGATTGTGCCACCCACGCAAACAGCCCGTAAAGTGTAACTCGGGCCTGCCAACGCAGAGCCTGTGCGCAGCCTGGGGCTGCCATGTCGACTTGGCAAGTGCACACACCCTAAACCTTCCCTTTGCTACATGTTAGTCACCCCTAAGGTAGGCCCAAGGTACCCCTGTGGGCAGGGTGCGGTGTATGCGAAAGGTAGGACATGCCCGGGTGTGTGCGGCATGTCCTGATAGTGAATTACAGCCTAGTTCGTTTTTCACTATTGCAAGGCTACCTGTTCCCCTAGGCCAGAACGGGCAGTTTTGATTATTACAGCTTATAATCCTAACTGACCCCGGGAACATGGTAGAAATTCGAGTTTAGTATGCCTGGACTCAGAATGATAAAATGCAGCTTTTAGTGAAGTTGGTTTTAACATTCTGTGTTTGAAAATACCACTTTTAGAAAGTGGGTATTTTCTTGTCTAACCATCCAAGCCTGCCTCTGCGAGGTTGTGTATTCCTTGTCTGGAATGTGAGTGACAGGGGCTGGGGGATGCCAGGAGACAGGGTGAGTCAGCACAGGGCTGAATAGCAAGATCTACATGTAGATGGGTGGGAGGGGTCGCACCTGGGCCCTGAATAGGACAGTGCCTTCCCTCCACAATGCTGGCTCCACCTCCTGCGGTGCGTCTGATGTCCCTGGCCCACTCACTGAAAGAAGGGACGGAGACTTGTCAACAAAGTGCTCCAGAACTGGTTTGGACTAGGCAAAGGCCTCTCTGCCTTCAGAGAACAAAGGAATTTGGGATATAAATATTGGGGCCCTGACCCCATGAATTTAGATCTCGCTGGAATCAAGGAACCTGCCAAGACGAAGAGCTGGAAGAGCTGCCAGGAGGAGTACTGCCCCTTTGCTGTGTTGTTGCTTTGTTGGGTTGGCCTGCAGCTGCTGCTTCTGCCTTGGGCAGTGAAAGGACTGAACTTTCTACAAACTTGTGCTGAGTATCTCCAAGGGCCTGAAACCGAGCTGGCCTCCTGTTAAGAAGTCTCAGGGACTACAAAGACTTCACAAGCCTCTGGGTACCGCTTCTGGAACGCTGTTTCAGTTGCCACAGAGGAAGGGAACTGCAACCGACTCCGTCAACCGAATCCATCCCTGGCCGGTGACCTGTTTGCACCGCAGACCGCATCGCCCCGCTTCGCATCGCAACCCTGGTCTCACCGTGGGCGACGTCCGACGCCGCCAACACCGAGCCGCTGCTTGCACCGTGACCTGTGGGCACCGCAGTTCGCATCGCATCGCTTCACTGAACCAGCCGGACCCGACCGACGCGGTCGCTGCAACTGGCTCAAGAGTCGTGACCGCACCGCATTTGGGGCACCGCTCGCACGTCTGCGACGCACCGCTCCGACTCGCACCGCTGTCCGACGCCAGCTCCCGCACTCCGGCTTGGTCGCCTGCATCGCAACCTGTCAGCACCGCATCGAGCATCGTCTCACCCTGCATCGCACGCCTTGGACTCACCGACTCCGTCTGCACGACGCTCATCGAGCCGCTGCCTGCACCGCATCGAGGGACACCGCACCTTGCATCGCTCCGTCTTGCACCGCAACCGCGACGAACGCCGACCGGCTCGTACACTCCGTACCAGCCACAACGAGAAAGGTACTGTAACCGAGTCTGTTCACGACTCTGCTGGCCCGTATCGACGCGGTCGGCTGGAACTGTTAGACTCTGTGGTTTTCAGCATCACGGTAGGCTCGGACGGAGCTACCGACTCGTACGAACTTTGCTTTTGTGCTATTCCTGCAAAGAAGAAGTTAACGTATCAAGTATTCATTTGTAAAGTACAGTATTGTGGATTTTTGTCGTAATTGGTCTTGTCTTGAGTATATAAAATATTGGTTATTTTTCTAAACTGGTGTGGTGTCCGTTTGTAGTGCTTACACTGTATTACTGTTGGTTATGTGCAAATGCTTTACACACTGCCTCTGAATTAAGCCTGACTGCTCGTGCCAAGCTACCACGAGGGTGAGCAGGGGTTACTTCACGAGTGGAACACCCTTACCCTGACTAGGAAGAAGGGTCCCTACTTGGACAAAGGTGCAAGCCCTTGCCAACTAGAGATCCCATTTCCAACATTGGTTGTCAGCGGTGAGGATAGGACTTGTGTTTGCACTTGACTTACAGTGATTGGTGTGCACTACTACCATATCGCAGACCATTACGTACCACATACTGGTTCTTTTTCTTTTGGCCTATTTTTGATCTTGCTAGTTTTCAACTCACTACTTTTGTCATGCCTGAATCAATTGCATCATCCGTTGCATCTCTGGAAGTTATCTTTGAGGAGGATAGGTTGGAATCCTACGCCGTAAAGGAGTTACGAGCGATTTGTAAAAACCTGAAAGTCCAAATTAAAGGCCTCACAAGGAAGGAGGAGCTACAGAAGGCGCTGAGGGCCTGGGTAGCAGCCAGACATGCCAATGGGCAGCCTGGTAATCTCAGTGAGGAGGTGGAGGAGCCTATTTCCAGGGTGGATGTGCTTCTGGGTAGGGGGAACCCGCCAGGTCAGGCAGCAGCAGTCTGTCCCCAGAGGAGCTGGAGGACAGGCGGGAGACAAGGCAGTTTGAGCTGCAGAAGCTCAGGCTGGAGAGTGAGCGGGAGGAGAAGAGATTGGCCATAGAGGAGAGGAAGATGCTCTTAGAGCATGAGAGAGAACTGAAGGAGCTAGAACTTAGGAGTAAGTCAGGCTCAGATGGTGGCAGCAATTCGTCCAGAAAGGCAGATAGGATTGTGCACATTCCCAAGAACGTAGGCAAGGAGTTCAAGAAGGGGGATGACATACAAAGGTGGTTTCAGGGTTATGAGGCAGCCATACACATGAATGGGGTCCCTGAGGAGAATTGGGGAGCAGGATTGTGGCCACTTTTCCCTGAAGAAGCAAGGGATGCTCTGATAGCTTTGGGTAAGGGGTATCACTTCACCTATGCTGACATGAAGGATGCCCTTCTCACGAAGTATGGTCTTACTCCTGAAAAGTACAGGGATCAGTTTAGGTCCAGTAAGAAGTCTGATGCCAACACTTGGTTGGAATGTGTGGATGTGTTCTGCAGGTCTCTGGATGGTTGGGTGAAGGGCAGTAGTGTAACAGATTTTCAGGGGCTCTACAACTTGATTGCATGGGAGCACTTGTCTAGTCTATGTTTTGCAGATCTGCGCCAGCACCTGGTTGATAGTAAGCTAACTGACCCCAGGAAGCTTGCTATGGAAGCGGACCACTGGGTGAGTACCAGGGTCCACAAGAAAGCGTTTGGGGGAGACTCAGCCAAAGGTGGGCAGGGTCCCCAGCAGAAAGGTGGGGGGACAAGGGTAAAGCACAGGAGTTCTCTAAAGGGCCCCAAACTAGTACCCGGGGTAAAGGTTCCCAGCCCCCAGTGATAAGAAGAAAGGGGTCTCTACAGGGAAGCCTGTTGAGACCGGCCCCATCAAGTGTTATGCATGTGACCAGGTAGGTCACTTTAAGGGGGACCCCAAGTGCCCGAAGGGGACACAGCCACCCACCAGTGGACAGTCCAAAGTGTTGGCTAGTGTAGCGCTTGGGGAGGAGGGGTGCCCACAGGAGGGTGGGGATCCCGCAGAAATGACCCTTGTCTCACTAGGGGACAGTGAGATGGTCCCAGGAAACCAGGTGCCCCCTAACACAAAGAAATATAGCACCTGGGTGACCATTAATGGGAACAGGGTAGAGGCTCTCAGAGATACTGGAGCCAGTGTGACCTCAGTCCGGTGTCACCTGGTGTCTGAGAAGCAAGTAGTCCCCGGAGCATTCCACCAAGTAGTTGCTGTAGACAACTCAGAGCGCCAATGTATGGTGGCGCAGGTTTCCTTTGAATGGGGGGGTCTCAGGTCCCTTGAGGGTGGTTGTGAGCCCTACCATGCCTGTAGATTGTCTGCTAGGAAACGACCTGGAGCAGTCCTCATGGAAGGAGGTTGAGCTCAGGTCTCACTTGGAGATGCTTGGGTTGCCAGAGTGGGCATGCATGTCTACTCGGTCAATGGCAGCCAGAAAGGGTGATCAAGAGGACTTGGAGCCTGAAACAGTGGCCCAAGTCCCTGCCAAGAGAAAGGGCAGGGGCGCGGGAAACCGGCCCCCGAAAGTTCCCACGGACCGGGAGGAGGCGGACCTCGAGGGGACGCCCCGGTGCCTACAGGGGAGCAGGTAGCCGGATTGGGAGACATCTCTGAGCTGACCCATTGGCAGCAAGAAGGGGGTCCCACCAGGGAGGAGTTCTGCAGGGAGCAGAACGAGTGCCCTACTCTGGAGGGTCTGCGGCGGCAGGCTGCAGACCAGGCAGCTGGTAATCAGTCCGGGTCACATCTGATCTACTGGGAGAGCGGTCTCCTATACAGTGAGCCTAAGGTTGCTGAGCCTGGGTCAGCCCGTGTGCTGGTGGTACCCCAGCGCTTCAGGACCTTCCTACTGGGTCTGGCTCATGACGTGCCTTTGGCAGGACATTTGGGGCAGGACAAGACCTTTGACAGGCTTGTCACCCACTTCTTTGGCCCCAAATGCGAAGGCAGTCAGATGCACACTGTAGGTCTTGCCAGACTTGCCAGGCAAGTGGTAAGAGTGGGAGGAAGGTCAAAGCTCCTCTCCAACCTTTTCCTGTTGTTGGAACACCCTTTGAAAGGGTAGGGATGGATATTGTGGGGCCACTGGATCCCAAGACAGCCATGGGCAACAGGTACATCCTGGTCTCGGTGGACCATGCCACCCGGTACCCGGAGGCAATCCCTCTCAGGACAACGACGGCGCCAGTGGTGGGCCGGGCGTTAATGGGGATCTTTTCCTGTGTGGGATTCCCCAGAGAGGTGGTTTCTGATAGGGGACCAATTTCATATCGAAGTATATGACATCCCTGTGGAAGGAGTGTGGTGTAACCTACAAGTTCACCACTCCTTACCACCCACAAGGAAACGGTCTGGTGGAGAGATTCAACCAGACCTTGAAAGGCATGATCAAGGGTCTAACAGAACCCATGAGGCGTAAGTGGGACGTCCTCTTGCCATGCCTACTCTTTGCATACAGGGAGGTGCCTCAGAAGTCTCTTGGGTACAGCCCCTTTGAGCTCCTGTATGGCCACCCTGTCAGAGGACCTCTGAGTTTGGTAAAGGAAGGCTGGGAGGCGGCTCCCAGGAAAACTCCCAGGATGTATTTAGCTACATGCTGGCCTTTAGAAACCAAACTGCCCGCTTCAGGAAACTCGCTCAGGCGAACCTAGAAGCAAGCCAGGAAGAAATGAAGAGATGGTATGACCAGAATGCCACTCTGGTCGAATTTCAACCTGGGCAAAAAGTGTGGGTCATGGCCCCAGTGGCACCTTGTGCCTTGCAGGACAAGTGGACTGGGCCATATGAGGTAAAGGAGCGCAAAAGTGACGTCACCTACCTGGTGGATTTGCAGGCTCCAAGGAACCCTTTGAGGGTCCTTCACGTGAACCGCCTCAAGCCCCACTTCGAGAGGTCCGAAGTGAGTATGCTCTTGGCGACAGATGATGGGGTGGAAGAGGAGAGTGAGCCTCTCCCTGACCTCCTGTCTACCAAGGAGCATGATGGGTCAGTAGAGGGTGTGATCCTCTCCCCTACTCTGACTCAGGAGCAGCAGGGGACTGTCGCCAGTTGTTGGGACAGTTCGCCCCACTGTTCTCTCTGACCCCCGGTGTTACTCACTGGTGTACCCATGACGTGGACACTGGTGACAGCTCTCCTGTGAAGCACAAGATTTACAGGTTGACTGACCGGGTCAGAGCCAGCATCAAGGAGGAGGTCTCTAAGATGTTGGCGTTAGGGGTGATTGAGCCCTCCCACAGTCCTTGGGCCAGCCCAGTGGTCTTGGTCCCAAAGGCTGCGGCGCCCGGTGCCACTCCAGAACTCCGGTTTTGTGTGGACTACCGTGGGCTCAATGCCGTCACTAGGACTGACGAGCACCCCATCCCCAGAGCTGATGAGCTCATTGATCAGTTGGGAGCTGCCCGGTTCCTCAGCACGTTTGATTTGACGTCTGGGTACTGGCAGATTGCCTTAACCGATGGGGCCAAGGAGAGATCAGCATTCTCAACCCCAGAAGGTCATTACCAATTCCGGGTGATGCCCTTTGGGTTGAAGAATGCCCCTGCCACCTTTCAGAGGTTGGTCAATCAGGTGTTGGCTGGGCTGGAGGATTTCAGTGCTGCCTACCTGGATGACATTGCTGTGTTCAGTTCCAGCTGGGAAGAACATTTACAGCACCTTGAGAAAGTGTTGAGGGCTCTGCAAGGTGCAGGCCTCACGATCAAGGCCGGTAAGTGCCAGATCGGGCAGGGTTCTGTGGTGTACTTGGGACACCAGGTAGGAAGCGGCCAGGTGGCGCCCCTACAACCCAAGATTGACACCATTCTGGCTTGGGAACCCCCCAAGACCCAGACAGAGGTGATAGCCTTCTTAGGTCTCACCGGTTACTATAGGAGATTTGTTAAGGGCTATGGCACCATCGTTGCCCCCTTAACAGAGCTGACCTCTAAGAGGCAGCCCAGGAAAGTGATCTGGACTGAGTCCTGCCAGAAAGCTTTGATGCCCTGAAGGCAGCCATGTGCACGGCGCCCGTGCTCAAGGCACCTGACTTCTCCAAAGAATTTGTCGTGCAGACTGAAGTTCAGAGCATGGTGTGGGAGCGGTGCTCTCACAACTGAACGAAGAGGGCCTGGATCAGCCTGTAGTCTTCCTTAGCAGGAGACTACTTCCCAGGGAACAGAGGTGGAGTGCCATAGAAAGGGAAGCTTTTGCTGTGGTCTGGGCACTGAAGAAGTTGAGACCATACCTGTTTGGGACTCACTTCCGGGTTCAGACAGACCACAGGCCCCTCAGATGGTTGATGCAAATGAGGGGTGAGAATCCAAAACTGCTGAGGTGGTCCATCTCCCTACAGGGAATGGACTTTACGGTGGAACACCGTCCTGGTACAGAACACGCCAACGCAGATGGTCTGTCCAGGTTCTTCCGCTTTAGTGAAGAGAACTCCAATGGGGTTGGGTAGTTCTCCCTACTTTCGGCTGGAGGGGACATGTGTTAGACTTGGCATCTTTTGGCGTGTTTCCCCTGACTTTTTGCTTTCTGACCTCCCGGTTTTGACTCTGTTTTTGCTGGTGTAATGATTCTGCGCACTTTCCTCACTGCTATCCAGTGGGAAAGTGCAAGTGCTCCTGTATAAAATGCGTTATGGATTGGTGTTTCCATGATTGGCCTATTTGGTTTATGTGTCAGTCCCTTGTAAAGTGCACTGCGAGTGCCAGGGCCTATAGACCAAATGTTGTTGGTGGGCTGCAGCACTGGATTGTACCACCCACGCAAACAGCCCGTAAAGTGTAACTCGGGCCTGCCAACGCAGAGCCTGTGCGCAGCCTGGGGCTGCCATGTCGACTTGGCAAGTGCACACACCCTAAACCTTCCCTTTGCTACATGTTAGTCACCCCTAAGGTAGGCCCAAGGTACCCCTGTGGGCAGGGTGCGGTGTATGCGAAAGGTAGGACATGCCCGGGTGTGTGCGGCATGTCCTGATAGTGAATTACAGCCTAGTTCGTTTTTCACTATTGCAAGGCTACCTGTTCCCCTAGGCCAGAACGGGCAGTTTTGATTATTACAGCTTATAATCCTAACTGACCCCGGGAACATGGTAGAAATTCGAGTTTAGTATGCCTGGACTCAGAATGATAAAATGCAGCTTTTAGTGAAGTTGGTTTTAACATTCTGTGTTTGAAAATACCACTTTTAGAAAGTGGGTATTTTCTTGTCTAACCATCCAAGCCTGCCTCTGCGAGGTTGTGTATTCCATGTCTGGAATGTGAGTGACAGGGGCTGGGGGATGCCAGGAGACAGGGTGAGTCAGCACAGGGCTGAATAGCAAGATCTACATGTAGATGGGTGGGAGGGGTCGCACCTGGGCCCTGAATAGGACAGTGCCTTCCCTCCACAATGCTGGCTCCACCTCCTGCGGTGCGTCTGATGTCCCTGGCCCACTCACTGAAAGAAGGGACGGAGACTTGTCAACAAAGTGCTCCAGAACTGGTTTGGACTAGGCAAAGGCCTCTCTGCCTTCAGAGAACAAAGGAATTTGGGATATAAATATTGGGGCCCTGACCCCATGAATTTAGATCTCGCTGGAATCAAGGAACCTGCCAAGACGAAGAGCTGGAAGAGCTGCCAGGAGGAGTACTGCCCCTTTGCTGTGTTGTTGCTTTGTTGGGTTGGCCTGCAGCTGCTGCTTCTGCCTTGGGCAGTGAAAGGACTGAACTTTCTACAAACTTGTGCTGAGTATCTCCAAGGGCCTGAAACCGAGCTGGCCTCCTGTTAAGAAGTCTCAGGGACTACAAAGACTTCACAAGCCTCTGGGTACCGCTTCTGGAATGCTGTTTCAGTTGCCACAGAGGAAGGGAACTGCAACCGACTCCGTCAACCGAATCCATCCCTGGCCGGTGACCTGTTTGCACCGCAGACCGCATCGCCCCGCTTCGCATCGCAACCCTGGTCTCACCGTGGGCGACGTCCGACGCCGCCAACACCGAGCCGCTGCTTGCACCGTGACCTGTGGGCACCGCAGTTCGCATCGCATCACTTCACTGAACCAGCCGGACCCGACCGACGCGGTCGCTGCAACTGGCTCAAGAGTCGTGACCGCACCGCATTTGGGGCACCGCTCGCATGTCTGCGACGCACCGCTCCGACTCGCACCGCTGTCCGACGCCAGCTCCCGCACTCCGGCTTGGTCGCCTGCATCGCAACCTGTCAGCACCGCATCGAGCATCGTCTCACCCTGCATCGCACGCCTTGGACTCACCGACTCCGTCTGCACGACGCTCATCGAGCCGCTGCCTGCACCGCATCGAGGGACACCGCACCTTGCATCGCTCCGTCTTGCACCGCAACCGCGACGAACGCCGACCGGCTCGTACACTCCGTACCAGCCACAACGAGAAAGGTACTGTAACCGAGTCTGTTCACGACTCTGCTGGCCCGTATTGACGCGATCGGCTGGAACTGTTAGACTCTGTGGTTTTCAGCATCACGGTAGGCTCGGACGGAGCTACCGACTCGTACGAACTTTGCTTTTGTGCTATTCCTGCAAAGAAGAAGTTAACATATCAAGTATTCATTTGTAAAGTACAGTATTGTGGATTTTTGTCGTAATTGGTCTTGTCTTGAGTATATAAAATATTGGTTATTTTTCTAAACTGGTGTGGTGTCCGTTTGTAGTGCTTACACTGTATTACTGTTGGTTATGTGCAAATGCTTTACACACTGCCTCTGAATTAAGCCTGACTGCTCGTGCCAAGCTACCACGAGGGTGAGCAGGGGTTACTTCACGAGTGGAACACCCTTACCCTGACTAGGAAGAAGGGTCCCTACTTGGACAAAGGTGCAAGCCCTTGCCAACTAGAGATCCCATTTCTAACACCGTGCCTCCCTCCTCTCCTGCACTCACCGGTGTTGATTTATTGCCCTGGCCGCCATCGCGTGTCCGGTAATTACGCGCAGGCGGTGTCTCCCACTCCGTCCATCCTGGAGTCGGTCCCGGAGCCTCTCAAGGATTTGTCTTTGCACTTCTCCACGCGTGGGTACGGCACCGACAGGTCTGTGTACTTCTTTTCCTCGCTTGGGAATGGCGGCGTCTGGTCAGGGCGCTCTTCGGTCTTTCTTGGTGCCCGCCTCACCTCGGACTTCAGACTGCTCCTTGCTTGTCTGTCTCTCAGTTGGCATCCCTCCGGGCCATCAGTGGAACCTAGATGTGTGAATGAACCGTGGACGGTGTAATTTGCTGGTCGTCACTCTGGGGCAGCTTCTTGTGTCCTGGAGGCAACGAGGTGCAGATCCTCGAGCACTGCTGTTTCGAGCAGTGGGCACACCGCTCGGTTCGTCACAGTCACTTTTTCATGTCGCTTAGAAATGTTTTCCTTGAAAAATACTTTAAATACATGACAGCAATACAACTGCACAAACATGCACTGGCAATGGACCAACTCAAGGAAATGTACTAAGAATGCACAGCTACTAAAACACACTGCTTTTAGAAACATGCTAATACCAGGCCTTATAACAATTGTGTCATCAATGTATACTCATTCTGAAACATGCTGGCAAAGTGTCGGCTGAAAACATCTCCGAAAATGCACCTTTTCACAAGTATGCTAGGAGTGTGCACACACTGAAAAATGCCATTGACCCTGCTTCAAAAAAAGGCAAAAAGCAGAGTCACAAACATGCCAGCAATGCATCTGCTGATAAATATACCATTAGCGCACCTACTAAAAAGCATGGCAGTGACTCTGTTACAAATTATCAGGGCCACTGGAATTATGCAGCAGGGGAGGGTCAAATTCAGGGTTGAGTAAATTATGCAGCAAGAAAAGGTAAATTATGCGGCATTATGCAGCACATGTGTGATAGTGTTATTTTTATTATTTTGTCATTTTTAAGCTTGTTAACAGTGTCTGGGCATTAGTTGTACCTCATTCGTGCCAATTGAACACCAAATATAGCAATAAGCTACATAAAAGTGACTAGCCAACCTTTGCAAAGGGCCTTCCATTGCACGGCAACATGTGTCGCTGAATTTTTACTAACCTTTGAAGCGTTTGAGCTAGAAATAATTTTTTAGGTTTAAATCTGCAAATTATGCAGCAGATGCTGGATTATGTGGCAAATGTGGCAAATCTACAATTATGCGAAAATGCCACAGCTACACAATCCCATAATTCCAGTGGCCCTGTGAATTATGCTTGCAGGGCAGGACTGTGTGATATTATCCAAATAGAAACAGATGTGGCTCTTTGTGTCTGATAGTAAAGTGTTTGTATGGATGAATGGATATGTTTGTACTTTTGCCACAGTGTATAGTAACAGCACTGATATGTGTGTGCTTCAGTGCAGCAAAGCAGCGCATTTGAGAATAATAATTGTGAACAACTTTGCAAAAAAGTTTTGTTTGAGTGTGGATAAATATATGTGCACATGATTGAGTATAAAGAAGTTCGATGTTGTATGTCAGAAGAGAGCATCGTGAGTGACTTAGCTGCCTCTGGCTGTCATGCTCTGTTTTTTCTGAGGTTTTACAGTGTGAGGACACTTTACATGAGCACCAGAATATGTTACACATTGATTTTTAGGTACGAAGAGATAAAGGGCCATATGTATGAAAGTTTGGTTTTGCGATTCTCAAATAGCGAATTTTAGAGAATCGCTATTTGAGAATCGCAAAACGAGATGTATGTAGGATTTGCAAAAAAAATTGCGAATCCTACATATTCCTTAATTGCGAATCGCAAATTGTAATTCTCAATTAAGGAAACCCTCCCCATTCATTCCTATTGGCCTAGAGGCCCATAGGAATGAATGGGAAGACATTCTCAATTTGCGATTAGCAATTAGAGAATTGCAAATTGAGAATGCAATTTCAAGGTTGCAAGGGTGTCAAAAGGACACCCTGTTGCACCCCTGAAATATGCATGGGTGCACATGTGGCGCACATACATGCCCTAAGGGCATGTATGTGCGTCACATTGCACTTTGAAAAATGCAAAAAGTGAATTTTTCAAAGAAATCGCAAATTACCACCAACTTGAAGTTGGTGGTAATTTGCGATTCCTTAAGGCCAAATTGCACTTTTTTGTGCTTCTGACATTGCATTTAAGGAATCGCAATTTGCGATTCCTTAAATGCATTCGCAAAATAGGGAATCGCAAATTTTGCGATTCCTTATTTTGCAAGGCAGTTTTTCCTTCATACATACCACTAAGCCAAATTGCGATCGCAAACGCTGAAATTCTGCGAATTTCAGCGTTTGCGATCGCAATTTTGTTTGATACATATGGCCCTAAGTGATTTGCCCAGAATCACGGGATGTTGAGCCATGGTACAGATTCCAAACTATGGCTGTATTATATTAAGTGCCGTAGGGAGGAACCAGCATATGCACCTACTTTCTGCAACTTTAGGGTGTGCAAAAAGGAAAGCCCGTTTGCGCCCGTCCATGCCTGGACCGTGCCCAGTGCCAGGCACCCTGCTTCTCAGACATTCCACCGCTACGAAGCCAGGACCCTTCTCGCCCTCAACCCTGAATGCCATGCTGCCTGCCATCTAGCATCTCCAAAGAGGACCCATGGACCCTTCGCTGCCGGAACTGCAACCGCACCTTCACCCACACCAACACTCCAGCTCCTCTCGCCGCCCAGCCGACAAACAGCACACCCGCCCAGCTCAACTGCATCCTCCTCAATGTGCGGTCCCTCCATAAACACGCCACAGAAATCTGGGACCTCCTCGATGCCACCTCTCCTGACATCGCTTTCTTCACGGAAAACTGGACTAACCCCTGCTCCGGACCATACATTGTCATCGCCATCCCCAGCAGCTACAAAATCACTTGCAACGACCGCCCCAACCGCCCAGGAGGAGGCATCGCCATCATCCGCAAGAGCACACTCCGACTAACGGCGCACTCTAACGATGACCCCGGAACACCTCCACTTCCAGATCCGGACCATCCCCAACAACACCCTCTGCGGCTGCCCTTCACCGACACCATCGTTGACCTCATTGCACCCCAGGATCTCGCATCCACCAACTACATCCTACTAAGACTTCAGCTTCCACATGGACAACCCCAGTGACCAGAACACCCCCTCCCTTTTGGAGAACCTGGCCAACATCGGACTCAAGCAGCTATTCAATGCACCGACACACACAGCCGGACACAAGATCGACCCCGTCTTCTCTGCCAGCGGGAACATCAGCTACAGCCACACCACCGAACTCTCCTGGATCGACCACCACTGCTTCCATCTCGCCTTTGCCATGCTTACCATACACCACGCCTTCACCGCCCCCTCGTTGCAGCTGGATCAAGGCCACCGAAGAACTTCTTGCCAACTCCCTCAGCACAACCATTCCGCCAACACCAACGGACACCAACACTGCAGCAAGCAACCTCCACCGATGGATCTCCAACTGCGGCGACACCCTGACACCCCTCAAGAAAAGACCAAGTAAGCAACACTCCAAGAAAGCCAGCTGGTTCACTCCTTCCCTCCACGAGTCCAGACACACCTGCAGATGACTCGAGAAGAGATGGAGGAACTACAAAACTCCGGAAACTCATGCAACCTTCAAATCTGCCATCAACACACACCACCTCCTCCTCAAAACCACAATGAAAATGGCCCTCCAAGACAGAATCAATGCCAACACACACAACAGAAAAGAACTCTTTGCCATCGTCAAGGAGTTTGCCAGGCCCACCAGCGAGACCACAGTCATTCCTCCCTCCGAACACCTACAAGAAACTTGGCACCTTCTTCCACCACAAGATCATGAAGATCTACGATCACTTGGACACCCTAGGCCTGGTCACTACGCACTCCACCATCACACACAACAACACCGCACCCCAACAGACTGTGCACTGCTGGACCCCACTCACAATAGAGGACACACTCAAGACCATGAAGAACATCCACTCAGGCGCCCTGATGGATCCTTGCCCGTACCACATCTTCCACAGAGCAGCCACCACCATCGCCCCATCTTCCCTGCACCATCAACTTCTACATCGAAACCGCCACCTTCCCCGACGACTGGAACCAAGCTGAGATCAACCCCCTGCTGATGAAGCTGTCCTCAGACCCGACAGACCTCAAAAACATCAGACCCATCTCCCTCCTCCCCTTCCCAGATAAGGTCATCAAGAAGTCCATCAACGCCCAACTCTACAAGTTCATCGAAGTAAACCACGTCCTGGACACCTCCAAATCTTGCTTCCAAAGCAACCACAGCACAGAGACTGCACTCCTTGCCACCACCAACGACATCCGCTCCCTCCTCGACTAGGGTGTGACCACAGCCCTAATCCTACTAGACCTCTCAGCCGCCTTCGACACCGTCTCCCACTGCACCCTAATCACGAGACTCCACAACACCGTCATCTGCGACAAGGCACTGGACTGGATTCACATCCTTCCCCACCGGCTGTACTCAGTGAGTTAGACTACCACCGTTCCTCTCAGAACCCACAGATATCAGCTGTGGAGTGCCCCAGGGTTCCTCCCTGAGCCCCACCCTCTTCAACATCTATATGGCCCCCCTCGCAGCCGTTGTCAGAAGCAACGGACTCAACATCATCTCTTACGCCGACGACACCCAGCTGATCCTCTCCATCACCAATGAACCCACAACGGCCACAACCAACTTCCACAGTGGAATGAAGGCCGTTGCTACCTGGATGAAAAACAGCTGCCTCAAGCTCAACTCGGACAGGACCGAAGTACTCATCCTGGGACCCTCCCCTACAGCCTTGGATGACTCCTGGTGGCCAGCCACTGTGGGATCCCCCACCACCCCACCTCGATGGGCCACGCACGCAACCTCAGCATCATACGGGACTCATCGCTCACAATGAACCACCAAATCAATGCAGTATCCTCAGCCTGCTTCCACATGCTCTGCCTGCTTCGAAAGACACCTCCACCTCGGACAATCCGCATCGCGGACCCAATTCAAGAAGGACCTCAAGACCTGGCTCTTCGAATGATCCTCCACCCAGTGCGACCAGCAGCACCCCACCCCCAGCACCTTGAGACCCATACAAGTGAGAAGCCATGCTATACAAGCCCTTGATTGATTGATTGAATGGTCAGGTAGAGGTCAGCCATGAAACGGGAGAACTAATCTATAAGTATCTGCAAAACAATTGGAGTTCTGGCCATGAGCACTGCATCGTCAGCATAAAGTAATGCTGGTATAGGACAAAAGCCCACCTCAGGAAGATCTTTACCAACAATAGGCAAAGACTTCTTAAGACAAGCAGAAGACGGATTTTATTAAACAGGTGCTGTTATATTATTTGACATTAGATGGGTTAGGTACGATGGCATGGTAAGCTTTCGTCCCTGGATTTTCCTGAATAGTGTTTTACCCCTGAGGTTATTAGCACTGCTTGCAAGTCTTCTATAAAGACATGATTTTTCTCAATGTGCCAAAGAGAACGCATTTAATTTGTTAAACCTGTTTTGCATGGGCGTAGCTACCATTTGTGCAGCAGGTGCAGTGCACTGGGGCTCAGAGCCCTGAGGGGCCCATTGAACCCTGAGGATTGCTGTATTCTGCTACCCCAACTGCAGTCAAAGGGCCTAATGCCCTTGCTTGCACCAGGGCCTGTGGCATTCAAGCTACAATATTACTGTTTTGAGATAGTTAGCTATAATCAGCACTCTATGAAACAGAGATGTATATTCTGACAAATTTCTCTGTAGCATTACTGTGTTTATTGTAGATATTCATTGTCTTTTTTATCTTGCTTTATATTGATAATGCTGCATCTTGCTTGAGGGATCTTCTATGTACGCCAATGTATATTAACTGCACTTTGTATTTTTGGTATTTTTTATGGTTTAATTTCAACCGAATAAAGATTAATTGACTGATTAGTGATTGACTTATCAGAGCACTCTCCGATTACCATATGTCTCATGCTATTTATGCCTTTCAAAAAGCACAGCACACATGCACCCGGCTCAGACAAGAAATAAACCCATTTGCAGAGCATCTATTAAATGGTCAAAAAAGGCCAACGTCCATTAATATCCCTGAGGGTTACTTTCTATCTCAGACTTTCAATGGCAGCAGACAAAGGGGCTCATTTAGGGGGTGGAGGCACCTTATGCCCACAATAAACCCAGAGTTTCCCCACCTCATTTAAAGTTGGGGGAACTGCTATTTTTCGAATGGCAAAGCCTCAGCAGGTTATGCTGTTGGAAACTTGTGAATCAGTAGCCCATACCACTCAGGAACTCCAGCTGACTATATCTGAAGGCCCACATTATTAAGGGTGGCTTTCCATCATACATTTATCCTACTGTCTACCATCAGTCAAAACGGACCTGGTCAGAATTAAAGGTCATGGGCCCCTTGACGTAGATAGAAAACTCCCTTTTATATCAGGACCATAGATTCTTTTCTCTTTCACAAACAGAAGTCCCACTTTGGCTGTTTGACAAAAAATATGGGGAAAAATGCTGACCAGTGGATAAGACATGACGCCCAGCTGGCATTTAACTTTTGATATTAGTGTTTATGTTATGTCTGTGGAAGCACGTTCATCAGCCACTATATCCAGGTCAACAAAATTGAACTACAAAAATATCGTCTGCACCACATTTCCTGTCACCATATGATCAAAGTATTTATAAATCTAACATTATTAACTCTTCATCTACTTACCTTGACTGTGTAGTGGTAGTTCATACACCATATATAGATGATAAATCACCATCACCTCATCAGATCCGCCAAAAGGGCCTCACTCAAAGACCGCCTAGACAACAACGCACACAACAGCAAAGAGCTCTTCAACATCGTGAAGGAACTCTCCAACCCCAGCTCCAACACCAACGACATCCAGCCGTCGCGAGACCTGTGCGACTCACTGGCCACCTTCTTCCACCGCAAAATCGCCGACATCCACGACAGCTTCAACACCACGACCGCCCCGGCAACCACCGAGACCACTGCCCCCACAACCACCAACCGCCTGCTCTCCTGGACCAACATCAACGACGAGGACACCAGCGAGATCATGAACACCATCCACTCCGGTTCACCGCTAGACCCGTGCCCTCACCACATCTTCAACAAAGCCAGTACAGCCATCGCGCCCCATCTCCGGAAAATAATCAACATCTCCTTCGAGACAGCAACCTTCCCGGAAAGCTGGAAGCACGCCGAGATCACCGCCTTACTCAAGAAACCCAAGGCAGACCCCAAGGACCTCAAGAACTTCCGACCCATCTCTCTGCTCCCGTTCCCCGCGAAGGTCACCGAGAAAATCGTCAACAAACAACTGACCCGCTACCTCGAGGAGAACAACATCCTGGACCCTTCCCAGTCCGGCTTCCGCAGCAACCACAGCACCGAAACCGCCCTCATCGCCGCCACCGATGACATCAGGACCCTGCTAGACAACGGAGAAACAGCAGCCCTCATCCTCCTGGACCTTTCAGCCGCCTTCGACACGGTCTGCCACCACACACTACGAACATGCCTTCACGACGCCGGGATCCAAGAGAAGGCCCTGGACTGGACCACATCCTTCCTTTCCGGCAGAACACAAAGCGTCCGCCTCGCCCCCATCGGATCCAAGGCACCAAGATCATCTGCGGCATACCCCAAGGCTCCTCCCTCAGCCCAACGCTGTTCAACATCTACATGGCACCCCTCGCCCACGTCGCCCGACAGCACAACCTCAACATCATCTCCTACGCCGATGACACCCAGCTGATCCTCTCCCTCACCAAAGACCCTCACACCGCCAAAGCCCACCTCCACGAAGGAATGAAGGCCGTCGCCGAATGGATGAGGACCAGCCGCCTGAAGCTGAACTCGGACAAGACGGAGGTCCTCATCCTTGGTTCCAACCCTTCAGCCTGGGATGACTCCTGGTGGCCAACATCACTGGGAACAGCCCCGCCACCCACCGACCACGTACGCAACCTAGGGGTCATCCTCGACCCCACCCTCTCCATGACTAAGCAGGTCAACGCCGTTTCCTCATCCTGCTTCAACATCCTCCGAATGCTCCGCAGGATCTTCAAGTGGATCCCCACCGAAACAAGAAAAACAGTCACCCAGGCCCTCGTCACCAGCAGGCTGGACTACGGAAACGCCCTCTACGCAGGAACGACGGCTAAGCTCCTGAGACGGCTGCAACGCATCCAGAACGCCTCTGCACGTCTTATCCTCGACATCCCCCAACGCAGCCACATCACACCCCACCTGAGAGACCTGCACTGGCTCCCTGTCAACAAGAGGATAACCTTCAAGCTCCTCACCCACGCACACAAAGCACTCCACAACTCCGGACCAGCCTACCTCAACAGACGACTCAGCTTCTACACCCCCACCCGCCAGCTCCGCTCGACCAGCCTCGCCCTCGCCACAGTCCCCCGCATCCGGAAAATGACCGCCGGCGGCAGATCCTTCTCCCACCTCGCCGCCAAGACCTGGAACACCCTCCCCACCAACCTCCGACAGACCCAAGACCTACTGGCCTTCAGAAGACTCCTCAAGACCTGGCTCTTCGATCAGTAGCAGCACCTCCCCCCTCTTCCCCCAGTGCCTTGAGACCCTCGCGGGTATGTATTGCGCTTTATAAGTGACGTGATTGATTGATTGATTGATTGATTGATAAAACTTTTTGTCATGTAATATATCTATGATGAAGTGATACCCGACCTGTTCAAAGATTGCTCCATTTGTGTAGCAGTTTCTTTATTTTGGGTTGAACTAGTATCCTGATTATTGAGGTGCTGTTGCGACATTTGTGCTGCCTTTATGTCACTTTGTCAGCTCCTTTGGTTTGTGAACACTGAAAGTGTAACATATATCTGATATTTCCTCTGATCCCCTATTGTGATGTTTTGCCACTTCATCTTGTGGTAGTTCTTAATCTCTATCTCTGAGCTCATGTGATTACTGTCCTCATATTTGATACTGGCACCAAATGGACAGGTGCCAGTATCAAATGGACAGGTATCAAATGATTTCATCTTTACCAGACTTGTCTGCAACCATTTTCCTGAAGAAGGCCTTTTGAAAAGTAGTGTCATATAGGTCTTGAAACATTCTGAGTTATATGCCCTTAAATAGCGATTGTGGTTGATCCCTCCAGAATCTCATAAGCCTTCCCTTGACAAAGAAAAATGGAAAAGAATTGGGAGGTCTCTGAGAGCAGGAGATCAGCACTATAGTGCATAGTAATTATTTTTCAGCTCTGTGCATTGGTGTAGTACCACAGGTAGAGTATTGCTTGTTAGCCGTGGACAATCTGGCAAAAAGCCTTGAAGTTACTGAATCTCTATGCTTTAATTCTTTTGGCATATTTTATTTAGGGATCTACATTTCAGGTCCATTTATTTTCTGATGTTTTACAAAGATTAATTCAATAATATCTCTTTAAAAGGCTTTGCACAGATTGTATCCCTTAATGCAGACATCAATGACAAGAGGAGGATCTACTGGCATTGTTAGCCCATTCTTATTTCAAGATCACAAATCTAGAAAGTGGATCACTTTCTGTTTTTCTCTAAGATCATTCAAGCAAGCTCATAAGTATCCCTTGGTGAAAGTTACTGGATAATGGTTTGTTTCTACTTGTGTCTAATATGTCCAGTGTGCAGTTGAAGGATGGCACTGTCCATCCCCTCTGTATTTCAGGGATCTTATAAGATCTGATATGGTATAGTTCCCTTCTTCTTTTGAAGCATAAGATAAATTGGTAGATTAGATTTCATGTCACCTTACAATTTCCCTTTCTTTATAGCCTTTGATGCTATATTTTTCTTCCACTCCTTCAGCATTCCCTACAGTTTCCCTCTCTTACGTTTACTGCCCATTAGTTTTCTTTCATTCTGGCAGTCCCTTTTCTTACCATTTCTTCCAACTGAGCTGTGAGTTTTATCTCAGACTTAGTAGATTCTTTACCAGGACTCCTGACAAGGATCATCTACCAGTGGTCACTGGGTGTCCACAAATCAATCCCTTAATAGATTCCAGGGGGTTTCTGTTGCAAGAGGTTCACAGCATGGGCCAGGATAGGAAGGTACTCCCTGTGTTCATACAGTATGTGAACTTGCACAAAATCAGATCTTTCATCATTTCTTGAATATAGAACACCAATTGGAACTTATACATATTTGTCCTACAACGCTTATTGTATCAAGGCATTGCCAGGACTCTGTATGTGACCCACAAGTTCCAAATTTGTGCAACACTTCAAAGAGTAACATAGTGAAAACACCACAAAAAGACTCCACACCAATTTAGAAAAATAGATTATGATTTTATAAAAATAAAATGAGAAAAACAACAAAAATCCAAAAAGTAGAAGTCAAGATATGAATTTTTAAATATTAAAAGTGAAAAATAGTGCTTAGAAGCAATAAGAGTCTATGGGGTTATCTGGTCGTGATGGACTGAGGTAAAGTCTAGAGTTCAGGTCAACCATGATGGAGTGCCGGCTGGATAGAGGAGCCACACAAGGCCCACTTACCAAAGTACCTTGATCCTGGTTGCAAAAGCGAGCTGCAGTGTGGAACAGAGCGATTCATCAGTGTAGATCCTGTAGTCGAGGTGATGTGTCAATTTTCTTTATGCAATGATGGCAAAGCGCCACTTCGAAGACGAAGCGCCAAATCTGAGATGCGTTGGTTCTGAAACCGGTGCACCGGATTTCTCCACTCAGTCGAGGGGATGTGTTGATTGTCTCTCACTGCAACAGCAAGGATGCGGTGATCCAAAGTGTTGGTTCTGATGGCAATGCGCTGGTTCCAAATGTGATGCGCTGGCTCTGTTCCCACAACAGTGGCAATGTGTTGATTTTGCTTCAAGCAGCAGAGGATGTATCGTTTAACTAGAACAAGCACCTGGATCCGCTTCCAATGCACCAGGCACAGGAGCAGGGGTAATAAGGCTTTAATATGCCTGAGTATTAAATCAGGAGGCAAGCCAGCATGCTCTTGGAGATCACTCTGTTTTCAAGTCAAAGAGTCCAGTTCTTCCTCAGCTGGGCAGAGTAAGCAGGCAGCAGGACAGCACATTCAGAAAAGCAGTTCTTCGACAGCAGCAGTCCAGTGGAGGGGAAGTCCTTGTAGCAGCACAGCAGTCCTTTCTCCTGACAGAGTTTCTTCACAGGTCCAGTAGAGTCTGATTTAGTGGGGTCAGAGACCCAATACTAATAGCCAGTTTTGCCTTTGAATTGGAGGTGACTTCAAAGAGGGGCTTTGAAGTACGCAGAGGTCCTCCCTCCCAGCTCTGGCTCCAGACTCACTACAAGAGGGTATGCAGCCCTTTGCGTGGTGATAGGACAAAGCTATTCAGGTGTGTCAGCTCTTTCCTCCCATCCTGCCTAGGATGACCCATCAGGATGTGGATGGCCACTCAATCACACCTAAGCTCCTTTGTGTGTGGCTGTCTAGAGGGAATGCACAAAGTCAAGCTGTCACCCACCCCAGACATGTATTAAAGACAGGCTGCAAGCACACAGGGCTAAGAGCTGAAAAATGCCATCTTTCTAAAAGTGGCATTTTTGAAAGGGTAGTGATGAATAAATTTTTACGAGTAAAGAGGATTTATCATTGCCATTCCAATGATCTGAAACATTGCAGAGCTACTCCTTCTCAATCAGCAATTACAGCTTATAACTGTAAAAAGGAATTCCCTATGTTAATCCATGAGAGGGGTAGGCCTCACAGTAGTGTAATACGAATTTTGCTGTTTGTCACTACCAGGACATGCAAAACTTAAAAGTACATGTTCTACCTTTTGATTACACAGCACCGGTATTATGGGCTACCTAGGGCCTACCTTAGTGGTGACGTATATGTAATAAAAGGGGAGCTTAAGGCTGGGCAAGAGTTTTTAAATGCCAAGTCGATACGGCAGTGTAAACTGCACACACAGACTCTGCAGTGGCAGGCCTGAGACATGTTTATAGTGCTACTTGTGTGGGTGGCACAGTCAGTGCTGCAGACCCCCTAGTAGCATTTAATTTACAAGCCCTGGGCACAGTTAGTGCACTTTACTAGGGTCTTATAGATAAATTAAACATGCCAATTGTGTATAAGTCAATCAAACCATGTTTTAGAAGAGAAACACATGCACTTTAGCACTGGGTGACAGTGGTAAAATGCTGAGAGTCCTAAGGCAAACCAAATGAATTCATCAAAATTGGAGGAAAGCAGCCAGAAGTTTGGAGGAAGACCATCCTAAGGCTGTCAGGTTTAACAGGGAGGCATAGATTGTCCTACCCTGTCTTAACACCACCCATCCATTCCCCCATCCGGTGGTGCCCTGCTGGAATGCTGAGAGGGAGGCATCTTTGTGGCATGCTCAGAAAAGAGCTGCATGGGTTGCGGTCAGTGTTACCCATGCTCTTCACAAGTCTCCTGTGCTGCTCCTCCTCCTATCTTTTATGCTTCCTCTCCCTTTCCTGCTTCTGTCCCCACTCTGTGCCTTTTTCATGCTCTCTCTCTCTCTCGCTCTCTTTCTGGTCTGGGTTAATTTCCTAAGTGGGGATGGAGAGAGTAGGCTGACCTGCTGGTCTGTGGAAGAAAGTTGGTGATGCATCGTGCTTCCAATCCTCGGAGCCAACAGATTACATTGATAAATGTCTCTTATATCCAGATGTTTGCATTTTTTATGCACACTAATTATTGCGAAGGTCTCAATTTTTGCTATCCAAAAATGTTTCCTTTTGCTGTGCCATTTTTTCCCATCACTTTTCATTTTAGCTCCATTCTTTCAGTGATAATAGAACCAGCCCACCTCATCAAGCTTCTGTTGAACTTGAGAAATGCATCATAATTCCATGCTGAGAAAGGTATGCAAAGTTTCTCAGACTCAATGTTAAATTTTGTGGAGCTTTTTTCTGTGCATTGTCATTGTTGTTTCAAATTATATCTTCCACAGGGTGTTTTCATAAAATATCGTTGAAAAAATGTAGAGTGCACAAATATCGTGCCAATATCAAGGACAAAAATATATTGAAGGTATGTTTCTATGGGTAATCAAACTTTAACTATACTTAACTCCACATATATGCACTATAACGATATAGATAAATATCTTCAAGGTATGCAGATATGGAGTTAGGAATTTGCATCTCGTTGCACTATATTTTGGTCCTTGATTTTTTTGACACAATATTCTGTCCTCACTATATTTGTTTCCTCGATATTCTGTCAGACAACCCTTTTGCAGAATCATTTTTTAGTATTATCCAAGGATATTTTGGGCTCAGGTACAAAACACTTTTATGATCACAAAGTGAGCGAGTGAGGCAGGCATCCATTAGAAGAAGAGAGGAAGACATAATTTAAAGTACCGGAAAAAGGTTTACAGTGTAATTGCTAGTAAACATGTTACCAAATCTGCGTACATTTTTCCTGCACTGTTGTCGGTCAGCAACAAAGCCATGTATGAGGGCCCTTTGCAAGTCAATGGGATATTAATAAATCACAACGTTAAAAAAAAGAGAGACCTAAAAATAAGGCTAAATAACAATATGATTCAACCCAACTTGGCATTCCCCGTCTCCCCCACACCGCCCATCAATCCCCAATGAGAAAAGAAATATGACAATATTGTTGTGCATAGTTCCCATTAATGTTCATTGCAGCCCATATTTAATTGAGTGGGGCTAACCATACCTTACCGTCTCAACTACACAGTGTATCTCAGTACATTCGGGTATCACGTCTGCCCCAGTCACCTCCGTTGCCACATCCTCATGCCCAAGGCCTGTATGTTATGTTGTCGAAAATCAATCAATATGGTGATCCAGTAGGTGGCAACAGGTGTCTTAAATAGCCCCATAGTGTCCTCTCTGTGTAATGCGTTGCTTTCAGCCTGGGCCCTCACCAACAGTGACTGCCACCATGCCAGCAATGGGGTCAATTCAGGCGATTTCCATCGCCTGGTGATAAATCGTTCAGCTACTATCAATCCCAGGTCTAGGAATCAGGAAGTGACCTTATGTCTCTTGCCCCTATGAATGAGCCCTAAGATGCATGTCTCCCATGTGTGTAGGTTTGTGTGACCCGTGCATGTGGCTAGTTTAGTAGTGACATGTCGCCAATAAGCATGAAGGTGAGGGCATGCCCATTACATATGTAGGAGATCTGCTTCCAACAAGTGACATCTAAGGCAGCATGCATCTGTTCGCCCATAAAATCTGTTAATTTTTGCCGCTGTTAAACTATATGCACTGTGTATGAGAATTTTAACGTTACAAAATGGCTGCCGTATACACTAAGGTCTGTCATGTGACATGAGCAACCGGCTATTTAACTATATCTAGCCCCAGCATTTATCATCTGATTTGATCTGATTTAATCTCATAGGTGGGACCTGTTATCCACTTTGGAAATGTATGTATGACGGAATACACTTTTTCAATATGAATTGCAAAGTAGTTTAACAATTGTGAGCAGCAATACCACACTACAAAATGGATGTTAGTTTGTCTGTAGAAATGCATCTATCTCATGGTCCTCCCTTGATTTCTACATTACCTATGTATCGCTAGCCTTTTCCCATGAATCACTGTGTGACCAAGCTTGCTGTGCAAGCGAAACGCGTAACCTGGAATAAAATCAACTACTGGTGTTTGCAGACCTCCGAGTGATCGCTTCATTTGTGTATCAAAGAAATTCCTATGTTTGGCGTGCTCTGCCAACTATCAGCGATCCTCTGCAGAGGGTGGGGGAAGGCAGAAGGAGCCCTAACCCAGAAACATTGAAAGAGCCTTCCGGGGCACGGCTTGAAGTGTCCACACGTAAAAGGAGAGGAAGATCGGAGAATTGGAAAAGTGATTAAAAAAACAAAAGGAAACCATCATTTACGTGATCCGACAGTGCGTGATCACGCTCACCGACTGGAACAGCGGAAACGCTAAGGAAAAGAACAGATGAATCACTTTTCGGTGCCCGGACACAGTAAACAGTGCTGACAACTTGGATCGGGCACTGAAACAGAATCACTGTGTACTGAGGAAACAACGAAGCAAGCGGGTCGATTGAGGCAAGCATCCGGATTTGGAGAGCGGAAGAATCGTGGCAGAGGAGCCCGAGAACGGAACTGAAGCCCGCGAAGCTCTGAACCTTGCAGGTAAGGACTCCGTTTGGGGCTGCCCGGGGATACTGGGAGGAGGAGGGAGACAGGTCGAAGGACGCGTGTCCTTCTCACCTTCCGACATGTCCGTGGCAGGATACGGAGCCTGCATAACAGGTACAGCGGGCGTAGAGAAGTTGAAAAAGACCGTTCCCCATTCACCGCCAACCGACCTCCACCCGACCTCATTTCTCGAACTTTGATCAAAATTAAAAATTAAAGTGTAATAGATGGGTAGTAAACAGCATGCACTCCGTCCAGTCTCGTAGCAACTGAGAGAACCTGACATTGATTATTAACCAAGCTCTTTTTTGTTGCTTCCTTTTGGTTATATCATTTTCCATATCTTTGACAAAACAATACACAGCACTTTGCCTATAGCTAAAATGACCACATCAGATCAAAGTACTTTATCAGAGGATTTTCCCTGTATTAATTTATCCAGTCTGTGCACTGTGCAGCAATCCTCCCAAAACATCCTATCCTTAGTACTTTTACTGGACATTATGATTAGATCGTGCTAGCCAGTTACAGCACGCTGTTATTACTACTGACACTTCAAGCAGCAGGAACCTCACATTTGTGAAGGGGAGGTGCATGCTCCAGAATACCTCCAGTTCTACACGCAGTCCACAATTTTTGGCACAAAGGTGTGCAGGCAAGAAGGAATATCACGAACATGGAAGAAGAATCAGAGAGGAGGGCAGCTGCCCTCAGTCTCTTTGCCAGAGCGCCAAACAAGGGACAAGCAAGGACGGAAATTAAACCCAAAGACACTACTTTACAGGACAAACTCAGAAGACTAGAAAAGATCAAAAAGTCAGAAACATCAAAGTGGTGGGAAGCCATCTCACTACAAGACTATATAGAAAAAGATATGGTACCTAGAGGGCTACGAATATATATTACTCCCTCGTACGAATCCCCCAATCCCAGAATGCTGGAAGAATGGTCAGAAAATTCGGCGAAGAGCTCAAAACAAATGCTAACCATCCTGGTAAAGTATGCCTGGGAGGACAGGGCGTCACTCCTACAAGAATTGAAAACACTGGAAGAGGAACTCAAGAGCCACAAAGAACAAGATATAATAAAGAAATATCTGGATGACCTAAAACTGAGATTGAAAACTTACGAAGAGGATATTAAAGCACGCAAGCAGCGCAAACTTCACCGCGACTGCATAGATTACGAGAGTGGCCGCATATTAAGTTACTCACACAAATATGATCACTTGTACAAAAAACTATCACTGGGAGAACCCCTGGAAAGTGAGACAGAGAACATGAGCGGAACAGATTCCGTAGCTAGCAGCGATGCTGAAGTGGAAGAACGCCAAATACAAAACCCTCAAATATCAAGAGAACATGGACAAAGAATCCAACCGACTTTTTTGGACGAATTCCGTGTCCTGAGGACAAGGAGGGAAATACAGCGGACTGTCCAACTAATAAAAACGCGAGGGAGAGGACGAGGACGGGGCAGAGGACGAGGAAGAAACCAGGAAGGAACTGGAGAAGAAGGAAACTCCAACGACAGAGAGAACAAAAGAGGCAGAGGACGAGGAAATCGGCTTATGGGAACAAGACAAATGGGCCAGAAGAATCAGAAATGATGGAAGACGATATGGTAAATAGAACCATCATAAACTTATCATACAGACCTTTATCTATGTTTGAAAAACGTACGCTTTGCCTAGGCCTCTCCTTTTGCCCGACCAATTCTTTCAACTATCCTGAGACAAGAGTTGACATGTTTAAATTTGTGAGGAAAGTTAAATTAAAAAAACGGCACAGTTTAAAGGGTACACCCATAGTTTCTGACGAAAGACCTGTCAGCAATCACAACACGTTTCTTAACATAAGAGACAGGGATACACTTACGGCCATGCAGGACCTCTACCAGGAATCAGGTTTAGATCACTTTGATGAACAATATACCCCTAGAACCGACCGTCCGGCCAATACCAAGTTCAGACCTAAATCCATTTTTCTACCACTCATGCCACACGATAATATCGATGCTTTTCATGAGACCACGACCAAAGATCTTATTAAATTCCGGAAACGCCAGTGCAATAGAAACACTGACCCCACCAACTTTACCAAAAAGAATGGCAATTTATCAATTCCCTGAATGAGGATGAGAACATCATCATCCACCCTGCAGACAAAGGTGGAAACATTGTACTCTGGGATAGGGCAGCCTACATTGCTGAGGCCACTAAACAACTCACAGACACAAGATTCTATGTCACCACTGATGTACATGAGTACAATGCGAGTATAGTCAGTGTGTGGAACATACTCACTGAGTACAAGGACAAAGGGATCCTGCAATGGGAAGAATATTGTTATCTGAAGTGTGATTACCCCAGAACTCCCATCTTCTACCTGTTACCGAAGGTTCATAAGGATCCTAAAGTACCACCTGGCAGACCTATTGTATCCTCTATTGGTTGTGTCACAGAAAACATTTCTAAATATATAGATCACTTTCTTCGTGCCTATGTAGAGAAACTTCCCTCACATATAAGAGACACCAAAGACTTCCTGGGCAAAATCAAAGATATTGTATGGGAAGAAGACTATCACATGATCACCCTGGATGTCAATTCACTGTACTCCATTATTGACCACTCACTGGGTGTCCTTTGCTATCAACCCTTCCTCAACACCCGTGAAATCTGTTACCTGGAACATACTGAAATGTTATTAGCACCCATGAAATTTTGTCTTCTTAATAACATGTTTTTATTCAATGGCACCATGTATAAGCAAATCCTCGGCACCGCGATGGGTACTTGCTTTGCCCCCAGTTTTGCTAATCTATTTCTGGGGGTATGGGAAGAGGAAGTTCTCAAAAAACTTGAGCAAGACCTCGCTTATAACAAAGTGATAAGATGGTACAGGTATATCGACGACCTTTTTGTGGTGTGGAAGGGCAGTGAGGAAAGTGCTGTAGACATGATAAGAGAACTCAATAACAACACCTTTAACCTTAATCTCACTTATACCATCAGTAAAAAACAGGTTGAATTCCTTGATGTAGTGGTGGAAATCATAGACAACAGTATGAGCACTAAACTCCACAGGAAATCGACAGCAGGAAACAGTCCTCTCCACACTCTCAGCAGTCACCCTGAAACACTGAAATGGAGCATTCCGTTTGGTGAACTGCTGAGAGCGAGAAGGAACTGTAGCACACAAGAAAGTTTCTTGAACGAACATGAGAACATGATGACGAGGTTCCGAGAGAGAGGGTATCCCAATTGGGTTTTGAACAGAGCAAAAGATAAAATTGACAAAATTGAAAGAGAGGAAACACTGAGAGACAAAACTAACACTGAGGAAGATACCACAACCAGAGTGATCCTAACGTTCAATAGTGAGTCTAAGGCAATAGCTAAAATACTGACACGGAACTGGAATATCCTCACTAGTGACCCAGTCATAGGCCATACCATACAGGATAGACCACAGATAACTTACAGAAAGGGAAGAAATCTTAAAGATTTCCTGGTGAAAGGTGACATTACCAACAAAAGCCTGAACACACAGATTAACCTTCAGGGATTCTTCCCCTGTAGCCACTGTAAGGCCTGTAGGAATAGCTCTATGAGGAAGACTTACCCTACACCTACAGGGGAAAGAACGATCAAACAATTTCTCACATGCGGCACTGTATTCACCATCTATATCCTCGAATGCCCCTGCAAGAAAAGATATGTAGGCAGTACCACCTTAGCCACCAAGAAAAGAGTGTTGGAACATATGAGGGCCATCACGAATAAAGACCCTCATTACCCAGTGGCCAGACACTTTGCTGAGTACCATCTTTCCAACAGTTCCCTCCTTACTTTCTTTGCAATAGAACAGATTGAATACACACAGAGAGGGGGCAACAGAGTCCTTCACCTGCGCAAAAAAGAATCCTGGCATATTATTAACCTCCAAACTAAAAACCCGGAAGGGCTTAACCAAGATGAAGAAATTAGCATTCATTTACATGAATAATGACAGCAATTGATCGAAAAGTTCTTCCTGTTGTAGATATGTCAATATCGTGCATACTGTATTCTTGTGCATCGTTGTTTTTGACATAAGTTTTAATCCACACTGTGAGATCACTCATTGTTTTAATGTTTTTTCTTTTCTTTTTTACACAGGAGAAAAGGAAGGGGCAGAATCTGAGAAGCACCTTCACTGAAACCCTCCCCTACCCTTTTCTTCTATCGCCATGGTGGAGGGCCCGACTAGACAGATAAGAGACCTGATTTTCTTAATTGAATTCCCTCTTCAGTCTTATGTTAATTTTTCAAGTTACAATTTTCTATTATGGGACTATTTCACATACACATATCTTTTAATTGTTCCTTGGTGGACGACTGGGTGTAGTGTTGATGTAATGGGAAAGCCGATCAACATGGGGACACGTAGGGGCTAGTCTTGTGGTGGTCAGTTCCCCAGGGCACCTTGCAGTAATATTTTATAATCTGAGGTATTGACATTCTCAGACCTGATTTAATTTGCATGGATATCGAGTAGTTTCTTGCTGTGCAGCACGGCTCCTTTACATCAGACTGGTCTACACTAACACAGTCTGGGTCAGAGGTTCCCTAAGGCACTATGCCGAGTGAAATTAACAATAGGAACACCTCTAGTACTTTAATAAGTCTTCTCTGTTGTCTTATTTCCTGACTGAAATTTGTATACTGTACAACTGGTAAATGCAGAGACTATTACGATATCATAATAAGACTGTTTAACTATATGCACTGTGTATGAGAATTTTAACGTTACAAAATGGCTGCCGTATACACTAAGGTCTGTCATGTGACATGAGCAACCGGCTATTTAACTATATCTAGCCCCAGCATTTATCATCTGATTTGATCTGATTTAATCTCATAGGTGGGACCTGTTATCCACTTTGGAAATGTATGTATGACGGAATACACTTTTTCAATATGAATTGCAAAGTAGTTTAACAATTGTGAGCAGCAATACCACACTACAAAATGGATGTTAGTTTGTCTGTAGAAATGCATCTATCTCATGGTCCTCCCTTGATTTCTACATTACCTATGTATTGCTAGCCTTTTCCCATGAATCACTGTGTGACCAAGCTTGCTGTGCAAGCGAAACGCGTAACCTGGAATAAAATCAACTACTGGTGTTTGCAGACCTCCGAGTGATCGCTTCATTTGTGTATCAAAGAAATTCCTATGTTTGGCGTGCTCCGCCAACTATCAGCGATCCTCTGCAGAGGGTGGGAGAAGGCAGAAGGAGCCCTAACCCAGAAACATTGAAAGAGCCTTCCGGGGCCCGGCTTGAAGTGTCCACACGTAAAAGGAGAGGAAGATCGGAGAATTGGAAAAGTGATTAAAAAAACAAAAGGAAACCATCATTTACGTGATCCAACAGTGCGTGATCACGCTCACCGACTGGAACAGCGGAAACGCTAAGGAAAAGAACAGGTGAATCACTTTTCGGCGCCCGGACACAGTAAACAGTGCTGACAACCTGGATCGGGCACTGAAACAGAATCACCGTGTACTGAGGAAACAACGAAGCAAGCGGGTCGATTGAGGCAAGCATCTGGATTTGGAGAGCGGAAGAATCGTGGCAGAGGAGCCCGCGAACGGAACTGAAGCCCGAGAAGCTCTGAACCTTGCAGGTAAGGACTCCGTTTGGGGCTGCCCGGGGGTACTGGGAGGGGGAGGGAGACAGGTCGAAGGATGCGTGTCCTTCTCACCTTCCGACCTGTCCGTGGCAGGATACGGAGCCTGCATAACAGGTACAGTGGGCGTAGAGAAGTTGAAAAAGACCGTTCCCCATTCGCCGCCAACCGACCTCCACCCGACCTCATTTCTCGAACTTTGATCAAAATTAAAAATTAAAGTGTAATAGATAGGTAGTAAACCGCATGCACTCCGTCCAGTCTCGTAGCAACTGAGAGAACCTGACATTGATTATTAACCGAGCTCTTTTTTGTTGCTTCCTTTTGGTTATATCCTTTTCCATATCTTTGACAAAACAATACACAGCACTTGCCTATAGCTAAAATGACCACATCAGATCAAAGTACTTTATCAGAGGATTTTCCCTGTATTAATTTATCCAGTCTGTGCACTGTGCAGCAATCCTCCTAAAACATCCTATCCTTAGTACTTTTACCGGACATTATGATTAGATCGTGCTAGCCAGTTACAGCACGCTGTTATTACTACTGACACTTCAAGCATCAGGAACCTCACATTCGTGAAGGGGAGGTGCATGCTCCAGAATACCTCCAGTTCTACACGCAGTCCACAATTTTTGGCACAAAGGTGTGCAGGCAAGAAGGAATATCACGAACATGGAAGAAGAATCAGAGAGGAGGGCAGCTGCCCTCAGTCTCTTTGCCAGAGCGCCAAACAAGGGACAAGCATGGATGGAAATTAAACCCAAAGACACTACTTTACAGGACAAACTCAAAAGACTAGAAAAGATCAAAAAGTCAGAAACATCAAAGTGGTGGGAAGCCATCTCACTACAAGACTATATAGAAAAAGATATGGTACCTAGAGGGCTACGAATATATATTACTCCCTCGTACGAATCCCCCAATCCCAGGATGCTGGAAGAATGGTCAGAAAATTCGGCGAAGACCTCAAAACAAATGCTAACCATCCTGGTAAAGTATGCCTTGGAAGGCAGGGCGTCACTCCTACAAGAATTGAAAACACTGGAAGATGAACTCAAGAGCCACAAAGAACAAGATATAATAAAGAAATATGTGGATGATCTAAAACTGAGATTGAAAACTTACGAAGAGGATATTAAAGCACGCAAGCAGCGCAAACTTCACCGCGACTGCATAGATTACGAGAGTGGCCGCATATTAAGTTACTCACACAAATATGATCACTTGTACAAAAAACTATCACTGGGAGAACCCCTGGAAAGTGAGACAGAGAACATGAGCGGAACGGATTCCGTAGCTAGCAGCGATGCTGAAGTGGAAGAACGCCAAATACAAAACCCTCAAATATCAAGAGAACATGGACAAAGAATCCAACCGACATATTTGGACGAATTCCGTGTCCTGAGGACAAGGAGGGAAATACCGCGGACTGTCCAACCAATAAAAACGCGAGGACGTGGACGGGGCAGAGGACGAGGAAGAAACCAGGAAGGAACTGGAGAAGAAGGAAACTCCAACGACAGAGAGAACAAAAGAGGCAGAGGACGAGGAAATCGGCTTATGGGAACAAGACAAATGGGCCAGAAGAATCAGAAATGATGGAAGACGATATGGTAAATAGAACCATCATAAACTTATCATACAGACCTTTATCTATGTTTGAAAAACGTACGCTTTGCCTAGGCCTCTCCTTTTGCCCGACCAATTCTTTCAACTATCCTGAGACAAGAGTTGACATGTTTAAATTTGTGAGGAAAGTTAAATTAAAAAAACGGCACAGTTTAAAGGGTACACCCATAGTTTCTGACGAAAGACCTGTCAGCAATCACAACACGTTTCTTAACATAAGAGACAGGGATACACTTACGGCCATGCAGGACCTGTACCAGGAATCAGGTTTAGATCACTTTGATGAACAATATACCCCTAGAACCGACCGTCCGGCCAATACCAAGTTCAGACCTAAATCCATTTTTCTACCACTCATGCCACACGATAATATCGATGCTTTTCATGAGACCACGACCAAAGATCTTATTAAATTCCGGAAACGCCAGTGCAATAGAAACACTGACCCCACCAACTTTACCAAAAAACAATGGCAATTTATCAATTCCCTGAATGAGGATGAGAACATCATCATCCGCCATGCAGACAAAGGTGGAAACATTGTACTCTGGGATAGGGCAGCCTACATTGCTGAGGCCACTAAACAACTCACAGACACAAGATTCTATGTCACCACTGATGTACATGAGTACAATGCGAGTATAGTCAGTGTGTGGAACATACTCACTGAGTACAAGGACAAAGGGATCCTGCAATGGGAAGAATATTGTTATCTGAAGTGTGATTACCCCAGAACTCCCATCTTCTACCTGTTACCGAAGGTTCATAAGGATCCTAAAGTACCACCTGGCAGACCTATTGTATCCTCTATTGGTTGTGTCACAGAAAACATTTCTAAATATATAGATCACTTTCTTCGTGCCTATGTAGAGAAACTTCCCTCACATATAAGAGACACCAAAGACTTCCTGGGCAAAATCAAAGATATTGTATGGGAAGAAGACTATCACATGATCACCCTGGATGTCAATTCACTGTACTCCATTATTGACCACTCACTGGGTGTCCTTTGCTGTCAACACTTCCTCAACACCCGTGAAATCTGTTACCTGGAACATACTGAAATGTTATTAGCACTCATGAAATTTTGTCTTCTTAATAACATGTTTTTATTCAATGGCACCATGTATAAGCAAATCCTCGGCACCGCGATGGGTACTTGCTTTGCCCCCAGTTTTGCTAATCTATTTCTGGGGGTATGGGAAGAGGAAGTTCTCAAAAAAGTCGAGCAAGATCCCGCTTATAACAAAGTGATAAGATGGTACAGGTATATCGATGACCTTTTTGTGGTGTGGAACGGCAGTGAGGAAAGTGCTGTAGACATGATCAGAGAACTCAATAACAACACCTTTAACCTTAATCTCACTTATACCATCAGTAAAAAACAGGTTGAATTCCTTGATGTAGTGGTGGAAATCATAGACAACAGTATGAGCACTAAACTCCACAGGAAATCGACAGCAGGAAACAGTCTTCTCCACGCTCTCAGCAGTCACCCTGAAACACTGAAATGGAGCATTCCTTTTGGTGAACTGCTGAGAGCGAGAAGGAACTGTAGCACACAAGAAAGTTTCTTGAACGAACAAGAGAACATGATGACGAGGTTCCGAGAGAGAGGTTATCCCAATTGGGTTTTGAACAGAGCAAAAGATAAAATTGACAAAATTGAAAGAGAGGAAACACTGAGAGACAAAACTAACACTGAGGAAGATACCACAACCAGAGTGATCCTAACGTACAATAGTGAGTCTAAGGCAATAGCTAAAATACTGACACGGAACTGGAATATCCTCACTAGTGACCCAGTCATAGGCCATACCATACAGGATAGACCACAGATAACTTACAGAAAGGGAAGAAATCTTAAAGATTTCCTGGTGAAAGGTGACATTACCAACAAAAGCCTGAACACACAGATTAACCTTAGGGGCTTCTTCCCCTGTAGCCACGTAAGGCCTGTAGGAATAGCTCTATGAGGAAGACTTACCCTACACCTACAGGGGAAAGAACGATCAAACAATTTCTCACATGCGGCACTGTATTCACCATCTATATCCTCGAATGCCCCTGCAAGAAAAGATATGTAGGCAGTACCACCATAGCCACCAAGAAAAGAGTGTTACAACATATGAGGGCCATCACGAATAAAGACCCTCATTACCCAGTGGCCAGACACTTTGCTGAGTACCATCTTTCCAACAGTTCCCTCCTTACTTTCTTTGCAATAGAACAGATTGAATACACACAGAGAGGGGGCAACAGAGTCCTTCACCTGCGCAAAAAAGAATCCTGGCATATTATTAACCTCCAAACTAAAAACCCGGAAGGGCTTAACCAAGATGAAGAAATGAGCATTCATTTACATGAATAATGACAGCAATTGATCGAAAAGTTCTTCCTGTTGTAGATATGTCTATATCGTGCATACTGTATTCTTGTGCATCGTTGTTTTTGACATACGTTTTAATCCACACTGTGAGATCACTCATTGTTTTAATGTTTTTTCTTTTCTTTTTTACACAGGAGAAAAGGAAGGGGCAGAATCTGAGAAGCACCTTCACTGAAACCCTCCCCTACCCTTTTCTTCTATCGCCATGGTGGAGGGCCCGACTAGACAGATAAGAGACCTGATTTTCTTAATTGAATTCCCTCTTCAGTCTTATGTTAATTTTTCAAGTTACAATTTTCTATTATGGGACTATTTCACATACACATATCTTTTAATTGTTCCTTGGTGGACGACTGGGTGTAGTGTTGATGTAATGGGAAAGCCGATCAACATGGGGACACGTAGGGGCTAGTCTTGTGGTGGTCAGTTCCCCAGGGCACCTTGCAGTAATATTTTATAATCTGAGGTATTGACATTCTCAGACCTGATTTAATTTGCATGGACATCGAGTAGTTTCTTGCTGTGCAGCACGGCTCCTTTACATCAGACTGGTCTACACAACACAGTCTGGGTCAGAGGTTCCCTAAGGCACTATGCCGAGTGAAATTAACAATAGGAACACCTCTAGTACTTTAATAAGTCTTCTCTGTTGTCTTATTTCCTGACTGAAATTTGTATACTGTACAACTGGTAAATGCAGAGACTATTACGATATCACGATATCATAATAAGACTGTTAAACTATATGCACTGTGTATGAGAATTTTAACGTTACAAAATGGCTGCCGTATACACTAAGGTCTGTCATGTGACATGAGCAACCGGTTTTTTAACTATATCTAGCCCAGAGCGTTTATCATTTGATTTGATCTGATTTAATCTCATAGGTGGGACCTGTTATCCACTTTGGAAATGTATGTATGACGGAATACACTTTTTCAATATGAATTGCAATGTAGTTTAACAATTGTGAGAAGCAATACCACACTACAAAATGGATGCTAGTTTGGCTGTAGAAATGCATCTATCTCATGGTCCTCCCTTGATTTCTACATTACCTATGTATTGCTAGCCTATTCACATGAATCACTGTGTGACCAAGCTTGCTGTGCAAGCGAAACGCGTAACCTGGAATAAAATCAACCACTGGTGTTTGCAGACCTCCGAGTGATCGCTTCATTTGTGTATCAAAGAAATTCCTATGTTTGGCGTGCTCCAGGCAGAGGGCAGGGGAAGGCAGAAGGAGCCCTAACCCAGAAACAAAAAAAAACAATGATATATATATATATATGGGAAATCATTTTACTACATGAAATTTACCATCCAAGATGAGGTTGTTAAATCGAAAAGTTCCTCTAAAAAACGCTTATAAAATGCCTTTTATAAAATGCCTTTTATATAAATGCTTTTTACAACATGCTCTTTATAAACTTAAATTATATAATCTTTCGTTCATGTTTATTGTTTCGAAACATCACGTGTCAATGATTACGCGTGCACTAGTCACTTTAAATAGCCTATGACAATGTAAAACTATGTCATGTGATCAAGGCCCGAGGAAGGGCTGAAACGCGTCATGGTGACTTGCACCATTAAATATTTATGAGCACCAAACTTTGTGGTCCGTATCCGTTTTTACCAAAGATTGTGGCGGAGAGAAATGGGAAACTTGGATATATATATATATATATATATATATATATATATATATATATATATATATATATATCTTGCTCCAACTCCTGGCCTGCCAATCCTTGTGACAGGACACCCAGGCACCGACTTCACAAAATCCTCCAATAAATTCAATCAACTCCAATGTTGTGCGGATGCAGTGCCAAAATTTATTTCAGTTCTCTCCGATGCTGTTCAGGCATAGTGCCCGCCATGATGCATTTCGCTCGTCTCACGCGAGCTTGATCACATGACGCGCCACATGACAGGGAACAAAATAAATACAAAGTGCACACTAATGGCTTTAAAAACATATTTGCCACGTTTGTGAAGCTAAAAAACAGACTGTAAACTCAGTGTCAGTGCCTAAATTACTATCACAAATCACCACGTAAATGTTCAAGTAAGATATACACATTGAAGATGTAAAAAGCTATGTACATATTACAATAAGAAAAAGAACCAATTCTTATTCAGCGTGCAAATACGCAAAATTAATTACAAGGCAACACAGAAAGCCTATATATTCTGGCAGTAAATCGCAAAATGTCATATAGTTCAGAGATAGAATGAAAGTGCTAGTGCTGTATATTGTACCCCCATTAAAATTCCTAAATGTGCATAATATATGCCAATATACTGGATTCATGAGGTATTATCAACCACTAGAACCTGGACAAGACAAATAAGGGATAAAAACAAGAGATAAAAGCATATGATAAAGTGCAAGTGCTAGTTTCTCTAATTTCTCTTCCATGTTATACTGAGAGAATAATAAAAAGGCAAATGCAAAATACCATAATACACTTAATCTGTCCGAAAAACCAGGAAATTGACCTTCAAGTTAACATCGTCAATCTGTGCCAAATTTTAAATGCTCCAATGCACTTTGTGTGCACAACTATGCAAACGAACAAATTTCTATATCCTAGTTAATCATTGTGATGGTCAAACCTAACACTCTAATTTAGACAGTCTATATTAATAAAGTGCTGTGCTGTGTGCAAAAACGAATAACCCATGCAAAAAGTGCTGTGCAACTTACAAGTTCCATAGCAGCATGTACTGATTATTATCCAAACCTGAATAATATTAAAGTGCAAGTGCTACTAAAACATATTACAGTACACAGAAGGATAATAAGACTTACTATTTACAGAATACAGGTAACTTAGTCAATATTAGAAAAACTAGAAAAACTAGAAACATAGATATATTGATGCCTAACGATACTGATTCAAATGCAACTATAACTAGCTATAGGAAGTTGTGCATGTCCTCGCTAGTATTGAGACCGTTAGGCATTTTAGTATCAGGAGCCAGAATAAAATGAGTTTCTAGTTGGCGCAAGCTTCTCTCTCGGTTCCCACCCCGTCCGGAAATGGGAACTGCACCTAACACAGAATACTCCAAGTCTTTAAGTTTGTTCTGATGTACCAGTTTAAAATGTCTGGCAACAGGATAGTTTGGGTCGGAGTTGACAATTGCCCGCACGTGTTGTAGAATCCGTTTATGCACAGGGAGCTTAGTGCTCCCAATGTACTCAAGGCCACAAGTACAGCGTAACTTGTAAATTGCATATTCGGTGCGACAAGTTAAATATTCCTCGATTTGAATCCTTTTGTCGCCAAATGCAGTCACATAATGTGTTGCATTGGTCGCAAAAGTACACGCACAACACAAGTTACATTTAAAGAAACCCGTTTTGGCTAGCCATGTACCCTTTGGTGTAATCGCAGGACTCGATTTAACTAGGGCATCCCTCATAGAGGGTGCCCGCCTGAATGTGATGGCTGGCAAAGTAGGTAGTAAGGGTCTTAATTTTATATCTGTTAATATTATAGGCCATTGAGAGTAGATTATTTTGCGGATTCTATGCTCCTGTTGACTAAAAGTAGTGATAAGTCGGATGTTACATTTGTTATTATCAATGTCAACAGATGGGAGGACCGAAGCTGTAACTCAGTCTCGTTTAGATATTAACAACTCCTCCCTAGAAAGATCATTTGCTTTGTTCAAAGCCTGAATCAGCAAAGACTTCTTATAGCCCCGGTCTAGGAAACGACATAATGCCTCTTGCTGACATTTATGTGAATCAGTGTCCAAACTGCAAATACAGTGAATTCGCAAGAACTCGCCGTATGGTATGCTCCTAATTAAGTGGATGCGAGCTCTCAGCGTGCAAAATTGAGTTGCCCGCAGTTTGTTTGCGGTGCAACTTCGTGTGAATCCTACCTTCGCTGATGTAGAGGAGAACATCTAGAAATTCCACACTGGAATCATCAATAGTAGCAGTGAACTTAAGATTTAGCTCATTGGAGTTAATGGATGTTATGAACTCAGTTGCTGCCTCTCTACTTCCATCCCAGATTAGACAAACGTCATCAATGTACCGCCAATAATGTTTGACATGTGTGTACCAATCCACCCCATGCTTGGTTCTGAGGACATGCTCCTCCCACAAGTCAACATGGAGACACGAATAGCTGGGGGAGAAGCATGCCCCATAGCCACACCTCTGAGCTGTTGATAGGCTTCCTGATTGAATAGAAAATAATTATTGTAAAGGCAAAGTTCTATCATAGCAGTTAACATACAGTTATGTTCTTTCATACTGATATCTCTGTTGTCTAAGAAGTATTTAACTGCAGCCAATCCGTCGGAATTATTGATGCTTGTATACAATGATTCTATGTCCATCACTACAAGCAAATAACCTGGTTGCCAAATCACATCATTAAGTCAGAGGTGTCCTTCACATAGGATGGCAAAGTGATGACATGCGGCTGTAGGAAATAGTCCACATATTTTGAGACTCTCTCCAACATACTCTTCTGGGCCGAAATAATGGGCCTTCCTGCAATCGGAACTGTCTTTTTGTGAAACTTAGGGAGGAAGTAGAGAATGGGGATGACAGGATACTCCACTTTTAAGAAATTCAATTCATCTTTTGTTAGAAGGCCCAGTCTCTTCCATTGTGAGAGGCATTTACCCACTTTTTCCTGAACCACCCGAATTTCCTGTTTCGAAGATTTTCTATAACACAGGACATCCGACAAATGGCGGTTGGCTTCTGTCAGATATTGATGTTTTGGCCATAATACAACATTGCCGCCCTTGTCGGACTTATTTATGATGATATCATGATTGTTTTTCAACTTGTTGATCAGGATGTGGTATTGGGCATTCTTAAAATTCCTACGATGTTGACCTGTCATCATGGTGTTATTAAGGCATTTGAGTTCTTCCACAACTCTGTCATTAAAAATATCCACCGCATCTTTTGGCATAAGTGGTAGAAATGTTGATGCAGGGCGAAATGGACTAGTAGCTGCTTTATTGATATTGATACCCATTGCAGTCATAGCTTGTTGAGTTGACTCACTTGTAATATTGTCGTCGTTGGATAAAGATTGTAGTGCCTGTAAAGTGGTTATGTCCTTCACCTGTAAATTGATATCAGATGTAACAGTACACGATGTCGAGTTAGATGGAACTGCAGGAGGTTTATTGAGTTGGAAATGCTTGATGAGCTTCACTTTCCTAATAAATTTAAAAACATCAATTCTAGTTTGATTGTATGAAAACTGATTAGCAGGACAGTACGTGAGTCCTAATGATAGAACCTGGGTCTCCGCTGTTGTTAACACCGTCTCTGTAAGATTGATGACTGTATTATAGGCAATGTGCTTCATCGTCTCCATTTCCTTGTTGTATTCCCTCTGCTGGTAGTGTTTGCGGTGCTTGTTCCGCCTCTCCCTCCTGCGTTGGTTACTGATTCTCCTTGCTGCTGCTGAGGATTGCGGGGCCGCAAGGTTTGCCTCCGGTCCTCTCGGATAAAATTCAGCTCTTCCGCTGGGGTCAGATTGCTTACACACATTGAAGATGTCCCTGACACACCAAGACGGCCCTCATCTGAGTCACTATTTGAGGTGAAAGAGTTTGCATCAGATTCCATATCCACAGCAGTGTTGTTGCCAGTGGCGGCACTGGGCACTGGCTCTGATACTTTACTGGTGAGGGCCTGCCGTTTATAGTTGTCAAACTTTCTGGAGAAGGTAAAGATTCTCCCTGTGGCATAGTCGTTCTGGTCATGTACAAATTTAAACACTTTACGTGCCTTAATAGTATCTTTGTGTTTTTGATTCGAACGTCTATGTCTGCACGCCCTTTTGTAATTAAATCCTGTTGTCCTGTAGCATCTAAAAGTCCATTGACACGATCAATCTCACTTAAGATAGCTTCCCGGTCTATCTCCGCATATTTAATCAATATGTGTACCATATTCATTGAAGCCTGTAAATTGTTCTCCGCCCATTCTTTCAACATAGCGGTATTTGGATTTTCAAACGTTGGAGCAATGAGAACTCGAAGACCCGTAGGAATACGGTTGACATCACAATATTTTTCTAGGGACTTCTTTTCCCACCACTTCGTAAGTTTGTTTTTCAATAGTTTCTAAAGAGTCCTTAACAAGGACCTCACATCATTGTTTCCTGTATTGTTAACTGAAGTTCTCTGTTCTGTGTTAATATTCGGCAGATTTTGAAATAGTGCCTCAGCCACTGCTTCTCTGTCGCGTTGCGCCTCACTGGTAAACATAATGGAGATAATAGTATATATGCACTGCAAATCCTTTAATTTATGTAGATTAATCCCACACCCGTACCAAGCATGATTATCACAGCACTATAATGATTCCTCTTACCGGCGTTGAACATGCAGTTCCACGAGTCCTCCGACCACATAGACTCCGCAGCTCCATGTCGCCAATTGAGAAATCCGGTGCTTGTGTGCTGATATATGGACGGGGGACACAGCTACTGCTTACTCCTTCTGAGTTAAGTCCAATGCGCCGCAGCGTAGATGGCTGAGTTCACAGCTGTGCCACTTTACAAATGGGAGGGTCTGTGAAATCCGGAATCAGCCCGCTCCGGATACCGTAATGACTTGCTCCAACTCCTGGCCTGCCAATCCTTGTAACAGGACACCCAGGCACGGACCTCACAAAATCCTCCAATAAATTCAATCAACTCCAATGTTGTGCAGATGCAGTGCCAAAATGTATTGCAGTTCTCTCCGATGCTGTTCAGGCATAGTGCCCGCCATAACGCGTTTCACTCATCTCACGCGAGCTTGATCACATGACGCGCCACATGACAGGGAACAAAATAAATTCATAGTGCGCACTAATGGCTTTAAAAACATATTTGCCATATTTGTGAAGCTAAAAAACAGACTGTAAACTCAGTGTCAGTGCCTAAATTACCATCACAAATCACCACATAAATGTTCAAGTAAGATATACACATTGAAGATGTAAAAAGCTATGTACATATTACAATAAGAAAAAGAACCAATTCTTATTCAGCGTGCAAATACGCAAAATTAATTACAAGGCAACACAGAAAGCCAATATATTCCGCAGTAAATCGCAAAATGTCATATAGTTCAGAGATAGAATGAAAGTGCTAGTGCTGTATATTGTACCCCCATTAAAATTCCTACCTTTGCATAATATATACCATTATACTGGATTCCTGAAGTATTATCAACCACTAGAACCTGGGCAAGACAAATAAGGGATAAAAACGAGAGATAAAAGCATACGATAAATATATATATATATATTTAAAAAACGATATTTAATACACTGTTTTTTAGAACAATATTGTTTTTTCTATATTTTTGTACTTACCATTATAAGTATAGGATGACGATATTTTTGACATCGATATTTTGGTCATGATATTTTGCTATAGGGATATTTTGGGTGGTAATATTTTGTCAGTGAACCAACTCCCACATGAACCCTTCCATGGCTTTGAAGTAGGGGGGTGTGAGATATAGAGGTAAGTTATTGAAGAAATAGAGTAGTCTAGGTAAGGCCACCATTTTGAGCAAAGCTACCTGTCCCCAGACGGACAGCTGCAGCATGCACCAGTTTGACATTTGGGATTGGAGGGCAGTGGTCGCCCTTGTGAGATTGCCGTCTAACAAGTCAGCGGTTTGATGGTATATCCAGACCTCTAGGTAGCGAAACATGTTGGGTTGCCATTCAACTGGGACCCCATTGAGAATGAGTGCAGGATTGGAAGATGAGGGGCAAACGAAATGAGCATGATTTGGCCCAGTTAACCCGTATTCCAGAGAGAGTGGTGAACTCCATAAGTGTCGCAGCGAGGGCATTGGACACCAGTCTTGGGTCCCTAAGATAAATGAGGATGTGGTCAGCATAAAAAGATATTGCATGGATTTCATCTCCCAGTGGCATGCCCCTGTCGTCCCCCTGTGCCCAGATTGCTAAAGCAAGCGGCTCTATGGCCAACGAAAAAAGCAATGGGGAGAGTGGGCATCACTTGCCGGTGCCTCTGTCTATTGGGATGGGGCTGGATATGTAAGACGCTGTTTTGACTCAAACCAGACGCTTAGTGTAAAGCAGTTTAATCAATTGCAGGAAGTGGTCCCTCATACCGTAATGAGGTAGCATATCAAATAGGTAACCCCACACCTGCGAGTAAAAAGCTTTCTCGAGGTCTATGACCAAACATTCAGAATGTGGCCAATGATGTATGGAGCCCTGAAAAATTGCTGCAGTGTCAGCGATGTGCTTCTGGTCGGGACAACTCCATTCAGTGGAACCGGGGGGCCAGGCGGTCAGCCAGGATTTTAGCTAATATTTTATAATCCGTGCTGAGAAGTGCCAAGGGCTGATGCAAACCCAGCGCCATAGGGTCCCCATCTGGTTTAGTTACGGAAATAAGTAAGGCCTCACGTAGTGGCTGAGGCAGGGAGTGTGCTGCAAGGGGCTCCTCATATAAAGCAAGTAGGTGAGGAGCCAACACTGGGGCATTTGCCTTGTAGAATTTGGCTGGTAGCCCGTCAGGACCCTAGGACTTGCCGGTGGCCAGGGCTCTAATAGCCCCACTGATTTCTGATAGAGTTATGGGTTCGTTCAGTTCCTTTCATTGTTCAGGTGTGATTCTGGGAAGGTGGAGTAAGTCAGGTGTAATGGCTTGGTTATTCCGCATGTATTTTGTGCTGGATGTGAAGGGGCTGCCCCATGGGCGAGTTGAGTGTCAGAATGGGTTGTCTCAGCTGGTCCTCCTGTATCAACCATGCATGCAGGTAGTTTACCCATACGATCAGACGTCATGAGTGCATGAGGAGTGCGCAGCATAGTTCAGGCACCAGAGCCGCTCCAGTAAGGAGGTATGCTCACATCGCGCCTCAGCCAACCACTGAACATAGTCTGGGTCTGTTACAGATCGTGTTTTGAGAGGCGTGAGTGTGCATTCAACGTGCATGATGTCACCATCCAATTGTTCACGGGTATTCCATATTAGCCCTAGGCTGTGTCCCCTGACAATCACTTCAGAAGTCTATCAGTTTGTTTGTGGTGGTGTTAGCATTAAGCTTGAAATATTCGACTGCGTCTGTGCCCAGAGATGTGCGAAAGGGTGGGTCTTCAAGTGCAGTGGGCTGGAGCCGCCATGTGGGAATAGCTGGTAGGGGGTCCCCCCATGTGAGATGTAAATATTGTGGATATGGTCTGAGTGGGTGTGACCTAGATAGTCCATGTCCTGAATAGTGGGAAGCAGATTTTGGGACCCAACAAAATGATCAAGCCTAACGTGTCGCCTGTGTGGAGAGGAATAAAAGGAATACACATGTGTGTGTTACGTATTTGCCATATGTCTGCAAGCTGCCAATGTGAAAGCCAGTCAGTGAGAGCCTGTGCATTTGAAGTGGATGGTGTATGTGACAAGGAAGGGGAAGGAGCGGTCTAGGGCTATTTCAAGCGCAGAGTTAAAATCACCTCCCATGAGCCATAGGATCCCACTCCAGTTGAACAATTTATTAGACAGTGTATGCAGTGTAACTAGGGCTGGTCAGTTTTTGGGGCATATATCGTTCCCAATAAGAGGCGCCGTTCATCTAAACATCCATGCAGTAGAACAAACATACAATTCTGGTCAATTATGATGTCATCTACCACTAAGGGGACCCCAGGTCTTACCCATATCAGCACTCCACGTGCGAAAGAGGAGACGTCAGAGGAAAGCACCTACCCCCTCCACTTCCTGTGGAGTTTACGAGCCTCAGCGAGTGTTAGGTGTGTTTCATGCAGGAGTGCTATGTGTGCGGATCTGATATATTAATTGAGCAACCCAATATGCCCTTGAGGGCTTGGGTAACAAAATGTTGTCAGGTAAAGATGCCTGCAAAAGATTTTGTTTGAAAATAGTACAGAAAAATTTATTGAAATCAATTATGAGTGCCCAAATTAGTGGCCTCAAATACATAAATTATATAAATCAATTGAAAAAGTCAGAAAATGAATACATTAAAAAATCAATCAGCAACAGGTGTATACTTTTTTATAGAAATGTATATAATTAAATAATTAAATTCAAAGGGTACAAAACAATATTCACATGTACATAAGTGACAGAGATTGATGATCTTGCAGATATAATTGTCTACTAGTCACTTATGCGGATAACCCATTTCAGAGGTCTACTTACAAATAGAAATTTTAATTTAACATTCAATAATAAATTCCTATATAACAAGTTTTTCATGGAAAATGGGTTAAACAGGTCGAAGTTTTGGTCTTATCATGTGATACACCTAGTAGACCATCTTCAGGACAAAGAAAAATGTGTATATGGACTGAAGACTCTTCTGTAAAATGAATAATCACAAAAAATTGTATTTGTCAACCAAAGACATCATGAAAAAGAAGATATACACCCAGGAGAAGTGTGGAAAAGAAAAAAAGTACTTGATTATCATGAAAAAACAGAGAGCCCTTAAATATACAATCTAATTCATCAAAAAAGAATAATGTAAGAATAGGTGAAATAACCCTCACCAACCTATTGTGTAATAAAATATTAAAAGAAACTTACTCAATATTAGATCAATGTAGGACCTTAATATAATTAGTCTAAGTAGATAGATTCATCGAAAAAGTCTGAAAACTTATCAACTCATTATCTATTTGAACCCAGTTGAAGGGAAATTAAAATATTGCAATAAAGGAACATTATTTCTTAATTGAAATCAAAGATATCGTGTTAGAAGAGTGATTGTGTTCCTTACAGATCTCTTTGGTAAGGACACTGCATATTTATTCAAATAGACTAAAACTTGGGGTCACCGACATCATTTATTAAAATTTGCCGTCGACCCACACTTAATCAGTAAAAATGGAAACATTTAGCCGAGAAAGAGAAATTCTATGAACTATTTAATTAGACTAGACTCATTATCTATGTGTTGCAAGAAAAGATACCATATGAAAGCTTTATATAATCATTTGGGTTAAAGATAATTCTGTTCTTCACAGATTTCTTTATTATGGACATTGTATATTGAATAAATCATAGATTTAAAATAGACAGAGACTACCGTTCGCCGTCATTCTTAATAAAGAATTGCAATCAACCCACCTTATATCAATGACTTTTGGACATTTTACCAAGAGAAAAGAAATATGTACGAATGATTACTTAAAGCAAAATCAATATAATTCTGAAAAACATTTGGACATTATGCGAGGAGAAAAAATAGGGGATACATTTATATAATTAATTGAAATAAAGGTAAAGCTTTACTATTGCCCATGATATGCTCTGGTTTCAATTTCAAGTCATGGAAGAATTTTGCCATCATAAATGTGGTGTATGGACACTGAAGCTTAAGAAAACAAGAAACCGGATGAAGAGCCATTTGAACTTGTGTCATTATATGCAGAAAAATTAACACTCAGTAAAAGAGATGTTCGAAATCTTACTTGTCAGATATAAGTGGCACCATCTAAGTTCGGCGTCCCGGCAGAAACGAAAAAGCTCTTCTGATTGCAACATTTATGCTTCCGGATATTGCCACTCTAAGTGGCAACAGACTAACTAGAAGGATGGCGGCCATCTTAGTTAGGCGTCCAGATGAATGGAAATCAAGACAACTCCTATGTTTGTGTAGCAAACTGCATATCCGTGTTACCAGATGATTATTCGCCGGGATACTGTCGATCTAATCTGAGAACAGGGGATTAGTCACGGCCATCTTTGAGTGGCCTCTTGTTTATAAATCAATGGCTTAATCCAATAGTAGTTGTTAATTAAGATGAGGGGGGTGTCTCAGATACATTTAATCATTGTTGATTTAGTGAGGCAAAAAGAAAAGAAAAGGGAAAAAGAGGGAAAAGAAAAAGAAAAGAAGAAAAACTGAAAAACGTATAACATGAATGTTGTTGGTCAATTATCTATCTATTTGAACAACAAAACAGCCGGAAAGATCTAAATTGTAGCATATACATAAATTAAACCAGTGAAAATAAATCATTTCTTTGGAAATTCATATATCTATTATTTATACCAACACATTGGAATCAACAACTTCAATTTCAATTTTTGTATCAGAACAGTAAAATCATTGAAAAATTTGAGCAATTGATTCATATTGGTAAGATCCAAGATCGATAGTGAACAAAGTTAAACAACATTCATTGATATATGTTTAGGCAACCACATACTTACAGGCATAAATTACGTGGTCATCAAAGTTAAACATTGTAGTTAAAGGGTTAGAGAAAATAGGCCACTGAACAGAAGGATAACAATATTAGCATTTACTCTGCAGGATGTTCAGACCATAGAGGCTAGTGTTTGCCTTTCTAAAGCTAGATTTAGGCCATTTGTCACAGTCTCAGTTTTGTAGAGCCAGCGGTTCTCCTTCACAGTTAAAATATGATCAATGTTAGACATTCTTTTACAAGGTTTAACAACATCGATGACCCACCAAAACATATATTTCTCTGAATGTTTGAGTTTGACGTAATGTTCAACCATAGGGTCATTTCTACTTTACACTGTATTCTAGATTGGTGTTGTAATATTCGTTTCTTAATCTGTTGAGTGGTTTTGCCTATGTAATGAAGTCAACAGGGAGAACAAATACAGTAGACTACATTACTTGTATTGCAATTTGCGAATTGTTTTAGTGTAAATTGTTGCACATTGATGGTAAAAGTCTTTGTGGTGTTTGTTGTATTTCAAGCAACACACATTTTACATTTGAAATGGCCAACCACCAGTGATAATTGAACCATATTGTCTACTATTGCTGTGTTCGGTGTATCATAGGCATGGACCAAACAATCTCTTAGATTGGATCCTCTTTTGAAAGCAAAAAGAAGTTTCTGTCTGAATTCTGGAAACCTTTTCAAGAGGATCCAATGTTTGGTGACTATTTTTGTAATCCTGTTGGAGTGGGTTCCAAATATGGAAACACAAACTAATCGGGATTCACATGGTTGTCTTCCTAATTCTAGAAGAGCTTCTTGATTGTTGTACCATACTCGTTTTAGTAATATCTTAAGCAGTTTGGCAGGATACCCACGGGCTTTTAATTTTTCTTTCAATTTCTGTGACTCAAGGCAGTAGTCTTCCTTTTTCGAGCAATTTCTGCGTAAACGCAAAAAGTAACCAAAAGGTAACCCATCTTTCAGAGCCTGGGAATGATGACTGTTGTATTTAAGTAATGTGTTTCTTGCGGTTGGTTTGGTGAATAGTGTTGTATAGAGTTTAATATTTCCATCTACCTTCACCGTAATATCTAGATAGTGCATTTGATGTTCATCAAGTTCTATTGTAAATTTGAGATTTGGGTTTAATGAATTAATCCATGTATGGAAAGTCAATAGACTTTCATGATCTCCTCTCTATATCATCAATACATCGTTGATGTATCTCATCCATTTGATGATATTGTTTCGATATGGATTAGTGGCACATTCAATATGTTGCTCCTCAAAGCAAGAAACATAAATATTTGCAATAGCTGGGGCAAAAACTTCTCCCATCACTACTCCTTTAAGCTGTTGATAGTAGTCATTTTCAAAAAGAAAGACATTTTTACATAATGACATTTCAGTACATTCCATAATGAATGTTTTGGGTACATTATGCGCTCGAGGTCTTGAATCGAGAGGTTCATTTAGTATTCTCAGTATATCTTGTTGGGGCATGTTAGTGTAAAGACTTTCTATGTCCATACTGAGCAGGAACTCTTCCTTAGGATTAAATTGTTGTTTTTCAATGTTGTTAATCACAGCTGTGGTGCCCCTAATGTATGCAGGGCTATCAATAGCAAAAGATTGTATGAAAAAATCTGCATATTGCACAAGTGGTTTGAGAATGGAATTACATCCAGAGACGATACTTTGTCTGGACGTATTAACAGAATTTTTATGTATTTTTGGTAAGATAGAAATTACTGGGACTGTGGGTGCTCTGTTGATTGAGAACGAAGATTCCTTGTCACTTAACCAACCACCCACAGATCCACTTTTACTGAGTTGTAGGATCACTCTGGATAATTCCATTGTTGGATTCTTAGATTGTGTTGTGTTCCAGACTGGAGGCGACCCATGACACGTTAGTGTGTCCAGTTAACAGTGGATGTTCGGACAAGTTATTGCTTGCATAGGAGATCGGCCAGCTGAGGTACCAGGAGGTCAGAGACACACAAGGGTTGATACTTGACAAGTTAAGTAGGTTTTGTGTAGGTGCCTGATGCTGTACCCTTGAGTGAGTGGCACAGCAGACGATCAGGGAGTTGTGCTCAGTATCTGTACTGAGGGACACTGTGGTGAGGGCTCCGCTAGCGCGTGCCTGGTGCATCTATTGCCCCTCAGCACAAGCAGCACTGGATCCCTTGTTTCCGTTTATATGCTGATAAAATAGCAATTGTCGCAGCGTGTCTCCGGGGCCTCGCCATTGGCACCGTCCCTGTGATTCAGACGCAACATCACTGCCAGCCTCTGCGTCACAAGTTCCCCGTAAGCCTCGGTGGCTGGTGAATGGGGATACTATGTTGGATCCTGTGGAATATAAATGCATACATGTTTCTGCGGTGGTCGCCCCAGAGGTGTCTCTAACAGGCCTGAGGGTGGAGCAGTAAATGTGGTCATAAAGGGCGGCGGGGGCCCCCTACGTGATAAGGCAGTAGTCACAGGGCTATTCGTAACCCCAGGGCCACCTGCACTGAATAGATGACTGCAGCATATAAATTCAATCTTGCAGGCAGCCCCCTATCTCAGGGCCTCAAGTCTCGTCAAGGCGCAGTGCAGTTGATGGGCTCCTGTCTGCGTGCGTCAGCCAAGGTAATCCCCAGGGCATGGATGCTTCATCTGTTGCAACGACGGACCTGGGGCACAAATAATTCTGGTCGGCTAATCCCCCTTCAGGGACCTGCAGCCATACTTACTATAATGCGGATGATATGTCCAGGCCGGTGGCAGAGAGTCAGGGATGCACCGGCTGCGCAGCACAGGGTAACATTTCCTTAGTGATCCCCAGGTCCCGCTAGGCTTCGCGTTGCATCTGGCAGTGCCATCCCGTCTTGGGAGCGAGCAACAGCGGCACTCGGGCAGGCAAGCGTGGCCTTTCTTGCCACACGGATGAGGCAGGCAGGGATCAAGGACCACATTTCTGTAAGTCCCTTGTTGCGGCGGGTCAACCCACTTGTCAAGACTGTGCGGTTTAGTTCCCTACCGCTTTCACACTCACTGATACCTCACTCCAAGCCGCGGGTCACCTCCCAGGGGATCTCGTCTCCCGTCCAGTCGCTCTCGATCCCGCAGGTTGCCCAACTGCAGAATCAGTTGCAACGGCACTACTGCAAGGGTCTCCCGTGGGCAGCAGCCACGCTTTGCCTGCCAGCCGTAAGCCACTCAGCATCAATAGCGGCAGATACAGGGCAGGTCCAGCATCATGGCAGCATATTGACTGGCTGTCAATGGGTCTTTGAGCTCAGGATATGTGTCGAATAACGGGGCAGCAACTCAGACCTTCTTCAAGTTCCGTCCGCCATCGTAGCTCGGTTGGCCATGCCCCCTTTGTGATGCAATCTGTTAGTGTTCAGGTCGCATCACCAATCGTAAACCTGCTGATGTGTCAATTGCACACCTTGTGTTGCAAGTGGGTCTATGACATAAAGATTGCAAAAAAAAGAAACTTGACAACTTTGCACATACCTATTTGTAAAAAATATGGGGTTTATTTACAAACTGGTTTGCATCGCTCTTGCACCACACAACCTGGTGCAAGAGTGATGCAAACCTTAAGTCAGATTTATGAAGCCATGCTAGGCCACTGTGCATAGTCCTGAGTGGCTCCATAAATCTGGAGTAAGGCAATGCAGCACAAATCGCTGCATTGCCTTATTCTACCCTGGGAAGGAAATCCATTGAAGTTGTATGGGTGTTCCCACACAACTCCCATGGGTTTTACCATAGTCCCAGATTTACCAGAACTGGTAAGCCAGGGAGTGCACCAAAAGATACACCTTTCCAGAAGAGGTGTAATGAGGAAAAATATCTTTATTTCTCCACGTTACTTCCTGAAGCACACACAGATAGAGAAAAATGCCTCTCAAGGTTGTTTTTATGCAGGAAAGGTGTCCCTTCCTGCACAAAAACAATCCTACATGCAACGCAGGAACTCCTTCACCATGTTGCAAGGGTACCTGCATTGGCGCTAGGCTGCCAAAAGAGCCCCAGTGCATGGGAAAAGGCAGGAATGCACCATATTGCCTAAATTATGATGGATTCCTGCCCTTTCCCTGTCACACAGTTCAGCGCAGCAGGGTGACTTGCTGTGCTGCGCTGGATGACTTTTTCATAAATAGGCCCCTGTGTTTATATGTGAGAAAATAAGGTGAGATAGATGATGGAGCATAACACCAATCGCTTGGGCAATGACCGATGGACAACATAATTCTCTGCAACAATATATGCTGAGAAATGTGAACAGTCGGTAAATTATTCCAAATAAATCCGATCTCCTGTGCCTACAGTGAATCGTGGCAATTTCTTATTCCTTTTATCCCTCCCTGATAAATACAGTTACTCCCAGGTCCCTTATGTCCTCGTCCCATTCATTACAAAGTGGAGATAACCATCTCCCGACAGAAAAAAAAATGACCAGATGAATGCTGGGACCCTAACCCCGCCCCTCCCACTGGGAGTACATAATCAGCACTTACCCAGCATTTCGCCTGTTCTTTTTTTTCTGTCTGTCGACAGAAGTGGGATGAGGTGCTGGTACTGCTCCTGCTGGGCTTGAGTGGCTTTCTTTGTTGGGATCCCCATCCCAATGCCTGGCTGTTTGGTCGGGGTGTCTGCTGGCCTGCCTCCCGGCTGGTGTGCCGGCCTCCAGGTTCCTTCCAGGTTACTGGTGCGTCTTCCTGTGGCCTGGCTGGGTCGAGGACACACCGCAGTCGCTGGTTCCTCCCTGAATGTCCCCTTTCACGGCCCTGGCATGGATCCTGGTGGTGCGTCTTGGGCTGGATGGGAAGGGCCCTTGTTCCTGTCTCCCACCCCCCCAGTGAGTACTGCGTAGCGGTACCTGTTTTCCCCTTCTTTTTGCGGGTTTGCCCTGGCTGGCTGCTGCTCTGCCTGTGACCCTGCTCTTCTCTGCGTTGTGCAATGCGAGGCTGGGGGTCTGCCTCGGGATGTCCGTTGTGCGTGCCACTCCTACTCACTGTGCACTCTACCTGACTGTTTCTCATTGCTTTCGGCGCTGCAGGGGGTGTGACTTAATGGCTAGGTCAGATGACTTTGAAGCTGGGGAGCCAGGTTCGAGTCGGCGGGATCACCACTTCTTTGTTGCACAAAGGTTTTTAACCTCAGAAGTGTACTGGATCACCATGCTTTATGGCCTTAGGGCTCCGGACTCCCTTGTGGCCTGTCGGTTGGCTGTGGGTTGGTCTTTGCTGCCCCCGGTGTGAACACCCCAGGCGTGGATGCTTATGGTGGCCTTGGGCTGGCTGGGGGGCTTGGGGCCTTGATCGTGTCTCCCACCCCCCCCCCCCGGGTGAGTGCCACATTGCGTTTGGTCTGTTTTGCTTCCTCTTTGCAATGCTGGCATTGTTGCTCGGGGTCGCTTTCGGTGTTACCGGTCCCTGGGAGTGCAGGGCTCGTGCCCCTGCTGTGTTGGCCAGGTTGTCTTTCTCTGGTGCTGTGTCCTGGCCGTTGGCGCCTGGTCTCCTCTCCAGTTCTCCCTGTTTGGGGGTCCGCCTGGGTGCCTGGGGCTGTTGCTGTGCCTTGCGCCTGTTTTTCACGTTGTTCGCCAGATGTGGTCGCTCAGGGGGGTTCGGCCTCTGCTTCAGTGTTGGAGCTGGTTTGGCTGTGTGCATGACCAGCTCCGCGTTTCTTCCTCTGCTGTCACTCAGCGCGCTCAGTGGTGTGCGGACGGTCGCCATCCTCGGCCCTGCGCCCTTGCCTGTGTGCTCTCTGTGAGTCCTGACATGGCATCTCAATGGGTTTTGGCCCCGTTGCTGCATTGTTTGCCCGTGACTGGTGGCCGCTGGTTCCTTTCTGTGCTGGGCCTGCTCTGCTTTGTGCAGCTCGCATGTTCACGTTCATGGGATGGTCGCATCCTCCCTCACGTTCTCCCTTGCACGCGCTCCTGAGCTGCTCTTTACTGCGGCTCTCCTCACAGGCTTGGTTCGCCCCTGGTTGGGTGCACTCGTTTTCCTGCCTGGTTCTGCTGGGTTTTCTTTGGCAGGTGTTGTGCTCAGAGTTTTTGTTATCTTCCCCCGTTGCCCCGGCAGTCCTCCTTCATTGGTTCTTCTTGTGGCCATCGGCCTTTCCGCCCTGTTTGCCCCTGGGTGCTGGACTGCGTCTGGACTTGTTCATGCCTGTGTGGGGACCCTGGTGTTGTGTGCTTCTTGGGCATTTCCCTTTTTGTGCTTTGTCTGCCTGGGCCTGTTGCTCGTGGCATGGTCCTGCAGCCGTTGGGGTCCCCAGCCCCTCCGTTGCCTGGTTTTGATTCCCCCTGCGTTGTGCCACTGTGGGTGTTCTTCTTTCTTTTCCCCTTGTGTGGTTGGCGGTCAGGGGTTGTCTCCGGTCGCTCCTGGTCTGCCGGCTTGCAGCTGGTTCAGCTTGGCCTTTGGCTGTGCCTCCTTGGTTTCACTGGCTGTGCTTTGGGTTTTGTGCCGGCTCTAGGGTGTGTTTCGCCTGGCGTCCCCTGGTCCCTTTTCCTGGTGACAGTGTCCTGGCTTGTGTGCTCACCGCCTGTTGGTTGGTTGGTCCCTCTGCTGTCGGGTCCCGGTTCTTGCAGGTTTGGGGTGCTCCTGCTGTTGTGGCCTTGTGGTTCAGTCTGGGCCTGTCTTTGCCTGTCCACCCCTCCTATCTTCCCTGCTTGCCCCCTGGGGTCCTGCTCCCGGTGTGAGTGTCTGTCAGTCGGCATGCCCCTCCTCCCCTATCATGGTGTGGTCACGTGGTGTTTGTCTTGCCGCTTGGGGGTCTGCTCGCCTTGCTGCTGGTTGTCCGAGGCCTGGTGCTGAGGTTCGGGTGGGGACTTGTGCCTCTGGCTTCTCTGCTCCCTCCGGTTCCTGGTCTGTTGTCTTTCTGCCAGCTGCTCTGTTTTTCTTTGGCTGTTGCCTCTGTTTTGTTTTCGTCCGGCCTGCTGCGTAGTCAGTCGGTTCTGTGCCGGGGGTCTCTGTCGGCCTCCCTGCCCTTTGCTTTGGCCTGTGCACTGCGTGGGCTTCTCCCGGGTGCGGGTTGGGCCGTCAGGTCCTCCTGCCTGGGCGGGTTGCTTGGCTTCGGCCCTGGCTTCCTGGTTCCTTTTTGCACTCTGTTGCGCTGTTGTGGCTGGTTTTTTGTCCTCTGCCCTGGGGTTTTTCCCCTGCTCCTGCCCGCCCTTGGTGCGTACTGGGCCGTGAAGTTTGTGTGCCTGTGCAGTCTGCTTGGCTTCTGCCCTGGCTTCTGTTGCCTCTCTGGCTTGGCAGGTTTTGGGGGTTTGTTTTCCCTCCCCTTGGGGTTGGGGGTTTCGGGGTTGTGGCCGTTGATCTTGTCCCACTTCTTCCGAGCCTGGGCGGGTTCCAGGTTGTTGGTCCCCGGTCTTTGCTGGCCTGTCTGTTGTTTGGTTGGCTGTCTGCCTGGTCTCTTTGGGGCAGCTCTGGTTGGCTTGTTCTTCTGTCGTTTCTGTTTGCCCTTGTCTTAGTGGCCTTGGGGGTAGGCCTTGCCTGCCCCTGCTGCTCTGGTGTTTCGTGTCGGGCCCTTGTTCTGTTCGCGGCCTTGTTCCTTGTGGGGCGTTTGGCCTCCTGGGGTTCTGGTCTCTGGATCTTCCCCTGTCCTTTTCAGTTTGGTTGGAGTCTGGCTGTCTGGTCCGCCTGGTTGGTCTTTTCGTTCTTTCGGAGGCTGCTTTCTGTTGGGTTCTCGGGCCTGCTCCCTTCTGGCTATATGGGCCTTGTGGGGTGGCGTTCCTGGGGTTGTGTTACTGTTTCCCCAGCTTTCTTGTGTGTGCCTTCGCCTTTGCTGACTCTTGGCCTGTTCCTGGGCTCTCGCTGTGGCTCCACCTCCCGGGCTGGATGCTTGGTGGTTGTCGTATGGCAGCTCTGGTGGTTGGTGCTGGCTGTTCTTTCCTGGGGTCTGGTCCTCCTCTGTGGGGTTTCGGGGGCTTTGTCCTCTGGGCTCTCTGGGTGCTGGGTCGTTCTGGTTGTGGGGGCTGGTGCCTGGCCGGTGCTTCCCTCCTTCCTGGTTTGGTCTGGGTGGTCCTGCCCTTGGGTGGTCCTTTGGGTTTGTGCCTGCGCCCTGTTGGCTGGCCCTGGCCTCTTTCCTTTTTTGCTTTCTCCGGTGCGGCTGTCCGGTGGTGTTGGGGTTTGTCCTCTGGTTGGCCCTTTTCGCCCTTCGTGCCTGGTTGGGTGGGGGGCTGTGGGGCCTTCCTTTCTTCCCGTTGTCTTTTTGAGCTACTTGTGTGTCTGTTTGTCTGTTGGAGCTTCCCTTCTGTTCTTGTGGGGCTCGCTCTGTGTCTGTGCTGCTGCCGGGTCCTGTGTGCCTACCTGGCGGTGCTGGGCTTGCCAGACTTTTTGTCCGGTGGGCTTCCTTGGATGTGTCCTGTTGGGGCTTCGTCTTCTCTGGTCTGCTGCGGTCCTGGGTGTTGGTTGCTTTGGCGCCTGTTTCCCTTCTGGGGCTTTGCCTTTGGGGTCTCTTTGGGGTGCCTCATTTTCAGCTTCCTTTTTGGCTTGGTCGCCTTTTTGGTGTTCTCTCCTCCGTTTGGAGGGTTGGGGTTTCCCTTTGGTTGGCCCGGGTACTCCGTTTCCAGTTTCTCTGGTTGGCTGCCTCCTTGCTGTTGCCTTCTGTTTTCCTTGGTCCCGGTTTCCGGTCCTTGGTTGTGTCCCTGCTGGCCTGTTCTTGCTTGCTGGCCGATTGGGCCGCTGGGGTTCTTCTTCTATGTGTGGCCTCCTCGTTGTCCTTTTGTTGTGGGCAGCCTCTGTTGGTTTTTTGTTTGCCGTGTTCTCCCCCTTCCTTGTTTGCTCGGTGGGGTCTCCTGGTGTGTGCTATCTGCCCTCTTCTGGGTTGTCCTCTTCTTCTGCTTGGTCGTCTCCCGTTTGTTTTGGTGGGAGCGACCCTGCTTTGTGGGGTGCTCTCCTGTCTGGGTGCTCTGCCTGTTGTTTCCTACGGTTCTCCCTTTTCCTTCCCTTGGGTTGCTGCCTTTGGTGTGGTTTCCTGGGTGTGCTTGAGGGTTTGGAAGGCCGAATTTTCTGCTTTGGTATTCTCCACTTTGTAATGAATGGGACGAGGACATAAGGGACCTGGGGGTAATGCTCTATTACTTACTGGTAATCTTCATTACTCCGAGTCCCGTTGTCCTCGTCCCGTTCATACACCCCGCCCTCCCTCCCGGACGGCCGGCTTTCCTGTGGGGTCTTGGTAGTTCACGCAGAATGCTGGATAAGTGCTGATCATGTACTCCCAGTAGGAGGGGCAGGGTTAGGGTCCCAGCATTCTTCTGGTCTTTTTTTTTCTTTCGGGAGAATGTTATCTCCACTTTGTAATGAATGGGACGAGGACAACGGGACCCGGAGTAATGAAGATTACCGGTAAGTAATAGAGCATTAAGCTTCTTGTGCGTAAACGTCCTCCAAGTGATAAAAAAAAGACAATTTTAACATATTACTTCCTGTCATATGGTAGACCATTCCCACGCCATTACATTTTTCCCAAATTATCCCGCAGGTGGTCATTTTCCCCCCTTTCTCTCAGTAAATGAATTTTATGAACTCCCGCAGGCTTCCTGGGATTTCAGACGCTGTCAGTGTCTTTTCCTGCATTGAAAACCTATGGAATGGTTACAGTGAAATTTGTGAATAATGAAACCGAGCTGGCAAAATTTAGATTGCATGTTTGCAGTTGATGTTACTAATTGCCCAAAGCCTTCTAGAAACCGAAAATAAAATTAAGCAGCACCAATTCGATAGCATGCGTCAGAACGAGCGACAGAGTGACCTGCAAAGGGAACATGGGCATTTGGCGTAAGTGAGGACTCGCGACCTTGATCTGTCAATGATAACAGATACAGGCGGAAATATGCGCTAAGGCCTCTTTTTAAAATTATTTCAATCTCTTTGGGGACTAGAGGCATCTACCTCCCAAAGCATCCATTATGACAGAAGGCTGATAGAGCCTGCAAATTAGAACGGGGTCATTACTGAGATATGAATTGGGGCGATAGCTGCGAACTATAGGGCCCCTATTAATCTAACGACAGTGACACCGTTTATTGCCTATAGGTCTCAGTTAATCTGGCAACTGGCGCTGTAAAAAATAAATGTCCCAGCCCAAAACTAGAACCTGAGAAATAAAATAATAGCTTGCCGTTGACTTATCCTGTAGCTCCAGGACGTGCTTATTCATTCATAGTCTACGTTCAGATGTAAACAGAGCGTTTCATTTTATTTCTACATTTGACAGTTCGCATCTGACTGGGAGAGGCAGCAGAGGTCTTTAAGTTAGACGCATTGCTCAGGAGCGCGCGAGTTACATGAAACATACGTAACGCAATGCATTACCCCGCGGTGCGGCTGACTAGGGACCAGCGCGCGTCCTCATCACAATGGATGTCTGTCAATCAGTGCAGCTGAGCCGAGGGGTAGGCAGGTAAAGAGGTGACTGATGAACACATAGGCACGGAATTAGCATTCTGAAGGAGCCTGTAGTATTTCCAACACACCAATGTCTATTTTCACATAGGAAAAATTGACGGCATGGCATGGTGTTTTAATGTTGTCTTACCCTGAAATAGGGAACACTGCCGACGCCCGACGGAGCACTTCGGCCGTCTCACTTCAGTTACGTCTGTCCTTTTTTGCTTTAATTAACTTCCACTAATCTTTCTTTCAATCAGTATCATCTAATCAAGTGATTTGTGCTCGCAACTGAACTTCAAGGCATAGATGCAGTCGGCATTGTTACATGTGACGCTGCCAATGCACTGCCGAGGACATTAATATCTATGTATATTTGATCTTTACAATACATTTACCCTGTTGGACTGTAAAATACACTGCACTGGTCCTCAAGATGGCGAAGAAGGAGGTCCCCTGATCTCCGGCTTTGTGAGTTAGATTTGGAAGTGACTCAGGGACATGCGATCAGTGGGGCAGATTTACGAGCCCCGTGCGCCACATTTGCGCCACCGTTGCGTCACTTCTGTGACGCAGCGGCGGCGTAAAGCTAGCGCCATGCTGCGGGGTATTTACAACGTGACGCATCTAGGGAGATGCGTCACGTTGTAAAGCCCTGCGCCTCATGAAACCTGCGTCAGGTTTCATGTGGGCGTTCTGGCGCAGGGGGGGGCGTTCCGTCACAGGAACTCCTCGGAAAAGTGCCTGAGTGAAATCTACAAGATTTCACTCAGTCACTTTTCCGACGCCACTGCATCAAAACCTTGCGCCTGCTTGAAGCAGGCGTAAGGCGTGACGCACCATGTTGAGGATAGGCCAGGTTGGAACAGTGCTGGAGTTGCGTTGCGCCCCCGACACAACTCCAGCACTGCGCCAACCTTACGCCGGCAGATGCGACACGCATCTGTTTATCCTTGCGCCATGATGCGCCGCATTGTAAATGCGGCGCATCTGTGGTGGTGCAAGAGTTAACTTGCGTCACGCATCTTTCCTGGCGCATCCCTGCTGATTTTCAGGGATGCGCCAGGAAACGTAAATCTGCCCCAGTATGTTTTATACTTCATACGTGAAGTAGAAAGATAGAGGGACAAGTCCGTAACAGATTAAGGGCAATATGTACGAACATATTTTCCCATTGACACAGAATGGTTAAAACCCATTCATACACATGGCCCTTAATACTTATGAAAATAAACAATACAATATGAAAGGATGTTGAATCCATGAGACAGACTTTTTTATTCAAGATCCTAGAAAAAGGGATCATTTAAGGTAGCCGGATGCTTTGAAACTCAGGAGCTATATAGAAAAGTATAATGGGTGTACAGACGAACCTCACAGCGGACCTGAAGATATTAACACTGGATGAGGGTTTCAGACAAGCTGTGAGCTTGGACAAAGGGCCAAAGTCAAGAAGCATGACAAATACTAGGTTAGAGATAAAGTCGATGGAGACTGGTCCTATATGCGCACATTCATAGTGTGACAACTTGGGTCGGTTACAGCCCGTGCTTAAGTTTCATCATGAAGAGGACGGGGGATTAATTGTCCACAGAGGCCTGATTTTTTACCAGTTGATTATACTTCCTCTGCTCTTTGCCACCATATCCAGCCCACCAATCATAGCTGACCTTATCCCCCTGTCGTGTAGTTCCTATAGTACCCATGCAGGACCTGCGCGTTTGGATAACATAAACTGTGGGATTGGTGGTAGACTGACTCTGTGCACCCCCACCGCCTATGTTAGCCGGATTTGCATTAGCTAGCTCACAGTGCCACGAGAATCTCCTCTTTATCGGGGAGAGAATAGTTTCTGGCAACCTTAGATCATGACAACCCAAATTCCTCAGAATCGTGGAAACAATGTACTACTTTTCGCTCAGTCATTCGTGCTTACGTATTCGGTTTGTCTCAGAGAGTTACACAGAATAAACAGTCTGGGCGTTTCAATAAGTTTTTAATGAACAGTTGTTATTCTAGTGTAAAATATATGTGCTGCAGCAATCAGCAAACAATAGCAGAGATATATTATCAGCAGTACGATAAAAGCAAAAGGATAGAACAGTTCTACCATATTGCAATAATCATGAATACGTACATGAGTATAAAAAGCATTATGAAAAGTGCGCGTACTCCTACGATGCCTAACTAGATGCACCTGAGTGTACCTAGCATATGTGTAGGTCTAAAAGCCTAAGAGCCAAGAATCCTTCTAGGATTTAGTCAAACCCCCATTCCGGAATAGAGAGAGCGTGGGACCTCATCCTGGTCTCGAGTTGGACACCCCGCCAAGGGCTGTGTTAGACCGCTGTCAGCTGGAGCGACTGCATGCAGGAGCCTCAGCATCTCTGTTCAGTGTGTCAGCATGGAAGTCTTGGTTCCCTCTGTCTTACCGGGGTAAGATGTGGTGTATTTATACCCTGAAGACTCTAGTTGCTTCGTATGGTTTGTATTGGCCCTTGTTAGACTTGAGGAAGACGTCAGGGGTGAACTTTGTACATACATATTATGCAGGTGCTGTATTCCTAGAGAGCCATGCATAATTGATGAGTACAGTGTGGGCCTGTGTTTGCGAAAAACCCTGCTGTATTCGAAACCAAAGACTAGATAACGTTCAGCCCTCAGAGCTCGTTGTGTACTAGCGAGGACCAATGTAGGTGAAAGATCATGCCTATATAAGGAATCATGACTATAATAGGACATGTACAGTTATGACCGTAATAGGGCATATGCGGCTTTGACCATAATAGGGCAAGTACAAATATGACCGTATTAGGGCAAATACGAATACATCCATTTTAGGGCATGTATGAACGGGTCTACATTAGGGCCTCTATACGGGACATAACACCCACTCCTCTTCCGAACAGGATGACAATGACCATACTTAAAATCTGGACAATTTAAAAACATCTTAAAAGCAAGTAAAAACATGGTTCTAAAACCTTTTTAAAAAATTTTTTTCTCCTAAAATGTTAATAATTCAGCTATTTCCAATTGCCACTAAAAGAATGTCTATTTTGTTTCTCTATATAAGTTGCTTCACTCTAAGCGGAAGAAGGCCATGCTTTTTTCAAGCAAAAGTGTCAATTTAGGAAATGTTCCAAATTTGCTCATTTATTATGAAAACGAGTGGAGAAACCGAAATCTTTCCCAGGACGCGATGAGACAATTTGAGATTAGGTGTCCTGGCTGGGAAGCACAACATTATCGGTGTTAGCTACTGCAGACGACAAATCCAATGCCTCACAGAGAACGTCAATCGCACATAGATGGTATGTAGCACTTCCAACAGTCAGGGCTGCGACAGCTTGTGCAGCAGTTGTTACTTGGGTGCCTGTGGAGGAGTCACTTAACCCAGCAGGAGCAAACGGCACCTGTGGATTCTCAAGGAATGCGTTCATCAGAATCGGAAGACGCTGGGGACAACGCAGAGCATGGGCCTTTAGGGGGTCCAGCATTGCATCCGTGTCCGGAGGCGTATCTGATGGAAATGTTAGACAAAGATCAAACGTGCATTCTCCTCCGCAAAGCAGGCATCGAAGAACAGGTAAGATGCAGTCTACCCAGACTGGTCGAAAGGATAGAAA